>CM064871.1:53515774-54715774 GCA_032719365.1 Prinsepia uniflora | reverse complement strand
ATTAACCTTACTAATCACACCTTAATCACTCTAGAAATCCCGATTCTCGGGACGGGTTGTTACAATCTACCCACCTAAAAAGAATTTCGTCCCCGAAATTCCACAGCTAGTCCTCGACACCTAGGGTCTCCTAAGGAACAACCTCTCCTAGGTTTCCTGTCTATCATCTCCACCTTGGGTATTTCACTCCATCCCCAGCTACTGTTACCACAGCCAACCCTAGCTATGTAACAACTACATGGTGTACGCAAGGGAAACTCTATGGACAGAAAACAAAGGTATTATACAATACCTCATGTCACAGTACCCGACAGAAGTCATAGAGTACCTCCTCGTATACCACCACCCATCTCCCTCGGCTACCATTCCGGCCACGGTCGGACTACTCCACAAAGTCCTAAAGGCAAACTCTAGCTTGTGGGTTCTCTCCTTCCACAGTCGCCAATCGATCAGTTATAGTCACTCCTTTCCTCTACTTCCCGTCAACCTACTACGGAACTTTACTGTGCACTCCAAGTCCTCTAGGCGAACTCCTAGACTCTACCCTGGGATCCAACAACCAAACTGACAGAACAACCAAAAGTAAAGCAAGTACCTATCTCCGTATCTGGTGTCGACTGATCCTCCTGCTGAGTCATCGAGAACACCCGAGCCTGAGATCCTGACGCTCTACCACGTCCCCTCGAACTACTCGTGGCTGTGCCACCACCTCCTCTAGTGCCCGCTGTCCCTGATGCTGTACTCTGTCCGGACTCCGCTACTCCTCTGCCTACACCACCTTCCTGTGGCAACAGTGGACACTCACGTCGAAAATGACCTCGCTCCCCACAATAGAAACACACATTCCAGCCTGGACCACTGCTCGGTCTCCCTGTGGACGCTACCGACGTCGCACTCGTTTGCGGAGTCGGCGGTGCTCGATAACCCCAAAATCCTGAACTCTGGGCACTACCAGGCCTACCAAAACGATCATCGCCCGACGAGGACGATCCACCGAAGTTACCTCTTTTCGGTGTCCGCTGGCTCGAAGCTCCAGGAATAGATAGTTCCCGGCGTCGCACCGGCAAACTAGCCTCAACTCGCACCGCAGCATCCGACAAGTCTCGGAGGGTAGCAAAAGAGCCAGCCGTCACTACGGCTCGAATCTCACCGCGCAAGCCCAACTCAAACCTACGGCACTTCTCGGCTTCAGTGGCCACAAAAGCAGGAGCAAACCGAGACAACATCTGGAACTTCCGTTCATACTCTGCCACTGTCATATTCCCTTGCTGGAGCTGCAAAAACTCCGCCTCCTTGGCATCCCGGAAAGAACGAGGATAATACTGCTCCAGAAACCGTTCCCTAAACGTCTCCCAGGTCACACTGTGAACATCCCAACCGGACAACTCGAGGGTATACCACCACTCGTACGCCACACCATCTAGTAAAAATGCAGCCAACAATACTCGCTCCTCCGGCGGACAATGCATCACCGCAAAAATCCGCTCCAGTCTAGTAATCCACCTCTGGGCTTCCTCAGGATCAGCCCCACCACTACAAGTAGTAGCCCCGAGCTGCTGGGCTCGCTCAATCGTGGCACTCTCCGTCTCTCTGGCTACTTCTTCAGGTTGTGGAGAGGGTCTACGTCTCGGAGGCATCGTCAACCGCACGCTGAAAGAGGCATAGAAGTAGTCAAACAACTGAAACACAACCTCACAAACCGACAGACCCAACAAACTCGACAAACCTATGCTCTGATACCAAATGTCAGGATCCACCCCGGTTTCACCCCGAAACCCGAGGTAAATCCCGCTCCCGTCTGACTCCCCGACACAAAACTCAAGTAACACTCACTTGAACCCAGTCAAACGCAGGAGTAATTACAAAATATCCCAAAATCCTTATCGTTTACAGAGCATAGCACTACATTACAAGGAAAATAAAAACCGAGAAAGTACACGCACACAGAAGCCTTTAAACTCTTCTAGGATCCCTCACGTTGCTTCTATGCCTCAGACTCTGCCTCGACGTCAAGACCCCGCGCTAGCTCCACAACCTGGAGGGCAATTAAAACAGAAAATGTGAGTGGACCAAAAGTACAAATGTTCAAAAACCATTTTATAAGAAAACCGAGTTAAACCCTCCGTTTTGAAACCACATGCATAACCAACAGTTATAAACACATTAATAAAAGAATCATTCTTAAACATCATAAGAAACAGAGACACTATCAGAAACCATAAGAAACCATAACATGAGTATCAAAAACCATATCAAAACCATAATCACCAAATTACCATTTTCCCGATCAAACCTGCTGGACCTATCCGAGTCTTTAAACTCCCGAGTCTTTAAACTCAATCCAGGCCTTAATCATATCCGAGTCTTTAAACTCCCGAGTCTTTAAACTCAAGGCCTACGGGGGAGAATCAATATATATCCGAGTCTTTAAACTCCCGAGTCTTTAAACTCAATCCGGGTCTTTAAACCCAATCCGGCCGGTCCCCCGTCCAATATATCCGGGTCTTTAAACCCAATATCCAGATCCAGCAAATCCAATCTCAAAATCATTTGAAAACCATTTACCAATCCACATCCAAACCCGAATCCGAAATCACTGGTCTGAAGCCCTTCCGGCATCCAGAACCGTCATTCCGAACCCAAATCCGGAGTCCACTTTCCAACTTTGCACCAAAGTCCAATGGTCAATTTCGATTTCAAAACCAAAACCTTGATTCTCAAAAGCCTGTTCCAAAATCCCTTGAAATCCCGAAAACATTTCCAAAATTACCTTTTTCTCGAAAAGCGTGCCAAAACCGTCTTTTCCTCGAAAAACGTGTAATAATGCAAAACCAACCAAACATATTCGATAAACATAAAATCATGATTAAAACCATAAAACCATTATAGAAAGCAGTTATGCATGTTCAAGTTTAGAGAAGGGGTCCACTCACAGTACTGAGCCCTACTCGCGTCCCGAACGTCCAGCCCGTTCCTCGGCTTCCTCGGGAAATCCCGATCCTGTCAAACACCGTCACATTACGTCACTAATACATCTACCAACACTCTTCTAAATTCCCTCAAAAATCCCCGAATCGAAAACCTAAAACCCGGGACCCTAAATCTTCACCCTCGCGGAACTACACTCAAACGACTTCCGATTGACCTGAAACCAACTCCATTGAACTCACCCTAACTTCTAGACCAAAAACCTTGTTGACCGTTTTCCCCGTCGCCGCCGCACGCGCCCCCACGCGCCGCCCAAAGTGGCTGCGCGTGGCCCTCACGCGCCAGCTACAGTGTCACCCCCAACCTCGAGTGCACTGTGCTGAACCGGCCGCTGCAACTGGACCGGCGAGAGGCATTCTCCACCGTCCGGCCACCTTTTCCTCCCCTTTCTTCTCCTGCAGCTTCGTCCAGACACCACGAATCCATCCCTCAACTCTTCTAACCTCGACACAGCCCCGTCATCGTCGATTCAAGCTCGAACCAGACGGCCACTTTTCCCCTGTTTCACAAATCACCTGTTCCGGTAACCTCCCGTCACGGTGGCGATACCAGACTCACCCCACAACCTCACTGATCCACGTCCAACACCCCTAACCCTTCGACTCACCCCAGAAGTCCACGACTTTGGGTTCGAAGTTCACGGTCGAAACAGGGTAACAGAGACTCCTCTTCGCCTGAGCTCCGCCGTGTACGCCCCCGTCACGGCGACCATCACAACCCACTCCTAGGACCTCCCTGAACATCACCTCGACCTTCTAACCTCTCGACTCTCAGCCAAACCTCACGACTTCCCAAATGAAGTTTACGGGAAAAACAGAGTAAAGAGATCTCACCTTCGATTGCAGCTCCGCCGTGCGCACTGCCGCCTTCCACGGTGGTCGTTGGACTCCTTGCAGTCTCCTCAGCCTCCCCTGGCCCCGATTTGCCTCGCCTCACGGCGTAGCCACCACCTCAACCTCACAGCTCCCTGTTTCTCCCCAAAATTCCTCCACACCTCCGCCGTGCCGCCGTGCACAATTGCACCTCCAATTCACGGCCACCAGCTCCGCCTTGCCTCACTAACACACTCACAACTCCCTAATCACTCACCCTTGCACCCAGATCGATCAATTCCCCTCACTTCTCACACTCTGTTTCCCTGTGTTTGTCGAAGAACAACACACACAATCACACACGGGCTCACCTAAGTAGTTGGAGCCGTGAACACACACGATCGCACCAGAAGCCTCTACACACCTGCCATGTGTCACCATCCCCCTCTCTCTCTCACCCATGTGGCCCAAACTCAGCCGTCCATTCTTTTCTTCTGTGCACAAATCCCAATGTGCCACAATGACCAAAATACCCTTCTTTTTAACACATTTTTACGGTTTTACCGAAACTTCCTAGACCCGTAACTCCCACATCGTACGTCCGATGAATACGTGCCGCCTGTCATCGAACTCAGGACGACAAGAACTATCTAACCCTCCTAGGTCAACCTACCAAACCTCAATTATTCAAAAAGTCAACTTTTCCTCCTATTTTACCAAAATTACGGTCATGCCCTCAACCTTCCGAACATCACAACTTCCTCCTCGGATGTCGGAATCAGGCGTGCCACCTGCCTATGGATTCGTGACGTCCTAAACTACGTCCTGGTCACTGGTCAATCTCCAATTGACCACCCGAAATAAAAGTCAACATTTCTGCCCGACCCAGGGGCAAAATCGTCATTCTAAGTTCCCGGACCCCTCGGGACCACCTAACCCCTGATTAACCTTACTAATCACACCTTAATCACTCTAGAAATCCCGATTCTCGGGACGGGTTGTTACAATCTACCCACCTAAAAAGAATTTCGTCCCCGAAATTCCACAGCTAGTCCTCGACACCTAGGGTCTCCTAAGGAACAACCTCTCCTAGGTTTCCTGTCTATCATCTCCACCTTGGGTATTTCACTCCATCCCCAGCTACTGTTACCACAGCCAACCCTAGCTATGTAACAACTACATGGTGTACGCAAGGGAAACTCTATGGACAGAAAACAAAGGTATTATACAATACCTCATGTCACAGTACCCGACAGAAGTCATAGAGTACCTCCTCGTATACCACCACCCATCTCCCTCGGCTACCATTCCGGCCACGGTCGGACTACTCCACAAAGTCCTAAAGGCAAACTCTAGCTTGTGGGTTCTCTCCTTCCACAGTCGCCAATCGATCAGTTATAGTCACTCCTTTCCTCTACTTCCCGTCAACCTACTACGGAACTTTACTGTGCACTCCAAGTCCTCTAGGCGAACTCCTAGACTCTACCCTGGGATCCAACAACCAAACTGACAGAACAACCAAAAGTAAAGCAAGTACCTATCTCCGTATCTGGTGTCGACTGATCCTCCTGCTGAGTCATCGAGAACACCCGAGCCTGAGATCCTGACGCTCTACCACGTCCCCTCGAACTACTCGTGGCTGTGCCACCACCTCCTCTAGTGCCCGCTGTCCCTGATGCTGTACTCTGTCCGGACTCCGCTACTCCTCTGCCTACACCACCTTCCTGTGGCAACAGTGGACACTCACGTCGAAAATGACCTCGCTCCCCACAATAGAAACACACATTCCAGCCTGGACCACTGCTCGGTCTCCCTGTGGACGCTACCGACGTCGCACTCGTTTGCGGAGTCGGCGGTGCTCGATAACCCCAAAATCCTGAACTCTGGGCACTACCAGGCCTACCAAAACGATCATCGCCCGACGAGGACGATCCACCGAAGTTACCTCTTTTCGGTGTCCGCTGGCTCGAAGCTCCAGGAATAGATAGTTCCCGGCGTCGCACCGGCAAACTAGCCTCAACTCGCACCGCAGCATCCGACAAGTCTCGGAGGGTAGCAAAAGAGCCAGCCGTCACTACGGCTCGAATCTCACCGCGCAAGCCCAACTCAAACCTACGGCACTTCTCGGCTTCAGTGGCCACAAAAGCAGGAGCAAACCGAGACAACATCTGGAACTTCCGTTCATACTCTGCCACTGTCATATTCCCTTGCTGGAGCTGCAAAAACTCCGCCTCCTTGGCATCCCGGAAAGAACGAGGATAATACTGCTCCAGAAACCGTTCCCTAAACGTCTCCCAGGTCACACTGTGAACATCCCAACCGGACAACTCGAGGGTATACCACCACTCGTACGCCGCACCATCTAGTAAAAATGCAGCCAACAATACTCGCTCCTCCGGCGGACAATGCATCACCGCAAAAATCCGCTCCAGTCTAGTAATCCACCTCTGGGCTTCCTCAGGATCAGCCCCACCACTACAAGTAGTAGCCCCGAGCCGCTGGGCTCGCTCAATCGTGGCACTCTCCGTCTCTCTGGCTACTTCTTCAGGTTGTGGAGAGGGTCTACGTCTCGGAGGCATCGTCAACCGCACGCTGAAAGAGGCATAGAAGTAGTCAAACAACTGAAACACAACCTCACAAACCGACAGACCCAACAAACTCGACAAACCTATGCTCTGATACCAAATGTCAGGATCCACCCCGGTTTCCACCCCGAAACCCGAGGTAAATCCCGCTCCCGTCTGACTCCCCGACACAAAACTCAAGTAACACTCACTTGAACCCAGTCAAACGCAGGAGTAATTACAAAATATCCCAAAATCCTTATCGTTTACAGAGCATAGCACTACATTACAAGGAAAATAAAAACCGAGAAAGTACACGCACACAGAAGCCTTTAAACTCTTCTAGGATCCCTCACGTTGCTTCTATGCCTCAGACTCTACCTCGACGTCAAGACCCCGCGCTAGCTCCACAACCTGGAGGGCAATTAAAACAGAAAATGTGAGTGGACCAAAAGTACAAATGTTCAAAAACCATTTTATAAGAAAACCGAGTTAAACCCTCCGTTTTGAAACCACATGCATAACCAACAGTTATAAACACATTAATAAAAGAATCATTCTTAAACATCATAAGAAACAGAGACACTATCAGAAACCATAAGAAACCATAACATGAGTATCAAAAACCATATCAAAACCATAATCACCAAATTACCATTTTCCCGATCAAACCTGCTGGACCTATCCGAGTCTTTAAACTCCCGAGTCTTTAAACTCAATCCAGGCCTTAATCATATCCGAGTCTTTAAACTCCCGAGTCTTTAAACTCAAGGCCTACGGGGGAGAATCAATATATATCCGAGTCTTTAAACTCCCGAGTCTTTAAACTCAATCCGGGTCTTTAAACCCAATCCGGCCGGTCCCCCGTCCAATATATCCGGGTCTTTAAACCCAATATCCAGATCCAGCAAATCCAATCTCAAAATCATTTGAAAACCATTTACCAATCCACATCCAAACCCGAATCCGAAATCACTGGTCTGAAGCCCTTCCGGCATCCAGAACCGTCATTCCGAACCCAAATCCGGAGTCCACTTTCCAACTTTGCACCAAAGTCCAATGGTCAATTTCGATTTCAAAACCAAAACCTTGATTCTCAAAAGCCTGTTCCAAAATCCCTTGAAATCCCGAAAACATTTCCAAAATTACCCTTTTCTCGAAAAGCGTGCCAAAACCGTCTTTTCCTCGAAAAACGTGTAATAATGCAAAACCAACCAAACATATTCGATAAACATAAAATCATGATTAAAACCATAAAACCATTATAGAAAGCAGTTATGCATGTTCAAGTTTAGAGAAGGGGTCCACTCACAGTACTGAGCCCTACTCGCGTCCCGAACGTCCAGCCCGTTCCTCGGCTTCCTCGGGAAATCCCGATCCTGTCAAACACCGTCACATTACGTCACTAATACATCTACCAACACTCTTCTAAATTCCCTCAAAAATCCCCGAATCGAAAACCTAAAACCCGGGACCCTAAATCTTCACCCTCGCGGAACTACACTCAAACGACTTCCGATTGACCTGAAACCAACTCCATTGAACTCACCCTAACTTCTAGACCAAAAACCTTGTTGACCGTTTTCCCCGTCGCCGCCGCACGCGCCCCCACGCGCCGCCCAAAGTGGCTGCGCGTGGCCCTCACGCGCCAGCTACAGTGTCACCCCCAACCTCGAGTGCACTGTGCTGAACCGGCCGCTGCAACTGGACCGGCGAGAGGCATTCTCCACCGTCCGGCCACCTTTTCCTCCCCTTTCTTCTCCTGCAGCTTCGTCCAGACACCACGAATCCATCCCTCAACTCTTCTAACCTCGACACAGCCCCGTCATCGTCGATTCAAGCTCGAACCAGACGGCCACTTTTCCCCTGTTTCACAAATCACCTGTTCCGGTAACCTCCCGTCACGGTGGCGATACCAGACTCACCCCACAACCTCACTGATCCACGTCCAACACCCCTAACCCTTCGACTCACCCCAGAAGTCCACGACTTTGGGTTCGAAGTTCACGGTCGAAACAGGGTAACAGAGACTCCTCTTCGCCTGAGCTCCGCCGTGTACGCCCCCGTCACGGCGACCATCACAACCCACTCCTAGGACCTCCCTGAACATCACCTCGACCTTCTAACCTCTCGACTCTCAGCCAAACCTCACGACTTCCCAAATGAAGTTTACGGGAAAAACAGAGTAAAGAGATCTCACCTTCGATTGCAGCTCCGCCGTGCGCACTGCCGCCTTCCACGGTGGTCGTTGGACTCCTTGCAGTCTCCTCAGCCTCCCCTGGCCCCGATTTGCCTCGCCTCACGGCGTAGCCACCACCTCAACCTCACAGCTCCCTGTTTCTCCCCAAAATTCCTCCACACCTCCGCCGTGCCGCCGTGCACAATTGCACCTCCAATTCACGGCCACCAGCTCCGCCTTGCCTCACTAACACACTCACAACTCCCTAATCACTCACCCTTGCACCCAGATCGATCAATTCCCCTCACTTCTCACACTCTGTTTCCCTGTGTTTGTCGAAGAACAACACACACAATCACACACGGGCTCACCTAAGTAGTTGGAGCCGTGAACACACACGATCGCACCAGAAGCCTCTACACACCTGCCATGTGTCACCATCCCCCTCTCTCTCTCACCCATGTGGCCCAAACTCAGCCGTCCATTCTTTTCTTCTGTGCACAAATCCCAATGTGCCACAATGACCAAAATACCCTTCTTTTTAACACATTTTTACGGTTTTACCGAAACTTCCTAGACCCGTAACTCCCACATCGTACGTCCGATGAATACGTGCCGCCTGTCATCGAACTCAGGACGACAAGAACTATCTAACCCTCCTAGGTCAACCTACCAAACCTCAATTATTCAAAAAGTCAACTTTTCCTCCTATTTTACCAAAATTACGGTCATGCCCTCAACCTTCCGAACATCACAACTTCCTCCTCGGATGTCGGAATCAGGCGTGCCACCTGCCTATGGATTCGTGACGTCCTAAACTACGTCCTGGTCACTGGTCAATCTCCAATTGACCACCCGAAATAAAAGTCAACATTTCTGCCCGACCCAGGGGCAAAATCGTCATTCTAAGTTCCCGGACCCCTCGGGACCACCTAACCCCTGATTAACCTTACTAATCACACCTTAATCACTCTAGAAATCCCGATTCTCGGGACGGGTTGTTACAATCTACCCACCTAAAAAGAATTTCGTCCCCGAAATTCCACAGCTAGTCCTCGACACCTAGGGTCTCCTAAGGAACAACCTCTCCTAGGTTTCCTGTCTATCATCTCCACCTTGGGTATTTCACTCCATCCCCAGCTACTGTTACCACAGCCAACCCTAGCTATGTAACAACTACATGGTGTACGCAAGGGAAACTCTATGGACAGAAAACAAAGGTATTATACAATACCTCATGTCACAGTACCCGACAGAAGTCATAGAGTACCTCCTCGTATACCACCACCCATCTCCCTCGGCTACCATTCCGGCCACGGTCGGACTACTCCACAAAGTCCTAAAGGCAAACTCTAGCTTGTGGGTTCTCTCCTTCCACAGTCGCCAATCGATCAGTTATAGTCACTCCTTTCCTCTACTTCCCGTCAACCTACTACGGAACTTTACTGTGCACTCCAAGTCCTCTAGGCGAACTCCTAGACTCTACCCTGGGATCCAACAACCAAACTGACAGAACAACCAAAAGTAAAGCAAGTACCTATCTCCGTATCTGGTGTCGACTGATCCTCCTGCTGAGTCATCGAGAACACCCGAGCCTGAGATCCTGACGCTCTACCACGTCCCCTCGAACTACTCGTGGCTGTGCCACCACCTCCTCTAGTGCCCGCTGTCCCTGATGCTGTACTCTGTCCGGACTCCGCTACTCCTCTGCCTACACCACCTTCCTGTGGCAACAGTGGACACTCACGTCGAAAATGACCTCGCTCCCCACAATAGAAACACACATTCCAGCCTGGACCACTGCTCGGTCTCCCTGTGGACGCTACCGACGTCGCACTCGTTTGCGGAGTCGGCGGTGCTCGATAACCCCAAAATCCTGAACTCTGGGCACTACCAGGCCTACCAAAACGATCATCGCCCGACGAGGACGATCCACCGAAGTTACCTCTTTTCGGTGTCCGCTGGCTCGAAGCTCCAGGAATAGATAGTTCCCGGCGTCGCACCGGCAAACTAGCCTCAACTCGCACCGCAGCATCCGACAAGTCTCGGAGGGTAGCAAAAGAGCCAGCCGTCACTACGGCTCGAATCTCACCGCGCAAGCCCAACTCAAACCTACGGCACTTCTCGGCTTCAGTGGCCACAAAAGCAGGAGCAAACCGAGACAACATCTGGAACTTCCGTTCATACTCTGCCACTGTCATATTCCCTTGCTGGAGCTGCAAAAACTCCGCCTCCTTGGCATCCCGGAAAGAACGAGGATAATACTGCTCCAGAAACCGTTCCCTAAACGTCTCCCAGGTCACACTGTGAACATCCCAACCGGACAACTCGAGGGTATACCACCACTCGTACGCCGCACCATCTAGTAAAAATGCAGCCAACAATACTCGCTCCTCCGGCGGACAATGCATCACCGCAAAAATCCGCTCCAGTCTAGTAATCCACCTCTGGGCTTCCTCAGGATCAGCCCCACCACTACAAGTAGTAGCCCCGAGCCGCTGGGCTCGCTCAATCGTGGCACTCTCCGTCTCTCTGGCTACTTCTTCAGGTTGTGGAGAGGGTCTACGTCTCGGAGGCATCGTCAACCGCACGCTGAAAGAGGCATAGAAGTAGTCAAACAACTGAAACACAACCTCACAAACCGACAGACCCAACAAACTCGACAAACCTATGCTCTGATACCAAATGTCAGGATCCACCCCGGTTTCACCCCGAAACCCGAGGTAAATCCCGCTCCCGTCTGACTCCCCGACACAAAACTCAAGTAACACTCACTTGAACCCAGTCAAACGCAGGAGTAATTACAAAATATCCCAAAATCCTTATCGTTTACAGAGCATAGCACTACATTACAAGGAAAATAAAAACCGAGAAAGTACACGCACACAGAAGCCTTTAAACTCTTCTAGGATCCCTCACGTTGCTTCTATGCCTCAGACTCTACCTCGACGTCAAGACCCCGCGCTAGCTCCACAACCTGGAGGGCAATTAAAACAGAAAATGTGAGTGGACCAAAAGTACAAATGTTCAAAAACCATTTTATAAGAAAACCGAGTTAAACCCTCCGTTTTGAAACCACATGCATAACCAACAGTTATAAACACATTAATAAAAGAATCATTCTTAAACATCATAAGAAACAGAGACACTATCAGAAACCATAAGAAACCATAACATGAGTATCAAAAACCATATCAAAACCATAATCACCAAATTACCATTTTCCCGATCAAACCTGCTGGACCTATCCGAGTCTTTAAACTCCCGAGTCTTTAAACTCAATCCAGGCCTTAATCATATCCGAGTCTTTAAACTCCCGAGTCTTTAAACTCAAGGCCTACGGGGGAGAATCAATATATATCCGAGTCTTTAAACTCCCGAGTCTTTAAACTCAATCCGGGTCTTTAAACCCAATCCGGCCGGTCCCCCGTCCAATATATCCGGGTCTTTAAACCCAATATCCAGATCCAGCAAATCCAATCTCAAAATCATTTGAAAACCATTTACCAATCCACATCCAAACCCGAATCCGAAATCACTGGTCTGAAGCCCTTCCGGCATCCAGAACCGTCATTCCGAACCCAAATCCGGAGTCCACTTTCCAACTTTGCACCAAAGTCCAATGGTCAATTTCGATTTCAAAACCAAAACCTTGATTCTCAAAAGCCTGTTCCAAAATCCCTTGAAATCCCGAAAACATTTCCAAAATTACCCTTTTCTCGAAAAGCGTGCCAAAACCGTCTTTTCCTCGAAAAACGTGTAATAATGCAAAACCAACCAAACATATTCGATAAACATAAAATCATGATTAAAACCATAAAACCATTATAGAAAGCAGTTATGCATGTTCAAGTTTAGAGAAGGGGTCCACTCACAGTACTGAGCCCTACTCGCGTCCCGAACGTCCAGCCCGTTCCTCGGCTTCCTCGGGAAATCCCGATCCTGTCAAACACCGTCACATTACGTCACTAATACATCTACCAACACTCTTCTAAATTCCCTCAAAAATCCCCGAATCGAAAACCTAAAACCCGGGACCCTAAATCTTCACCCTCGCGGAACTACACTCAAACGACTTCCGATTGACCTGAAACCAACTCCATTGAACTCACCCTAACTTCTAGACCAAAAACCTTGTTGACCGTTTTCCCCGTCGCCGCCGCACGCGCCCCCACGCGCCGCCCAAAGTGGCTGCGCGTGGCCCTCACGCGCCAGCTACAGTGTCACCCCCAACCTCGAGTGCACTGTGCTGAACCGGCCGCTGCAACTGGACCGGCGAGAGGCATTCTCCACCGTCCGGCCACCTTTTCCTCCCCTTTCTTCTCCTGCAGCTTCGTCCAGACACCACGAATCCATCCCTCAACTCTTCTAACCTCGACACAGCCCCGTCATCGTCGATTCAAGCTCGAACCAGACGGCCACTTTTCCCCTGTTTCACAAATCACCTGTTCCGGTAACCTCCCGTCACGGTGGCGATACCAGACTCACCCCACAACCTCACTGATCCACGTCCAACACCCCTAACCCTTCGACTCACCCCAGAAGTCCACGACTTTGGGTTCGAAGTTCACGGTCGAAACAGGGTAACAGAGACTCCTCTTCGCCTGAGCTCCGCCGTGTACGCCCCCGTCACGGCGACCATCACAACCCACTCCTAGGACCTCCCTGAACATCACCTCGACCTTCTAACCTCTCGACTCTCAGCCAAACCTCACGACTTCCCAAATGAAGTTTACGGGAAAAACAGAGTAAAGAGATCTCACCTTCGATTGCAGCTCCGCCGTGCGCACTGCCGCCTTCCACGGTGGTCGTTGGACTCCTTGCAGTCTCCTCAGCCTCCCCTGGCCCCGATTTGCCTCGCCTCACGGCGTAGCCACCACCTCAACCTCACAGCTCCCTGTTTCTCCCCAAAATTCCTCCACACCTCCGCCGTGCCGCCGTGCACAATTGCACCTCCAATTCACGGCCACCAGCTCCGCCTTGCCTCACTAACACACTCACAACTCCCTAATCACTCACCCTTGCACCCAGATCGATCAATTCCCCTCACTTCTCACACTCTGTTTCCCTGTGTTTGTCGAAGAACAACACACACAATCACACACGGGCTCACCTAAGTAGTTGGAGCCGTGAACACACACGATCGCACCAGAAGCCTCTACACACCTGCCATGTGTCACCATCCCCCTCTCTCTCTCACCCATGTGGCCCAAACTCAGCCGTCCATTCTTTTCTTCTGTGCACAAATCCCAATGTGCCACAATGACCAAAATACCCTTCTTTTTAACACATTTTTACGGTTTTACCGAAACTTCCTAGACCCGTAACTCCCACATCGTACGTCCGATGAATACGTGCCGCCTGTCATCGAACTCAGGACGACAAGAACTATCTAACCCTCCTAGGTCAACCTACCAAACCTCAATTATTCAAAAAGTCAACTTTTCCTCCTATTTTACCAAAATTACGGTCATGCCCTCAACCTTCCGAACATCACAACTTCCTCCTCGGATGTCGGAATCAGGCGTGCCACCTGCCTATGGATTCGTGACGTCCTAAACTACGTCCTGGTCACTGGTCAATCTCCAATTGACCACCCGAAATAAAAGTCAACATTTCTGCCCGACCCAGGGGCAAAATCGTCATTCTAAGTTCCCGGACCCCTCGGGACCACCTAACCCCTGATTAACCTTACTAATCACACCTTAATCACTCTAGAAATCCCGATTCTCGGGACGGGTTGTTACAATCTACCCACCTAAAAAGAATTTCGTCCCCGAAATTCCACAGCTAGTCCTCGACACCTAGGGTCTCCTAAGGAACAACCTCTCCTAGGTTTCCTGTCTATCATCTCCACCTTGGGTATTTCACTCCATCCCCAGCTACTGTTACCACAGCCAACCCTAGCTATGTAACAACTACATGGTGTACGCAAGGGAAACTCTATGGACAGAAAACAAAGGTATTATACAATACCTCATGTCACAGTACCCGACAGAAGTCATAGAGTACCTCCTCGTATACCACCACCCATCTCCCTCGGCTACCATTCCGGCCACGGTCGGACTACTCCACAAAGTCCTAAAGGCAAACTCTAGCTTGTGGGTTCTCTCCTTCCACAGTCGCCAATCGATCAGTTATAGTCACTCCTTTCCTCTACTTCCCGTCAACCTACTACGGAACTTTACTGTGCACTCCAAGTCCTCTAGGCGAACTCCTAGACTCTACCCTGGGATCCAACAACCAAACTGACAGAACAACCAAAAGTAAAGCAAGTACCTATCTCCGTATCTGGTGTCGACTGATCCTCCTGCTGAGTCATCGAGAACACCCGAGCCTGAGATCCTGACGCTCTACCACGTCCCCTCGAACTACTCGTGGCTGTGCCACCACCTCCTCTAGTGCCCGCTGTCCCTGATGCTGTACTCTGTCCGGACTCCGCTACTCCTCTGCCTACACCACCTTCCTGTGGCAACAGTGGACACTCACGTCGAAAATGACCTCGCTCCCCACAATAGAAACACACATTCCAGCCTGGACCACTACTCGGTCTCCCTGTGGACGCTACCGACGTCGCACTCGTTTGCGGAGTCGGCGGTGCTCGATAACCCCAAAATCCTGAACTCTGGGCACTACCAGGCCTACCAAAACGATCATCGCCCGACGAGGACGATCCACCGAAGTTACCTCTTTTCGGTGTCCGCTGGCTCGAAGCTCCAGGAATAGATAGTTACCGGCGTCGCACCGGCAAACTAGCCTCAACTCGCACCGCAGCATCCGACAAGTCTCGGAGGGTAGCAAAAGAGCCAGCCGTCACTACGGCTCGAATCTCACCGCGCAAGCTCAACTCAAACCTACGGCACTTCTCGGCTTCAGTGGCCACAAAAGCAGGAGCAAACCGAGACAACATCTGGAACTTCCGTTCATACTCTGCCACTGTCATATTCCCTTGCTGGAGCTGCAAAAACTCCGCCTCCTTGGCATCCCGGAAAGAACGAGGATAATACTGCTCCAGAAACCGTTCCCTAAACGTCTCCCAGGTCACACTGTGAACATCCCAACCGGACAACTCGAGGGTATACCACCACTCGTACGCCGCACCATCTAGTAAAAATGCAGCCAACAATACTCGCTCCTCCGGCGGACAATGCATCACCGCAAGGATGATCCAACATGATGACACCAATACTCATCCTACGTGGATGCAGCCAGACTCACTGCACTCACTACGCCATGTGACACCACATCGTCTGCCACCAAGCAGAAAATGAGAAATCTCGTTTACCTAATTTCGAATACGTAGCTCCTCCTAATGACCCGCAACACACATGGGCTCACCAACCAATACACGCTCAACGTACTGGTAACTACACTCAATGTCTGCCAGGGCAGAAAGCAAGAAGTCAACCCCAATGACTTCGGAATACCAATCACCAAGAACGAACACCACTCTCGTTCCCCAATCACAACGCTTCTCGACACTAAGGTTCCTACCATGTTGGAAACAGACATGCTCCCAACAAGACGTCAAGTCTAACCACTAGACTTCCTACCTCCTCAATTCACTTGGACAACCCCGTGTCCACAATCAATCCGTTATTGTCCCGTTCGCACATCCCGACCTTTACAGATTCAACACTCGTTTTCCCAACACAGCACAATCTTAACTGGATCCCATCCAGTCCATCCCTCAATCATTACCGAATCTCAAAGACCGAACATATGTTCATCATGACGGAGTCACACCCAATTTGTGGCTCATCGTCAACACCATTACCGACACTAGCACCAGCGCTAGTACCAGCACCAACACTCTATCAACATCACTAGTATCAGCACACATGCATCCATACTAGCATCAGCACAAAAGTACCAACCCCGCAACCATCCATACTGCACACCGTGTGCAAATACGACAACCCTGGATCTCCGTTCATACGGAACGACGATCCCGTACCTCACGACTATGGGTACCACTATTCTGACAATCCCTATCAGGAAAATGAACGTTCCCCGAACGTCCCCTGATCCCCAAGTATCAGAACCATACCAATTACCCTCGATAGCCAGTCATCTCCATATGACTTCCGACTAACTGTCATTGCTATCGAGATCCGCATCCACACATCACACCAATACCCGATCCAACACGGGATTCCATAATTTATTTCAGAACCGTATCCGTACATCGAATCCCATAGTTCTGCCTAAACTCACCAGAGCCATCCACATGGTCATCCATGACCTCAGCCACTCCTCGCAGCACAAGTTCTCACCCGCTAATCACAATTAAGGTTTACCTTTTTAATACTAGGGTTCCACAATCACACCCTATGGTTCAACCGAACCAAACAGCTCTCCGTAATATAAAATTCACAACCTGACCGACCCCGCGGTCTAGACATCGAATAGACATCAAATCTAATCCTACCATCCCATCAACGTGGGTTCCACCACTAGGTCATCGGCCAACTCCGATGAACCAACATCCCTCACACTAGAAACCACCACCACAAGGGTTCACATTTTAGACCATTACTCACATGAGGTTCCCCGAACCTAGCTGCACCTAGCAGCACAACAATCCAATATCACATGACCGAACCGACGGTCCCACTATACCAGTTCACCACAATCAACCCCACTTGGGTCGAATCACATTAACGCACGGCGCATCAGGCCAATCGCACTCCATCCACTATCCAAACCCAAACACTATCTATCAGGTTGATAACGAATTGCAGCCCAAAGAGACATCACACCCTCGACTTGCGCGCACAATTAGAGCAACCGTGCTCTGATACCAAGTTGACAGGACCCATCCCAATCCCCCCGGGATTACCGTGGAATGTGCCCTGCTCCCGTCCAACAAGGGGTGTCAGACAAGGGATAACCAAGAGCTACTGCCCAAACGGGCCATCCAGAGTGCGCAAGGACCGATGGAGGAGGTGTGCAATGTCCCAGTCTCTGCTGCAATCGCATCCGTAATCAACCTGAAGGGCATTAAAACCAAAAGCTGTGAGTGGACAAAAACCAATAAGTTTACCAAATACATTTATAAGACATTTATGCCCTCCAATAAAAACGTATGCATGCCACCAAAAACCAGTAACCAAGACGTTTGCTCAACCGAGCCATTAGGGCCTTAGCCCAAAAACCGTTAACCAAAAACCAAGTGTGGGAACTCAGCCCAAAACCGTGGAATACCACCACCATACATATTAAAACCATGTGGGTCACCACCCACTACCATAAATGAACATTAATTCATTAAAATCACACAATCATAAATCCACCCGGAAAGCCATTTCATTAATTCATATTTTACCATTACCATCACCAGCATCCCTGATGCTAGACGTCCCTGACGTCATGTCTCACGGTTTCATAAGCTACGCGTGCTGCCCGGGGTCTCTCCGGGTCCATATATCTGACATCCCTGATGTCTGACGTCCCTGACGTCAATCATAGCAATCCTGCTCCTGAGTCATCATACGGTCCGGCTGCTCCGTATAATGACCCCTCGCAGGCAATGCACCGTGACTTCCCCAGTGTCCCAGACATCTGGAGGAGACCATCATATATCCTTGTATCCAGATGGTATATGGAAAACAGTTTTCTTAAATCCTTTTATCACATTATTACCATTGGGCCCTGCCCGAAATTTCCATAAAACCACATAATTCCATTTAGGGTCCCTGACCCAAAATCACCATTATAAAATATAGGGTCCCTAACCCGAAATCACATTTATTATCCAACTGGGCCTCATGCCCGATTTTATAAACCACTGGGCCCACGGCCCGATTTGTAAACCAACTGGGCCCGCAGCCCGACTTATAAACCCACTGGGCCCACGGCCCGAATTCACAAATCAACTGGGCCCCTGGCCCGATAATATAACTCAAATGGGTCTCAGCCCGATTTCATACCAACTGGGCCCCTGGCCCGATTTCATTAACCAACTGGGCCCCCGGCCCGATTCTCAAATGGACTCCAAGTCCGAAATTTACAAAACAAGTGGGCCTCAAGCCCGAGTTCATATTTCCAATTTCAAAACCATTCCATCATATTATTTATTTAACCACAAGCACACAAAACCACAAATAAACCGTTAATCCCGATATACGTGAAATACGGAAAACACCTCGAAATACGTGCAACATAACCAAAATCAATGCTCACAAATACCATCATAGAAATCATGTATATAAACCATATAACACATTTAAGCATGCATAGGATTTATAAAACCAAAGTCCACTCACAGACCGTTTTAACCGTGTGCCTCGATACGCGTGCCACCGGCCCTCCCGGGCCACACCACTATCACCGGGACTCCCAATCCTGTCCAAATTACATTAGAGGGTTACTAACCTCATCATTAACGTCCTATCAAAGTCCCGTAATTTTCCTGAATTGTTACTTATTTTTAAACTTAATTTAAAACCTTCGGACATCCCGAACAATATCGAGACGGTGTCCGATCGACCCGAAACCAATTCCAAAATGTCCGTTACATTAAATAGGACAGAAGTCATGTTGACCTCACCTTGAGATTCGTGCCCACGCGCCGCCACGCGCCGCCGTGAGTGGCTGCGCGTGAAACTCACGCGCCTGCTACAGTGTCACCAGCCCAACCCGTTTGTCTGGTAAACGGGTCCAATTCACCCGCGACACAACCCGGTTCCAATCCTGTCAATTCGATCCTAATTCCTTCAATTGATCAATCCATTAGCTTCGTTTTAAGTCCAATTATAAGTCTGTAAACTCAATTACACAAATCCTTACCCAGATTCCCACGATTCGATGATGATCCACGAAGAACACCCGGTCACTGTTCAATCATGGAAGTCCCTCAATTGATGCAGGTTTCATCCAATTGATGATTCCAGAAGCATCAACGGACCCTGAGGAACAATTCCCCCACATCAATTGCATCAAACCTGTGCCCAATCGTCACGACTGAAGCTCGAGCACCGTCACTGTTCAACAATGGAGTTCTGCCATTCTCCAACGTTTTCCTTCAATTGATGATCCCAGAAGCATCGTGGGATCATGAGAAAGCATTTCCCCACAACAATTGAATCAAACACAGCCCCAAACTCCACGACTCAGCCTCGATTTCTTCCTCTGTCACCAAGCTCGATCAGAGCCAAAACGGCACCATTCCTTCTCGTTTTTGATGTGGATCGACTCGTCTCAACCTCAGGAAGATGTTTGTAACCTCCAATTCGATCATCACAGCCCAATTCCTTCAATTTGATTTTCCCTCCCAAAACTCAATTTTTCGAATTCTCAGTTCTTCCTCACTGCCACTCTCTCGTGTTTACCCAGTTGAAATCACACTCAACTCACTCACAATTCGCACTCTTAGGTTCAGCAATGGAAGAGGAATCAAGGGTGGGAGAAAACTGGATTTGGTTGTACACGGTTAAGAAAACACAAATGGAATTAATGGAAATTAAAATGATTAATTAATTAATTAATTAATACTAAAACATCATAATGATGTTTCCCCTAAGACAAGGATTCTGATTTCAAGGGATGAGTGACACTTGTCACTCATCCAGGTGTGTAGGGTCAACGGTCACTATTCATTATTTTATTATTATTTTAATCCCGGCCTCGGTTCGTTAGTTCGTTTCCTTGACCATAACGTCGTCGTCGGATCTCCGATTTCGGCATGCCGCCTGTCGTTGGATTCGTATCGACGATACCTACGTAACGGTCCTTGGCCCTCGTCCATCGGACCTCCCGATCAAAAAGTCAACATTTGGCCCCTAATAAGCCAAATTACCAAAATGCCCCTCAACTTCCGAACACCATAACTTTCTCTACGAATGTCGGAATCGAACGTGCCACCTGTCTATGAACTCGTGACGTCCCGAACTACGTCACGGTCATCGGTCAAAGTCCATTTGACCGCACCGAACAAAAAGTCAACATTTTGCCCACGACCAGGGGCAAAACGGTCATTTTGCACAATTTGTCCGATTCCGCCCTACTAACCACCGTTCAACCTCGCTAATCAAGATTAGTGACTAATCTAATCCCGGAATTCGGGACGGGTCGTTACAGAGATAGACTCAGAGGTTGGGCTGGGATTTCACCTGTTTCTAGGGCTAGGTTGAGGACCTGGGTTTGGGCTGGGCTTCCATTAAAACCCAATAACAGCAGCCTATTTCTCTTAGTTTGGTTATTCAGTTTGGTTCCGTTTCGTCAAATCAAAAACTAAAATTGAATTGGGTTAGACTCGGTTTGGTTCGGTTTTTACCATACAGTGTCGGTTTTCTTTCGGTTCAATTTTTTTTAGTTTCGATTCTAGTTCGGTTCGATTTTTGGTCTGATTTTTTGAACCGATTAACAGGGCTGCTTGGAAGTTGTATCACGCATTAGCACACACCTCCATGTACTAACTATGAAGCCTATGCACCGGATTCTGCTAACGTTAGCAGTTTTCTGCAAATTTGCTTGTTGAAAAAACCTTAATTTTTCGACCGAGCTTTTCTCCCTTAAAACATAACCAAGATCACCAAGGTAACAAACCTACTCTACAAAAACCAGGTTTACAAAGAAAAAATGTTCAGACACAGAAACTACCTGCTTGATATGCAAAAACTAAGCATTAAAGTAAACACTTCGTCACACTCAACCCTTTTTTTGTAGATTGTAGCATTGGTAAATATGGATCGTTCTGGACCGGGGATTGAGGGTACCTAAGCATGATTGTCGTTTGATTGACTAATTGGGGGTAAAGATTGATTTTAAAGTCCTAAGTAATTAAACTATACCTAAACTAATCTAATCTATTATTTACACGTGGTCAACTCATCTTTAACTTAGATCATTCATAAATTATGTCAATTCCAAAATGTACGAAATTCCCTCATATCAGTTCTACGAAATACAAGCATATTATCTCAAGTACGTGCTCGAAAATTCTCTCATCATAGAGGATATAAACGAGTAACTTGAAACAAAAGAAAAGATTGAGTTAAATAATCCAAATTAAATGAACAACGTTGAGGGATAAGTCCCCGGCAACACGCCAAAAACTTGACAGAATAAAACAAGCACACAAATATGAACTTATTTCAATCCTTTAATTAAAACCTTGCAAGTGCACAATATCGTTTGGAAGTAGTAAAGCACGAGTAAGGGTTGATCCCTCGAGGACTTATCTCAATCAAAGACACATAAAAGAAACATAAGAAAGGGGGTTGGTGATTATGCTCGAATTGGAAGAGCAAAACAGAAACTTAAAGTGCACGTAAGTAAAACGTTGAATGATTGTTTGGATTAAGGCAAACGAAGGCAGATTTCCACCCCTAACCAATTGAGTCATTAACATGTTTACCAAATTATGTTATTAACGAATATGTGAATCCAATGCCCGTACAAAGGCCCTGATGTCGAGTCACCTTACACATTTTATTCTTTCTTACTTAGCATGTTATAGGCATGATGTTTAACTTAAAAAGTCTATTTAATTTTATCAATTAAACCCATTAAGAGCAAGCGGAATTTCATGACATTACACTACCCTTTGAAACTTAAGAAAGCCAAAGGGATCATGGATAAGATTATAGTTAAGATGTAAGTCAATACCTTCGGTCTTAACAATTATACAATGGCAATCAATCAATATGCAATCATTCACCAATAAATCATTGAATCAAGTATCACTCAAAAGCAAAGAATTACATGAATGTAGTAATCACAATCACATTCACAAGAAATAACATAAATCATGGTAAAACACATCACACGACCCTCAATGTTAGGCCTTCGAGCAACCCTAACTCAATAAAAGACTACTCGCACAAACTTATGAATGAATACATGGTAATAATGAATTGCATAATAATGTAAAGAGAATCGAGTTTAGAAAGGCAAATTAACAAGGAACAACGAGGCGCAAGAAAAGGTCATTGGAAATTCTTCTCCCAAGTTTCACGTCCAAAAGCTCAGAACAAAACTAAATTGAAAAATTGAAAGTAACTTTATTGAAAATCAGCTAAGAAAAAAAATTGCAATGAACTAAGGTATTAAATTATTTCTAGTCTAGTTGGTATGTCTTTACAATGCACATTAAAGGCTTATTTAGAGAGGCTTTAATCCTCTAGAATCTAGGAGATACTTTGGCAGGAATTCCATGAGGAACCTGGATTGGGATACCTATCCTATTTGGAGAGGATGAGCAAACCGTCGTAGAGGAGGAATGGTTTCCTTTTGCAGAAAGGAGAGGTTTCCTTTTGCGATAAGGATAGGTGATAAGGGTTATGCCTTATCATAAGTGCTTAGTAAGAATTCCAAGGCTGATAAAAATGGTAAGTCCATCCAAGTGACATGAGCTGACATGAGCTGCCATTGGTCAACAGCCCATCCAAGTGTGAAAACACATCAATGTCGGCCAAAAAGAGGGAAAATACTTCTTCATTTATCTTGGGAAATTTACTTCACTAGAATTGCGAGTAGGACGTATGGAAGTGATCTGGGTAGTCTGATCATGCCTTAGGCATTGGAAAGTACTCAAACTAAGCCAAGGCCCTCTCAAAAGCCTGAGTTGGCCTTTGAAATAAGATAAAAATAAAAGTCCCTAGAACTTGGCCTTAATTGTACGCTTAGAATGAGTGTTGACAATGTATCTTACTATATGAAAATTGCACCAAGCACTTACTCATAACCCGTTGGAATGAAGAGGCCAAAATAGTGTCGCGCTAGCACTTGGTGCGACTAAGGCCAAAAATTAGGTACTAAAATCTCGTTGCAAAAACTAGAGGGAGATAGGTTGCTTTTCTCTGGAGGAAGAGGGCGTGAGGTAGGGTTATTAATTGATTAAAAATAAATAAATTGAATTACCGAATCCAACTATATCGCACGGAAAAATAACTGAATTGAAACAAATCATAACTAAAAAGAAAAACTGAAACGAACTAAACTGAAATCAGTTCGGTTTTTATTTTTTGATCTTAAAGCTTAATCGAACCGAGCCGAACGAACCGAGCTGAACGAAATTTCTAACCCTAATATAATGAAACTGACTTTTTATGTTCTATGTGCCACTAACCCTAATTAATATCTTCTAGTCTTACTCTTATGTTTTCGGCCTCTCTCATCTTCATTTTCCATGATTTTCTCTAGGTTTTTCTCACTTTTGTTGGGATCCTGGAATGACTCGAAGATTGGATCGAGCGCTCTCTCGCTCTTAAACCCGAAACCTCCGAGTGTTCTCTCACCATAGGTCATTTCATCTCATTCTCCCTCTTTCAAAATGTCGGCCTTTTGGTGATTTCTCTATATTGCAGTTGATTATTTTTTTTCTTCTCCCGCAGGTATTGTTACATGGAGAGAGAGAGAGAGGGCGAAGTCGTCAGACTATGATCTGAGCAATCTCTAATTCAACTTCGAGTTAAAAATCCAAGATAAAAGGAAAAACTACCGTCATCTTCGTTTTTTCATTTCTATTTCCAATTCAGAAATTAGAAGATTAAATTTATTTTGGATTTCTTTCGTGGATCTGAAATTTTCTGCATTTTTCCTGAGCATGAGGTTAGAGAGAGAGAGAGAAGGGGGGGGGGGGGGGGGGTGGGGGGGTGGGGGGGGAGATGTAAGTGAGGGATATACACAAACACCTAAAGAGAAAGAAAAAACAAACTCGGTGCACTGTTGTTGAAGTATATTGTAGAATTCTTATTTGGAGGTTTTCCTTTTTTTTTTTTTTTTTTTTTTTTATGGCGGGGTTAAAATTGTTGATTTATCCATTCCTGCATCCTAAACAGAACATATATACTTGAATGAAGGTTTGGGGAGTTATTGCTGAAGTAAATGACAAGGACCTTGTAACTCACCATGACAATGGAGTGGATGCAAGGATTCATCACTATAAGTAATGGAGTGGATGTAAGGGTTCTAGAGGCTCAAACTGTGTAGGTTCCAGAAATGTTATGTAGGTTCGAGACTTTTTTTTATCATTTTATCACAGTTTGGTTTATTCGTCCGTTCTTGGGTTACTAATATACTATTTCCATGTTTTTGATAAATTGCTTTCTTGAAATTTTTTACTCTAGGCATGAGGATTGTAATCGATACTCTATAAAATTGAGATATTGGTATTTTCATCGTTCGTTTCAGTTATATGTATTGACTTATTACAGGGGGAAAAGACATCTAGACATGTCTCTAGATAAATATACAAGATTTTTTATTTGACTATATTCCACATCACAGGGACATTGAAATCCATCAAATCACAACAAGCTTAATCTTTAAAATGTTCCATTTTAATAAAGTCATAGAATAAGATAAAGAACTTTCACAGCTTTCCACATTGCATTTGCCACTTTATATTATGATAATTTATAGAACTGTTGTCTAACTGTTATCTATGAACATTTGAAGTTGAATGTTCATGCTGATATTTGCTTTTTTATTGTAAACCAGCAAAAGTCGTCGCAGACTTGAAGGAGAGGAGCTTAAACCAAATCTGGAGCATGCAATCCTTTCAGTTTAGGCAAGTTTCACTAAACCTAAAGCTATGACTCTCTCTCTCTCATACCAAAAGAAAATTATTTGTGTAGAAATAATTAATTTACATTTTGCTGTTAGTTAGTTATGCATCAGTTAATCTTCTTGTTTCTCAAGGTAGAGGCTTTAGTGTACAAATTCATTATGTGGAGGAGTTGTCCCTGACTATCTTTGAGCTTTGTTTCCACTGTATTATTGATTCGTGATTAGGTATCTAATATTTGGATGACACAAATAACCTTGGTTTTTATATACAAGGAGATGAAAAAGTTGTGTTTGGTTTTCAATTTATAACGCCTATAACATTATGCTTGCACATGCATATATTTTCAAGTGTACTAGTTATACAAAACCGTACTGGTTTTATTTATAGGAACCAATGGGAGATATTTTGGTATTTATTACTGGCCAAGATGATATTTTAGTTTTATTGTGTTCAAAATTCTGGGTTTTTGTTATCATCTTGAAAAAATCCATTATTGCTTCGAGTACCTTAAGTGGGAGATTGCAAGGAAGGGTATTACATTGGAATAGAGCTAATGAAGATGACCCATAAGGCAAAAAAGCCATTTATGGGATATTGTTTGGCCTGAACCAGGTAACCAACTAAAACAAGTAGCGTTGAATGCTTGGTTACATTGTAATTCATCATGCTTAAATGGTTATATAGGATTTAGTTATAAGTTTGTATTGTCTAATCCACAAAAAACATTATGTTAATCACAAGAAATAAATGTAGAAAATGATGGTGTAGCTAATGATAGCATACGGTTATGCAATTTTGGTTCCATTGGCATTTTATTTCTTGCTCCAATATCTGGGCTCAAAGGCCAACCGAAGGGACATTTCTTCCTCGATGGCCACTTTTGTTTACTTTGATTTTCTAACCGAACATATTTCTTAGCCAGAAGAAAGAGGATATCCATAGGAGCAAGTTGTTAATTACTATCATATTATCTATTAAACCATCATCTGATATTTATTTCTTTTAGGCTCTTAAATGCGCATAATTTGATGTTGTTCTTATCCCGGTCATCTTATCTTTTGAGGGTTTAATGTACAATCCATAGGAGAAAGTGATGTTTTTTGTGAGATTGTGCAGATTCAAGATGTGGAGCTAATGCTTGAAATGTCTCCTAGATTTGGTCCTTGCTTGGTCCCAAGTCCACCCGGGCTCTTGTACCTAGGACTGGAGCCGTTTTCTTACGCATAGACCTCTGCGTGCGCATGACTCGCATTGCCCACCAACTATCAAGGACACTCCTCTGGACGCTTCGCTAATCACCTCTCGGGACAGCCCATGGGCCTGGAGTATATCACTTTGGGCCACTCATTCTAATAGGTTAAGAAATGATTTCTTTTACAATCAACATGGTTTCCTTACACACATTTCATACTCTCTCCACCTGCACCATATGTGCTCAATTCTATGGAGCTTGGATTTTCACTTATCTCAAGGCCCTTTATGGGTTAGTTCATAGGCCTAGTAGGCCTACTTCACTAAGTTCCCAGGCCCTAAGGGAAGATCCAATTGCCTAGATAAATTCCAAGTGTCCTACCCTTATTATTACAAGTTTTAAAGTGATCAAGATCTACCAAGAAGTGTTTCCTTCTTTCTTGGCCTAGTCTTGGACTCCCTATTGAACAAGAATTGAGTATGATTTGTAATCCAATTGGAGACAGATTCTTGGTTCGAGTTATTTGGGATATTATCTACGAGATTCCTTCCTAGTTTGACTAAGAATAAGGGCTGAATGCTTCAAGATAACGTACAAGAAATATCTCCTAACTTGTCGCTCAAGTAAGTCAATTCTCTCCTATTTTAGCAGCTGCCTTCCCTAGTTTGGATATGACTGGTTCTCCTAATACGTTTACTAAGGGATTCATTTTTAGATCACTTCCCTAAACCCTAGGGGTCATAAAATACTACATAAGGACGACCGTTTTAGCCCCCTTTTTTGGCCCTGAAACTCTGTCAAAGTTCCTAGTGACTTGTAAGGAAGGGAAGTCAAGTTCTTAGCCTTGTCTCGAGTTTGGATTGAAGTGTTGGACGCGTACCTTAAATGAGGACCTACTGTGTTCTCTACTGGGCGCCATTATCTTTGCTTGTATCCCAAAATCCTAGTCCTTTGGGTAATGCAATCTTTACTCATTATGTGTTTGTTTTACCTCACGATGAGTGACTAGTCACCTTTGAACTAGGGCTGCTTGAAGCCCAACTATGAGAGTCGATTAATGTGATGTTCTTGGTTTGATATTATGTTGAATGTTTGAATACGATTGTGAATACCATTTTGATGTGTATGTATGTTATTAAGTGGTCACTTAGAGCATATAGTTAATGGTGAATGATTGGTTGTGTGGATGGCCACCTGATCTACGCATTTTATGCTTAATTATTATTGTCTTTCTAAATTTAGATATCTTATGAGCTTAGTATTTTATTGTTTTTAGGTGCTACTCCAAAAATACAGAGTAATGCAATCAAATTAGAGAAGAAAATGGGAAACCGGGCCTAGACATCTTTATCAAGCCCTTGGTGCCTATCGAGAGCCTCCTAAGTGCTTATCAAGTACTTGTCGAGAGCCCTACCGAGACCTTAACTTGTCCCAAAAACTTGTCCTACCTTGGTGGGGGCTGTCCTAGCCCGGCATGAGCTGTCCTGGTGCCTTCTGCAAGCCTTTCAAGGGCTTGTCCTAGGATCTTCGTGAGCTTCTACCGAGTCCTAGGTGATGCCCAAGAGCCTATCCGTGGGCCTTCTTAAAAGCTCGTCTAGAGTTGTCCCCAGCGTGTCACGCGAGCATCCCAAGTCCAGCGTGTGTTCTAGATTCCAGCAGAAAGACCAGTGCAAGGTCCAGCGCGCGACCCAGGCCACTGCCTCCTCAAGTTCCATGCGTTCCAGCGCAAAACCTCATTGAACTAGGAGATACAGCTTTTGCGGGGCCCGTGTGTTTTAGTTGTCCAAAGTGTTTAATTCCGCAAGCCACAAGGAGCAAGTGTTGCCATGAATCAAGAAGCTTGCATGAAAAGTAAGAAGAAGATTTCCTTGCGTCATAAGGAGAAGTACCGGCGAAAATCCTCTTTTCTAGCAGAAGGACTAAGCCCAGTTAGATTACTGTTCCATAAGGATTAGAGCTAGGGTTTTTTCATATGCCTATATAAACCAAATTTCGACCAACACTCAAAGAGTGCCTATTCTTGTACCAAAACACTGCTCAACCAAATTTTCGTTTTCATAAACCCGAGATTTCACTTCCAAAGGCCAACTACTCCAGACTCCATTATATTCACCTTTCTTCGTGACATATAAGGAAAATTTTTTAGTGTCATGCCAAAGGGTGTCTAACCACTTAGTGTCTATAGAGAAAATTCCCAAGGATTAAAAGTATCACACGACCCCTTTACCCCGTAGTTCTTTTTTGTACTTGAATATTGTGTTTATGGATTTATTTCTAATATAATTCTGATTTTATAATTTATAAGAATTTCAATATTCTTCCATGTGTTATAATATTTTAGCTTTTGTTATACTTGTATGTTTGTGCTTAATGCTTTGATTAAATATACGTCAAATTCCCAAGTCTAGATCAATGAATGTGTATAGGGAAAATTCTCAAGCACACACTAATGATAATATACATGTGTTTCGTAAAACTAAACTTATAGGATTTCATTGGTTTTGAAGTTGATATACTTTACGAATAAGTGAGGCATAAAGAATGAGATGATCACTTATAAATAATAGGTTACGTTTAGTTTAGATCTTAATTACGTAGAACAATAAAAACTTTATTCTTATCACCATTCTATAATCCAATTTCATACATAGGTGCCCTCAATCTCTAGTTTAGAACGATTCATGTTTACCCATGCTACATCTACGAAAGATAGTTTTAAGTTGCATGCATTTTCATTAAGTGTTGATTTGATGCTTAGGTTTATCGTTATCAATTTTTGTCGCCGTTGTCGGGATTAAAAAATCTCATGTGATTTCATTTGTGTAAATATATTTACTGTGTATAATATCACACTTGTGCAGTTGCACATATGTTTTTATTTTTTGTTTTTCGAAACTATTCACTGTCCTATTTTGTGAAACTTATTTGACATAACTAGAGGTCCTAGAAAATTTGGAAATTTACAGTGTTGTTTGCTTGTGTGTCTAATATGTTCCTGGAAAATTTCGTTGAAATCGGACTAGCCAATAGTTCTGGAAAATTCTAACAAGTTGTTGTGCTCAAAGTTGTGCCATTATGTAATGTGTATTTGTTTTGAATATGTGAATAAATTGTAATTGTAACTATTATTTCCTATTAAATGTCTTAGATTTGCATGGATTTCAGGAACCTTTCCTTCAAATTTTTCTTTTTGGAAATAGGTTAGTGCCCTTTTTTATTACATATCTCCTTACCTCTTCATGATGTGTGGATTTCATCACCACAACCCATAGAATAAGTGAATCTATGGACACGAGGTTATGGGCCGAGTTTGTAAATACTTGGGGTTTGATAGACTACTTCGAAAGCTCCCACTGGTTGGTCATGGTGTCTAGAAGGTTTATGACTGGTGACAAGTGTTTTCATATAAGAAAGAGAACACCAATGGAGTACATACCCCAGAAAGGTTAGCCTCGGGGTGTTTCTCGAAATTAGTTCTTACTTCTCACATTACATCTATCCCAACTGGCCATGTCCAATGTTGAATGGTAGGGGTGATTGAAGGTTGGTTCATCAATTTGCGCAGGTCTTACGTTCAGAAGCAACTATGAGAAGGGGAGTGGAAGGTTATTCGTGTAGGTCTTAGGCACTATATATTGCATTTGTAGATTGCATAACCTCCCTAAGGTTTCACGATGCTCGGATTCCATCACCGGGTACCCGAGATAAAGTGAATCTAGGGACATGGGACTGAAGGTGCAGGCCATTCTTCATGCGTTTTCATGTGGTTTTCCCTCATGGAGCTATATAGGTTCAATCACTTGATATCAGGAGAGAATTAAAGGTCAAAGACCATCGTTTGAAGCCCTATTTTGCAGCTTCAAGGGGGCATACCATGGAGGAGATGCGCATCCAAGAACTAGCTATTCTAAGTGAATACATGGCGCATCACGTCTAGACTGAAGACGTTAAACTCATCGCTTGTTGGAAGGCAACCTGATGTAGGAGTCTACAACAGATTTGCATTCTCATTCCTTCTCTCTTTTATTTTTGTCTGTTTTTCTTAGTTGTCATTTAGTAAAACCCTAGCTCATACTTGCTTCTATGCTTTGACTTTGATACTTTGAGGGCAATGTCGGATTAAGTGTGGAGGAGGGGTTTACAACTTTTGTTGAGTCTTATTTAAAAAAAAACAAATTCAAAAAAAAAAAACCCAAAAACATTTTGTGTTTTATTCTTTATTTTCAAAAAGTGTGTCTTGAGTCCTTTTTAATTTTATACTTTGTGTTTTCAAAAGTTTTAGGATGCCCTTAACTAGTTGATGATTAATTGGAACAAAACAAGAATATTATGGCATTTGCATATTATTTTGATGGAATTCTTGTGCTAATTGAAATATTTGAGTGTTTTGACTTGTAGTAGATATGGTTTGCAAAACTTGGTACAAATTTCGCATGTTAGAATTGAGTTTTGAATCATATGAACCTATGTGAGCTTTTGAGCAATACGTGCTTTATTTCTTGAGTGAGAATCATTTATTCATAGTTCATAGCTTGTACATGCCTCTTAGGATTACTTGCAATAGTTTTAATGAACTAGAGATTGCTAGAAGATACTCATGTCAATTTGCAAAGCTTATAGTCAATACATACATTGATTGTGGATATGATTGAAAGCACTTAGGATTTTCCACCACTTTGCCAAATTGCCATATGTCCCTATTGCGCACAAGAGTTGCTTCACCCCTTTTGAGCCCACATTTAGCCTTTTCTTTTGTTATCATGCATATCTAAATGCTTAGTCTAGTATGGGTATCCTCACCATTGTTCTAAAGAATTGGTTGAAGATTTTGAAGCTAGCATACATGAAGAAAGCATGAAGATGTTCTTGTCAAGGTAATGATGTGTGTATGGGGAAAGACTTGTCCAAATTACTTGATGTATTATGTGATTGCTGAAATAAATAAATACATATATAAAAAAGAATATAGATGAATTCGAGAGCATGAAAAGTGTTTCAAACAAAAGAACATGTCAAGCTCTCCAATATTAGGTTTTGAATGCAAATGTTTGGATTAATGTCCCCTATACTTGTGGATTTGGAGTTCCAATGAGTTATAGGGATAAAAGTGAAGAAATATGCCTTTTTCCTTTCCACAAGCTCTAGGTAAGTTCAGAATGAAGTCCGAGCCCAACAAGATGAAATTTTCCTTCCATTCTTAACACCTGACCTTGGTGACGTTTTGGAGGAAGGCAAGCTCGATATTGATCAAGTTTTTGTGCAATGACTAAATCTTTGGAATGTTCTTTACGACCACATATCCAAAATCCGAATGCCTTAACCCTAGCCCCATTACAATTTATGATTAAAGACCTTTATGATCCATGAGATAAGTACCTTTGTTGAAGCCTTACTACATATCCTCTCACATATACCTTGAGTGAAACCCTATTCATAAGTGAAAAGGCTATGAGTGCATCCGCTGTGAGGTGATCTTACCTTTTTTGAAGCATGCATAGACTTAACATCACCATCGTTTTCTCAAGTCTTATTTGTTCATGACATGATCATATCTCCATTGTCTCTTGAATTCCTTATGCATACTTGTTGAATATCGTAATGCCATATATTTATAAAATTCCTAAGACATATGGTTAAGGGCTATAAATTTTTTTTTAATAACTTAATTTCTCGAGTCTTAGTTTGTTTTAGTATTTACTAAGGGACTAGTAAAGTCGAAGTGTGGGGGAATTTGATCTACGCATTTTATGTTTAATTCTTATTGTCTTTCTTCATACATTCAACTATGTTATGAGCTTAGCAATGTGTTTTCTAACTTGTTTTATTATTTTTAGGGACTAATCCAAAAATGCAGAGCAACGAGATCAAATTAGAGAGGAAAATGGGAAATCGGGCCTAAAAATCGTTATCGAGCCCTTTGTGCATGTTGAGATCCTCCAAAGTGTTTACCAAGTACCTGACGAGAGCCCTACAGAGAACATAACTTGTCACATGACCTGGCCTAGGCTAGCAAGGGCTGTCCTAGCCTGGAGAGGCTGTCTTAGCCTGTCGGGAGCTGTCCTGGTGCCTAACGCGAGCCTTTCAAGGCTTGTCACAGAATTTTCCTAAGCTCTTACCGAGTCCCAAGTGATGCCTAAAAGACTATCCGTTGGACCTTCTCAAGAACCCGTCTGGAGTTGTCCCAACGTGTCCCGCCAGCATCCCAAGTCCAGCGCGCATTCCAGATTCTAGCGGAAGGCCCCAGCAGGAAGATCCAGCGTAAGGCCTAGTCCTTGGTTTCCAGGCTATTTTTTCTGACGACTCAGTCCCCAACCTTCAAACTTCGAGTTTTGACTAGTGAGTCATAGTAGCAGGCGATGCGCTATTTGTGAGCCATGTTGCAGAAGTTGGCCTACTTGTGATGTTCTTCCAAGAAGTTTAGGTTTAGGCTGAGTAGCTCATTTTTTTCCTCGGGGTCGTAAGAGATCACCCAGTAGGAAGTTTCGTCGATCTTCACTGGGACGATGGCCTCGGTACCAAATGCCAAAGCAAATGGTGTTTCCTTTTTTGATGTCCGATAGGACCATAGAACGTCTGAGAGGATGTCAGACCATTTTCCTTTTGAATTCTCATCTAGGCAAGTCTTTAAGTTGTACTTGATTAGTTTGTTAACTACTTCTACTTCCATTTTCTTGTGGATGAGCTGCTAGAAGTAAAACACAGCTTGATGTCGTAGACTTGGCAGAGCTTGCGGAAGCGAGCACAGTCAAACTGCTTCTTGTTGTCGGTCACGATCGTTTGAGGGATACTAAAGCGGCAGATGATGTTCTGGTAGACAAAGATCTTAATTTGCACATCAATGATGTTCTTGAGTGACTTTTCCTCTGCCCATTTGTGAAGTAGCCGACGGCTACAACTGCATGTTCCACACCTCATTTACCCCATGGCATCGAGTCAATGAGGTCAAGTCCCCCACTGCGAGCATGACCATGGATTGAGCATTGGAGTGAATCGTTCTACGGGTAGGTGAGGAATAAAGGCATACTTCTAGCATTGGTTGGATTTCTACGTAAGTGCAATTGAATGTGCACACATAGTAAGTGAATAGTAACCTTGATAAAAGGCCATGTGAGTGAAGGACTTGGGTCTTGAATGGTTATCTCAGATGCCCTCATGGATTTCCTTGAGTACATCAAGTCCTCGATCTATTGGAAGGCATTTGAGTAGTGGGACGTCGAATAAGCACTTATACAAATTGTCGTGGACAATTGTGTATATGGTGGATTGGCGATGGATGCACTTGGCTTCATTTTGGCCTAGCGGAAGTTCTGCAAATTTGAGGAGTTGGATGATTGGGTCCATCTAGGAAGGTTCGCTTGTTGATGGACATGACATGTTTTTTCTTCGTGCTCGGGGTTTCCAGAAGTTCAACTGGAGTGCTTCAACCAATTTTGTCATTGATAGAAGAGGCCAGACTGGCTAGAGCATAAGCGTGGTTGTTTTTTGAGTGTGAGACCTAAGTGATTTCATATGCCTAAAAACTACGGAGTGTCCTTGCCTGGTTCAGGTAGAGTGCCATGAAGACGTATTTGGCATTGTAAATGTTTTTTACTTGGTAGACAATCAGTTGGGAGTCACTAAAATTTTGGATCAGCCATGCCTGCAGGTCCTTCGCGAGGCGAAGGCCTATGACAGTGCCTCATATTCTGCCTCATTGTTGGATGCCTTGAAGTCAAAATGGAGTGCATATTAAAGCTTGGCTTGATCGGGTGTGCTGAGCATGAACCCCGCTCCAGAGCCGATATGGCATGCTGATCCGTCGACGTAGAGGGTTCAGATTGGCTTGGATTTGTCCGAGGGAAATTAATTATCTTCCATCTAAAGAGGTGCAGCCAGTTTCATGGTGCTGGGGGCCTAATCTTCCAGCATGTACCGGGACGTAAGGTATGTGAACTTAAAGAGAAGGTTAGTGATGGCTTGGCTCTTTTCAGAAGAGTGGGGGGCAAAGGTGATGTCGAAATCGCTAAGCTCAATTGCCTATTTGAACAATCTTCTGGAAAGGTCTGGCTTCTAGGGGACTTGTCTGAAAGGCTTGTTGGTGAGAACGAGGATGGGGTGAGCCTAAAAGTAGGGTCTGAGCCATCTAGCTGTTGTGACCAAAGCGAAGGCCAGCTTCTCCAAGTGCTCTGATACCAACTTGACAGGACCCATCCCCTGAGGAACATTGATAACCATACCAGGTCCTGCTCCCGTCTGACAAGTCAATTGAAGTTCCAAAATTACCCTCAGCACTTGTCAAACAAGGGATAACCACACTTGTGTCCACTCATGCCTCCACCTCTCAATCGGCCTCGATCATCGCGCTACGACCTGAAATGTCAATAAAAACATAAAAGGTGTGAGTGGACAAAAATAAATAAGTTTATAAAACATGTTACAGAAAAAGACATTTCTACCCTCCATGTAAAACCAATGCATCCATTCGAAAATCACTTAGTTCCATGATCAGAAAACTACGAAAAATCAGAAACCATTTCGTATCCAAAACCATAATTCCAGGGCCTCAGCCCAAAACCATGAATCAAAATCCAAGTACAAGAACATAGCCTAAAATCCATAAAGCCATATAAACCGGGCCACCGCCCAACACATCCGAAAACATCAGAAATCAACAGTAAATCACAAGTCAATCAATCTGCTGGATCTCAATCACCGAGTCTTTAAACTCACATATATCAGGCCTTCTTGGGATATCAACCAGTCTTTAAACTCCAAATACAATCAATAGGTCTCAGGGGATATCACAATAACTGAATCTTTAAACTCAAAACATATCAATTAGGGGCCCTTCCCCGTCATCAATCAACCGGGTATTTAAACCCAAAACCAGATCCAGCCATAGCAACCGGGTCTTTAAACCCAAAACCAAGTGTAAATCATAGAAATCCAGAATTCATCGAAATCCAAATTCCAAAACCAAATTCGAAATCATATTTTATTGAAATGGGTCTCGTGCCCGAATTCACATTCAAACCCAATGTCACATCAAGTCATTATCAAAACATGATATGTATAAACCATATAAAATCATCCATCAAACCATCATCAAAGCATAGCATAAATCATATTCTCGAAATACGTGCAATTACGTATTGTATATCAAAATACATGTAAACACGGAAATTGTAAGTACCATAAGCATAAGCATATAAATCATAAATATAAAGCATAGGAAACAATTATGCATGCATAGAAATTTAGAAAGCAAAGTCCACTCACACAACGTCTGAACGGCCCACTTCCGAGCTGCACGTTTTTCAGTAAATTTCGGAAATCACAATTCCTATCCAAAATCATTATCGAGGGTCACTAACACTTCAATATACCTCATATAATTTTCCCCAATTTTTCCGGGATTTAAATACGTAAATGTATATTAAAACTTCGGATATACTGAACACTATCGAAACGGTATTCGATTTCCTCGAAACCAGTGCCAAAATGTTCATTAGATCAAAAGAAGTAAGTTTCGTATTGAACTCACCTTGAGGCAAGGCTCCACGCGCCCTCACACGCAGCAGTGAGTGGCTGCGCGTGAAGCCCACGCACCGCTACAGTGTAGGGCACTGTTCATCGTTCTCACCCGACTTCGGTAATACGGATTTGTTAACCTGCGTGTTCGACCCGATTCAATCATGTCAATTTCCTGTCGATTTCTTCAATTGATACAGCCAATAGCATCGTTATGAATCTAATTATGGTTCTGTAACCTCAATTACATTAGAACTTACCTCATTCCTTCAATTCAAACTCGATTTTTCGAAGAACACCCGAGCACTGTTCATCATTCAATCCCTTCAATTTTCATCGATTTCTTTAAATTAATCAGTTAGGAAACATCATAGACTCATTCTAACCATGAATTCAGGTTCAATTTGACTTGAACATACCTTTGTATGATTGAACTCAACCATGGAATTTCCAAACTGTCGTAGGTCCAGTTCTTGATCAATTCTTGATCAAATCGCTTCAATTTTGATATGGTCTTAATCAGAAGGATTCCAGAAAGCTCACACAAGCCTCAGTTGTAGTAATCACGGCCTCTAAGTTGGAATTCGAATTTATTGAAGCATTTGAATTCCACGAGTTTGGGTTTGGGGTTCCTGGGCTCTTCTTCCCCCTTTCCTTTTTGTTCCTTCACGACATCACTCTCTCAATTCTGTTCAAGTTGTCATGTTCTCTGCCTAAAGGTTGCATTGAGATCACTAGGATCAATCACCAGGGTGGGTGAGGTCCTGCTCTGTTTTCCTTTCAAACATACACAGTTCAAGTCTTCCATCGCCACACGTATTCTTTTGCCACCAATCTCAATTTTAAAGTGACAGTTGTCACTAAATAAATTGAATGAGTCACTAATCAGGCTGAATTAGGCATTTAACTGTCCAACCCAAATTACCATTTTGCCCCTGCCTTAACAAATTACCAAAATGCCCTTCACACTCCTAGACCCGTAACTTGGTCGTCTGAACTCCAATTGACACATGCCACCTGTCTACGAACTCAGCGTCTCGAGACCTACCCAACAGTCCTTACTGAAAGTCCAAACGAGGTCCTAATCAAAAGGTTAACTTTCAGCCCTTATAACCAGGGGCACAATCGTCATTTCCTTCCAATTTTTCAATTTTTCCTTTTTCGAATTTCTAGGTTGTCACAGACGTGATCTGCGACAGTTTTACTTTTGACCAGAATGTCATCCACATAGACCTTTATGGTCTTTTTGATTTGATCAACGAATATGAAGTTCACCAAGCACTGATAAGTTGCTCCAACGTTCTTTAGTTCGATGGGCATGATGTTGTAGCAGTAGACTCCAAGTTTGGTGCGGAAGCTAGTGTGGATCTGATCATCTGGGGTGCATCTTGATCTCATTATAGCCTGAATAGGCATCTATAAAGCTGAGAAGTTTGTGACCTGCAATCACATCTACCAAGTTGGCAGTGGGAAGTTTTCCTTGGGCAAGTCTTATTGAGGTCAGTGAAGTCAATGCACAATCTCTAGGAGCCTGAAGGTTTCTTCACTAGAACTACGTTCGTGACCCAAGCCACGTAGATGGCCTTTCGAACAAAATGGATTGTGTTGAGCTTGGTGATCTCCTCTTGCATGGCAAGTTGACGCTTGGCGTCGTATGTCTTCTGTTTCTGCATGACTGGTCTGAATGATGCATTAATTGTAAGTCGGTGGCAGATTGCATCGGTGGAGATTTGCGACATGTCAGCGTAAGACCACACGGAGACTTTTTTGTTTTTTAGGAAGGGGATGAGCTCTTCCCTGGTTTCCTGGGTGATAATAGTGCCAATCTCTACTTGCCAATCAAGATGTTCAGCAATGAGTAAGATCAGTTCATTCTCCTTAACGGTTTGAGGTTATGATATGGTCGAGGGGTCCCTTGGGTCCTCAGGGGGACTGGATCTGATCATTTGAGCGAAGGTAGGGTTGATAGGGTCGGCCTCGTAGGCTGACTCGGTGATAGGCATAGTCTCCCTGCTGGTACATGGGTTGACCTTTGTTAGTGCAGACTGGTAGTAGGTGTGTGCCGATTGCTGATTGCCCCTAACCTGGCTAGTGCCCATGATGGTAGGGAATTTGATTAGCAGCATGCGGGTGGAAGTGACCGCATTGAGTTGGTTCCAAGGCCCCCTACCTAGTATGACGTTGTATGCCGTGGGGCAATCGACCACCGGGAAGGTGGTGAGGGTCGTTGCTATGGGGGGTGTCCTGCTGAGGGAGATTGGCAGAGTGATAGTGTCGATTGGCATGATCGAGTCTTCCAAAAAGCTGAGCATCAAGGAGACAATCTGAGTTAGCTCTTTTGGATCGATTCCAAGCTGGTTGAAAGTGTCCATAAAAGGACATTTACAAAGCTACCGGTGTCCACAAGTATCCGACCTACGTTAAAATTAGTGATTGTCGTTCGGATGATCAGGTGGTCCTCACGAGGGAAGATTACTCCTTGCTTTTCTTCCTCCTAAAAGGTGATGGGTGTCCACCCTGCCCATGCTACCTTCGTTTCCCTTCCAGCCTCAATGTTGAAGATCTGGTGGTTGGACTCGGTTGCTAAGAGTAAGTTCTTCTTCACCCTGTTTGAGGTGTATGAAGAAGAAATGGTTAGGCCTCCACTGATCGTGTTGATCTGTTGTTTTACGAAGGTCGTACGTTTTGCAGGAATTGGTGACAGTACCCTCCTCATAATCCCCCTCGATTAGCGTGGGAGAATCTACTCTCGTTTGACAAGTCATGAGAAAATGACCCAATTACCCTTGGGAACCCAATAAACATCCTAACCACGTGTCAGACAAGGGATAAGTCTACATTCTAAACAGGATATCCAGAGTACGCAAATCTACGTGATGCCTTAGCCTGCATATAGCTCGTGTCCGTGATCAACCTAGAGGTTGCCAAAACCAATAAAAAGTGTGAGTGGACAAAGTTTGAAAAAAAACTATTTTCCGAAATCAATCATTAAACCCTTCATTTAATAAAGCTATGCATGCATCAAATTTACGAATAAAACATTCATCTCAAAATACGTGCAGTAACTAGAAAATCAAAAATTCCAAAACATGCCCCACAGAAAGTCATACCAAATCCACACCAAAGAAAACTTGTAAACACAACAATATCAAAATAACCAATCATATCACCTGAACACACCAACATACCATATGACCCAACCTTGATGCCTGCAATCTGTATCATCATATCAATGTGCACTACTAGTAGGCTAAGAACACTCGGGAACAACAGAGTCCCACACTCGACGTTCGAGGGTGGACCGACTCAGAAACTACGAAATCCCAGACTCGATTTCTGAGTCACGGTCCCAGTCTTTGAAACTACATACTTTATCTCAACGTCTGAGACTACTCACAATATCAGTCTCGAGAACTACGAAGCTTTACCTCGACATCTGAGACCATCCAACCAATCTAGCATCTTGAGGAGAGTCTCTACAACACATATTCCACAACACATCACATCATTACCATCGTCACACATCATCATATTACACATCATCCCAAACATCACATTCATCACAAGTACCAAGGAAACACAGGTTTATGTCAACAACAACAATTCACATCACAGTTCAACATATCGGGCCTAAGCCCAAGTCACAACTCGACCATGACCTCATAAAACAACCATTAAAATATTCCCAAAAGTTATATAATCATGACATGATAAGTATAAAACTATTTACCATAACTCATTGAGTATCCGGAGTTTAATAAACTCAATTTCCTCACAAAACGTTTTAATAACATTTTTCTTAATTATTCCTAATTATCCCCGTTGAAGCGTTAAATATTGCAACTGTCGGTTACTCGTCGCCCAATTACCAAATGACGCGTTTCCTTCCTCGTAACCTGTTAACTTAAGTGAATCGCGGGTTTGTATGGACACCGGTGTGGTGCCGGCCTAAGGTTCTCCGACGGTCAAGTTAGTTACTTTGTTCGTAAGAGGAAACAGTAAATGGTATGTTTGGTAGAGTAATAGTGAATAATAGATATTAGTTACCTTTATTGGAAAATGTGTACCCTTTATGTATGGGTAGGTAGGATGTTCATTTCCCATAGTTTCGATGTGGGATAAATACTCACCGGTTTGCGTGCTGACACGTGTTACGCAGATCGAGGGTGGATAAGCTCCCACGTGGCATCCCACATTGGGCCCGGTGTTAGGGCTGTGTAAATACGGTGGTTTTGGGTCTTGGACGGAGTCTGGGCTTTGAGTATACGGCCCAGTGGGTCTGGTCAGATATGGTGTCAACAGAAGTCCCCCAAGTCCTTAACTGAGGTGAAATTTCTCGGTCGGGGGCTTGTCTCATTCTCCCAGACCCTGGTGGGAAGTATACCGGCAGTCCCCCAAGTCCCCTGGCGGAAGAGTCCACCGAGACAATCTCGGTCACGGCGAAGAAGTGCAAAGTGGTCGGTCTTTAGGGAAGGAGACTCGGTGGAGCTCAAGCAGTCGGTCAAGTATTGTATAGAAGGTCGGTGGTGTTACCATGGTCGATGATGAGGGCCAATCAGCTGGCTTGGTAGGGGCGGTGTACCTCTCTCGTCGTGGAGTTATTCTGGGTCGGTGGCGAGGTCCAGTGTAACAACCCGTCCCGAGAATTGGGATAAGTAGAGTGATTAAGGTGTGATTAGTAAGGTTAATCAAGGGTTAGGTGGTCCCGAGGGGTCCGGGAACTTAGAATGACGATTTTGCCCCTGGGTCGGGCAGAAATGGTGACTTTTATTTCGGGTGGTCAAATGGGAGTTGACCAGTGACCAGGACGTAGTTGAGGACGTTATGAATCCTTAGGCAGGTGGCACGCCCGATTCCGACATCCGAGGAGGAAGTTGTGATGTTCGGAAGATTGAGGGCATAACCGTAATTTGGAAAATTAGGGGGGAAACGTTGACTTTTTATACGAACTGGTTTTGGTAAGTTGACCTAAGACCGTTAGATAGATCTCGTCGTCCCGAGTTCGATGACAGGTGGCACGTATTCATCGGACGTACGATGTGGGAGTTACAGGTCTAGAAAGGTAGTGGTAAAGTTGTAATTTTGGGTAAAACAGAAGGGCATTTTGGTCTTTTGGTTGTCTGGGGATTTGTGCACAGAGAGGGAAGATAGAGGGTTGAGATTGAGCCACTTGGGAGAGGAGTTGAGGGATTGGTGACACGTGTAGGAGGTCTGGTTGGTTCTAGTGAGTGCACGGTCCAATTATTTGGGGGTGCAACCGTGCCGTGTGTGTTGTTCGACCCAGACAGAAACAGAGGGAGGAATTGAGAGAAATTGAGAGACGATGGTGAGTGTTAGTGGGTTTTGGTAAGTGAGGAGTGATCAGAGGGTGGAAGAGTGAACTGGTTTTGGGTAGCCACCGTGACAGGGGAAAACCTGGGTGGCCGGAGAAGGAAACAGGGGACTGGTACAGGTTTTGTTCGAGCTCGAGTCGACAGGTTAGGGACAGTGTTGAGGTGTTTGAGTGAGGGAACTGGATTGCTTAGGATTGGACGAAGAGGATGGTGAAGAGAGGGAGGAAAATGGTGCAGGCACGGCGGTGAACCGCTCTCGCCGGTTCAAACAGCAGGCACTGTGTCGAGCCCGGTTTACGCGAGGTTGACGGTGGCACTGTAGCTGGCGCGTGGGGCCACGCGCAGCCACTTTGGGCGGCGCGTGGGGGCGCGTGCGGCGGTTCTGGGAGAAACGGTCAACATGACTTTTGGTCTAGGAGTTGTTGTGAGTTCGATGGAGTTGGTTTCGAGTCAATCGGAAGTCATTTGAGTATAGTTCCGTGAGGGTGAATGTGTAGGGTTCCGGGGTTTTAAGTCTTCGGTCCGGGGATTTTTGAGGGCATTTAGGAGAGTGTTGGTAGACGTATTAGTGACGTAATTTGACGGTGTTTGACAGGATCGGGATTTCCCGAGGAAGCCGAGGAACGGGCTGGACGTTCGGGACGCGAGTAGGGCTCAGTACTGTGAGTGGACCCCTTCTCTAAACTTGAACATGCATAACTGCTTTCTATAATGGTTTTATGGTTTTAATCATGATTTTATGTTTATCGAATATGTTTGGTTGGTTTTGCATTATTACACGTTTTTCGAGAAAAAGACGGTTTTGGCACGCTTTTCGAGAAAAGGGTAAATTTGGAAATGTTTTTGGGATTTCAAGGGATTTTGGAACATGCTTTTGAGAATCAAGGTTTTGGTTTTGAAATCGAAATTGACCATTGGACTTTGGTGCAAAGTTGGAAAGTGGACTCCGGATTTGGGTTCGGAATGACGGTTCTGGATGCCGGAAGGGCATCGGACCAGTGATTTCGGATTCGGGTTTGGATGTGGATTTGGTAAGTGGTTTTTAAATGATGTTGGGATTGGATTTGCTGGATCTGGATATTGGGTTTAAAGACCCGGATATATGTGACGGGGGACCGGCCGGATTGGGTTTAAAGACCCGGATTGAGTTTAAAGACTCGGGAGTTTAAAGACTCGGATATGATTAAGGCCTGGATTGAGTTTAAAGACTCGGGAGTTTAAAGACTCGGATAGATCCAGCAGGTTTGATCGGGGAAAATGACGATTTGGTGATTATGGTCTTGATACGGTTTCTGATACCCATGCTATGGTTTCTTATGGTATTTTATAGTGTTTCTGTTTCTTATGATGTTTATAATGATTATTTTATAAATGTGTTTATAACTGCTGGTTATGCATGTGGTTTCAAAACGGAGGGTAAAACTCGGTTTTCTTATAAAATGGTTTTTGAACTTCTGTACTTTCTGGTCCACTCACATTTTCTGTTTTAAATTGCCCTCCAGGTTGTGGAGCGAGCGCGGGGTCTTGACGTCGAGGCAGAGTCTGAGGCATAGAAGTGACGTGAGGGTTCCCAGAGTAGAGTAAAGGCTTCTGCGTGCGTGTAGTTATCGGTTTTATTTGTATGTTCGTACTATGTTCTGTAAATGCTACCTTCGGGACATTGTGTCTAATTACTCCTGCGTTTGACTGGATAGTATGTGAGTGAGTTTTACTTGAGTTTTGCGTCGGGGAGTCAGACGGGAGCGGGATTTACCTCGGGTTTCGGGGTGAAACCGGGGTGGGTCCTGACATCCAGCGCCTGGGGGGGGAGTTGCGGGCACTGAGCGGTGTATGTGGCTCAGTGAGGAGCGCACAGAGGTCGGTGTGGGGGGGGGGGGGGGGGGGGGGTGAGGAAGGACGGTTGGGCTCCCTCGGCTGGATGGGTGACACATGTAGGTGAGATCGATTGGTCGTGACACGTGTCGGTGAGATCGATTGGTCGTGACACGTGTCGGCCATTGGGAGGAGTGACACCTCGTAGTCTGTGTATCAATCTATATAAATATGAGAAGCTTTCACCGTTTTGCTCATTTTGCGTTTGTGAGAAAAGTGGGAAAACTCTGTTAAATTAGGAAGGTGATTTCCGATCAGCTCTCGGCGGTGGTGCATACGGTGGTTACGATTTCCGACCAACATTCCTTTGTGAAAAAACACAGTAAGCACTCCTCAAGTCCATTTTTTCGATTGAAGTGTGTGTTGGTGAAAAACTGGTCATGAACTTGGTGAAGTTTGTGGTCAGGTCATCGTAGGTCCGAGTCGGTCCTCTAAGTTGTGTTTTTTTTTCTTTTTTGTAGATGTCCTTCGATAGCGACTCGGTATCCGAGGGTAAGTGCTACGACTCACATGGCGGTGAGTCATCAGGTAGTAGTGTGCAGGTTCTCATTCCCATCTCCGGGAGTGAGGACGAGGCCCACTCGGTTGAGGCACGAAATAGGGCACAGTCGGTGCATAGTATGACCGAGTCATCCGGTAGGACAACAGAGACTTGTCCAGAGATTGAGCCGGCCGATCGGTCGGGCGGTGGCAACCTCTTGGTAGACGATGAGACAATAGTCAAGGTGGGCGTACACTGAGCGTTGAAGCTAACTCACGGCCTAGACAAAGGAGCAGTGCAGTTGAATAAGGCAAAAATGACCAGTGATGGGGTCGGTCCTGGACGCCGTTCCGATTGAACGGGCCGTCTTCACGGTTGACGAAATGGTCAACAAGGAGACCGAGAAAGATCGAGTTCGGCGTTCCTGACTCGGTGACGATGAGGTTGCCCACAAGAGAGCAAAGACCCAGTAACCCCCCAGCCGGTATGGCGTTGTTCTATACCGAGCTGATGCATCATGGGGTGAGGCTTCCTCTGCGTCCCTGGTTGCGGAGGATGGTGAAGAAAATGGGGGGTGACACTCGGTCAGCTCAATCCTAACGTTTGAATTGTGTCGTGCTCCCTCTACACAGCCTTCCGCTGGGTCGAGCAGCCGGAGCCGACCTATGCCCAACTCATGTACTTGTATGAGTTTGGGTTCCAACAGCAGAGCACCTGATGGGTCTTCGTCCATCATCGCAAGAAGAGCAAACGGGCGGAGTTCATCCTGGATATAGTGACCTCCCAGAAGTCGTACAAGACTAAGTTCTACCTAGTCGGTGGTAACTAGGAAGGGGACACCGAGGGGCCTCCTATATCGTCCAAATTTCAGACCCAAGGTGGATAGTTGTAGCATAGGCCGACCGTTTCGTGTAATTGTTTAGATTTTGCATGCTCAAAGCATGGTTATGTTGGCTGACCAGTTTCTCGGTGTGCATGTTTGTTCCCCGAAGAAGAGATCTCTCCGAAAGAGAAAATTATCGTTCACCGAGTGAGAGAGATCTTGGACGACCTGAATCGGAATCGACGCATCCTTCAGTTGCCTGGATTCCAGTGCAAAGTCGGCCTTATCAAAACCGACGAGGGTAAGTGTTTTTTGTGTTGGTTTTTTTATATATGTTGACCAACTGCTCGGTGTTTCAGTTCCATATCATCTCGGTAGCCGGATTTTGGAAAGCTGCGAGTAGTTGGGGATAAAGGCCCACAAAAATTCCTGGGAGTCCGCCTCTCTATCAAAGGCTACCGAGCGCCTTGAGCTCTTCCTCAAGAGGAAGAAGGACCGAGCCGACAAAGGACAGCATGAGCGGACCGACCGTTCAAAGCAGGGCCAGTCCTCAAAACTGAGACCGTAAACTCCTCTAACTCAGTCTCCGAAAAGAAAGCAGAGCGCCATTGAGGGAGACCGAGTGCTTTCTCACGACCCCAGGAGAACGAAGGCCCTAAAGGAGGCCGAGACGATTCTGTCGGCACATAAGGAAATTGAGGGTAAGCGTACTATGTCGGTGCCAAATTTCAATCCTCCGCCTCCCCCCCCCCCCCCCCCCCCAGTTGGATGTGAAGATCCTCGAGATGTTGCAGAGGAGGGGGGACATGAACCTTGGTGTGTTCATCGAGGGAGAGGCTGTCGGCAAGGGAACCAGTGCCGAGGCCACCCTATGTTACCCGAGGCAGATGGTGCCGTTGCTCAACGAAGTTTTCCAAGGGGCCTCCATTCCCTTAGAAGAGCTAGCCGAGGTTCAATGCCGGTCGGCCGACCAAAAATGGAGAAAGTCCTACTGCTACTGAGCAATGTAAGTGTTTTTTTTTTGCAAGTGTTATATGTAGGCCGAGTTGAGTATGTACTAATTTTTGTCATGTGCAGGCCCTCCGTGAAGTCTACCTCCAGTTTGGGAATGCTTAGAGGAGGGTGTCGGCTGCTAGGAGGGAAAAAGACCGGCTGAGGAAGAAGCAGGAGGAGCTCACTCCTAAGCTTCAAGAGGCCGAGTGGGCTGTGAAGCAAGCGGCCGACCTCACTCGCCAGTTAGAAGCCGAGAGGTGGAAGACTGAGGAGGCCCTAGCCTCCAGGGATCAGGTGAAGGCCGACCTGGAGGCCAAGGAGAAGGACTGGCTACGACGCTGGAAGGAGCTTTGCTGGGTGAAGGCGGCTAGGGAGGCCGACCTAGAGGAGGCAAGGAGGACGGTGGTGGTCGAGTTCAAGGCGTTCTAGGAGCTGGACTAGCTGAAGAACGAGTACGTCACCGACTGCAAGCAGGAGTTCTTCCGCAACCTCTTCCTGCACAACCCTGGTCTGACCGTGAAGACCCCCTGGCTCGGCCAAGATATCACGGCCGACATGTTTGAGGACGAGTCAGGGGAGGAGGAAGATGAGGTTGTGCAGCGAGTTCCCTGCCAGAAGCCGACCCGGTAAGTCCTCCAAAAGAACCGGAGCCAGAGATGGAGGTAGCACCACAGGCCGAGCAGCAGATGGAAGAGTTAGTTTAGTACAGGCCTATGTGCCTTGTAATTTTTGTGTTTTACATTTTTTTTATCGATAATAGTTGGTAGGACGACCGAGAGGTTGCGATTTTGTAATGCTCTTGTGGACCGAGCATAATAGGTCTGCCCAGTGAATGAAATCTGACTTACCCCATCAAATAAGATTTGCAGACCGAGTAGTCCTTTGATTTACCTGTTTGTCTAAGTGTTGGTGTAAGCCGAGTAAGGCTGTACACCGACTCTAATGTTTGAGTCAAAAATAGCGAGTGTTGAGGTATAGGCCGAGTAAGACCAAACCCTGACTCGTATGTTCGAGTCCAAGTGTTGGTGTAAGCCGAGTAAGGTTGTACACCAACTCGCATGTGTGAATCAAAATAGCAAGTGTTGGGGTGTAGGCCGAGTAAGACCGAATCCCGACTCGTATGTTTGAGTCTAAGTGTTAGTGTAAGTCGAGTAAGGATGTACACCGACTCGTATGTGTGAGTCAAAATAGCAAGTGTTGGGGTGTAGGCCGAGTAAGACCGAACCCCGACTCGTATGTTTGAGTCTAAGTGTTGGTGTAAGCCGAGTAAGGCTGTACACCGACTCGTATGTGTGAGTCAAAATAGCAAGTGTTGGGGTGTAGGCCGAGTAAGACCGAACTCGGACTCGTATGTTTGAATCTAAGTGTTGGTGTAAGCCGAGTAAGGCTGTACATAGACTCGTATGTGTGAGTCAAAATAGCAAGTGTTGGGGTGTAGTCCGAGTAATACCGAACCCCGACTCGTATGTTGGAGTCTAAGTGTTGGTGTAAGCCGAGTAAGGCTGTACACCGACTCGTATGTGTGAGTCAAAATAGCAAGTGTTGGGGTGTAGGCTGAGTAAAACCAAACCCTGACTCGTATGTTTGAGTCCAAGTGTTGGTGTAAGCCGAGTAAGGCTGTACACATACTCGCATGTGTGAGTCAAAATAGCAAGTGTAGGGGTGTAGGCCGAGTAAGACCGAATCCCGACTCGTATGTTTGAGTCTAAGTGTTGGTGTAAACCGAGTAAGGCTATACACCGACTCGTGTGTGTGAGTCAAAATAGCAAGTGTTGGGGTGTAGGTCGAGTACGACCGAACCCCGACTCGTATGTTTGAGCCCGTGTTACCTTTAGGTTACAATTGTTGGGTAAATGGAAGAGTTCATAAATAAGGGGCGCCAAAGTTGGCAAATTACAACAAGTTATAAGATGAAGAAAAATACAATGTATAAATAAAGTATTTCTTTAGGTGGTCAGCATTCCATGGGTGGCCAAGTTTTCGCCCACTTGTGTCTTCCAATTTATAGGTGCCGGGCCGGCAGATTCTTATAACCCGGTAGGGGCCTTCCTAGTTTGGGCCGAGAGTTCTGGCTGAGCTATCTTGGTGGCAAGGCTGACCTTCCGAAGGACCCAGTCTCCTTCTTGAAAACCCCGGTGTTTGACTCTGGCGTTGTGATAATTGCAGAGCCACTGCTTACAGGCAATGTTTTTGAGGTTAGCATGTTCTCTGTGTTCTTCAATGAGGTATAGACTGAGTGCGAGCTGATGGTTATTTTGTTTGGGTGCGTAGGTCGACACTCGGTAAGAAACTTTGTTCAGTTCAGCAAGGATGACCGCTTCTGTTCTGAAGGTCAGTGAAAATGGGGTTTCATTTGTTGATGTGTCGTAGAAAGTCCGGTATGACCAGAGTGCATTGGAGAGGATTTCAGACCACTTGCCCTTGGCCTCGTCTAGCTGCGTTTTTAGCATGTGCGTGATGATTTTGTTGATGACTTCTACCTGTCCGTTGGATTGAGGGTGAGCTGGTGAGGCGAAGCAGAGACGGATATTGTGTCTGTCACAAAAGGCACGGAAGCGTGCGTTGTCGAATTGTTTCCCGTTGTTCGTGACAATTGTGTGTGGGAGACTGAAACGAAAAATAATGTTCAGGAAGACGAACGTTTCAATCTGGGCCGTGGTGATGGAGGCCAAAGCTTTTGCCTCTACCCATTTTGTGAAGTAGTCCACTGCCACCCACTGCATACTCTGTCTTGCCCTTCCTGCTAGCATTTTCCCGATTAAGTCAAGTCCCCACTATGAAAAGGGCCAGGGGCTGATCATGGGGTGTGAGGTTTTCTGGAGGTAAATGGAGGAAAGGGGCGAACCGTTGACATTTATCACATCGTTTGGTCAGCTTTGCCACATCCCCATGCATGGTTGGCCAGTAAAAACCCTGTCATAAGGCTTTATGTGCCAACGATCGTGGTCCAGAGTGATTTTCCGCAAATACCGGCATGTATCTCTTCCAGAATGGCTCTGCCTGTCTCCAGGATGAGACATTTTAGGAGGGGCAGAGTAAAGCCCCGCTTGTAGAGTTGGCCGTTGATGAGTGTATACTGTGCTGCCTGTTGCCGGACCTTTTTTGCCTCGATCTTGTCGAAAGGGAGAGTTTCGTTTGTGAGGAATCCTAGCCGCGAGAGTCATTCCATGTACAGTCAGTGTCTATTGCGCAGACCGCCGAGCATTGGGGTGCTAGGTTGATTAATAATTTCGACCGAGACATTGCGATTCTGTTTCTCATCGAGGGAGGAGGCAAGCCGGGCTAGAGCATCGGCGTGACTATTTTTGGAGCGTGGAATCCGAATGATAGCATAACTGTGGAAACCACATAGAAGAGACTTTTCCAATGCTCTGTATGCCGCCATGGAAGAGTCTTTAGCCTCATATTCGTTGTTGATCTGATTGACGATAAGCTGTGAATCGCTATATATTATGATCTGTTTTTGCTTCCATAGTCTTGGCAAGGCGGAGTTCCGCAAGGAAGGCCTCATACTCAGCGGAATTGTTGGAGGCCTTGCATAGAAAACGAAGGGCGTATTCCATTTGGACCTTGTCTGGTGTGGTGAGGACAAGTCCGGCCCCAAACCCATTGTGGCAGGCCGATCCGTCGACGTAGAGGACCCAAGTCGGCCGAGTAGGGTCGATCTGGGGCTCTCCTCATCCGAAGTATGTGTTGTGGATGGCGGAGTGGATGGCATAAATCTCATGTGTGGCAGCCGCTGGAACGTAGGAGAATTCGAAAATAAAGTTTGCCACGACCTGCCCTTTCTTAGTGGTGAGGGGAGCGAAGACGATGTCAAATTCGCTGAGTTTGATCGCCCACTTGAGTAATCATCCTGATGTTTCGGGCTTCTGGAGTACCTGCCGGAGTAGTCTGTCAGTCATGACAATGATGGAATGTGCCTGGAAGTATGGTCTAAGCTTTCTGGAAGACATGATGAGGGCGAATGCGAGCTTCTCTAGGTCAGAGTACCTTATCTCAGCGTCCTGTAAGGCCTTGCTGACGTAGTGCACCGGGTGTTCAGCACCGTCCTTACGCTTAACTAGTACCGAATTGGTGGCAGAAACGGAGACAGATAGGTATATGTAAAGGGTTTCTCCGGTGTCGGGTCTCGCCAACAGTGGTGCTCTGATCATGCATTCCTTGAGTTCAGCGAAAGCCTTAGTGCACTCCGACGTCCAAGTAATGTGTTTGGATTTGCTCTTTAGGGCTTTGAAAAGGCACGCACTTATCGGTGGCTTTGGAGATGAAGCGTGTAAGGGCTGCGACTCGACCGGTTAGACTTTGTACTTCCTTCTGGGTCCGTGGGGGCTCCATATCGACCATGGCCTTTATTTTTTCCGCGTTGGCCTCAATACCTCTTTGACTAATCATGAAGCCCAGGAACTTCCTAGAGCCGACTCCGATGACGTATTTGGCCGGGTTCAACCTCATCTGATATCGTTTAAGGACGTCGAACATTCGCGAGAGATTGGGGATGTGCAGGTCAGCCGATTTACTCTTGACGAGCATGTCATCAACGTAGACCTCCATTGTTTTCCTTATCTGATCTGCGAACATGAAGTTTACTAGGCGCTGGTAAGTGGCCCCCGCGTTCTTGAGTTCGAAAGGCATGACATTGTAGCGCTATAAGCCCTGGTCCGTCCGGAAGGTTGTGTGTCAGGACCCACCCCGGTTTCCCTGTGGCAACAGTGGACACTCACGTCGAAAATGACCTCGCTCCCCGCAGTGGAAACACACATTATAACCTGGTCCACTGCTCGGTCTCCCTGTGGACGCTACCGACGTCGCACTAGCTTGCGGAGTCGGCGGTGCTCGGTAACCCCAAAATCCTGAACTCTGGGCACTGCCAGGCCTACCAAAACGATCATCGCCCGACGAGGACGATCCACCGAAGTTACCTCTTTTCGGTGTCCGCTGGCTCGAAGCTCCAGGAATCGATGGTTCCCGGCGTCGCACCGGCAAACTAGCCTCAACTCGCACCGCAGCATCCGACAAGTCTCGAAGGGTAGCAAAAGATCCAGCCGTCACTACGGCTCGAATCTCACCTCGCAAACCCAACTCAAACCTACGGCATTTCTCGGCTTCAGTGGCCACAAAAGCAGGAGCAAACCGAGACAACATCTGGAACTTCCGTTCATACTCTGCCACTGTCATATTCCCCTGCTGGAGCTGCAGAAACTCCGCCTCCTTGGCATCCCGGAAAGAACGAGGATAATACTGCTCCAGAAACCGTTCCCTGAACGTCTCCCAGGTCACACTATGGACATCCCAACCGGACAACTCGAGGGTATACCACCACTCATACGCCGCACCATCAAGTAAAAAGGTAGCCAACAATACTCGCTCCTCCGGCGGACAATGCATCACCGCAAAAATCCGCTCAAGTCTGGTAATCCACCTCTGGGCTTCCTCAGGATCAGCCCCACCACTAAAAGTAGTAGCTCCGAGCTGCTGGGCTCGCTCAATCGTGGCACTCTCCGTCTCTCTTGCTACTTCTTCAGGTTGTGGAGAGGGTCTACGTCTCGGAGGCATCGTCAACCGCACGCTGAAAGAGGCATAGAAGTAGTCAAACAACTGAAACACAACCTCACAAACCAACAAACCCCACCGACTTGACAAACCTATGCTCTGATACCAATTGTCAGGACCCACCCCGGTTTCACCCCGAAACCCGAGGTAAATCCCGCTCCCGTCTGACTCCCCGACACAAAACTCCAGTAAAACTCACCTCTGACCCAGTCGGACGCAGGAGTAATTAGACAACATATCCCAAAGTTATCGTTTACAGAGCATAGTACGAAAATACAAAGAACTAGAAACCGATAAAAAGTACACGCACACGGAAGCCTTTAATCTATTCTGGGATCCCTCACGTCACTTCTATGCCTCAGACACTGCCTCGACGTCAAGACCCCGCACTAGCTCCACAACCTGGAGGGCAATTTAAAACAAAAGTGTGAGTGGACCAGAAAGTACAAAAAGTTCAAAACCACTTTATATGAAAACCGAGTTTAACCCTCCGTTTTGAAACCACATGCATAACCAACAGTTACGAACACAGTTATAAAATAATCATTATAAAACATCATAAGAAACAGAAACACTATAAAATATCATAAAAAACCATAGCATGAGTATCAGAAACCGTATCAATCCTCATTTCCCGATCGAACCTGCTGGACCTATCCGAGTCTTTAAACTCCCGAGTCTTTAAACTCAATCCAGGCCTTAATCATATCCGAGTCTTTAAACTCCCGAGTCTTTAAACTCAAGGCCTACGGGGGAAATCAATATATCCGAGTCTTTAAACTCCCGAGTCTTTAAACTCAATCCGGGTCTTTAAACCCAATCCGGCCGGTCCCCCGTCACATATATCCGGGTCTTTAAACCCAATATCCAGATCCAGCAAATCCAATCCCAAAACCATTTGAAAACCATTTACCAAATCCTCATCCAAACCCGAATCCGAAATCACTGGTCCGAAGCCCTTCCGGCGTTCAGAACCGTCATTCCGAACCCAAATCCGAAAAAATATCCATTTTTATACCAAAACCACATGTAATCACAAATCATATTTCATAACCCATTTATCATTATCAGAAAACCTTTATAGGTGGAAATCCCCAAATGTGACATCAAAATCCGAAAACCAGCATTTTCTCGAAAAACGTGCAAAATCTCGAAAACGTCTCGAAAAACGTGCAAACATCTCAATCACGTATAATCACGTAAAACCATCATAACATATGCAATAAACATAGTGTCTTAAGTAAAACCATCAAAAACGTATATAAAAACAGTTATGCATGATCGAGTTTAAGGAAAGGGTCCACTCACAGTACTGAGCCCTACTCGCGTCCCGAACGTCCAGCCTGTTCCTCGGCTTCCTCGGGAAATCCCGATCCTATCAAACACCGTCAAATTATGTCACTAATACATCTACGACACAACTACCTAATTTCCTTAAAAATCCCCGAATCGAAAACCGAAAACCCGGGACCCTAAACATTCACCCTCGCGGAACCAAACTCATACGACTTCCGATTGACCCGAAACCAACTCCATTGAACTCACCATAACTCCTAGACCAAAATCCATGTTGATCACTTTTCCATCCGCCGCCGCACGCGCCCCCACGCGCCGCCCAAAGTGGCTGCGCGTGGCACTCACGCGCCAGCTACAGTGCCATCTTCAACCTCCCGCACTGTACTGAACCGGCCGCCGTAGCTTGAACCAGCGAGAAGCATTCTCCACCGTCCGGCCACTATTTCAGCCCCTTCTTTCACCTGCAGCTTCGTCCAGACCAACCCTATCGATTCCCCAACTCCGTTCACCTCGACACTGTCCCTAGCCCGTCGACTAAACGCAAAACCAGACGGCCAAAATCCCCCTGTTTCACGACTCCTCTACTCCGGACACCTCCCGTCATGGTGGTGACACCAGACGGTCCCTAAGACCTCACTGAACCTAGACCAAACCTCCGTTACCCTCGACTCACCCCCAAACTCGTCGACTCACCGTTTGAATTTCACGGCCAAACAGAGCATCAGAGTGCTCATCATCGCCCGAGCTCCGCCGTGGACACCCCCGTCACGGCGACCATTCTAGTTGACACCTAGGACCTCCCTGAACACTATCCCGGCCTCCAATCCTCTCGACTCTCAGCCCAGACCCACGACTTTCCAAATGAAAATCACAGGAAAAACAGAGCAAGAAGACTTACCCTTCGGTTGCAGCTCCGCCGTGCGCACCGCCGCCTACCACTGTGATCGTTGGACTCCTTGCAACCTCCTCAGCCTCCCCTTGCCTTGGTTTGCCTCACCTCACGGCGTAGCCACCACCTCGAACTCTCAGGCTCCCTGTTTCCCCAAAACCTTCTCCGCACCTCCGCCGTGCCGCCGTGCACGATTGCACCACCAAATCACGACCAGCAGCTTCCTCTTACCTCCCTGTTCCTCTCTCACTCACCAGGACTCGTCAATTACCACGATCAATCCTCACCTTCTCCTCACAAGCTCTCTCTGTTTCTCTGTGTTTCGAAGAACACTACACGGGTAAGCACGAGTGCACCCCAATTATTTGGGCTGAGACCACACAGGATTCTCCCAGAATCCTCTAGCCCCTTGCCACGTGTCTACGGACTCGTGACGTCCTAAACTACGTCACAGTCAAGGGCTAACACTCAACCAATCGGTAATTCAAAAAGTCAACTTTTCGTCTACTATTCACAAAGGCAAAATCGTCCATTTACACAAAATTTTACAAAATTACCTTTTTACCCTTCCCGAAGGTACGGGTTGTTACATTGTGTGTATCTGATTTGTCGGATGCATTAAAATTTGGTTGTAGCCCGAGTATGCATCGATGAAGCTTAGGAGCTCATGCCCCGCTGTGGCGTCGACCAGTTGGTCTATCTTCGGTAGAGGAAAATTGTCCTTAGGGCAAGCTTTATTTAAGTTGGCAAAATCAATGCACATTCGCCATGCCCCCGAGGGTTTCTTGACGAGGACAACGTTGGCTACCCAGGTGGCATAGACGGCCATCCAGACAAAATGAATGGTGCTGAGTTTGACGATTTCTGCCTTCATAGCCTCGGTTCTTTCTGCGTCGTAGAGGTGACGTTTCTGGTCGACAGGCTTGTAGGCAGGATCGATACTGAGCCGGTGGTAGATAACATCAGTGGAGATGCCAGACATATCGGCGTAGGACCAGGCGAAGACTTCAGAGTTGTCCCTTAAAAAATGAATTAGCTGCGAGCGTAGATCGGGAAAGAGGGTTGTTCCGATCTTCACCTTTCGGTCTGCAAAGTTGTGGGAGAGTACGATTTCTTCAACTTTCTCAATGGGCTGCGGGTGTAGTGTTGTTGAATGGTCCCGAGGGTCCTCAATTGGTCCATCTTGTATTTTCTGTGCGTCTTGAGAGTTGACGGGGTCAGCCTCAAATGCGGATTCTATCACGGCCATAGTTTCCTTTGGTGGCTAGATCGGGGTGACAGAGTTGCACACTCTTGCAGCTATTTGGTCTCCTCGGACTGGGCTAGTCCTCATGGGGGTTGGGAATTTCACCAGAAGTAGGTGGGTGGAGATGACTGCTTTCATTTGGTTAAGTATTCCCCGCCCGAGAATGGCGTTGTAAGCCGAGGGGCAGTCCACCACTAGGAAAGGTGCAAGCACGGTTGCCCTCCGTGGATGTGATCTGAGGGAGAGTAGGAGGGTGATTGTTCCGTGCGGGACAACGGAGTCCCTAGTGAAACCAAAAAGCGGCGTAGGGGAACGGTCCAGGCTAGATTCTGGGATGCCCAACTGGTTGAATGCTCGCAAGAAGAGGACATTGACAGAGCTTCCGGTGTCGACCATCACCCGATGTACGTCGAAGTTGGATATTTCTGCCATAACGAAAATGGGATCATCGTGAGGATAGACGATCCCCCGCTCTTCCTCTTCTGAAAACGCGATGGGTGCCCACCCGAGTCGGTTTGCTTTCTTGGCCCTACCATCCTCGATACTGAAAAGCTGGTGATTCTGTTTGGTGGCCCTTAAAAAGTTCTTCTTCGCTCGGTTGGAAGTGAGCGGGCAAGAAATGGATGGCCCTCCCGAGATTGTATTGATATGTGTGTTGCGAGGTGGAGGCGGTGCGTGCTAGAGAAATTGGTTGATCTTCCCATCTCGGGCCAGAGCCTCCACCAGATCCCGGAATGCAACACGTTGGTCAATGCTATGGCCATTGTACTTGTGGTATTGGCAGTAAATTCCTGTGTCTTTACTAAGCTTGCCCTTTGCCGGCGCCCAAGTAGACTTCGGGATCATGTGCTCCACGTTGAGGAGGACGTTCTCATAGGGAGTATTTAGGATGGTGTAGGTCTCGTACTTGGAGCAAGGAACTCGCTTTTCCCCGTTGTTTGACCATTCCTCCTGCTGTCTTTCTTGGTGATTCGGGTTTTTACCCTTCTTTCCGGGGATGTACAAGTTGTTACTATGAGGGTAGTCTTTATGTTTTCCCTATAGCTCTGTTACCCCTGCTCTTGAGGACGCTATCTTGAGCCTTGCTGATCCGGGATGATTGGTATGTATGTTTTTACCTAGTCGGCCCGGAGAAGTTGGTAAACATTGGCTGCGGTGGACTTTTGGCTCAGTGTTTCAGCCTTGGCGTGCACCGCCGCTTGTTTCATAATTTCATTATATGTTCTCTAGCCTTGGGAGTGAGCTGCGTACCTAAAGGGGGAGTCCTGGAGGCCACCCTTGAAGGCCGTGAAAGCTGCCCGGTTGTCTGTCTCCGAGCACCGGGAGTATTTGTGACTGAACCTCGCTGCGTACCACTGCAGCGACTTGTGTTCACCTTGTTTTAGCTGGAAAAGGTCTTCGGCCGAGGATAGACGGTCAGTCTGGATCTTGAACTGGTTCATGAAGGTGGACGTGAGCTGTTCAAAAGAGTCGATGGACCCGGATCCCAACTTGTAGAACCAATTGATCGCCGCCTCGATTAGTATGGAACTGAAGATGAGGCATTGTTCCTCATCTGCGAGGTTTTTTAGGGCAATGGCTGAGTAGAAGTTATTCAGGTGATTCCATGGGTCATCCTTCCCGGTGTAAAGAGGGATTTTCAGGGACTTTATCTCGTAATCGATTCTGAACTGATTGATTCTTTATGTGAAGGGGCCCTGACTGGTTTTCGACCAGGCTGGACTTGTTACCCGAGCCGTCCCGGCCTCGAGTGTCCTGACTCGATCCATGAGGTGCTGGACGAGTGAGTCGGATCTGGACAGCTATATGGCCCCTCGGTCTTTTCGTTCGACCCGCTCGGTATCCCTGGGTGCTTGGTCGCGGCCGATCCTATATGAACACTCGGCGTCCCTCCTGTTGGGCAGGTTCTAGGAGCCACTTCACATGTGACCGACCTGCCCTGACCGCTCGGTGTCTTTCTGGCGGGGTGGTCCTTGAGATTCATCGTTCCGTCGGCCGTCCTACCCTGATCGCTCAGTACTCCGTCGACGGGGTGGTTCAGGGTGGGATTTGTGTGCAAGACCAAGCTGGGTTGACCGCTCGGTGTCATCTCAGGAAGACCTCGATGTTTGCCTCCCTTGGTGCGAGTGGTCGGTTCTGCATTGCAAGTGCCGATCCAACTTGCCTGTACTCTCTCAGCCTCCTGAGATGTGTCGGTGATTGGGATGAGATCTCCCGTTGAATAAGTTTTGTGGTTGTCGCTTGGACGGGACCACCGAGCGGTGATGCTTGCTCGGTGGTGATGTCTTTTTCCTTCCTCCGGACGAGGGTCGAGTCGGCTTGACTGGTAGTCACTGGCCGACCGATTACGTCATTCCCCCTCGCTAAGGGCGTCGCGGGCATCCCAGTAAATCCTGGTGTTGCTGGGCTGGTTGCTGGGGATGATCAGCATTCGAGCGTGTTTCTTGCTTAGTTCGGCATCTGCTTGCCGCTTTTTATATGGCTTAACTCGGCGATTTCTTTCAGCCCGCTCGGCGCACTCGGCTACCACCTTGTCGGCCTCCTCTTTACCGACGCGGGCTCGGTGGGCAGCGAGTTCGGCCAACGCGACCCGTAGTTGCTCGGCCACCTCGGTGTACCGATCGTCGAGTGCCTGGCATCTTGACTCGTCCTGGGTAGTCTTATCCTTCCTTTTGTTTTATTGTATGAACATTATATGGTTATGTATATTATATACCATGATCAACGCAAGAAGAGCTGCTTGGTCTGTAGTGATGTTGGTTTGTGTTGCTACTCCTAAAATCAAGTTCGGTTTATGCATAGAAGTTCTAAATGTGAAACTCAAGTTGTTGTATGTCAATCTATTGTTTTCAATTTGGGGATTTAGGGTTTCTGGTAGGACTGGGGACCGTTGGGGAGTATTTTTTGCTTCAGGGTTTTCTTTTAGTGCACATAAAATATGAAAAATCATCAAAGAAAACAAAGATCTTGATCTTTTTGCTCACAAGGTAATACTAAACATACTTTTCCACTTATGCCATTCCTCGTATATACATATTGTTTTGGATAACCATCTTTTATTCATCCATTGTTGATAAGCCTTAAATTAAGCATCATTTTATATCTTTTATGCTTATCTTTTAATGTTTAAATACCAAACAATTGGAGAAAATAACATATTTTGTGATAAATGTTCATAATTGGATAGAGCACGGAATTACAAGAATTTAGATGAAAGAATCACCTCAATCGAAATTATATTGAAGAAGTTATTATTGAAACAATGGAGGCCACCAAAAAGATTGAAGGAATTCGATAGAGGTCTACCGAATCCACAAAGACATCCCAGAAAACCCCTCAGCGTGCGCCTCCCGAATGCCTGTAGATTGGTTTGATGTGCGTGTATCAAATTCCCTTTTCTCTTTTCGGTCGACGCCTACCGAACGCCTCTTTCCAGCCTCCTAGCCCGTTGACTTTTCTTTGACCGCTGAAAATCCTTCCCAATTTTGATGGGCTTCCACCGAACCGACTCATGTTCAATTCCAGCACCTATTTTCCTTATTTTTTCAGGAAAATTGTCCAATTCAAATTTGGATTTGTTTCCTTTTTATCTAGGAAACCTTTTTAATTAGGATTTTTATAACCTTTTTCCTTTAGGACTTTAATTTAATTATTTTAATCCTTTTTTTTTAGAATTTAAATTGTAAACTCCTATTTATTTGAGGATTAATTTTCTCCTATAAATAGAGAGGCTTAAGTTATTTGCAAGGGGTCACCCATTTTTATACTAAAGCTCTGCTTAACCAAATTTTCATTTTCATCAATTCGAAATTTCCTTAGCAAAATCCAATCACACCATACTCCATCATAAACACCTTCACCAGTGACATATTGGGCAATTTCTGAGTGTCTCACCAAGGAGTGTCGAGCCACTTAGCATCCGTAGGGCAATTTCCAAGGAGAAAAAGTGTAACACGGCCTCTTTACCCTATGATTGTCTTTTTTTATTGAATGATCGTTTTCTTGGATTGACCTTTAGTATAATTATGTTTTTATATCTTATATGAGTTTCATTAATCTTCTATGTGTTCCAATATCTTAGTTTTTGTTATGCTTGTATGTTGTGCTTAATGCTTGATTAGATGTAGGGTAATTTCCAAGTTTAGATCATTGAAAGTGTGTAGGGTAATTTCCGAGCACATACTCGAGATAATATGCTTGTATTTTGTAGAACTGAGATTAGGGAATTTCGTAGATTTTGGAATTGGCATAATTTATGAATGAGTTAGGTTAAAGATGAGCTGACCATGTAAATAATAGATTAGGTTAGTTTAGATTAGTTAATCACGTAGAATAATAGAAACAATCAACTACCCCTAATTAATTAATCAAACGATAATCATGCTTAGGTACCCTCAATCCCCAGTTAAGAACGATCCATATTTATCAATACTACAATCAACAAAAAAAGGTTTTAATTTGCATATGTTTTTATTAAGTGTTGAGTGTGACTTTATGTTTACTTTAATGTTTAATTTTAGTGTATCAATTGTAGGTCATGGTGGCTACTGTACGCTGTGAAGAAATTGCCAATGAAAAGTATGCTGATTTTATTATCACATGACCGAGGTCATTTGGAAGAGGTCGTCCAATCTGGCCCTGTTTCTGGTTTTGGCAAGAAGCGCTATTCGGTCCTTGATACTTGTCTATCAAAGTAATTATCATTGTCTGATTTTCTTAGTGTCAAAGGTATATGATATGATTCGATCTTATGAGAGAGAAGTCACGTGACTTGTGAAGATCCTTTTTATTGAGTAGCTTGCATTTTGGGTGACTGCATCTGCAATTCAATATGATGGTCATATTAGCTCTAGTGTTTCCACTGTGCCTGTAGGTTTCGAATTAGTGTATTTATGATGTACAAGACTATTAAGTAACCCTCACTTCAAATCAAGTGGAACATCTAAGTTTCTAGTTACAAAATGGTATATCCATGTGATTTTGATATGTCCTGATAATTCAACATTGTTTACTTTCCAATAGCACTTTAAATGGTGGACGATTGGTATTGTAGTCCGAGTATTGGCATATGGGTTTTTACTTCTCTTTTGGGAATTTATATGTATAAGGTTAAGACCTTGACAAACGATAGAATAATCAAACACCAATAGTGATAACATAAGAGAGAAACAACCTCAGTAGAAGAAGAAACGGGGAGAAAAGAGAAACAAAGCATGCATTCTTTTCTACACTTCAATAAAGATTTATATATTTTTTTATTTTCACATAGTTCTATAAGTGAGTGCATAATATTTCTGTCACTCCAATTCTACTGAACAACTTGAGATTTAATCTATATGTTGTCTCAGTTGACCTTTTGATTTACTTGGCTGAATAGTTCTTTGAATTGATTTGATTAATTTGTGTGTTTTTATAATTTTAGGTGTGATGCAGAAGAGGCTATATATTTTGATGAAGGTGTCAGAACGGGGAAGCGCAAGCAGCTTGAAGAAAAATTGCTACAAATAATTAATCTCAATGTTATCCTATGCGAGTTATGTTACTCGTTTGTTTCCCTCCCTCATATGTCCTTATGTTGTAGATGGTTGAATTGTAACATTTGAACAAAGACTTTTGGTCGCATATTTTCAAATTATTTTTCATTACAAAAATTATAGAAGAAATTGTGTTTGTAATTCCACCTTGAATCTACTATGCTTTTTATTTGATTGGAGAAAACACGTTGCATGGAGGCTTTTTGAGGGTTTCCCTATGAAGGAAAATTAAACTGATTTAGTGTAAAATTATCCTTTTTCTCTCTTGAACCTTCGTAGAAATAGAGTTTCCAGTTTTACAAATCTGATTCATGGCATCTTTCTTTCTTATTCCTTCTTTTGAATGTCTTGTTAGCTTGTCCAACTTGCATTCCAAGATTTGCTGGGACATTTAATAGATGGTACTCTGGATAAGTTCAAGGAAGCATTTGATAAGGCCTTGAATGGTGGGGAGCAATTTTCAGTAGCTGCTTCTAGCTGCACCGAGTCCTTTATAGCTTCATTTGATCAAGGATGTGCAGGTATGTTCTGTGATGATATCATTTTGGTTAAATAAAGCTCAAGTGTGAATTATAAAAACTGAATAACCAAATAAAAGAGCTTCAAATGTGCAAGTTATAGTTGACAAAAAAAAATGCGCAAGTCACAAGAAAGTTTGCAATGTACTAATTTACACCACTAAACAATATCCCATGGACAAGTCGAGTGAAAATTTTTGCTTGCTGAGTCAATTTGTTCCACAGGTGAAGCCTAGAAATAGCTGACTTTGAACTGGCACCATTGATCTGATCAATACATTGTTAACACTTCATTTTTTGCAGATGCGATTATCATACAAGCAAACTAGGACACATCTAAAGTAAGGGATAAACTTAAACGGGATATTAAACCCCATATTGCTTCAGTTCGTGCTGCCAAGCTAGCTGAACTTACTGGACTTTTTGAGGTATAATAGCATAGTTTATTCATTGTCTCTAGTGAAATGATTGGGGTGACTAGTAATTATGAACCCAATTAAGAATTTGACTGCAAAAAGAAAGTAAAAGGAAGTTCGATGAAGAATGAACTAAGTGTGTTTGATATACTGATTTTTAAGTAGTTTGAGTGTTACAGTTTGGTGAATTTAGTTTGGAGATCGAATCAGGAGAAATGCAATAACAATAAGCAGTTACAAGGTAATAGGTAGACATTTTATACAACCGTCTTATGGAATACAGGCTTTTTTTTTCATAACATACAAATGTTCTCCCTTTTATCGTTAATGTAAAGATGTCTTTACTGCTTCAGGCCAGTATCCTTGTAGTTGGCAGAGGCAACAAAGTTTTCGAACTAGTAATCCGCAGTGATTATTCCATCAACAATGTTTAAGTGTTGTTGCATTATGGAGTGGGCTAACAAAATCAACTTTTCCTATCGAGAGGCCAGCAGTTGTCACTAAAATAAACTTGACATTATCCGCTGATCATCGTGTTTTTTACGGAAAAGTCGGAGGTAACATAATATTACATTCCTCTTCCCCAAACTGAAGCTTAAAAAAAAAAGATCGGCATAAACTGCACGTAGTTTGCTTCTATTTAAAATCCCAATCAATGTTGCAAGTTCATTCCTCTCATCTTTACGATCAAATTTCAGTGATATTCGAAGGCTTCTTCTGTAATTATGACTACACGTAGATTCCTTTCCTTTTTTGTATTTGTACTAGATAAATTAGGTTGCTGCGAATCCTTATTACTCTAAAGAAGCTGCAAAGGATGCCATGGAATTAGTTGCTGGTCCCTTGTATAAATTAGGTTGCTAGTCCCATATATTTGTTCTTCCTTGTGTAGCATAACATTATGTATTGTATTAGTTACAATTGAATCCATGTACTTTCATATATATAAAAATAACAATTTGCTTCAAAGGTTTTTCTTATTTTGAAAGAATTTATATATGTGACTCAAGTAATTTGTTATACAAATCGAATTATGAAATATAATAATAGGTTCAAAATTAGCCTTATCAAAAGTAACATAGACAACATTTTTTTTAAAGTGTTGTCTAATTGCATTATAGACAACACTTTTTTTCATTTTAGACGACAGTTTTTAACTGTCGTCTATGATATAATCAAACGACAGTTTTTATTAAAAGGTGTCGTTTGATTACAACATAGACGACAGTTTTTATATATAGGCGACGGAAAAAAATGTCATCTATGACATAATCAGACGACGGTTTTTAATAAAAACTGTCATCTATGACATCAGACGACGGTTTTTAATAAAAACTGTCGTCTGATTACATTTTAGACGACAATTCTTATATTCTAAACGATACCGAAAAATTGTTGTCTAAAACTTAATCAGACAACAGTTTTTTAGAAAAACTGTCATCTGATTGGATTTTAGACGACACAAAAAAAACTGCTGAGTGGAATGCTTGGGTAAGCCTGCCGACTGGAACCATCTGTGCTAGCTGCTGAATGACTTTCCTGGACAGCCTGCCGACTAACACCACTAGCATTGTCTGCCGACTGGTGGGCCTACTGATGACATAGAACAACTTCTCGTACAGAGCCTGGTTGGACAATATGGTATCAACAAATGTGATGTTCTTTTTCGGCCGAATATCAGCAAAACACATATTAGTTCTTTTATTTTGTCTCAGTATGTTGTAAAATATCTAGATCCAAAAACCAACTCATTAATTCAAAATCAGTAGAAAAGAAATTATCCTACTAACATAAGAGTTATCAACCGAAAAACAAATATTAAGAACTAGAAACAATTAGAGGCATTTGGAATGAAGAGGTCATCTAAGCAAAGAGTATAGAATATGTGATTGATAAACCTAAAATAAATCTACTGTAATTTTGTCTAATCATTGTATAACAAAGCAGACATCAAAGGAAGTATAAAGAGCATTTTAGGAAATCTACTGTCTATGAACAATGAATTGCTACTTCCCTTTCGATATATATTAAATAGGACAAAAAATGAAAAATAGTATATATAGAATGAGACAAAAAAAAATGAAAAATATAGGTAGATTTTCAGGTCATGTGGACAATTGCAGCCATTCAATTCTCCTGAACTCGGCTCATCCATAAATTTCTTTACTTCATTAACTTTTTAAATAATAAAATTATTTATTTTTAGATTTTAGGAAACAACCATCCTATGTTGTTTGGCATATCTGTCACCATTTGGCCCAGAAGCCCACGGGCTTGTGGGTACCCGGTAGGCCCGGTGACAAAAACCCAGACTCGGCCAGCTATAGGTTGTGGGCCGGCCCGTCTTGCATGTTGACGGGCTGGACTTGGGTTTAGGGTATTCAAACCAGATAGGCCCGAACTCGATAAGGCCCAGTAAGTCCAGCCCGACCCGCCCATGTAAACCAGACCCATAAGCCCGGATATATAAAATAATTATAAATTAAGAATTAATACCTAGTCAAATCTTATTACTACTATTTCATCCCACACCCAAAACTTCAACCCAAGCTCAACCTAGTTTTTATAGAAGTGCATGTTTTTATATATAGCTTCACATCCCACCGTTCTATCTCTACCGAAAAGGTTACTTGGGTCATTGCAATTTAATATAGGGAATTCACCAAATTCAATCTTTTTGACCCACTTTACTTCTGATACATTTACTACACTAAGTGACAGTTATGAGTAGCATAGCTCCACAAAGAATCTCTCAGGAGTTAGCCCTTCGGGTAACTCTTCATAGAACTTACTACAATTCAAGTAGATTTGTGATTAGTGACCACCTTACCATGTCTCAATTTTGTGGTCGAAAAGTTAAGTCAATTCTCCAAATCCAATAAGTCCCCTCCTTACCTTATCTCAATATTCAATAATGATATTTAAGCTCAACTCACACTTTTATAATTAAGTAGGTAGAAGTGAGCTTAGTAGGCCCGGCCCAAGTGGACTTAGCAGGCCCGATTCATAAAACCCGATAAAAGTCCAGCTCAAACCCAACCCGACAAAGGGCATGGGGTTTCATATTTATGATTAAGCCCGTCCGACCCGACCCGATATTTTTTAAATTATGAAATAAGTCCGATCTGGCCCAGCTCAAGCCCAAAGATTTTGGGTCGGGTTTGGCCGATCCTGCCTAATGATGACAGCTAGTTTGGCATTTGGCCAAAAAAAAAAAAAGAGTGAAGGGTTTTTAATCATCTCTCTACCAATATGAGAATCACCATAATACTTAAAACTCCAAAGGTAATAAGCATATTATTAGCTGTAGTGCTGTTCTATTTTACCGGTTCTGATATACCTTCCTTCTCCAATTGAAACAACCCCTTACAATTTGAAGCCCCTTTGGTTTGAGATAAGTATTCACAGTAGTCATCACACAAGAAAGCAGAGAGGGATAGAGAGAAATGGAGGAAGAGGGAATTGGGGTGGTTCTGGCAAGAGCCACAGAACTGAGGTTCAAGATCAGCAGCTGCATCCCCAAAGCAGATGACCCACCGCCCAAAAGAGAAAATGGAATCCATGCTGATGATGAAGCGGCAGATGGGCGAGAACAAGAAGAAGAAGAAGAAAAAAAAAAAGAGGAAGAAGGTGAGGCGCATAAGCTTTTCAACATCTGCGATGCCCTTGAATCCCTTGAGAACCAGCTCTCTTCATTACAGGTTTTTTTCCCCAAAATCAAACCTTTTATTCATGTGGGCTTTCTTCATTATACACGATAAAAACCCTAATTTTGCTCCAGTAGATTGTCATTACAACTTGGTACTTAAATTAGAAATCACAGGGATGTCGGTACTGGACTGTTGCTGGGGCATTGTTGATTAGCATGTTGAATAGTCTTCCTTTGTTTGTGGAGGCCAAATTGCACTTCTTTTTGTGTGTTTAAGCAAGAAATTACCTTCAAAATGAAGAGAAAAGAGGGATATATGGTGCTAGCTGTTATCGAAATATATAATTCTTAAAAGATGTTGCGCATTAGTAGGTAAATCAAAGTTTTTGTCATCCATGCAATACAAAGGCTAATCATTTATAAAGCTGAGGGTGAAGATTCAAGAGTGCGCCCTATCATTCTTGGCTCTGTAATGCTTGCGTGTGATGTGGATAGTCGCCTATGCGTAGGTGTGTAGGTGATGAAGGGCTGTCTGGGTTAGGTAAAATCGTTCTCGCACCCAGGCCTTATTGTAGACAAGTTAGAATGAGGAAGAGCAGGCTTTGGCTGTCTGGGTTCGGTAAAATCATTCTCGCACCCAGGCCTTATTTTAGACAAGTTAGAATGAGGAAAAGCATGCTTTCTTTTGTTTTTTTCGGAAAGTTCAATAATGTTGATATGGGCCTCTTTTGGATGATTACTATATGGGAGGCATTAGGGAAACCTTGGATTTAACATGTTAAAAGAATGTGCATAAATATACAATTGGAACCGTAATTGGAAAGTTTCTTGTCTCTCAGGACTTGTGGACTTGTGCAATGCTCCCCTTCTTTCTACATAAGCATCTGTAGGCGCTTGTGAAATAGCTAAATTTTTAGGTTTTGGCGTGAACTCTGTATCTTGAGCCATACCATTCTACTGAAAAATTAGTTATTGTGGTGTGATTCTTGCAACTAGATATAGTCTGGCACTGTAAACCATATTACCGGAATTTTTTCCTTTTATCCCATTTTTTATTAAAGCCATTCTTTCTCTGTAATTTCTTTGTTTTTCCGGCCCAAATCTGTTGTGTCATTGTTCACCTCCCTTTCACTATTTTTTTGCCTTCAAATAGCAATATTTTTTGTATTGAATATGTGGTTTTTTTTTTTTTTTTTGTGGCCATTGACGAGAACTTAAGTTATATGCAAGTTACTTTATTATTTCATGTGCATGTTTTTGAAATTGGAAATCACTGAAGTACCATTTCGCCTTCTAGGTCTGATATGATGCAACTTTGTGGAACTGCATAAGATTGAGCAAGCACCATGTAGTCAGTTAGGCCCATAGAAGAGTTGCCTTCCTGCTAGCAATTTGTGTTTGATTCTTAAGTAAAAGATATTGTCATCACAGGAATTAGACATAATATACAGATAGGATTTGTCTCCCCCACCCTCCTGAATTCTTTCTCCTCATGAGGTGAACCTACGACCTTCCGGAAGGTAGGTGTTTCATTTGAATAGGAAGGCTGGAGACTGGATTCGCAATTAATGAACCTATTTAACATGTGACTATTTCTTTTTTTTCTTTTTTCTTTTTTGGATGTCCTCACTAAATCTTCAATTGTTAGCATGTTTTATCACATTGTTCTTGTTAATTAGTGATTAGGTTACCCTTTCGAGAAAGCATACTACTTAACATGTGACTGTATCTGTGTATCATAGTGTTGATTTACATTAAGGAGTACATTATAGACAGAATGAAATTCTTTTGTCTTGGAAAATTGACCGGTGGATTTGTATAAAGTAAGATAGTTTTGTATAGAAGAGTTGTAATTTTATTTTTTGTTTGTTATTGATCAGGCTTTGCAACAGCAGCAAATGTATGAAAGGGAAGTTGCCCTTGCTGAGATTGAAAGCAGCCGCAAGATGCTACTCAACAAGCTTAAAGAGTACAAAGGTCATGATTTGGAAGTGATACACGAGGCTTCTGCTTTTGCTGGTGAAACAATAGAGCACAACAATGATCTTTTGCTTCCTCCATATCCCAGCCACTCGCCACAAACTTTTGGTCTAGCAAATGGGCATGTGCCACTTAAACATAAGTCTAAACGAAATGGGATAATCAACAGTGATCCAGAAAATGAAGGAAAGAATTTGAGTGACACTGGATCAAAACACTCGAAAGGGTTGGGATTTGTCATTAGCACAGTAGCCAAGACCGTGCTTACTTTTGTTGGTGTGGCATCTGTGTTAACCCTTTCTGGTTTTGGGCCGAAATTCATCAGAAGTAACACCAGTTTCAAATTATCAGGTGTATTTGAGCGACCACGGAATATTGAAAAGAGGTCATCAAGCAGTGAGTGTCCCCATGGGAGAGTCCTTCTTGTGGAAGATGGGAAGGCTCGATGTGTTGTGAAAGAGAGAGTTGAAGTTCCATTCTCAGTTGTTGCAAGGCCAGATGTGAACTACGGGTGCGGTTAAATGTTTCTTTCTATCATTTTGTATATCTTTGTTGATGAAATATCATCTGTAATCGTCATATCCCAGGCTGTCCAAATCTTTCACGAGTAGTTACTCTTAAGCATATTAGTAGTTGAGGGTTTGTTTTTGGAATTCTTGTTGTACTTATTATTTCAAGTGTATAGTTCAATATGTCCCATTTCCAGATCCAATAGTTAGTCTAGTCTAATGGTTTAATTAGATAATGACCAGGGGATGATGTATGTAACCCAAGTTTGAATTTATTTATTTTTTTCACTGGAACAGTTCTGGGGTTTTCGTTCTCGCGATCTTTAGTGTTTAGCTTCCGATAGAAAGTTAGGCTGAACATGAACGTATTCGAATTGAAACAAACCAAATTACACCCGCAGTTTGGATGATAGACAAACAGCAACAAAGGGTTGCAATGGTAAAAAATACAAGATTGTGGACAATGTTATGAAGGGCAAACAGCAACAGAGGGTTAAAATCGTCAAAAATACAAGACTGGACAATGTTATGAAGGGCAATATTGCAGGAAAACATCTGATGAACATGCACCACCTACACCATATTAGTGTGCATGCCTCACAGTGAAATCAATCGTCTTATGGCACCAACACGTACCATAAGCCAAAACCGCAATTAATAAAGTGGTAAACATGAGATTGAAATAATTGAACAAAGATTAAGTTCTGCTCGCCAATAATCTGAATGCTATAAGAACATAACCTAGTGCAGAAGCATACTTGTCTTACAATTTTCCAAGATAAACATCAAAGGAGTAAACAGAGAAACTAGAATTTTCCAAGATAAATCAACCGAGTAAACAGAGAAACTAGATAAGAGTAGTTCCGAAGGACTCGTCTTCAGCTGAAATTCCTCTCGTTTCAGCCCTGCACTGCACCAATAAAGGAGAAAATAAGCAACTAAAATAGGTAATTAGTGAGACTATCTTTTAAAGATTGTGAACTGCTTTCTGGATGACGCAAATAACTAAGGATAATGGGCCCATGCTATATAACCACGGATTGAAAAATCGCCGAAATCGACGATATATCGAGCGATATATCGTGATTTCCGGCCGGCGGTAGCTAAGAACACGCATTGAAAAAGCGCCGAAATCGACGATATATCGAGCGATATATCGTGCGATATATCGTGATTTCCGGCCGGCAGTAGCTAAGAAAGGGGTGAAGGTTTTTCTTCCCCCAATATCGACGATATCGTCCAATATTGAACGATATCGACGATGTATCGTGATCTGAACCGTTCGGTAGCAAAGGACCAAAATAAAATAAAAAATTGAAAATCATAATGTAAATCACGGACTGAACAGAGAAGAATTAAAAAACAATTCAACCAAAACGTCAATCAATCATACACACAACCAAGGATTGAAATAATTCAAAAGGAAATGATTCAATTATGAATTTATGATCCACGGACGAACAGAATTTGGAGAAAAGAACAAAATTTTCTCACAGACTCAACAGTCTCAGTGGTGACCTTCGCTGGCCGAAATGGCTCCAACCTTGAACCCAGTCTCAGTCAACCACCTCTCGTCTCGTCATCCCGTCATCCGTCGCTCGACGCCGTCTGCATCGCAAATTCTTCGCTCGCCAGCCAGAATCTCTCGAACCTCCCTCGAAAACACTCCTCACCCCACCTCTCATCGCTGACCCTCACGATCGATTTCCCCAAAGGGTGAATTGATCGAGAAATGTGGATATTTGTTGAGTAAATAGGAATTGAAATGAAACGCTCCGTTTTGTTTCCTTTCATTTATTATCCTTTTTTTTATTTACATATATTATTTAATTATTTGTCAAATTAAATTATATCATTTATTATTTACTTTTTTTATAATAAATATCAAAAATAGATTAAGCCCAAATATATTATTTTATATTTGTATTTTTTATAAATTAAATTATATCATATATTTTATTTTTATTATTATTATTATTTACTTTTTTTTAACCCCAAATATCAAAAAAAGATTAAGCCTTAAACTATTTTTTTTCAAAATTCAAAATATATCATATATCATTTATTATTACTTTTTTATATAAGTTAAATTATATCATATATTATTTTATTTTTATTATTATTATTTGTATTATGATTATTATTATTATTTACTTTTTTTTAACCCCAAATATCAAAAATAGATTAAGTCTTAAACTATTTTTTTTTTCAAAATTCAAAATATATCATATATCATTTATTATTACTTTTTTTTATATAAATTAAATTATATCATATATTATTTTATTTGTATTATTATTATTTGTATTTTTACTATTATTATTTACTTTTTTTTAACCCCAAATATCAAAAAAAGATTAAGCCTTAAACTTTTTTTTTTTCAAAATTCAAAATTTATTATTAGCTAAATAATATGGCTTAATTCATATATTTGGTAATATTTGTGTTAATTTAGAATACATGTTTTAAAATTATAAATATATGTGTTTTTGTTCCTTAATTATGAAGATGTATTAAAAAAAAAATTGAAGCCTTAAAACGTTTTTTTTTTTCAAAATTCAAAATGTATTATTAGGTAAAATATGTTTTAGTAATGTATGTTTTAATATAAAATATGGGGTAATTCATATATTTGGTAATATTTGTTTTAATTTTTAATATATGTTTTATTTTAGAATATATATTAAAATTATGAATATATGTGTTTTTGCTACTTAATTTTTTTTATCATCATCAAAGTCTAATTTATAATATATGTTCTAATTGAAATAATTTTATTATTATTTGTATTTTTAATATTATTATTTGTCATTATCAAATTCTAATTATTTTTCATGTAACTTAGATTTCATAAAATGACTAGTGGAAGTGCAAGTAAAAGCCGCCCAAGACCTGAACGAGTTGACCCAGCATGGAAACATGTCATTGCAATTCCTGGAAATAAAAACGGTGTCATATGTTCGTTTTGTCAACATCAGTTCCAGAGTGGAGGCATAACGCGATTAAAATTTCATCTAGCAGGTTTTAATCCAAAAAAAAAAAGTTCAAAAATGCAAAGATGTACCTAAAGCTATTAGGGATGAGGTCAGAGCATGGATCAAAAGTAAAGATACTACTAAACAGAATAAGAATATGATTGGTGAGAACATACGAGTTGGCTTGAGAGGAGATCCACTGGACACTCAACAGAGCATTCAGATTAATGATAACGATGATGAAGAGGATGATGATGGATTCGCTTATCCACCAGATTTGCATAGATCTGAGAGAGCAACATATCGCTTTGTTGTAAATGCATCGTGGGATGAGGCACGACGAAGTGTTAACACTTATGGAGTTGGTACCATGCGTGGTGCTCAAGGAGGCAGTAGCAGTCGTCAACAACTTCAATAGATGCGTCGATCACAAAGTTTGCGTGATCCATTTTCAATTCCTTCAAAACCAAAACTCTACAAAACCGCACGAAATCAACAGAAGACTGTAAAATCGATGTGGAAAGGGACGAAAGAGAAGTTGGGTCGATACATAAGCAAATTTTTTATATATGAAGGTGTGGCTCCAAATAAAGCCAATTCACATCATTTTAAGAATATGAGTATTGAAGCCCAACGAGCAGGTATTTAATAAATTTATTTATGATACATTTTTATTTAGCATATGAAATAACATTAAATGCTAACTTATGTTTTGGTTTGCAGGTGAAGGCGTGTCCACTCCTTCTCCATATGAAGTGAAAAATAAATATCTTCCTATGGAGTATGAAGATATGACGGCGTATGTGGAGCAACAAAAGCAACACTGAGAAACTTATGGGTTTATCATAATGTGTGATGGTTGGACCGGTCCAACGAAGTTATCCATAATTAACTTCATGGTATATAGTAAGGGTTCAACTGTATTTCTCAGGTCAGCTGATTCTTCCAAATTCTATAAAGACTATTTGTACATACAAAATTTGTTGAAGAAAGTTGTTCAGGAGGTTGGAGTATAAAATGTTGTACAGATCGTTAATGATAATGGGTCGAACATCAAGAAGGCTGGAAAATAACTGAAGACGTATCCAATCTATTAGACTTCTTGTGCAGCCCATTGTATAGACCTAATATTTGAAGATATTGGGAAGAATGAGACAATGACGCTCATCATAAAAAATGTTAGGCAGGTAACTAACTACATTTTTAATCATCTATGGTTACTAGCTCAGATGCATGAATTCTGTCAAGGAGACAAGGTTCGCACTGGTGCAACAAGGTTCGCAACCAATTATATTTGTATAAACAATATAGTTAAGCATAAATTTGGCCTTAGAAGATTGTTTATCAGTGATCAATGACATGGTAGCCCACTGAGTAGGAAAGTGGAAGGTAAGAGGGTTGAGGCTCATATCCTCGACCAAAGATTCTGGGAGTCCTTAGAGATAATGCAGTCAATATATGAACCATTATACAGCATCCTTCGAATTGTTGATAAAGGTAATCTCAACCATGTCAATCCTGTATGATATGTTCAATCGAATGAAAGAAAGGATAACCTGTCTTAAAGGAAAGTAGTGGGTCTTCAAAATCATATAGAAGCGATGGGAAAAAACATTAGTGCATTCCTTACATGTCGCCGGTATATTTTTATCTTATTGAACTTGTTAATATTTTATTTTATTGTTGTTTACTAAGCAAATTTCATTCATGATTTGCATCTTATTATTTGAATCCTCGATATCAATATCAGGAAGGTGTTGGGTATGACTCCTACCTCGTCCAATCAGTTCAACAAGTATTCCTCAAACTGAATCCAAATAGGCAATTGGGTTTACAAAATTTTGGAATAGACGTAAGTTCACTACCATATATGAACCTTGATATTTTGGAATCTGTACATCTATGACATGATATGAACACCATTCTTAATGTAGTTGATCAACTTTAGAGATGGTCGGAAAACATTTCGTTCACTTATGGCTGTACAATCACGAACGAAAATGCCCCCAGGTATATGCTTGCATTTAACTTGATATTGTATGAATTAACACTTTATAATGCCTCTTGTATTAAACTTGATATTGACAGCTGAGTGGTGGGAACTATATGGCCAAGCTTCTCCAGTCTTGCAACAAATTGCTGTTCGTATATTATCACAAACTGCATCATCTTCGGCATGTGAGAGAAATTGGAGTACATTTATTTTAATTCATACAAAGCAAAGAAATCGTCTCGCTTATTCAAAGTTGGAACAACTTGTTTTCTGTTATTACAACATGAAACTCAAGTTAAGAGATGAAGAAGCTGAAACAGGTAAAGTTGTGGAAGAAGACTACGTTGACCTTTTGGAAATTGATGGTCAACATGTGGAAGGTAATGAGACTGATCCACTTCAAGTATGGATTATGTCAGCTCACTTGGATGATGATAGTGGAAGGCCTGACCCTCGAGTAGTCCATCTTGCTAGTGAACACAGTGTTAATGTCGATAGAGTACTATCTGAAGAAGTGGGGAATGAGGAAGTAGGAAGTGAGCGGGAGATGTCTTCATGAGAGAGATCAATGTTTGGTTCTACCTCTAGGCGTGACTTGCGAGCTGATGTTACTAGTAAGGCTTCATCAAAGTAAATCTCCAGATGATGATGATGATGGAGGAGATGATGTTGAGACAAACGATGAAGACAAGGATGACTGAGGGGATAATGATGGGGGAAATGAACATGTAACTGAAATATATGCACCCTTGAGCCCATTTACTGGAGAGGCAGATTTCACTCATGTCACCCAAGATTATGATCATGACTGTAGAGAAGGAGAAGTAGAAATCGGTGGTGTTGGGAAAGATTACACTCGGACACGCAACATATATGAAGGTTATGGAAACCCATCTTCTGAGGATTCCATGACAATTAGTTTTGAGTCAATGAGTTAGGCACCGATCCTAATAACAACTCAAATTATCCATATGCTTATGGTCCATATGATTACCACCAGTTAGACAGTCATCTGCCTCAAATGCCACATGATTATGAAAGTTATGAAGATCCTCATCTCAATGAAGATTATAGAGAAGTTAGTTGGGTAAATTCGAACTACCCTATATATGGAGTAAAAGTAGGCCATTCAAAGGAGATATACGAATACTATGTCCAACAATACATTTCCTTTTGGTCAAGTAGCATTACTTGGCAAAACTTTTGTATCTTGGTAGATGAAGACCAATCTCATTTTCAAACTGGTAAACACTCTACTTGTTTTTTATGAAGTTCAATGTGTAAAGTATTTGGTATGCAATATTATCAATAGAATTATGTTTTAATTTAAGTTTATCTTTAAGATGTTATACTGTTAGTTATCGACAGACCTATATTCTATCATATGATTCATCATATATTTATTATATCAAAGTCATTTTATAGTTTTTATTAATCATATATAACCATTATTGGGTACTTAAATTTTTCCCAAAGTTTCATTCCAAATTTCCGTCATTTGGACCTAATTTCCGTTATTTTTGTTGACCGTAAACGATATCGATATCGATATTTGAGTCGAGATATCCGTAAATTCGACTAACGGTATATCTTTCGATATCGATATTTTCATCCTTATATATAACAACGTCCTATGCGAATTGAAACATACACTATATTACTTCTAGCATGTGTCAATTTGCTGTACATAAAAGAACCTTATTTCACAATAACGGTGATCCAAAATAACTCTTATTGTTTGTGCAACCTGTTTTTTACCGAGCGTACAATTTTGACACCCCAGGCTCCTAACTAAGAATCATAACAAATGGCAAGTAGCGCACGTTTAAGAAGCAATCGCTCATCATTCTTGATTTCTTCCAACTCTGCTTCAAATATAATAGCAGAGCAGACAATCACCGTTAATCTATACAATCAACACCTAAACAGAGAATAAATAAAACACTAATAACAAACTCTCGGATAATTATCATTGATTCAAAGGAGCTTCTTGCCCAGTCAACCTCTTATTCACCTAGGGGACATTTTTGACGTAATGGGTCAGTAACTTTACTATCCTGTAACTCATATTCCATAAGTCAATCTGCCAATCAAACCCTACATCTGTCTTTCTCCCGATAAAGACAAGCATGATTTAAAATTAGCTCCACATACAAATTGCAGTAAAGTTAGTTATCAGTGAAGTCAAGTTAAACCACCAATAAGAGGAGAAAAATACGTCTTTTTCAAGCTCAACCGTCATCTAAAAACCAACTAGAAATGCTAGGAACAATATATCATTATAAGGATATAGCAAGGAGCACAAGAAGCAATCACTCATCATTCTTGATTTTCTTCCTATTTTGATTCAAACATAATTAGCAATGCATAAACTATTACAACAAAGATAAAGCACAAAATATAAATAATAAAACAATAAACTAGCGAGGAATCACCAAATTCATGGGAACCAATGAAACAATTTATCTAAGGCCAACATAGTCTGTCATATTCCCAAAATATACCGACTTTAATATTAACACAACCTTGAATTATGAGTTAGGACTCACCCACCATAATCCAATTCATAAGTTTCTTAATAAAAATGGAAAATATCCTCCCCCAACATAGCCTAAAAAGTGTATATACTTGAAAACCCAGAAATATTTTTTTTTTTAAATAAAAAAAAACTGAATTAAGAAAAGGGGGATCTCGAAATTACCTGGTATATATAATGAGATGGGTACTAAAATTCAAGCTTAAGTTCCTCCTTTTCACCAGTTAGGAGGTGAAGAATGTAGGGGGCGGCTCGGATCGCGACGACCCAAGACCCGAACATGGTCACATGAGATCGCAACTGCTTCAGAGCCTCTGCCTTGTCTGGCTTCTTCATAAACATTCCCGGAAACATTTTGTTTTCTCTGGTTCGTTTTCTCTGCCGATAAAATTTATGCCAAAGAGAGCCTGGCGTTGAGAAATCTAAAACCCTAGTTTTCTTCTTGTATATTTGGGGGGTTTTCGGCTTCAAATGATCTAAAACCCTCGGTGTGTTTGGATCAATGATTGAAATATCGATATCGACGGATATATCGCTAGTCAAATTTACGGATATCTCGCCCCAAATATCGATATCGATATCGATATCGTTTACGGTCAACAAAAATGACGGAAATTCGGTTTAAAAATTGGAAATTTGGAATAAAATTTTGGGAAAACCTTAAGTACCCAATGATGGTTATATAGAACTAATAAAAACTATAAAATGACTTTGATATAATAAATATATGATGAATCATATGATAGAATATAGATCCGACGATAACTAACAGTATAAAACCTTAAAGATAAACTTAAAGTAAAACATAATTTTATTGATAATGTTACACTAAGAATACTTTACACATTGACAAATAATAATAATAATAAACATACAAATAATAATAAATTAATAAATAATAATATTTCTAAATTATAATCACATTATTTAAATTATTTCAATTACAACATATATTCCTAAATTAAAACATATATTCTAAATTAAAGCATATATCACCAAATATGTGAGTGAAGCCATTTTTTACATTAAACTTTAACATGTATTCTAAAATAAAACATATATTACCAAATATATGAGTAAAAATATATTACTAAAATATATTTTACCAAATAATAAATTTTGAATTTTGAAACAAAAAGATATTTAAGGCTTAACCTTTTTTTTTAATATTTGGTAATATATGTTTGATATTTGATATTTACCAAATACTAAAACATATTTTATCAAATAATATATGTTTTATTTTTTTGATATCGATACGGATACGGAACCAATTTTAGAGCAGTTCAAATATTATAACAAATTTGATTATTATAACCAATTTTAGAGTAATTTAGAGCAGTTCAAATATTATAACCAAACATATACCAAATTACTAGATCTTTATGATCATTATTATAATATATGGAACCAATATCTAGTAATATTTGAACTGTTCAAATATTATAATAAATTTATGATCATTATATTAACCTCAATCTCTAGTAATTTCATGTGGGTGGGATGTTTGATTATTATAATATTTGAACTGCTCTAAAATTGGTTCCAAGTATGGTTTCTTAAAGAGTGCATAGAACATAAACGATTTATGATTATTATAACATATTTATGATTATTATAACATACGGAACCAATTTGATTATTATAACAAATTTATGATTATTATAATATATGTTTGATATTTGATATTTACCAAATACTAAAACATATTTTATCAAATAATATATGTTTTATTTTTTTGATATTTGGTAATATATAGTAAAAACAAGGTAAAGGATTAACTGTTAAGTAAACATAAAAATCTTTAAAATTTACTAATATATGTTTAAGTATAAATGGTAAAAATAATAATCTAGATTTAAGAATTAAAAAAGGGGTTAAAAAAAGTAAAAAAAAAAAACCATTGAAATGAAACGGTGTGTTTCATTTGGGTTATTTAACCCAACCAAACCTCTCTCTCTCGATCGTTCTTTGTTTGAGTGTGTTTGGAAAGGAAATGGTGAGCGGTCGTGCAGAGGGGGCGAGACTGAGAGATCAGAGGTGGCGGAAGTGACCGTGAGGGCGAGACGGCGTGTGGTGATGAGATGGGTGGAGCCGCCGACGAGGGTAGAGCCGTCGATCGAGGAGTAGGCGGCTGAGAGAAGCGGAGAAACAGAGGATTCGAGTGGTGTGTGGTGTTGTGCTTCAGCCGTCGATCTACATATCAGAATCAGAGGTGCTTCGAGGTTTGCCGTTTGCCCCATATTTATGTTTTCCAGATTTCGGTTCCTTCCTTGGTTTCGAACTTCCATCAATTGTTCGATGGGTTAGGGATTTCGGTCCAAAATCGAAGATTTCGGCCAATATCGGCGATTATCGCCGATATCTGCCGATATTGGCTGAAATCTTCGATATTGGCCGAAATCTTCGATTTTGGGGGAAGATTTTCCTTCCCCCCATCCTTAGGTGCCGGTGGTCAGAATTTCCAATATATCTTCCGATATATCGGCGATATCACCGAAATTTTCATCAGTGGTTTGGATAAGGAAAAATAATGCAAAATAAATAGAGAATTTGGTTAAAAATTGTATTTTAATTTTTTATTGTCAAAAGCTCATATTTGACAAACATAGAGTGAGAATAGTCAAATTTCAACGAAAAATTATTTTCTAATTTTGTATTTAAATTCCTGATTTCAAATTTATGTAGAAGTGGAATTACACAATTCTTGGAAAAGATGAATCCTATTTTCTAGTTTTTAATTTTTAAATAGGCTTTATTTTTATTTTGTATTTAAGGATTATAAAAATTTTAAATTATCCAAACGCTTCAATTTTAAATTCATGTCATTTCTAGATTCTAATATATATAATGTCCAAAGACAAGAATTTATAATCAAAGGAAAATTAAATGATGGGATTATAATTCCTATAATTTACTTTTCCAATGAAAAAATTTATTTTTTCATCCAAACATGCCATTAAGGAAATATAACCCACAAGTTAACCTGTGAATCTTTTCTTTTAGCAATTTTGTTTATACAACAATATTAAGTGAAGGAATTTATATAACCCTAGTTATGTTGTATTTGGTATATTTCGTCTTCAAATATTATGTTCACAATTTGTAAGTTTTGTGCGGCTTGGAGTTTTTTTTTTTTTTATCTATAATGATAATTTCATTGAATATAGGAAAAAAAAAATGCCCTTGATTGGGTAGCATGAAAGACGTGTATGAGACTTTATTAAAATTCTTACCATAAAGTTTAGCTAGCTCGGGATAAATTTTGTGAGGGAAAAAAGTGCCCCAAAGCAAAACAAGTAAAAAACATAAATAAGCTTCTAAATCCCATTCTAAGAGGAATGAAACTATGGTGGCGCATAAGGCACTTTGACTGTAACGACTCGTCCCAAATTTACGGGATTAATTAAGAATTCATTATGGATTAGCGAGACTAATCGGGGACTTAGTTGAGGATTATTGGACGTTCGGGATGAAAGTACGATTTTGCCCCTAAGCGAGGGTAAAAAGTTAATTTTTGACCCGAGAGGCCCTATGCAAGAGGACCGTTATGTAGATCGAGTTGATACGAGTTCGTAAGCAGACGGCATGTCAAATTCAGACGATTGACGGGGAAGTTACGGGTCACGGACAGTTTTTGGTACTATTTACGGTGGCATGTTTTACGAAATTATGGTCATTTATCCTTTAGTATGGGTCCAGATATTTCTATCAGGCCCAATGTTACTCATCCATTGATCCCTAAACATACAAATATGCATACCACTGCCCCTTCATTATAATCTTCCTCATTCGACCCAAACCAATACCCCACAAACCCACAAGCCCAATCTTTCCCCCTCACTTGTGCTTGAATGAGAGAGAGTGACAGAGGGTGGCTGAGAGATCAGAAGACGACGAAGAGGTGGCAAGGGCTGAGGATCGAAGGCAAGGGCTGTGGACAGCGGAGGAAAGGTAACCCGAAACTGTTTTTGAAGTTTTAAAATTTGGGTTTCTAGTTTGGGACGTTTGGGGTGACTTTCGTTGATTGAGTTATGTTGTTGGTGGTTGTACGAGTCACTGAGGATCGAAGGCAAGGGCTGTGGACGGTGGAGCAGCTCAGACAGGGAGTAGGAGATTGGGCTGTCACTGTTTATCCATAAACAAGTGAGATTTCGATCGATTTTCTTAATTTTGATTAGGGGGATCTATTCCCGGGGATTGGACGATCGTGTAGGAATCAACGAGATCTATTTTGGTTAAGAAATGAAGGAGTTTGGACCGGGTCAGGTCGCGGGTCTATGCGACCCGTTACGGTGGAATGGGTCTGACCCGTCGTGAGGAAGAAGACGATGATGTCATCAGTGACGTCATCATGTGTCAATTGTCAGGTGACGTGACCCAATCCCAGGTCGACACTTGTCATGATGTCAGTCTCAATCAGCATGACATATTAGTGACATGGACCAATCAGATGGTGCCATGTGTCACTGACATGTTAGAAATGTGGACCAACCGATGACTGACACATGGAACCCTATCAGGTCTCACACGTGTCAGACTAACAGTTGTCAAGGATGACGTCAGCATTGACCGTTGACTACTGACGTCAGCGTTGACTTTGCTGACGTCAGTAGCGTTGACTTTTTCTTTGACCCGTGCGTGGGGGTGCATGAGCACGTATTTCGAGGTGGAACCAAGACCATTTTAAAGGTTTTGACGATACGAATTCAATGGTGGTGGTTTCGAGTCAATCGGAGATAGTTAGGTTGGTCAAATTGAAATTTGAAGCCTAGGGATGCGTGTCAAGGGCACGTTGTCTTTTTCAGAAATGTTGGGAATTCTTGATTAGGACTTGTCTAGGTTGGTAGTAACCCTTGAGTGTGATTTAGACAGGTTCAGAAATTCCGGAGACGGTGATTTAGCCTCGAGAAGGCTTATGGCATATCGAGGCAGCAATTATGAAAAGACCCGCCCCGATCCCATAGGGACCACAAGGGGACGTGCCCTGCTCCCGTCTGACATCCAAAATTCATACCAATTTTAACCTCAAAACATCAAATGCATAAAGAACCAAATTAAAGTTATACATCAAATCTGAATTAAACAGATGTCAGACAAGGGATGAAATCCAAAATTACAAGTTGCGAGCACGACTCTAAAATAAAACCTGCGGGTAAACCACCCAACAGGGGTTCAGGTACGCAGAAGTAGATCTATGCCTCAGCCTCAGGTTCCTCCTCTACTTCAGTATCACGACCTGGAAGGGTTACCAAAACATTAAGGGTGAGTGGACCGAAACTCAAGTTTATAAAATCATTTGATAAGTAAAACATATAATTTACCCCTCCGTTTTCCAAACATGCGTGCAACCGAATTTAAAACCATCAATCATATAATATAAACCATAAGGCATATAATAAAACCATAAACATAATTTTAGCCACTGCACTATACACTCCAATCCCGACATCCCCGATGTCTGACGTCCCTGACGTCTAATAAGGTCACAATCACAAGGCTACGCGTGCCACTCGGGTCTCAATTTCCGAGTTCAATCCCCGAACCCCGTTTGGGTACAGCATTCCCAATGCTTAGCGTCATAGACGCTGGACGTACTAGACGTCCGTGACCGCTCCGGGGTACCTCATCTGGAGGAGACAATATAATATGGAAGGATCTATACAGTGCAGTACCAAATACATTTTATTGATATCCACATGCAAAGCATATATATATATATACATAGATAAAATCCAACCAATCTTTAAGTTTCATCAGACGGGTCTCAAGCCCGAATACCGTGAAACGTGCCATAACCATAATTTCCATATCATCAAAACCATTATTTGTTTTTAGCATGTGAATATGTATAATAAACCAGAAAACATTTATGCACGCAAGGGTTTAAGAAAACGGCCCACTCACAGTACAATCCTGCTGAAAATCGAACGTATACCCTCGTTCTGGTACAACTATACAATCCCTGTCATGTTCAAAGTATACGTGAAGGTCAATACAATCCCTAACATTTAACCATGAAACCCTAGACTGGAAACCGGCCCGGAAAAGTCGCCCGAATGCGCTTCCCAAGGAAATAAACCTCGTTTTGACCAACAAAATGATCTCCGATCGACTCGAAACCACCGCCATTGGATCCGGATCGTCGAAACCTAAGGAATGGTGGTGGTCCCACCAAAAGTACTGTTCACACGCGCCTGGTCAACCCTCTAGTCAACAGTGCTACAGTACTGCTGACGTCATCACTGACAATGTCAGAGGACACGTGTCAGCAGTCCATTGGTCCCTAGTCTGACTGATTTCTGACATGATGACGTCATCATGACGTCATTGCTGACGTCAGCATGATGACGTCATCAGCTACAGTAACCGGGTCACCGCAGACCCAAGGTTCGACCCGATCAGTTCTCATCAACCCGACCACCAATTCTGATGGGATTTGTTCATATGAACTCGTCACAATGTGTTCTATGGTTCTGTGGACTCAAAAATAGTTTCTAGGTACAAAAATCTACCTGAAAAACGACAGGAAACCGGCTGCTAGCTCTGGTCCGTCTTCTCCAGCGAGTCGTCGAGCTTCCAGCCGCGAACCTTGGTCCAAAATGCTCGGCTGAGTCCCTAGGATATGTCTCAGAGGTAAACAAAGAATTCCAACGTTAAAAACAGACGTTTCAAAACAGGGAAGGCAAATCGGGTCTCACGGGTTTCTGGGCTTACCGCCGCCGTGTCGCCGCCGTGGGCTGCCTAGTCCAGTCCTGAGTCGTCCAGAGGTCTCAGTGGTCCTAACCCTAGGTTGGTTCAAGTCCAGGTAAGGTGGTTTGGACGGTAGGATGGTTTGGACTGTTCGGGTTTCCTTCTCGGGTCTGTGGGTTTCCCGGCCGTGCAGGGTGGCTGTGGGGTGGTGGCCGGTAACTGGGGGTGGCTGTTGGCTGCCTGGTGTTGCTGGGTGTGTGAAGTTGAGTGGTGAGGAGCTGGTGAGTTTGTTCCAAGAGCTAACCGTGCTAAACGGTTTGAGAGAATGAAAATGTAAGTGTTTGGTCTCATGGGTTTAAAATAGAATAGGCATAAGAAATCAAGGGCCAAGATTAAATCTGACTTCAGGACCAATGGTGAGGATTTGAGGAAATAAAATAATAAATTAACCCTATTGGCCAACACAGATCCTTGTTTTGGGGAATGTAGGGATACAAGGGTCCAGATTAAATTGATTAAAGTAATCAGATCCTATTATTATAATATTATTTTAATCCGGTTCTCGGTTAGTTCGGTTAATCGCGTTTACTTCCGTGACCATAACTTCCTCGTACGAAGTCCGATTTCGGCGTGCCGCCTATCTACAGACTCAGGATGTCGAGACCTACCTAACGGTCCTTGAGTCATGTGAAAATTAGTTGTCAAACGAAAAGTCAACATTTTCGCCCCAACCATCCAAATTACGGTAATGCCCCTGAACTTCCGATAGCCATAATTTTTCCCTGATCGTCCGAATTGGACGTGCCACCTGGCTATGGACTCGTGACGTCCCGAACTACGTCACGGTCATTGGTCAAAGTCCATTGGACCCACCAATCAAAAAGTCAACAATTTGTCATACCATTCACAAGGGTAAAAACGTCAATTCATACATTAAATTACAATATTAAGATCCTCGAATTTCCGGGGTGTTACAAATTAGGACAGTCTATGAGTGGACATTTGTTTTATAAATATGATGCATGCATACCTGTTTTATATGTTTTATATATGTGTTTTGTATGACTATGATTGTAGGATTTGAGATTTACGTATTTTCATGTATTTCGAGGTTTATGATTTTATATTGTGTTTATACGTGCTTGTGTTTCGATAATGAAGTGTTGAACTGATCTTGAATTTGGAAATATAGAATCAGACATGTGACCCATTTGATTTAGAAAATATCGGACTTGGAGTCCATTTGATTTAATGAGATATCGGGCTGGATGCCTATTTGGTTTACATGATCGGGCTAGAGGCCCAGTTGATTAAGATATCAGGCATGAGTCCCATTTGTGGTCTATAAATGTGATTTCGGGTTCAGACACCCTAAATGGATTTGTGATGGTTTGATAGAAATTCCGGGCATGGCCCCTTTGATAGATTTTGAAAGGATTTTATAAACTGTTTTCCATATACTATCCTTATATGAGGATATGTGGATGGTCTCCTCTAGATGTCTGAGACACTGGGGAAGTCAAGGCACATTGCCCGCGGGGGTTCATTGCACGGAGCGACTGGACCGTATAGTGACTCAAGAGCAGGATTGCTAGGATTAGACATTTGTGACGTCAGACATCTGGGATGTTAGAGATTAACTCAGATAGACCCCGAGCAGCACGCGTTGCTTAGACCGTGAAATGACGTCTAGGATGTCAAACATCTAGGACGCTAGGCATCTAGGATGCCAAGGATTAGTATTTGGTAAATATGAATTATTGGATTTATGAAATAGTATTTCTGTATTTATGGATTTGGGCAGTGACCCATACTTGATGACTTGCGATTTTGGGCTGAGTTCCCACATGATTGGTTTTATGGTTTTGGGCTAAGGCCCTAACGATTTGAGGAATGAAATGACTTTAGTTTTAGAAACAGTTTTTATTATATTTGAATTAACTGGTTTTCGTATGCATGCATGTTTCTTAAGTGAAGAGCATAAAGGTCTTTTATAAAATGTGTTTATTAAATTATTTATTTTCGTCCACTCATAGCTTTTATAGTTTTTAATGCCCTTCAGGTTGATATCGGATGCAGACTGTAGCAGAGACCGAGACATCACACTCTGCCACTGATCTTGGTGCACTCTAGAAGCCCAAGGGGGTTAAGGTTTGGGTTATCCCTTGTCTAGCCTTTGTGTCCCACGTGGGTTGGATTGTCTGGCCTATTGTGTTACACGTGGATTAGACGGGAGCATGACACATCTCGCATTAATCCCGGAGGGATTGAGATGGGTCATGTCATTGACGTTCTTAACTTGAGAGTGAAGACCTTCTTGGGCTAGACCATGAGCTACTCGATTCGATGTCCTTGTGGAGTAAACTAGGGAACTAATAGGCATCTGCAAAGAGACTATGAGGGTCATGAAATCACGAGTTAAAAGACCGAGAGCACTCCAATTTTGTTGAGAAGTTTGGACCACATCAATAGCCTTCATTTAGTCTGTCTCCACAATCCCCCCCAACTAGTTTCCAAGAATTGAAGTACCCAGAGAATTTCTTGTAAAGCCTCCAACTCCACCACAAGGGGCGTGACACCCGGTGACACTGGGCCAGAGGAGGCCGCCACCATAGCCCCATTGGAATCTCATAAAATATCTCAATTCCCATGCAACCTTCCATTCTTTTGCATAGTGTCATCACAATTAACTTTGTAAGCCAACAAAGTAGGTTTCACCTAGCAGACAGATCACACAAGCCTGGTGTTAACTCCATTAACCAGCTAATCCGAGAACTCCTTATGGTCTACTAGTGCTCGTTTAGCTATGATTCCTACCTCATATACTCCAAGCTTATACACAAACTTTTTCCTCTAATTCCATACATGCCAGCACACAAAAACAAATCTCTCCATAGTACGATTAAACAGTTTAGACATAGCATACTCTAACAAATAGACAAAATGACCCCTAGAAGGAAATTTTCCATAATGAGCTTGGAGTCACACTAGAAATACTGGCTCTATTTACAACCCCACAAATGTATGGAGAGCATCCTCACGATTCCTACCACCTCGCCCACATAGCCTTGTAACAACAACTTCCTTTTACATAGATTCACAACAGTAGGTAGGATTTCTAGACTAGTTCTCCAAGCAAAAAATTTCAATTTGTTTGGAATTCTGATTTTCTACAAGTGTTTCCAGAAAATCCCACTTCGGACGCCATTAGAACACCATGTATCCCTACTAAAATTGACACGACCCGCCCCGTAATCCCCCTCGATTAGTAGGGAAGGTCGTGCTCCCGTCTGACACTTCCTTGACAAATTACCAAAATACCCTTGGTAATCATACTAGATCTGTGTCAGACAAGGGATACACTACGTCTTACTTAGGATAGTCAGAGTGCGCAAAACTCGTCGTGATGCCTCAACCTTCACACAACCTGCATCCGCGATAAACCTAGAGGGTGCCAAAAATAGTAAAAAATGTGAGTTGACAAAAAATAAAGCTTTGTAAAACCATTTTTCGACATATACACTTACACCCTCCGTTTTATAAAATATGCATGCTTAAACCATTGTGCTAAAAAACCGCAATAAACAAATTATAAACCATGAGTCCAACCTGAAATCACATAAAAACACAAAGGCCCACTAGCCCTCATTTTACTGAAATCGCCAGCTCTTAGCCATTTTGAAAATATTTGCACAAATCACAATTATTAAATGTCAAACCTGATCTCGCTGGTCTAACCAGCCTAATGTCAAACCTCGTCATGCTGGCCCAACCAGCTGCTAGTCCAACTAACATCCCATGTGCACTACCGGTAGAAGAGTACGGGTCCTACAGGGTCTAACCTCATTGGTACGTGTGGAGTCCAACTTCGATTACGTCCGAGCCCGTCTCTAGGAATCCACGGAGTCCAACTCCAGATATAGCGATCCAATCAGGTGAGGTTAACTAATCCAACAAACAATATCCAAATCGACATATAGTTTATCACACGGGTACCAGTCCAAAACAATTATCACACGAGCACTAGTCCAAAACAATTGACTCCAAGGCACCATGCCCAAATCCTTTTTTTCCAAAACCATGATAAAATCGATAACCATAAATCATAGTTATAATATACTCAAACCATTCATTATTCAATACACGCAACCATAATCATAATCAGACCATACCATGCAATAAAATCCATAAAAACATATATTTAAGCATGCATCAAAGTTATGAAAGAAAATGTTCACTCATAGTACTGCCGCTCACTCAAGTCACAAGCCGTAAGCCAATTCGAAGGCTCTGGGATGTCCAGGCCTGAAACGCCTGGCCAAGGTCGAATCCTCACGGCCATCCTTCAAATCCATCCCCAGTGTGATTCCAGCATCTTTTTCCTGTCGTCTTTGCTCCTATGGACTCGCACAAACTCAGAGAACAAGAAAAAGGCTTCAGAACGGTGTTCCATACGTCCAAAATCCAAGACACAAAATCCATACACTCGGTTCATGGTTTACTTGGGTTTTCGAATTTTTCCAGCCAACCGTCGTGGCTCTACCTGTAATAACCCATCCCGAATCTACGAGATTAATTAAGGATTAATTATGAATTATCAGGGATTAATATCGAACGATTAAGGTGAAATGACGATTGTACCCATAGACGGGTGAAAATGTTTACTTTTGACTTCCCAGGTCAAATGCATGTGGACCAAGATTCATTACATAGATCGAGACGATACGAGTCCGTAGATAGGCGGAACGTCGAAAACGAATATCGTACGGGGAAGTTACGGGTCAATGACCTTTTTTCAAACTATTCACGATTGCACAAATTACGAGGAGTTGAATTTTTGGGATTTGAAAATGGGACCCAAAATATCTTCTGCAGACCAATGGATGAGTGACAAGTGTCACCCATCCATTGGTCCACACATTACATACATGCATCTCATCTCTCATTTTCCCTTTCATTTCATCCTACCTAAAAACCCACCACATTCCTTTTTTTCTCATCATCTTAGTTTCTTGCTGGTGGCCTAAGAGAAAAAGACAAAGATTGAGAGAAAGGGCTAGAGAGACGATGGTGTGGACGGTGGAGGCACGGCGGAGCAGCTGGCCGTGAACCCAGGTAAAACGAGAACCCTTTTATTGTTGGATTGTTGGGTTTTGCTTTCTGGTTGTTTGGGAACCGTTCTGAAGCTTTGAATGTGTTCTAGGAGCTCTTACGAGCCTGTAAGATAAAAAACGGATGAAATGACGGCTAGGCAGGTCTGGGTGGTGGTTCAAAAACTGGTCGTGGAAGATCGAGTTCGATCAGGCAATCCCAGCCCTTGTTTCATGTTTTTAAGGTCATAAGGTTGTTCTTGGGAGTGAGACGAGTAGTTTGGTCGAAGAATGACAGAGTTTGGTGGCTGGACGGCGGAGAACCGACTAGGTCAGGGTCGCAGGTTGAGTGACCCGGTTGCAAGGACCCGGGTCAACCAGCATGAGGTTGAAGATGATGACGTGGCAAGCCATGTGGCCAATTAGAGGATGACATGTGTCATAGGTGTCAGGTCTAGTCAACGTGGTAGTCCATGTCAGTATTGACCGCCAACGTGGACCAGTGAGAGGGTGCCATGTGGCAGAGTGTCAGGATCTGTCAAGTGACGTGGAAACTGATGCGGCATGTCCACGTCCGCTTGTCAGACCACGTGGACCAATGAGATGGTACCACATGGCAGGGTGTCAGTGAGATGTCAGACTTGTCAGTGACACGAGGCAGGACATGTGGCACTAGTCATGGTGTGCCACGTGGCAGGCTGTCAGAGCTGACAGGTGTCAGAGTTGTTAGCGTTGGCCAGTGTGACGTCAGTGTTGGCCGTCGTTGACCGTACTTTGACCCGCGCGTGGTTACGAATTTCAAGGTCAAACTGGCCTTGTTCGACACATTTCAATGTTCTAAATTCAATGCTGGTGGTTTACAGCGTGACCAAGACACGTTTACTGTTCGACACATTTGATCGGAGATCGTTTGATAGGTCATTTAGAGGTTTTTAGCCTCGGGAACCATGATCGAGACATTTTACTGTTCTGGGATTTTTGAGGGTTTATAGTATAGACTTGTATAGGTTGATAGTGACCTTTGGGTATGATTTGGACAAGTCCAGACATTTCGGAGATTGTGGATTAGCCTCGGAGTGGCTTACAGCGTGGATTGTGAGCTCACAGCTTGCACAATGATGCATGACAGGACCCGTCCCAAACACCCACCCCCCCCCCCCCCCCCCCCCCCCCCAGGATTAACGCGGGACGTGCCAACTCCCGTCTGACACTTCATGTCAGATAAGGGATAATTCCAACTTTAGCCTCCAACTGGGGCTTCCAAAGTGAGCCAGGATCAGAGGAGGAGTGTGATGTCTCGGCCCCTGCTACAACCCACATCCCCGATCAACCTGAAAGGCATTAAAATCATTCAAAGTTGTGAGTGGACGAAACAAAGAATTTAATAAAACAAGTTCACAAAAAGACATTTATGCCCTTCACTAAAAAGCATGCATGCATTTGAAAACCATTTAATCAAATCATTCACTGGGGCCTTGGCCCAAAACCACAAAACCAATCGTATGGGAACACAGCCCAAAACCAAATCCGTAGGGACTCAGCCGAAAACTAGTACACGAAGGTCTCAGCCCAAATCCAAAACAGTAGGGTCTTAGTCCAAAACCAATCCTCGGCATCCCTGATGCCTAACATCCGAGATGTCACAATTCATACCACTGTCACGGTTCTAAGCTACGCGTGCTACCTGGGGTCTTAAATCCCAAGTCTCCTCAGGGTCAACCCAGGTCAATGACCTGAAGATCAATGACCCGCCCTAGGGGAGGTTTTAACCTCTGGAAATCCCTGCTCCTGAGTCACTATACGGACCGGTCGCTCCGTGCAATGACCCCTCGCAAGCAATGCCCCGTGACTACTCCAGGATACTACGAGACGTCTGGAGGAGACAACCCGCCACTCCAGGATACTACGAGACGTCTGGAGGGCAACCGTTTGTGAGGATGGTATACGAAAAACCATTTCAAATCATTCAAAGGGCTACGCCCTGGTTTTCCATAAAACCATCACAAATCCAAATATGGGTCCCTGACCCGAAATCACATTTATAAACTAGAACTGGGCTTCATGCCCGATATCATAACCAACTGGGCCTCAAGCCCAAATTCGTAAACCAACGGGGCCCCTAGCCCGATCACATAACTCAAATGGGCCTCCAGCCCGATTTCCCATTAAATCAACTAGACTCCACGTCCGATGGTTTCCAACCAAATGGGTCTCATGCCCAATTCCATGTTTTCGAATCCGAAATCTTTCCATTTAAACCATCATAGAAACCACAGCACGTATAAGCACTGAATAAAACTGAAAACCTTGAAATACGTGCAAATATGTAAATACTAATCTACCACAAAAAATGCACTCATGGCATCAAAAAACATGTATTTAAACTCATATAAAACATTTATGCATGCATCAATTTAGAAAACAAGGTTCACTCACAGACCGTCCAAAGTGGCACCTCGATACGCGTGTCATACGCCCTTCCCGGGCCAATACCGTCTCCGGGGTTTCCAAACCTGTCCAAATCATTTTAGAGGGTTACTAACAACCTCATTAACCTCTCATTGATATCTCGAAATTTCCCTGAATTTTTAACTATTTTTAAACCTGATCCTAAACCCTCGGACATCCCAAACTATATCGAAACGATGTTCGATTGACTTGAAACTTGTCCCAAAGTGTTCGTTACATCGAATAGAAAAAATTACATGTTGGACACTTAACCAAAAGGTGTCCCCACGCGCCCTCACGCTCCGTCCAAAGGGGCAGCGCGTGGGCCTCAAGCGCTAGGTACCAGTCATCTTCATCCTCTGTCGAACCAACCCGTCCAGACCAGTTCTGCAACTCCGGTCCAATCGACCCGATGGAACCTGTTCAGGCTCCTAACTCCCTCGATTTTGGTCCGTTTTCTTCCATTCCAATCCTAATCTCTTTGTTTCATCATTACCACCATATTTACACAATTAAAATCAGGAAAAACGGTCTAGAAATCAATTGTTCAACCCCCCTCTCATGACCCTGTTTTTCCTTACCCTCCCTGGGCTGTTCAGCTACCTTCCACCGTCCAAAACAATCTCTAAACTTCCTACAAACCCATTAAACACTCCCCAATCTACAAACATAGCCCATAACGTTCAATTCAAAAATTTGAAATTCGAACATAAAAATCGTACATGCGCGGTTTGCCGTTCCTCCGCCCTCCACAGCGTCGCAGCCATCACCCAGCCTCTCCTAGCTCCTCAGCCACTCTTTGTCTCTTTCTCAGATTGAAGCTAGGTGGGGGAAGGGATTTGGGGTGGTAGTTGGATGGGGCTTCGGTGAGATCGAGTGAAAGGTCGAAGGGGATGAAATGGGGTGATAAGCATGTATGTGTTTTGGGTGAGCAGTGGATGAATGACAAGTGTCATTCATCCATTAGGCCTGCCCCAAAATATCTGGGCCGACTTAATGCCAAAAGTCCCTCGTCTCAAAAAACGTGCAATAGTTACCTCGAACTTCTATGAACAGTAACTTTTCTGTCGTACGTCCGATTTCGACGTGCCGCTTGTCTACGAACTCGTATCGAACTGATCTACCTAACGGTCCCCAGCCCTCGGACATCGGACCTCCCAGGTTAAAAGTCAACTTTTTATCCTCATTCAGGGGTAAAATCATAAGTTTGTCCAGAACGTCCGTTAACCCTCGATTAAGCCCCGATTAGCCTCACAAATCCATCATTAGTCTTAATTAAATCCTTAAAATTAGGGACGGGTCGTTACAAACTTCCCCCCTTAAAGAATTTCGTCCTCGAAATTCCAACTGACCCAATTCCATAACCATACTGTGGAAATCCAATCATGTCCCCTCTACTCGAGTATTCTCTTATCATCATACATGTGCGATAAAACCACACATCGGCTCGTAAGTCTCACTCGTGATAGAAAGTCGGTGTCTCCCCTATCACTTACTCTGACAGGTCAGTTATACTAAATTGACGTCAGATCCTTTTCAATCTCCCACTCTAACACGTGTTCCAACCTACGGTCATCAGGCTGAAATACATATTCCCACTAAGGGTTATCACATCCCAACTGGCATCCAGCGCAGCATCCAATCAAACAACATTCGCTAGATCCTGCCATCCCAATGGCACGAATCCCATCTCGCAGACCACACAAAAACCTGCAGCCTTTACTGACCTCGACACTTATGTCAGCCAGCACTCTCATTTTCTCATACTAACTCCCTCAGTAATCTTTGCTAACTCTAGTGAGAGTCACATCAATCCATACCAATCCGAACTCATCGGACACCGATAAAATTCATCACCACCATGTGTCACAATCATCGTGATAGCTGGCAACTCCCGGGTCCACTGCGCTTTCGTTGTGCTACTCTGATCTCGACTCGCTCTCGAGTCCTTATATCGTATCTCGTGTCACTCCGTGACCTACACTGGAATCTTGACTCACTCGAGTACCAGACCATCACGTCGCAACTCCGTCGAAACATGTTCGACATATTACCCATCTTGGGTGTATCTAGGTCCCAATCGAATACTTGCCTCAACAGGAATCATCACACACAGTCATTAGGGTTCCTCTGCTCCATACGGCCCTGAGCTCTCGGCTCGCTTAATCTCTGAACCCTCTTTATCAACTCTTCTCGAGCACACAGCATTCGACGTACAGTCATCATACCAATATGTCGGAACACATCTGATCATAGTACTCATCGATCTGTCACTATTCCGATCACTATCGCATGTCTAACTAGGACTCTATCCATTTGACTAAACATTCATCCTTTCGGGTAACTCTCAACCCAACGTAACGATCAACTGTACTCAATCTCCGCGTCCAACGTACACTAGTCACAAGTGCGAAATCATCGGGATTAATTAAGACTTAATGACGAATTAGCGAGGCTAATCGGAGATTAACCGAGATTTAACGGACGTTCAGAGCGAAATTATGATTTTACCCCTGAACGAGGGTAAAAAGTTAACTTTTGGCCCTTGAGGTTCGATGGTTGAGGGCCGAGGATTGTTACGTAGATCGAGTCGATATGAGTCCACAGACAAGCGACACGTCGAAATCAGACGTTCGACAGAAAAGTTACGGTTCACGGAAGTTCCGAAGAACAATTTACGGTAGCATATTTTACGAGGCAAGTGGACCTTTTTCCTTTAGTGTGTGGACCAGATATTTTAGTATTGGCCAAGGGATGAGTGACATGTGTCACTCATCCATTGACCATTGTGATTGCATGCATGCATTCCCCTTTGTCTGTTCACCGAAACAAGCCCGAAACCTCACCCCCCCCCCCCCCCCCCCCCAAAAACCGTGATTGCCACACGACCACATGTCAGGACCGCCCCCGAAAGGGGCATCGATAATCGTGCCCGATCCTGATCCCGTCTGGAAAGATGACTGAAAATCCCATGTTACCCTCAGTACTTGCCAAACCAGGGATAGCCATACGTACTTACTCATGCCTCCGACCCTCGTACAGCCTCGAACAACGCGCAACGACCTGGAGGGTCAATAAAACCAAAAGGTGTGAGTGGACAAAAATAAATCAGTCTAGCAAAACAATTACAACAAACATTTTTACCCTCCGCGTAAAAACGAATGCATGCATACAAAAATCATTTCGCAAACGGTTCAGATTTCCCACATAAGAAAAACTGTGTATCAAATTTCAACATAAGGAAAAACTCGTATGAACCTAAAAATCAATTTCCTTCCTCAACCATCGGGTCTTAGCCCGCAATCATAAACACTGGGCCTCAGCCCAAAACCACGAATCAAGACAATTGCACATCATGATCCAAAACCAACAACCATAAACCGGGCCACTGCCCAACTCAACTGAAACATCAGAAATCATCAATAAATCACTAGTCAATCATTTTGCTGGATATCAAGTGCGCCCGAGTCTTTAAACTCAAAACCATGCGCATAAACAGGCCTTCCCGGGATATCAACGAGTCTTTAAACTCAAAACATAAGCAATAGGCCTCGGGGGTATCACAGTAACCGAGTCTTTAAACTCACGAGTCTTTAAACTCATTAAGGGCCCTCCCCCGTCATCAATTAACCGAGTCTTTAAACTCAAAACGTGCTCCAGCAATAGCACCGGGTTTTTAAACCCAAAACAGTTTTCAAACACAACAACGGGTCTTCAAACCCAAAGCAGTTTTCAGCGGGTCTTTAAACCCCAAAACAGTTCATCAATCACGACAACGTGGGATCCATCCCAAAATCACATTTTTCCCAACAGGACCCATGGTCCGAATTTCCACATTCCTTTTCCCCAAATCAGACTTTACAAACATAATCAAATTATCATGAAACACGGGGCATGCAAAATCAGACCAAATCACTTTATTAAATCCTTTTTCATTCCCGAATTCGAATTCGCAATAATGATTCCGTAAGCCGGCATCCGGAAGCATCATCCCGAACCCAAACCAAGAATCCACTTTAAATTTTCGAAAACCGAAATCCCGTAAATCAAAGTTACTTTTATGCCCCGAGCACCAAGCCCGAAATCACCCTCTTCAAATCCATTTTTATTCTTAGAAATCACCCCTTTCTCAAAACTCATTTCCAACACATCGAACCCACAATCATAATCACCAAAATCACAATCCGATCGAAATAATACTCAAACCCATTTTTAAAATCCTCAAAATCACAAGTCCCATTTCAATTCCCAGACTCAACATCAATAGTGACCAAATCACAATAACTCGAAATCTCGTAAAACGTGCAAATCCGGAACATTCTCGAAAAAAAACGTGTCAAAACCGTAAGTCACACTCGCAAATCATAAACAACCTTCTTAATCATTTTACACCCATTTCATATATTTCTTTCATTAAACCATCCTTAAGCACACGAGTGACCATAGTCTCGAAATACGTGTAATTCACATGTATAGTAAAAATACGTAGAAATACGAGAATCGAATACGGAAATCGAAATCAGTCACACCTTATAATCATAATCATAAAATCATAGAAATAATTTATGCATGCATTAAATTTTGAAAGCAAGTCCACTCACACACCAATTTAAGGCTCGGCTTTGCGCCGCACGCATGCCCGTAATTCCCGACATTTTCCAGAAACTCGAATCCTGTCCGAAAACACATTCCCGGGTCATTAAGGTTTCAAATATCATCATACAAATCCCCCATAATTTTCCGGGATTTAATCGTTAATTAAAAACGAGACATAGACCTTCGGACCCTCGGAACCACATTGAAACGGTGTCCGATAAACTCAAAATCAACGCTAAAATGTTCGTTACAATGTGTAGGACAAAAGCCATTTTGAACTCACCTTGAAAATCGGACCCACGCGCCGTCACGCGCCGCCCGCAAGCGGCTGCGCGTGACACCCACGCGCCCGCTACAGTGACGGTGAACAGTTCGCCTTCTTCGCCCGTTTCCTCTGCAAACGGGTCCTGCAACCCGCGTGACAACCCGGTTAGATAGCGATCAATTCACAATCAATTCCTTTCCTTTTTGATCCTAACTTCTTCTATAACCATTTAATTCCAGTTCTATGTCATCCATTAGCCTCGACATAGACTAAATCGATCGACCCCAGACTCGAACAGTCGACAGGTCGAGTTCTGGAACTCACCCAACACGGTTCCATTCTCGAATTAGCTTAGACAGGAGCTTAATATGACCCATACGAACATTAAACCGCAACCAATTTCATAAACCTTTACCTGTAGGTAGTCGTCCGCAAGCTCGAAAATCCTCCGAACCAGAAGCTTCAATTCATGGCCATACGGTGATCGGTTCCCTTCAATTTTCGTATGGTCGAGCTCGAAATGAGCCCAGAAGACTAATCGTGGTCTCAGTTTGGCTCCATACCGTTCACAAACAAACTTTCGAATTTCCCTCCAAAAGGTCCCGAGTTCCCCGATCCTGCTTCTCCCTCAACATCAGCTCTCTCTTCTCTCCACAATAATCCTCTCGACTCCCTCTAACTCCCTATGTTTAATCCAGCCCTCTCCAACAACCAAGGCACACCCAGTCACACTCTGTTCTCTGTTTCCCGCAAAGGACCCAAAACCAAATTACAAAGCCTCCCGTGCTCTGATCAGTTCAAACCACCACCCGTTCATGTCCCAATTCCACAAGACTGTGTCTGCCCGTGCCCTGTTGGCTACGCTCAAACTACGCATTAAATTAAACATGTAATTCGAGTGTTATGCAATTTAAACCCTTTTTGTGTAGATGTAGTATTGATAAATAGGGATCGTTCTTAACCGGGGAAATTAGGGAACATTAATAATATGTTAGTGGAATATGAATAAAAGAATAATGAATTAGAGAATTAAATAATAAAAGAATTAAACAATCAAAGAATTAATAAATTAAAGAATAGATGAACAAGATAATAATAAATTAATGAATTACAAAGAATTAATAAATTAACGAATTAAAGAATGAAATAATAGAAGAATAAAGGACTTAGTTAATCAAAGAATAAAGGAATTAATTAATCAAAGAATCAATAAATTAAATAATAAAGGAATGAAAGAATAAAAGCATCAAAGAATAAAAGAATAAAGAATAAACAAGGGGGGTTTTGAAGAGGTTTGTAATTATGTAAATAAGTAAAAGCATAAATAAACCCATTCTATTTCTATTCTAACTTATGCACAAAGTAGACTTCCCGTAAACACAAACTTCAACAACATACTACAATTGCAAATATTTGAATTAATCACGAAATTATACCTTCACAAACTCATATTTCTTCATACATTTTTCATATTATAAATGCACCGAACAGCGGATTTTTACTTATAATATAATTACCTTAAGTTTGCGATTTAATGCGCCGAACAGCGGTCATACATTAAATCTCTCCAAATCTACTCTAAATGCCCCGAACAGCGGATCAACATTTAGTTTCGAAATGAAGTTTAAGCTCTAAAATGTAAGAAGTGAATGATTTTTAGAAAGTAAAACACATGGAGATTATACTCAATTTTCACAAAAGATAGGAAGGAGAAACCAATACATATATTGCATTATAATTAGAACCAATAACAAATAAAAGAGTTTAAGAGAATGGAGAGCAAATGTTACACTTTTCAGATTGGATGAGAACAATGGATTGTTTTTCACAAGGAACACCGAACAGCGGCTGGAACCTTATGAAGATGGAAGAAGATTAAACAAGGAAATTCGGACTTGAACTCTCAAAATTGTATTGGAACTATTTTGCCAAGATTTCTCCTAAAAGAAGCTCAATTTTGTGCTACTTGGAAGTGATCTCAACAAGTGAAATCAACTCCTATTTATAGGGGAAAAACACAAATTAAACCCTAGAAAATAAATAAAAACTAAACAAAAATTATAATAAAAATATTCAAAAGTGAAATGATGAGTATGGGTGGTTTTTGGGGAAGAGAAATTAAACAAAACAAAGGAAAAATCTTGAAAAACAGCAAGAAAATCCACTTAATTGCTGCTGGTGGATTTTTTGGCAGAGAATAACTGAAAAAAGTCCCAAAATTCGGTCAGAGGGAGCTGGAAAGTGGCTCCGTGGCCGACATGTGTGCGCTGAACTGGAGCAGGGCTGTCGGTGGCGTGCGCTGGAAAGGAGGAGAGAAACTTCGGCGGGCAGGAGCTGACTTGGGCTGTCTTCCTCGGGACGCGCGCGCCGAACAGGAAGCTTGACGCTCGGTGCCAGGCTGCAAGGCGATCTTGGGCTGCGCCAGAAGAGAAGCGGGCCGGATTTCCTGCTGGGCCGAAGCTGATGGGCTGACGCGCAGTGGACTGGGCTGTGTTGACGCGGGCTGCCTGGGCTGTTGGTCTTTGGGCCGGAGATTCAGAAATGGGCTGCACAAATTTATTTAATTAATTTAGCTAATTTAGTAATATTTCACCCGAAATTCGTCCATAATTTCTTCGTTATAATTCCGATCGAGACGATTCTTTCGCCAAAATACTCCAAATTACAAACTTTATTTATTTAAATAAAAAATAACACAAAATAAATTATTTTATCTATTTATTTATTATTTTAATATTAAAAGCTAAGTATAAGGGGTATAAAATAATATAAAATAATGCTTATTTGATGACCTATCAAATACCCCCACACTTAAACTTTGCTAGTCCCTAGCAAATACTAAAATCAAACTACGAATTCAAAACAAGTAGACCCTTAACCATTTGTCTCAAATTTCATTGTTATAATCATGGCATAAAAGATTTTCACTTAAAACATTTAAGCAAATGGAATTCAAGAGTTAATACATGGTAACAAAATGTTTCAACAAGTAAGATAATGAGTAAATATGGTGAAATGGAGTTCTGCACGAATAAGACAAGTATGAATCAACTCACAAGGATATGCACTCATAAATTCACTCAATTTGTGAGGGTTTGTGTTTGCACTCAAAGTATGTGAGAAATACTCACATAATCGAAATGAAGTACTTTTGCAAAATTTCAAACAAACACCCCAAGATAAAAACAAAACATACTTGCACAAATGAACCAAAACCATAAGCTTACTCAAGTGATTGACTCAACTAATCAAAATTTATCATCTTAAGGATCATAAGGTCTTTACGAAGGTTGTAATGGGGCTAAGTTTAGAGGCAAGGAATATATAGGACAAGTGGTGCTCAAATTCGTTCCAAGACTCAATAGACTCCCAAAACGTATCATAACTTCCCAACCTTAGTGCAATGATGTCAGTAATCCATCCCTTCGAACATAGGCCTAATTTCATCTTGTTGGGCCTCGAATTCATTCTTTGTGCCGGATTTACAAATGTAAAGGACTTAACTCAAACATTCATAATCAAACCTTATTACCTTGATAAAAACTTCAATATATCTTTCTTTCTTTCTTTTTTTTCTTCTCTTTTTTTTTTCATTTTTTTTTTTTCATATATCAAGGTAATAACATGTGTCAAAAATACAACAATGTTTGAGTAAGTAAATCCACAAAATACACATAAAAGTCTTTCAATATCATCATTTTCTCTTTACATAATCATTATGTCTTCAACCGAGTCCTTGGAACAAAGGTAAAAGATGTCTATACTAAGCTCAAGTGTTTAGATAATCATGGTGAGGAAAGAAAGGCTTAATGTGGGCTCAAAAGGGGTAAAACTAAGGGGGTCGCAACTTGTGCGCACAAAATAGGGAACATGGATGTTTGAATTTGTGGTGTTAACCCTAATGCCTTAATCATTTCCAAAATCAGAGAATTTATTGACTTAAAAGCTTTGAAAATCACATAGAATAAGTTCTAGTGCTCTAGAGTTCATTAAAAGCTATGGCAAGCAGTTATGAGGCATATGTATATCAATTTAAACAAAGAACTTTATGAATCACTCATCAAAGATGTATATAAGTTCTAAAGCTCACATAAGGTTCAAATGATTCATACTTATCATATCATGCTTATTTATGTACCAATTTACATGCATTATCTTCAAGTAGTAACACTTAATCACAAAATATTAACAAACAAATTCAAGTTGTAGTGATCATCTTTATAGCCATAACATATTCATTTCCGTTCATTTATATCATTGACAAGTTAAAGGGCAACTTGATGATTCGTAAAAACACTACGTTAAAACAAAAAGACTCAAGAAAGCAATAATAATTTATTTTTTTATTTATTTATTTTTTTTTATATTATATATATATATATATTTTTTTTTTGAGAAAGAAATAAAACAATTGAAAATTAAGAAGGACTTAATAAAACAATTTCAAATGCACAAAAAAATTTGTAAACCATTCCCCCACACTTAAATCCTACATTGTCCTCAATGTAGGAAAATACGAAGTAATTTAAAAATAGAATCAAAGTAAGGAAGATGATTTAAGAAAATGAAATAAGAAAGAAAAACATAAAAGAGAGTGAAGGGTTGAAAGAAAGCAAATCTGTGTTGATGACTCCTTCACACTCGCGAACACATTGGGTTGCCTCCCAACAAGCGCTTGAAGTTTAACGTCCATCCAGCCTAGACCAAATTTAGTTCATCTGATGGGACGTCGTAGCACTCTTTCTGACTCCACATCGTGTTCGCCAATTTCCTCGATATAAGGCTTCAATCTATGGCCATTGACCTTGAACTCTTTTCCAGTTCCAACGTGTTTTATCTGTATGGCTCCATGGGAAAAAATATTAGTGATAACAAAAGGTCCTACCCATCTAGAACATAACTTACCAGGAAAGAGTCTAAGCCGAGAGTTGAAAAGCAAAACTTTCTGGCCAATGTCAAATGCTTTACTCCTGATCTGTTTGTCATGAAATGCCTTTGCCTTTTCCTTGTAGATCAGAGTGCTTTCAAATGCATCATTTCTGATTTCCTCAAGCTCACTCAGCTGGAGCTTCCGATGCAGACCGACGTCATCTAGCTTGATGTTGAACGTTTTGACGGCCCACCATGCTTTATGCTCTAGTTCCACCGGAAGGTGACATGCTTTACCGTACACCAACCTATAGGGAGACATTCCTATAGGTGTTTTGTAGGCCGTCCTGTATGCCCAAAGTGCATCATCCAACCGTTGGCTCCAATCCTTTCGATTAGGACCCACAGTTCGCTCTAGTATCTTCTTGATCTCTCTATTACTGACTTCCGCCATTCCACTCGTTTGAGGATGGTAAGGTGTAGATACTCGATGAGTGACACCATACCGTTTCAGTAAAGCTTCAATGGTCTTGTTGCAGAAATGACTTCCTCCATCACTTATTAGGACCCGCGGGATCCCAAACCTGGAAAGAATGTTAGTTCTGAGGAAATCTGCAACAGTTTTAGAGTCATTAGTCCTGGTGGCCTTAGCTTCCACCCATTTTGATACATAATCAACGGCAAGTAAGATATAGAGATAGCCATTAGATTGAGGAAACGGACCCATAAAATCGATACCCCAAACATCAAATATTTCAACAGTAAGAACATAATGTTGTGGCATTTCATCCCTGCGTCCTAAGTTTCCTGATCTCTGACATTTATCACAGGCTAAGCAAAATGAATGTGCATCTTTAAAAAGTGTGGGCCAATATAGTCCAGATTCTAAGATTTTGAGTGCAGTTTTTCTAGATCCAAAGTGGCCTCCACAAGCATGGCTATGGCAGAACTCTAGGACTGACCTATGTTCAATATCAGGGACACATCTCCTAATCAATAAATCTGCACAGTGTTTCCACAAATAAGGTTCATCCCAAATATAGTGCCTAGCATGCTTCTTAAGTTTATCTTTTTGTGCACGGGAGAGGGTGGTGGGTAACTGTTTGGTGACTAAATAATTGACAATATCAGCATACCAAGGAGTACCTCCCTCGATTCTGAAGAGTTGTTCGTCTGGAAACATCTCTTGAATCTCCACAGGATCTCGCTCATGTGCAATGCGACTCAAATGATCCGCCACCACGTTCTCTACGCCTTTCTTATCTTTAATCTCGATGTCAAACTCTTGAAGAAGAAGAATCCATCGGATCAGTCTTGGTTTCGCTTCTTTTTTGGCTAGGAGATACTTCAGTGCTGCATGATCAGTGTAAATAATGACTTTAGTTCGAAGTAAATAAGAGCGAAATTTATCTAAAGCAAATACAACAGCAAGCAACTCCTTTTCTGTAGTGGTGTAGTTCATCTGGGCATCATTTAAGGTTCTGGATGCATAGTAGATGGCGTAGGGCTTCTTATCCCGCCTTTGTCCGAGTACGGCTCCAACTGCATAATCAGAGGCATCGCACATTAGTTCAAAGGGTAAGGACCAATCAGGGGCACAAAGAATGGGGGCAGTGGTTAAGAGATTTTTAAGCTTCTCAAAAGCTTCCTGACAGTCTGCATCAAAGACGAAGGGTGTCTCTTTCTGAAGCAGTCGGCACAAGGGCCTTGCAATGTGGGAGAAGTCTTGGATAAATCTTCTGTAAAATCCTGCGTGACCAAGAAATGAACGGATTCCTCTCACCGAAGTGGGAGAGGGTAAGTGGCGGACAGTATCAACTTTAGATTTATCGACTTCAATTCCTCTTTCAGAGACAATATGGCCCAAGACTATCCCTTGTCTAACCATGAAATGGCATTTCTCCCAGTTAAGTACCAGATTAGTTTCGACACACCTTTGTAAGATAAGTGCTAAGTGTTCTAAGCATGCATCAAAACTATCCCCAAAGACACTAAAATCGTCCATAAATACTTCAATTATTTTTTCGACGTATTCAGAGAAAATAGAAAGCATGCATCTTTGGAAAGTACCTGGGGCGTTACATAAACCGAAAGGCATTCTTCGGTAGGCAAAAGTTCCAAAAGGACAAGTGAAAGTCGTTTTATCTTGGTCATTTTGAGCGATACAGATTTGATTGTACCCGGAATAACCATCAAGAAAGCAATAATAGGAGTGACCTGCTAACCTTTCAAGCATTTGATCAATGAAGGGCAAAGGAAAGTGATCCTTCCTAGTTGCTTTGTTCAGGCGTCGATAGTCGATGCAGACTCTGTATCCGGTCACTGTTCGTTGGGGCACTAGCTCTCCTTCACTGTTCGCAACAACTGTGACTCCACTTTTCTTTGGGACTACTTGGACTGGTGAGACCCATTTGCTGTCTGAAATTGGGTAGATGACACCACAGTCCAAGAGTTTGATGACCTCTTGTTTCACGACTTCCATCATCGGAGGATGGAGGCGACGTTGGGCTTCGCGAGAGGGCTTTGCATCATCTTCTAGTAAGATTCGATGCACACAGGTTGTAGGGTTGATTCCCTTGATATCTGACAGAGTCCATCCAATGGCTGTCTTGTACTTTGTCAAGACCTGTACCAGTCTATCTTCCTGTGACTCGGTTAGTGCAGAAGACACTATGACGGGCAGAGTGTCGTCCGAGCCAAGATAGGCATACTTCAGGTGGTCAGGCAAAACTTTGAGCTCGAGAACTGGGGCCTGAATCACTGAAGGAGGAGTGGCATTAGTACTAATTGGAAATGACGAGGGTACCTGATGATTCACCATTCTGGGGGTCTCATTTAGGGTCATGACTTCATCCCAAATTCGAGGTTCTAGTTCGTAATCCGTATCCTCAACCAAGGCGTCCCCTGATTGCGTTAGGCCAACTCCTTTCTGGATTATCATGTTGAGTGTGTCTTCTCGAATTGAATCAAAATGTTTCTCTGCGAGAGAAGTGCACACGTCAACAGAAAAAGTAGTATGAGTTGCGGAACTAGGGTACCTCATGGCATCAAAAATGTTGAAGCCAATCTCCTCTCCGTCTACTTCCATAGTTAATGTTCCATTGAACACATCAATCTTTGTCTTGGCAGTTCTCATGAATGGTCTTCCCAACAGCATTAGTGGAGCTTGATTCGTAGGGGAATCCTCCATGTCTAGGACATAAAAGTCAGCTGGGAAGATGAGCTGGTTAACCTGCACAAGAACATCTTCTATGTATCCCTTAGGATACACATTAGAGCGATCGGCTAACTGAATGATAATATCGTCATGCTGTAATTTACCTAGACCTAGGGCAACATATAGTGAATATGGCATAACATTAATGGATGCTCCTAAATCTAGCATGACTTTATCAAATGACTTGTTACCAATCACGCAGGGAACAGAAAAACTCCCTGGATCCTTCAACTTTGGGGGTAGCCGACGCTGGATTACAGCAGAAACTGTTTCACTCACCATCACAACCTCCTTCTCCCTCGTCTGGCGCCTTGGAGTGCATAACTCTTTCAGAAATTTTGCGTATTTCGGCACTTGTTTGATGCACTCGATCAAGGGCATGTTGATTTGCACCCTTTTGAAGATCTCCAAGATTTCCTCATCGGATTCATTCTTCTTAGATTTGGCAAGCCTACTTGGAAATGGTGCATGCACAAACGGGGAATTAGTAACAACCGAACTTGAAGGGATTGGGTTATTACCTTGTGTGTGGGTAGGTTGAACTGGCGGTTGTGTCATGGTGGTCTTAGTTGCCACCTTGTGCTTTTCAGCCTCAGAAACGGCTGGATCTGGTTCTATTTCTCCGAGCACTTTACCACTTCGAGTGGTGATTGCATTGGCTTCAGGTCTTACATTTGGGTTGGGCGTAGGTTGAGGTGGAAGCACCCCGCTAGCTTGGATCTTACCCATGAAGTCCACGACCTTACCCATTTGGTCCTTGAGATCAGCGATGTCTTTTTGTTGATTTTGCTGACCTGTGACAAGAGCCTGAGTTGAAGCCATTAGTGTTTGCTGCCCTTGGGAAAGAGCAGCCAGCATTTTATCATAATCAGGATTAGAAGATGAAGAAGTATGATTATTTTCATGATTATGAGAAAAGTTAGAAAATGGGACCGGGGGCCTTGGTTGCCATGTGGGCCTTGGTTGCCATGTGGGCCTTGGGAACTGGTCTGGGACACGGTTTGGCCCGGTCGACATGTGCTGAGGGTTTAGGACATTGTTCGGATCTCTCCAACTATAACCTTGGGTCCTTGGCCCTCCTTGATAGCCTCCAATGGCGTGTGCCATTTCAGTTCCGGAGTCTTCTTCCCTTGCAGTGTAGGGACATTGTTCCTCAAGATGGCCTTGAGAGCATATGGAACAAACTGGAGCTACCTGTTTCTTTAGCTCAAGCATATTCGAAAGCATAGAGGTGATTTTATCTAACTTTGAATCATTTATAGCATGGGAACTTACCTCATGTACCTTTCTAGAAATGGGATCGGCACCTTCGTATTGTGCATCATTGAGTGCACGGCTTTCAAGTAGTGCACGACCATCTACTAGAGCTAAGAAACTTCCATTAGCTGCAGCATCGAGCAGTCCTCTATCCCAACCTTTGAGTCCTTCATAAAAGTAGGTTAAAAGATAGCCTTCTGTGATCCCGTGAGTAGGGCATGAAGCACAAAGTTCCTTAAACCTCTCATAGTACTGGCTGAAATTCTCATCATGTTCTTTCTGCTTGATTCTAGTGATCTCTTTTCTTAAGACCGTAATCTTTGAGGCAGGGAAGTACTTGGTAAGAAACTCCTGAACCAACTTCTCCCAAGAGTCAATATGATTGGGTGGGAGACTTAAAAGCCATACCCGTGCTCTTTCTTCCAAGGACAATGGGAAAGCTTTCAGCTTCATGATTTCCAAGTCCGCATCATCCGGACACATACTACTAATGATGAATTGGAACTCCGTTAAGTGTTTGTGTGGATCTTCATTTCTGATTCCACGGAACTTGGGTAGTTGATGAAGAACTCCACTCTTAAGCTCAATATCTTTCTTGTTGGTTCGAGGCTCGGGATACTGGATGCAGAAGTCTGTAGTGCCATTTGTGTTTGCACATGTCTGCTCCCGGATACTCAGGTTTCGTGCCATGGTTATCGGTGTTCCGAAAATCTGTTCTTCTTCTGAATTACTCTTCTCGCTTTTGGACTCACCGAATATTGGGGATGGAGGTTCGAACGAACTGGTTTGCTTAAGTGCGTCTCTGAATGTGGCGTTGCTTGGTGAGATGTCAAGTTGTCTTCTCAGCCGATCAAGCTTAGATTGATGAGCACGCATTCATAAGTTCGTACCTCTATGAAAACAAAACTCTAAGTTAGAAGGCAAGTATACACAAGAAAAGATAATAAGTGTAAGATAGTAGAGATTTGCATAAAATAGCACATAAATAGAAACCAGAATTACCAAAAAGTTACGTTAATGGAAAGAAAATACACAAGTTTCAAATGCAAACTAATAATGCAATAAGTAGAGTTTTAGAGTGTCATGAATAACTTTCCCCTTCCGCTTCTCATAGTACTTTCCTGGGCGTACGGCCTGCGCGTACTGATAACCACCATTCCACCATTCAACATTAATCATGGCCAGTTGAGATAGATGTAACGCGAGAAGCAAGGATAATTTTAAGAGCACCCCGAGGCTAGCTTGGCATATACTCCATTGGTGTTCCCTTTCTTAATCCAAAACTTGTCACCAGTCATAACTCTCCTAGACACCATAATTAATCCAAATGATGACGTAGAGAATTACCAAACCCTAGTGTTTACAAACTCCGCCCCAACCTCATGTCCATAGATTCGAGTCTATGGTATGTGGTGATGAAATCCACACATCATGAAGGGTTAAGGAGAAAGTAAATACGAGGGGCACTACCTGTTCCCGAAAGTAAGATTTTGAAGAAAAAGAGACTAAGAGATTCATGCAACTCTAAAACAATTAATAGGAAACAATACTTACACTTTAGGAAATTCAAAGATGAATAAAGTTTCATAAAAAAAAAAAAATTTAAAATTTTTTTTTTAATTTTTTTTTTAATTTTTTAAATTTTTTTTTTATTTATTCCGAATTTTCTTTTTTTTTCCATTTAAAATTTAAAGTTTAACAAGACATAAACAAATAATTGATTACATAAAAATAAAATAAGTGTAAACATAAAGTTAGTGGAACATAAAGGTTATAAAATTAAAAGAAAGTTAATGGAATAAAGTTAATGTAATAAAATTAAAGTTAAGGGAATAAAGAAAAAGTGTGAATATTAAGTTAATGGAATAAAGTATAATGGAATAAATAAAAGTAAAAGTAAAGAAAAGTGAACATATAAAATATGCATTTATGAACAAGTATCAAATTTAATATGAACAAATATATATAAAAAAAAAAATTATGAACATTTATGAACAAGTATAAATTAGAAATTAAGAATAAGTAAAGTATGAGCATTATTAACAAAAATAATAAGAACAATAATAAGATGGATAAATAAAATATAAACAAGTAAGTAAATGTTATAAACAAATATATTATTAACAAAAGTAAAATTTATAAACAAGTATAATATGCACAATTTATATACATACACTAACAAATTAAAATGATTTTCAATTTCCCCGGCAACGGCGCCAAAAATTGGCTACGCTCAAACTACGCATTAAATTAAACATGTAATTCGAGTGTTATGCAATTTAAACCCTTTTTGTGTAGATGTAGTATTGATAAATAGGGATCGTTCTTAACCGGGGAAATTAGGGAACATTAATAATATGTTAGTGGAATATGAATAAAAGAATAATGAATTAGAGAATTAAATAATAAAAGAATTAAACAATCAAAGAATTAATAAATTAAAGAATAGATGAACAAGATAATAATAAATTAATGAATTACAAAGAATTAATAAATTAACGAATTAAAGAATGAAATAATAGAAGAATAAAGGACTTAGTTAATCAAAGAATAAAGGAATTAATTAATCAAAGAATCAATAAATTAAATAATAAAGGAATGAAAGAATAAAAGCATCAAAGAATAAAAGAATAAAGAATAAACAAGGGGGGGTTTTGAAGAGGTTTGTAATTATGTAAATAAGTAAAAGCATAAATAAACCCATTCTATTTCTATTCTAACTTATGCACAAAGTAGACTTCCCGTAAACACAAACTTCAACAACATACTACAATTGCAAATATTTGAATTAATCACGAAATTATACCTTCACAAACTCATATTTCTTCATACATTTTTCATATTATAAATGCACCGAACAGCGGATTTTTACTTATAATATAATTACCTTAAGTTTGCGATTTAATGCGCCGAACAGCGGTCATACATTAAATCTCTCCAAATCTACTCTAAATGCCCCGAACAGCGGATCAACATTTAGTTTCGAAATGAAGTTTAAGCTCTAAAATGTAAGAAGTGAATGATTTTTAGAAAGTAAAACACATGGAGATTATACTCAATTTTCACAAAAGATAGGAAGGAGAAACCAATACATATATTGCATTATAATTAGAACCAATAACAAATAAAAGAGTTTAAGAGAATGGAGAGCAAATGTTACACTTTTCAGATTGGATGAGAACAATGGATTGTTTTTCACAAGGAACACCGAACAGCGGCTGGAACCTTATGAAGATGGAAGAAGATTAAACAAGGAAATTCGGACTTGAACTCTCAAAATTGTATTGGAACTATTTTGCCAAGATTTCTCCTAAAAGAAGCTCAATTTTGTGCTACTTGGAAGTGATCTCAACAAGTGAAATCAACTCCTATTTATAGGGGAAAAACACAAATTAAACCCTAGAAAATAAATAAAAACTAAACAAAAATTATAATAAAAATATTCAAAAGTGAAATGATGAGTATGGGTGGTTTTTGGGGAAGAGAAATTAAACAAAACAAAGGAAAAATCTTGAAAAACAGCAAGAAAATCCACTTAATTGCTGCTGGTGGATTTTTTGGCAGAGAATAACTGAAAAAAGTCCCAAAATTCGGTCAGAGGGAGCTGGAAAGTGGCTCCGTGGCCGACATGTGTGCGCTGAACTGGAGCAGGGCTGTCGGTGGCGTGCGCTGGAAAGGAGGAGAGAAACTTCGGCGGGCAGGAGCTGACTTGGGCTGTCTTCCTCGGGACGCGCGCGCCGAACAGGAAGCTTGACGCTCGGTGCCAGGCTGCAAGGCGATCTTGGGCTGCGCCAGAAGAGAAGCGGGCCGGATTTCCTGCTGGGCCGAAGCTGATGGGCTGACGCGCAGTGGACTGGGCTGTGTTGACGCGGGCTGCCTGGGCTGTTGGTCTTTGGGCCGGAGATTCAGAAATGGGCTGCACAAATTTATTTAATTAATTTAGCTAATTTAGTAATATTTCACCCGAAATTCGTCCATAATTTCTTCGTTATAATTCCGATCGAGACGATTCTTTCGCCAAAATACTCCAAATTACAAACTTTATTTATTTAAATAAAAAATAACACAAAATAAATTATTTTATCTATTTATTTATTATTTTAATATTAAAAGCTAAGTATAAGGGGTATAAAATAATATAAAATAATGCTTATTTGATGACCTATCACCTGTGCAAGCCAATCAACACATAAACAAACCCATTGCTCCAATTCCAACCTCACCCGTGCACTGCCCGTTTTTATTTTCCAATTCCACGCCCATCACAGCATCCAGCCATCCCAGGCACGTTGGCCTCCCACTCAGCCCCCAATCGCATAAACAAAGCCATCACACGAAGCCCAAGCATCATGCTCCATAAACAAATCCATCTGTCCACCCGTGCTCTATTTTCTGAGAAGTGTCAAGCACCATACACGGCTGTCGCACAAAACAGCAGCCAAAATTACCATTCTACCCTCAGTTGAAAAATTACCAAATTGCGCCTCACCTTCCGTGACCCGTAACTTGGTCACCCGATATCCGTTTCACGCGTGCCGCCCGTCGTTGTCCCCGGGGCATCAAGACCTTCCTAACTGTCCTTGGCCCTCGGCCATCGGACCCCCCGATCAAAAAGTCAACATTTCCCCTTATTTTGACCAAATTACGGAAATGCCCCTGGACTACCGAACGTCATAACTTTCTCCACGAATGTCGGAATCGAACGTGCCACCTGTCTATGAACTTGTGACGTCCCAAACTACGTCACGGTCATCGGGCAAAGTCCATTTGACCACCAGAATAAAAAGTCAACGTTTTGCCCACAACCAGGGGCAAAACGGTCATTTTGCACCGTTCGTCCGAATTCGCCCAACTAATCACCGATTAACCCCGCTAATCATGATTAGTTAGTAATCTAATCCCGAATTCCGGGACGGGTCGTTACACCACACCACTATAATCTCCTGTATTTCAATCATAGGGGGACTAAAAGAGAGAGACGAAGGCGACTGATGAGCTGAGGACGACGAGGAGGCGGCTGAGCCGTCGTGCACGGTGGAGGGAAAGTAAGAACTCGGTTTTGAGTTTTAAATTCAATATTTGGATTAGGACTTTATGTATGGTTTTGGGTGATTGGGAGATGTTTAGTAGGGTTGTAGGAAGGTTTAAAGCAGTTTTTGGACGACTGAAAGGGGCTAAACAGCCCAAGGGGCAAACGGGAAAATTGAACCGTGAGGGGGAGTTTTGTACAGATGAGTTTTAGGCGGTTTTTCTTTGTTCTAATCAATCAAATAGATTCCTAGGATTGAAACAAAGAGATTGGAATTGGAAGGGAAGAAAAAGGACGAAAAATGGGTGAGTTTTGGCGTCCGACCGGTCACGTCGGTCCAGTTGGAGCGGCTGAACTGCCGAACCAGTCGGACCGGGTTCACGCAAGGAAGAAGATGATACTGTGCAGGGCGTGTGGCTCCCACGCGCAACCCTTTTGGGTGGCGCGTGAGGGCACGTGAGCCATCCTTTGGGGAAGGTTCCAACATGTGAAATCATCTATTTGATGTAAAAAACATTTTGGGACTGATTTCGAGTCAATCGGACACCGTTTCGATATAGTTCGGGACGTCCGAAGGTTAAGGATCGACTTTAAAAATAGTTAAAAATTCTGAAAAATTACGGGGCTTTAGTGATGGGTTATTTAAGTCGTTATTAACCCTCTATTATGATTTGGACATGTTTGGAAGTCCCGGTGATGGCGATTGGCCAGAGAGAGGCGTATAACACGCGTATCGAGGTGCGGCTTTGGACGGTCTGTGAGTGGACTTGTTTTATGAATTCGGTGTATCCAAAAATGTTTATAAAATTTTTAAATACATGTTTTGTGATGCCACGAGTACATTTGTTTTTGGTAGCTAGTATTGACGTATTTGCACGTTTTTCAAGGTTTTCAGTTTTACGTCGTGCCTATACGTACTGTGTTTTCAACGGGGATTTAATGAATGGGTTTTGGATTTGCAAATATGAAATCGGTCATGAGCCCCATTTTATTGGAAACCCTTGGACGTCGAGTCTATTTGATTTGATGAGAAATCGGGCCGAAGGTCCATTTGAAGTATACGATCGGGCCGAGGGCCCCGTTGGTTTACGAACTCGAGCTTGAGGCCCAATTGAATTATGAAATTGGGCTTGAGTCCCAGTTGATCCTAGTATCCGGCTTGAGGCCCTGTTGACCGTGAAATTGGGCTTGAGGCCCGTTGGATTGTGAAATCGGGCTTAAGTCCCAATTTGGTTTATGAAATGAAAATTCGGGTTTGAGACCCTATTCAACTGTGGATTCAAGGCGAGGCCTGTGAAAGTGGATTTGAATCGGATTCGAGGAATCCCGTTGAGATTCTAGTATGAAACCCAGTTGAATTAAGATTTGAAAGAATGTATATACCCTCCGACACGTATTGATTGGTTTCCTCCAGCCGTCGACCTGGAGAGTCACGGTCCACTACCCAGAATGAGTAATCCCCATAGGGAGCACATTCCAGGAGTGGGAGTTATGATATGGTCTCGGACTGGGTCCGGAGACAGTCATTCAAACGTCTTAGATCCTGGATGTTGGACAGAGCCTCCTAGATGTGGAATTCCTGGGGGTAGACTCGGAGTGAGACCCCGAGTAGTATGCATACTGATATAGATGAATCGTGACAGATATCGGGGATTTGTTCCATAGGGGCTGTGTGCCCCTAGTTGGCATATGAAATGCCTAGGATGGGTTATATGTATGTATATACGTATGAGGTTTTAGGGAAATTGGTTTGGGGCTGAGACCCCGTGTTCTATGGTTGGTATTTCACTGAGAATGGTTTTGGGCTGAGACCCACGTAAATTGGATTTGGGTTGAGTCCCTATGGAAAAGGTTTTGGGCTGATTTCCCATGTAATTGATTTACGGTTTTGGGCCAAGGCCCTAATAGTCTTGTGAATGTTTTGATAAACGGTTTTCGAATGCAAGCATACTTTTTAGTGAAGGGCATAAATATCTTCTTTTCCCGAAAATGTTTTTATCAATTCTTTGTTTTGTCCACTCACTTCTTTTGATGTTTTAAATGCCCTTCAGGTTGATCGTGGATGCGGGCTAGAGCAGTGACCGAGACATAACATTCCTCCTCCGGATCCTGGAGTATTCTAGAAGCCTCGAGTGGGCAGAAGCGAGAATTTCTCTGGTTTGACACTTTGTGTCAGATAGGATCAGGTACGTCCCACGTTAATCCGGCGGATTTGGGAGGGGTCTTGTCAAGTGTTATTAGAGCGTGTTTTGCTCTTAGAGTGGCGCACAGGTCGAGGATGTGATGTCTTTGCAGTCATAACAGCCCGTCATCACCCTGATAGTTAGGGTAAGAGTAGGAGGATTCAGTGGAATCGAATCCTAGTTAGACTATGTTGGCACGAGGTGCGACGGTTTAGAGTTTGTTTGGCGGAAGATGCCACATTTTTAGAGAGGTTGAATCCCGAGCGGGATTAATGTTCGTGTGAATCTAACGGCTTAGGACTGTGGCGTTACTGGAGGTAGGATCCGGTGTACCAGTAGACACCGTATGACGTGACACGACCCATCACAATCCCCCCGGGATTACCATAGGATGTGACGTGCTCCCGTCTGACACGAAGTGTCAGACAAGGGATAACCCAACGCCACTGCCCCTACGGGCATCCAGAGTGCGCCAGGATCGATGGAGGAGGCATGCAATGTCCCGGTCCCCTGCTGCAGTCGCATCCGGGCTCAACCTGAAGGGCATTAAAAACCAAAAGTTTTGAGTGAACGAAAATAAACAAGTTCGTAAAATACATTTTATAAGACATTATGCCCCTCAGTAAAAACATATGCATGCATCAAAAACCAATAATCAAATATTTATTTGAAATAACCCATAGGGCCTTAGCCCAGAAACCGCAAACATAGTTTCAATCCAAGAATCAATCCAAAAGTTATTTCATAAATCCAGTGGCACATGTTTATTATTTTACCATCTCCGGCATCCCATATGCCTAGCGTCCCAGACGCTTGACGTCCCAAACGTCATATCTCACGGTATTATAGCGACGCGTGCTGCCCGGGGTATCACCAGGTCCAAATCTCTGACATCCCAGATGTCTGACGTCCCAGACGTCTAATCATAGCAATCCTGCTCCTAAGTCACTATACGGTCCGGCCGCTCCGTACAATGACCTCTCGTAGGCAATGCACCGTGACTTCCCCAGTGTCCAAGACACCTGGAGGAGACCAATATATATCCTCGTATCGAGATGGTTTTATGGAACACATTTTATTATTCATTTCCAAAATATCACAAAGGCCCTGCCCCGAATTTCCATAAAACCGTCATAAGTTCAATTAGTTGATTATTAAATCCGAAATCATTTATTCAATTCCATTTTAGGGTCCCTGACCCGAAATCACATATATAAATTAACTGGGCCCCTGACCCGATTCCTTAAATCAACTGGGCCCCTGGCCCGAATTTACTTTATCAAATCCGTAGCTGTTTCATAAAATCATATCCGAACCACAATTATGGAAATCAGTGCAAATCCAAAAAATCTCGATTTACGCGCAAACTCGTAAATCGCCTCGAAATGCGTGAAATCACATAAATTCATCGATATCCAAATCAAAGCATAGAAAAACAATCATAACAATCATGAAACAGTTATGCATGCATAGAATTTATCAAAACCAATTATAACAATCTCGGCGACGTGTTAGAACCTGAGCAGTTCTAAAGTTTATTTGCACGCGTTGCACGAATGACGTGACTGATGATGATATGATATGAAGGTAATTGACAGATATGGGATACGAGGATTGGTCATGTTTTCAATAATTGCTTATTGTTCATATGTTTTCACTATTATCGATTTGAAAAGCAAAATGATTTGATTTTAAGAAAACACTTGAGATTGATTGTTTTCTGATGCATTCATGCTTTTAATTTAAGGGTATAAATATCATTTTCTTTAAATATTTTTCCTAAACTGTTTATTTGTGTCCACTCATAGTTTTTAATGTTTTGATACCCTTCAGGTTGATCGCGGATGCAGGCTGTAGCTGAGACCGATACATCACATGCTGCTGCGTACTCTGGAAATCATTGCGCACTTTGGAAACCCCGAGTAGGTTAAGATTTTATCCCTGGTCTGGCACGTGGTGTAACGACCCGTCCCGAAATCCATGATTAGATTAGTGACTAATCACGATTAGTGAGGCTAATCCGTGATTAGTTGAGCGAAATCGGACGAACGATGCAAAATGACTGTTTGGCCCTTGGGCGTGGGCAAAATGACCGTTTTGCCCTTGGGCGTGGGCTAAACGTTGACTTTTTGATTGGGGGTCAAATGGACTTTGACCGATGACCGTGACGTAGTTCGTGACGTCACGAGTTCATAGACAGGTGGTACGTTCAATTCTGACGTTCGAGGAGGAAGTTATGACGTTCAGAAGTTTAGGGGCATTTTGGTAATTTTAGTTAAAAAGGGGTCAAATGTTGACATTTTGGCCGAGAGGTACGATGGCCGAGGCCCGAGGACTGTTACGTAGATCGAGATGATACGAATCCATAGGCAGGCCGCATGCTGAAATCAGACTTCGAATGGGGAAGTTATAGGTCACGGAAGTTCGATTTCACTATGCACGTACTTCGAGGCGATGATGATTTGGCAAAATCTGATTGGGCCAGATATTTTTTGTGGGTCCCATGGATGAGTGACAAGTGTCACTCATCCCATTGGTCCAAACCCCTAAAAAGGGGATCTCACTTAATTAAATAATGTTATTTAATTAATTTTATAATTAAACTTTATAAGCACTCCATCCTAGCCATCCATTTCAATTTTATCATTAAATCTACACCATCCATCTAACCTATCTCACTTCTCTCACCAGCCATCAACAATCATCTTCATTCTTCATTTTCCCTCACAAACCCGAAAACCCCATAACTCCATTTTCTTCATTTTCTTCAAACACACGACACCACCAATAAACCTCCATCTAGTGTGACCGTGAGAGTAGTGTGAGGATAAGGGTGATGACAAACACGACGGTGGCTCACGGTGGTGGACGGCGGAAGGAAAAACCCGAGACGGTGAGGGTTTGTGTTTGAAATTTCAAAGTTATGTTTGAGGAGTCCTTAGTCGATTCTAATACTTGGGTTGATTTTCTGGTGAGCTGGAGGACCTGTGGGGATCAAATGAAGTGGCTGGGGACGACGGTGCAGCCCAGACAGACGGCTGGAAACTGGGCGAATGTTCTTGGCATCACAATTAATTATCTCGACCTGTTTCCTAGTTTTTAAACCCATAGATCTTTAGGTTAGGTTGAGATGAGTAGAATGGGATAAACGGGGAGTAATTTGGTGGTCGAACGGTGGAGAACCGACCGGGTCAAGCTGCGGGTCACGGCGACCCGGATCGCAAGACCCGACCAAGGTCAGGGATGACTGATGACGTCATCCTACTGACGTCATCATGTCAGGGATGATGTCAGCATTGTCAGGTCTGACAATGTCAGCTGACATGTTAGACAGAGGGCCAATGGGAGTGTGACACGTGTCACTGTCAGAGGCTGTCAATGATGACGTCAGCGTTGACTTTTCAACGCGTTAACTTTTGAGTTGACCAGCGCGTAGGGGCGCGTGTGAACAGTGTTTTCAGTGGGCCCAGTGTCATTTTAAAGGTTTCGACGATCCGGATCCAATGTCGGTGGTTTCGGGTCGATCGGAGATCGTTAGGTTGGTCAAATTGAGGTTTTTCACCTCGGGAAACGTGTACGGGACACGTTGACTTTTCTGGGAAAGTTTAGGGTTCTTAATATGGACTTGTTTAGGTTAGTAGTAACCTTTGGATATGATTTGGATAGGTCAGGATGAACCGGAGAGGTCGGATTAGCCCGGTGAGGCTTATGGCAAGCAAATCGAGGCGGCAGCTCGGACGGCCTGTGAGTGGACCTTGGTTTTTTAAAATTGGTGCATGCATAAATTTTTATTATATGTTTTATTACATTTTTGGTAATGTCATGGGTGCATTTGTATGTGGTTACGTATAGGCACGTATTCCGAGGGTTCGGCCTTATACGGTGCCTATACGGGTCTGTATTTCCTTAGTGATTTTAATGAATTGGATTTGGATTTCAAAAGGATAAACTTGGGTATGAGACCCATTTGATTTTTTCTTGGGCATATGACCTCAGATATCGGGCACGGTGCCCAGCTGATGTCCTATGTTCGGGCACGAGACCCAGGTTACTTTACGATTTTGATTTCAGGTCAGGGAACCTTAAATGGATTTCCCGGTTCATGACGGTTTATGGGAACCGGCATGAACCCTTGTTATGGTATCGTGGTTCATGACGGATTATGGGGACCGGCATGAACCTTGGTCATGTTTATGGTGCATGACGGTTTAAGGGAACCGGCATGAACCTTGGTTATGTTTATGGTGCATGACGGTTTAAGGGAACCAGCATGAACCTTGGTTATGTTATTATGGTACATGACGGTTTATGGGAACCGGACATGGAGGATATGGTCTATATGTATATGAACTGGATATTATGGATCATGACGGTTCGGGGGAACCGGGCATGGATATTTGTATTATGTATATATATGTTCATATACCTTCCTTTACATATTCTATCTCCTTCGGGGAGGGTCGTTGGCCTGGGTGGACCCCAGAGTAGTCACGGAGCACCGACTGAGTGGAGTCACCCCCCAGTTGGGTTCCTTACTCTCAGGAAGACTATGGTTACTATACCTCGAGTAGAATCAGTGGTCTGCGGACATTGACCTTGACTTTGAGAAGACTCGGATTGAGACCCGGGTAGCACGCACGTAGCTTTGGATACCGTGACAGGATTGGTTGTGTGACTTATATGTATATATGGTATATGATATGATATATGAGATGACATGTATGGTTACACAGGTTTTGGGCGGTAGCCCGTATGGTTGAATCTTTATGATTCTTGATATGTGGTGTGCACATGTGTGCACAGGATTGAGCAGTGGCTCGTGTATGTTTATGGTTATGGGCTGAGTCCCTTATTGGTTTCTTATGGATTTGGGCAGTAGCCCGTATGGTCGATTTCATTGTGGTCCTTTTGACCTTGGTTTATTTCTGATTTGGGCTTAGTTCCCACATGTGGTCCATTTGGTTAAATGGTTTTCGAATGCATGCATGCTTTTTAGTGAAGGGTACAAATGTCTTCTTATAAACTGTTTTTTATAAACTCTTGGTTTTGTCCACTCACAGTTTTTAATGTTTTGACTGCCCTTCAGGTTGACATCGGATGTGGACTGTAGCAGAGACCGAGATATCACATGCCTCCTCCGGATCCTGGCGTACTCTGATAGCCCGGGAGGGCAAAGGTCGGAAATATCCCTTGTCTGACACTTCGTGTCAGACGAGAGTAGGGTCATCCTCCAGGGGCAAATTTGTCATTTCACCTCAACTAATCCCGATTAGTCTCAATAATCTCTCGATTGATTCCCAATAATCACAAAATTTTGGGTCAGGTCGTTACAAAAATTTTCCCTCATGTAAGATAAAGCAACATAATATCTAGATTTCTTTGACTACTTTATGCTCTTTGAGTAAAACCAGTATTTGCCTTCCACATAGTGGCTAAAAAATGGGAGAACACTGGAGGTTATCGCATTCGCATCCTCAGCACAAAGGACATTATCCAGTAGCTCAATAGGACAACCTCCATGCGGACTTATTAGAGAAAAAACTAAAGCATCAGCTGGTAAGCACATGTTCATAATTGGACGAAAAGTTGATAATGCTAAAACCAAGCATTAAAGTAAATACGAAATAACACTTAATATTTAATAAAAACGTAATACCTCTCAATTTTTATAGAGTTTTAAATAATTTTTTAAAATCTAAATTAAATACTTGATGAATTATTTAAAACTCTAAATTAAATACACCTAAAATTAAAAATCAGCCAAAACTCTATATAAAATTTACCAAACTCTATATTTCTATCCAATATGGTCAATACGGACGAAGCTCCTAGTCTAGTACTAAAGAGCCTATTGGTCCACAAGTTGCAATTACCGACTTCTACCATTTCATTTATATTCAATATTGGAAACCAAACTATATTTCCTGCTTTCTTTTAGTAGAAAACAAAAACAAAAACAAAAAGACTATATATCCAGGGGTCCCACGGTGGCTCCCGCTACAGTTTCTCCAGTATCTGGCCGTTGTTGTAGCAGACCCGGAGAACAAATCCAAGGGTCTAGAACCAACGTCGTATTAAGAAATCGAAAGGGTCTAGAACCGGCGTCGTATTAAGAAATCGAACGACAAAAGGTAACTAGCCAAAAAAAGAGAGTACGCCAGATGGATAAAGAATTAAAGAGAAAGAGGGGCGCAGTCGGTATGCCGTGCCGTGGTTAGATTGATTCCCAATAAAAGCATCGACTCGGAGAAAAACGCAGAGAAAAAGAGAGAGAACAGACAATGATGATGCTGTTGATGAGAGCTGGTCTTGAATTCAATTTACATGGTCGTCTTTGAAATGGGTGGAGTTTCAATCACAATCACCAACTGCTGCAAGCTACCAAGCTGTGCGTTGAGTCGCTGCTTTCGCTTCCGATCCAAGTCTGCGTCACCATCAACATCACCAGCTTCCACTTCGCCTTCTCTTTTCTTGCGCACCTCACGACCATGATCATCTCCCTCGCACCCTCTATTGGATCTCAGCTGCAGATCCACCTCCTTAAAAATCAAACCCAACACCACTTTCATACTTATACCCATGGACCCGCCCGCTCGCCCTTCTGTAGTCATCGACAATGGCAGTGGGTACGTTAACCCGCACTTAATCTGTTCGACAGAATGCCCCACTTGGATTTGATGTTGTACTCCATTAAATGTTGATCTACACGCGCTAAGCACCACTTTGTTAAAATTACCCAGAAGGATTTTGCTTCATTATATACATTTCTATCCATTTTTGTAGGTATACTAAGATGGGTTTCGCTGGTAATGTCGAGCCGTGTTACGTTGTTCCGACTGTAGTTGCATTGAACGACTCGTTTCTGAACCCGGCCAGAACCTCCTCCAAGGCTGGTTGGTTAGCGCAGCACAATGCCGGCGTAATGGCTGATCTTGATTTCTTTATAGGGGATGAGGCGCTGGAAAAAGCTCGATCTAGTGCAACTTATAATCTAAGCTATCCCGTTAGGCAGGGTCAGGTTGAGAATTGGGATTCAATGGAGCGGTTTTGGCAGCAATGTATTTTCAACTATTTGCGCTGTGATCCTGAAGACCACTATTTTCTTTTAACCGAGAGTCCACTTACTGCCCCAGAGAGCCGTGAGTATACAGGTGAAATTATGTTCGAGACTTTCAATGTCCCTGGCCTTTACATTGCCGTGAATTCGGTACTTGCTCTTGCAGCTGGTTACACTACGTCTAAGGTTGGTATTGAAAATTTAGTCCTATTGTTTCAATTTTGTGTCATGTGTTAATCATATATTAAAGTGTGTTATGACTTCGTTGAGTTCATCTATTCAATGAATTTTGAAGTACTCTTATCTGTTGCTATGTTTTTGTGAAGTTTAATTACTTCACTTACTATTATTTTGTTGTTTTGATATCTCTTGATCATTTCCTCTTTGATTGACCTATAATTTTCTTAGTGTGAGATGACAGGGGTTGTAGTGGATGTTGGAGATGGGGCAACTCATATTGTACCTGTTGCCGAAGGTTATGTTATTGGGAGCAGCATCAAGTCGATTCCTATTGCCGGGAAAGATGTCACTCTCTTCGTCCAGCAGCTTATGCGTGTATGCTGTCTTCTATTTTCACAATTAACTGTCTTCATGGAATGCTGTTCTTATTGCCTTTGCTATCACCGTAACATTGATTCCAGGGTTGGTTGCTGGAGCCATACAGTATGGGAAATTAGAAGTACTCGTGACTAAGATTTGCTTATGTGTTTATATGCTAATGATTCTTGCATTAAGTGCAGGAAAGAGGAGAGAATGTGCCACCAGAAGACTCCTTTGACGTAGCTCGGAGAGTGAAGGAAATGTATTGCTATACTAGTTCTGATATTGTCAAGGTCACCTTTACTTCAACAATTGTACTTTATGCCTGTTGTAATGAGCTTGACCAATTATATTGCAGAGTCGCAACTTCTTATGTTACTTCATCCACTTGAATGACTTTATTTTTCAAATAGGAGAATTTTGTATGACAAATTCTTGTTCTTGAATGATTGCAGGAGTTCAATAAGCATGACAAAGAACCATCCAAGTATATTAAGCAATGGAGAGGCATTAAACCAAAGACAGGGGCACCATACTCTTGTGACATTGGCTATGAACGATTTCTTGGTCCAGAGGTTTGCTTGCCCCACAAATTTTCCTCTTTGGCAAGATTAAGAATGGGAGTTGCTCCCTAATTGAGAACTGCTTTTTACTAACCTTTCTTTGCATGGTTGCCTCGGATTTTGTGACAGGTTTTCTTTAACCCTGAGATTTACAGCAGTGACTTCACCACTCCCTTACCAGCTGTAATTGACAAGTGTATTCAGTCTGCCCCTATTGACACTAGGAGGTCTTTGTATAAGGTGAACTAGACTTCTGAAATTGTCGATAGATGAGATGTATTTTAATCGAAGTGACAATGAATAGGATGCCGTGTGGCTCATATTTGATGTTGACTGTTGGGCCTTCTAATGGTTTTCTTGAATCATTACTGGATGGTGTTTGGACAGTGGTTGAAGTTTTTGTCATGTTCTTTTGTATCGAAGTATGATTTCTACTATTCATTTAGCTGTCCACAATCATATAGTTTAGTGTTTTTCCTTTCCTATTTACTTTAGGACTGATTTCCTCGTGTCCATAATCTGTTGTTTAAAATGCTTTTAGTTCTAACGTCTAGACCTAGTCCCATGAAAATCTTATTTATTATAGGACTTGCAAAAGATTATGGTATTATCTCCTTGTGTATTTCGTTTTCCCTATTCTTATACTGATTTATTTATGAAACTTATAGATTTTTTTTTTTGGAGGAAATAGAACTTAGTCTTAGTATTGTTACTTTTATTCTCAGAATATTGTATTATCTGGAGGATCAACCATGTTCAAGGACTTCCATAGGAGGTTGCAACGGGATATAAAGAAAATTGTGGATGCCCGGCTTCAGGCATCTGAAGCTCGGGTTGGTGGAGAAGTGAAAGTATGCCGTTTTATTTTAGATGGTGTTTTGTATATTTATCTGTAAACTTGTGAACATTTGCAGTTTATTTACAATAACTGTGTTTGATTTTTATTTTTGTTTGGGCCTGCAGTCACAGCCAGTGGAAGTGAATGTAGTTAGCCATCCCATCCAGAGATTCGCAGTTTGGTTTGGAGGCTCAGTTCTTGCATCCACACCTGAATTCTTTGAGGTATGAATCTTTTCTTTTGATTTAAGGGAAGAATGATTTTTGCATTACTTCCTTCTAATATTCCCACTTCTTTCCATATTTTGGACCTATTTGTAGTAACTTTGAGGTTCACTGTTATTAATCTATGTACCCATTACCATGTCCTGAGATAAAAACTTTTAATTAATGGTGGCTGACAACCATCTTATTCCTATATGACTCTCTGTGCATTTTGAAGCCCTCAATAACCTCATGTTGCCATGGCAGCTTGAAACCAGCAGATCAAGATTTTGTCGATCAGATTCTTGACAATATCTTTATTGAATAAATTTTTCTTAATGCACAACCTGAGTTCTGCCAGTTATTCTATCTTCTGATCATAATTTGCGCAACTTGGGATTGATTAGAAGAAACTTTTCTAATTTTTGTCTAAAAACTGTATGCTCTGTACGTAATTGCTTTTTATTTAGATGACTCCTTAATGTTGTTAACCTGGGCTTCTGATCTTTCATCTTCTATTTTACTTATCTAGAAAGGCCAAGTTTAATGATTCTTCCCGTGCCAAAGTTGTTGTCGTTGATTGAGAAGTATCTATATATGTACAGGCTTGCCATACAAAAGCGGAGTATGAGGAATACGGTGCAAGCATATGCAGAACAAATCCCGTTTTCAAGGGGATGTATTGATGCAAATATCCATAATGTCAGTTGCGCCTCCGTAATTTACTTGCTGATATTTGCTTGGTGTCATCTGTATGCATGTGGTGCTAGAGGCTGTGTAAAATATAGTTTCTCTGTTTAGTTTGTACGAGATGGGGTTTTTTTATATTGGTTATTTCATTAGGGGGCGAAGCAATAGGTCCCATAGAAGGCCGATAGGAAATAGTCATCTGAATCTCAAGGATGTGATGAGAATCTAGCGCTGAATTGCAGTTTTGGACTTGGTTTTCAGCTTAGATAGACAGTTTGCTTAAGATCCTTATTAGCCTGTTCATTATTTCTTGAGCCATAATCACTAGTTCATTTCAGGAACGTAGTCTCATTCTTTTGAATTGCATTTGTGGCACCAGTACAATAATTTTTAATTATTTCCAGGCATTTGTTGGAGATTTTGTATCGATTTTTGTATTTTTATTTTTTATTCTTTTATGTTGATTCTCATTTCGAAAAGGAAGTTAGGTTGGAGTTGAATGGAGTCTGATTCAGCTGCCACTGAAGATTGACATTTGGTTTTGGCGATGCGATAAAAAATTCGATTAGTAGTATTTAATTTTTTTAAAAATTATTTAAGGATATATTCAAACATTGTGAGGTAATAAGAACCTCAATTACATTCTCCTGAACTGATGAGCAAATGATTGTTCACACTCCTACACTCCAATAAAAAGGGAAAGCATGCCTAATGATTTTGTATGCGGTAATACTTGTGTCCGTACTATTAAGTTTATTTTGTATGGTTTGTGAATCTCGTTAGTCGATTGTACTTATGAATTATCATTGTGAGTGTGACAATAAAAGTAGATACTAGCCTAGTCCAGTAGAAGTAAAGAGGTAAAACTACCTTCTTCCCAAAAAGGTATAAGAAAATGAAAAATGTTTGCGTTTATGTATTGAAAATGAACAACTCCAAAAAAATAAAAATACAACTTTCAATTGTATGAACTAACTAAATAAGATTGTTGATCGCGTTTCGATGTTAAGTCTTATTTTGGAAACGCCTAAATAATCGTGTCCAGTCCAATTGTCATCTGACAAATTAAATCAAAAATGTCAAAATACTTTTAACAAGTGTCAACCAAGAGATAATCTTTCCAGTCCTATTCAACAAGCCGTGCAAACATACGATTACAAGATATCAGTAGACAACCAGAACAACAAGAATAACAGTAATACAAGGGTATGAACCCTAATCTATAGTTTTCAACGAGCGCACAATCGTAAGTGAATATCTCCACCCTGAGATTAGCCCCCGACACTAATCAACAGTCTGAAGAATTTTAACCCAATAAAAGTATAAGTTGACAAAAATAAGAATTTAAAAACACATTTTCCGAGGAAAAATATTACTCACCCTCCAGTTACAAAATATGCATGCATATAAAGAAAACACTCAGATTCAAAATAACAAGACACTCGAATTTCAGATATAAAATTCAAGTTAGTGGACTCACAAAATATGAAACATGAAATGTATATAAAATACATGTGGCCCACATTTCCTTGAAATCCCTGTTTGTAAAAGTTTTCTAGGAAATCTGGACACATGTACCATAAATCAAGTTCCTGACTAATCCTCAATTCCCCTGAGTCGCAGCTCGTAATCTAAGTCGGGTGACTAGGAACATACCCCAAGCCATAGCTCGTTGTATGAGCTATCTAGTTGGGAAATCTGTACTATATGTGGACAGCTCCAAGAGCTAGTGGAGACACACTCCTTGATGCCAGTTCGAGAAGATACAACCCCTCGAATCTGGTGGAGATACACTCCATGATGTCAGTTTGGAAAAAAAGTAATCATAATATTTTTGTGGATAGTCAACAATGAAAAATGGTTCAAACAGTAAAGCTAAAATCTTGCTTTAAATAAATGATTGACTCAAAATGTAACGACCCGTCTCGAATTCTGGAATTAGATTAGTGACTAATCATGATTAGTGAGATTAATCGGTGATTAGTTGAGCGAAATCGGAAGGACGATGCAAAATGACCATTTTGCCCTTGGTCATGGGCAAAATGTTGACTTTTTGACCGCGTGGTCCGATGACCGAGGGCCGAGAACCGTTACATAGATCGAGTCGATACGAATCCATAGACAGGTGGCACGCCGAAATCAAACGTCGAACGGAGAAGTTACAGTTCACGGAAGTTTCAAGGAACTATTGCACGTTTTACGAGACGAATACCTTTTGGCATAAAGTGGGGCCCAGATATTTTGGGAAGGCCCAATGGATGAGTGAAAAATGTCACTCATTCATTGCTCATTATGATTGCACACATGCATCCCCCTCCCTTTGTTCGTGCAAACCAACCCACACAAACCAAAACTCGATCTCACCAAATGCCCATCGACCCTGACCACACCCCAATCCCTTCCCCCTCACTTGGTTCAACCTGAGGATGAGGCAGAGAGTGGCTGAGGACTAAGAGATGGCTGCGAGGAGGCCTGAACCGCCGTGGACAACGGCGTGGAGGAGAAAACCCGACAAGGTATCGGTTTGCCCTTTTTCCTTCTATTTTTGATTTCGTTCATTATGGACGGTTTTAGGTGATTGGAATGGGCTTAATAGGTTGCTAGGATGATATTACGAAGGTTTTGGTGGTGGTTCACAGCTGAGGAAGCCCTGGGGAGTTTTTGGGATTTTTGAACCGTAAGGGACAAATCGGTTCATGGGTTTTATGAAGGTTTTAGGTTGTTTTGATTATATGTTTAGGTTCCTAGGATCAAAATAGATAGAATGGGATTAATTAGGAAGAGATTGGATGAAAAATGAAGAGTGGAGGGCCTTGGGCCGGTCACGGGCAGACCGGATTTGCAGGGTGGACTGGGCCGGTCAGTTCGGGCCAGCCTGACCGAAGGACAGGGAAGCTGAACAGTGGGCGCGTGGCTCCCACGCGCAACCCCTTTGGGCGGTGTGTGAGGGCGCGTGAGCTATCCGATGGGGAAACTTCCAACATGTAAAATCATCTATTCGATGTAATGAACATTTTGGGACTGGTTTCGTGTCGATCGGACATCGTTTTGATAGGTTTCGGGGTGTCCGAACGTTTAGGATCGACTTTAAAAATAGTTAAGAATTCTGAAAAATTACGGGGCTTTAGTGAGAGGTTAATAAGGTAGTTAGTAACCCTCTAAAGCGATTTGGACAGGTTTGGGAGTCCCGGTGATGACGATTGGCACGGGAGAGCAGTCACAATTATTTTCAGAGAAGACAACTGGTGCCGCTGCCGTCTGGTTCGCTGGAACCTTGCCGGAAAACTCCATTTGTGGTCTAGACTTCAAACCTTCATAAATTTCTCAATTCTCAACCGAATCAAATATTCTAATAATGGAAATTTACCTACTAACCCCAAAAAACTCAAATTCAAACTCAGAATTTCAAGAAATTTCCTGAATTTTCTGGAAACAGGCTCAAAAGTTTCGAATGTTTCTTTTTTCGCTATTCCAGGCTATTTTGCGGTCATTTCCTTCGATGGATAGTATGTTCTTGATTGTAAGGAGGAGAGAAACGAGATTAGTGAAACCAAAACAGATAGAATGGCTCAACTCAAATCAAAATCCTCAATCCTGGGTATTCTTTGGGTTTTACGGATGGGAGAAAGAAGATGGAGTGAGATGTGGTGTTAGGTGTCAAAAATGCCCAAAATCGAATGACAAAGGAGAAAAATATGACCGTCTTCCTAAAATATCCCAAACACCAAAAGACCAAAGTTCCCCTCAAGTTTCTAGAACTGTAAATTCCTTATCCAAAACCCATTTAATGTGTGACGCCTCTCCACGTAAACCAAATCTTGAGACCTAGAAAAACAATCCTAGGTAGACATGCAAAAAGTTCTAAGTCCATGCATTAAAAATGCAAACAGGGGCAAAATAGTCATTTTATATGAATAATATATGTCACTTATTATTCTTATTTTACGTGTTACAATGAAAATAGACGACATAATTAATATGTCTTAATTTAGAGATTGATTAAAAAAATATTATTTCCACTTACATTAAAAATGTAATATGCAAAGTATTATAATAATGCAATTTTAATATACACATAACCTTCTCTCATCTATTTTCTTTGAACTCTTTCTAAAAACAAAATCATAGAACTCAACCCTAGCAAAGGGATCAGCGACAACCCCTCTTACTTTCTCTTCCTTCCCCTACTTTCCTTTCATTTCTCTTATCTTCTTTTTTCTCTCTAACCCTCAACTCGTCCCAAATCACCTTGTCGTCTCTGCTTTGAACAAGCTTCGGTTGTGCTCTTATGGCAGCTAGATGTTTGCGGTGATTGGGTGGTTAGCTTGCCACTTTGGTGGCCCATCTAGTTGGCTGACGATGGACTTGTAGTTTGAGTCTTGCTGCTGGGTTGTTTTAGATAGAAACCCAGATCTGGTTTGTGGAATTTGTGGAGACGACACGATCGAGCTGCGATGGCGGTGATTGCGCTAAAGGCAACACGATCAAGCTACGACGACGGTGGTTCTTGCACCAGCATTGTGTTGGCGGTGGTTCTTGTCTATGATGGTGGCTATGCGAGGAGTTGTTGTGGTTGCAGCAACACTTGGGAAGCCGCGTTGTTGCGGTTGCGACGAGGTATAGGCATTGTGCTGTTGCGACTGCAACAATACACAGGGCAGCGTTGTTGCAGCTGTGATTGTGCTTCTTTACTTGGTGTGTTGTTGTATGTGTTATGGCAGCGGTTCTTCTGAGATCTGCCTGCTAAGTGTGTTGCAACAGCAGTTGCTTCAGTGACTGCATCTACAGCGACAACGGCTGCTGTGGTGGAGGCCACGATGGTGGCTGCGATAGCTGTGACTGCGACTAAGATGTAGTTGTGGTAGAGGTTTACTGTGTGTTGGTGGAAGTGGTGGGCGTGTTGTCTTACTCCATATTTGGACATTTCTGGTATTTGGAACGAGTGTTAGTCTATCCTCTTCCGGACTGGGCCTTAGGTTTGTTTTCTCTCTGGCCTAGTTTGGGTTTGAAGATTGGACTAGTTTGTCTTGCTCTTGGGCTTGGCTTTAGTTAACGTTGGCTGTATTGTGGGTTTAAAGTAATGTTTTATATTAATATTGTGCTTTGATCTATGTAAAATCATGTTCTTTTGTTTATGAGTTTATTTTGAGTCATAAATTAAGCTTTTGCTTTTTTTGGAGAATACTCTTCTTGAATTACGAGTTTATGTAAAAAATAATAACATAAGTCTCGTAATTCTTTTTGGTTAATAAATCAACGTTTAGAAGAAGAAATGAAAATGACGTTGTTTCTAGTAAAATGTAGAGAATTTAGGCATGACTAGCACTCGCTTCTGATAACGTGATTTGTGTGGTGGAGACCACAGCATTTTAACATTTCAATGAAATGAAAATGAGTGCGACTATTAAAAAAAGGTGGAGGGTCAGTTTTCTCGAGTTTCTTATTTATTTTTAGTGTTGGGGGCTTGGAGGCTCAAACCATCAACATCAACGTAAGCGAAAGAGAATTAAAAAGAAAAAAGAAAAGATTATCGTGCATTTGCAATTACAATTTACAGACCACCAAGGTCCAAGAGAGAGGAGAGGAAACTTGACTTGATCCGAATAGCTATTGTCACTGTAGAAATTCCATAGAGAATAATTAATATACATAACAAAGGAAGGAAGAAGAAAGAGAACTTAGGCGTAGTATTAATGATAAAGGGGACGCTGCTGCTGCGAGGTTGTCGAACGCTTTGGTAGCTGAAGGACCCAACACAAAGCACAAGAGATAGTAAGCCAACCTCTTCCAAATCTATTTTTCAACGATTCTCATTGCTATCATTGTTTTCCTGTTTTTATTCTTGCATTGTCTATTAATTTGCTGCAAATACGGTGCCTTTTTGTGTTGCTATTAGGTTAAATCTCTCGCGGTTGTTTGTATTTTCTGTTTGTTCCGTGAGATTTGCGAAGAGGTTGTTGCCTGCTTACCTATTTTACCTGGAATTTCGTGTTTCTTACTTCGGTTTTATAAAGTAGGGCGTGGAAATTTCTTGTTCTGTTTCGTAATCTATGCTTGGGGTTTCTGATATTTACTAATTGTTATGTGAATTTATGAAGTGGGTTACTTAGTACTTCTCATCCGTGAAGTTGGGTTGTGGTGGATTCTATAATTTATAAAGTGGGAATTGATTATACTTTTTCCAGAAATTTAATGACAAGGGTAATTCCTTATGATCACCACGACTGCCAGACATTTTTTTGCTGCTATTTTTTATTTTCAATATTTTCTTTGTTTTTGTATGATGTTATTGTATTCTTGTCCTTGATGATGTAAGTTATACTCTCTTGTATTCCATCGCTTGCTACAAGAATCTCCTTTTCTTTTAAGCTTTTTTGTTCTCCTTACAATATCCTTATAGCTTTGTCTGAGATAGAACTAGTTCAGGTTTTGGGATTTGTGGTCATCTTGTATTCAAATCTGTATCACTTCCAATTCTTGTTTGCTGTATGAATTGGGTCTAAGAAAGGTTCTTGTTCTTGCTTCTGTATCATATAGGTGGAGATAGAGATTGTTTGTCTTCATTCTGGTTTATATTGGTTGGACTAGATGGATCCCATGGCTGAAGAGCAAATAGATTATGGAGATGAGGAATATGGAGGGTCTCAGAAGCTTCAGTATCAAGGAAGCGGAACCATCTCTGCACTTGCAGATGAAGAACAGATTGTAGAGGATGATGAGTATGATGATCTCTATAACGATGTTAATGTTGGAGAGGGATTCTTGCAGATGCATCAGTCTGAACCTCCCATCCCACCTGGTGGTGTTGCCAATGGAGGACTCCAAGCACAGAAAAATGATGTTCCTGAACAAAGAGCTCAAGGTGGTGTCTCTCAGGAACTGAACATTCCTGGGGTTTCTGTTCAAGGGAAGTATTCTGGTGGTGGCCCCCAGTTTCTGGAGCAAAAGGATCAGCCACCTTTGGCAAAGGAGCCAGAACATGGATCAGCAGGTTATGTGGATGGGGTGTCTGGATCACAAAAGGGGAGGGTTATGGAGATGACTCATGATACTCATGTCAGACATATGGGGTTTCAGGGGTCAACAACTATTCCGCCAAATATCAGTGTTGAGTCTTCTAATATTACTTTAAGAACTGCTAACGAGCCTGTTCCATCTCTCAATTCTGGCGCTGTTGGTCCTTCAGGAGTTACACAGATGCCAACTAATCAAATGAGTATCAAGGTAAATGCTAATCGTCCAATGGTTAATGAAAACCAAATCCGGCCACCAATTGAGAATGGTTCGACCATGCTGTTTGTGGGGGAACTACATTGGTGGACAACTGATGCCGAGCTTGAGAATGTTTTATCTCAGTATGGGAGGGTCAAGGAAATTAAGTTTTTTGATGAGAGAGCAAGTGGTAAATCCAAAGGTTATTGCCAGGTCGAGTTTTATGATCCAGCTGCTGCCGCTGCATGCAAAGAAGGAATGGATGGCTATCTTTTCAACGGGAGAGCTTGTGTTGTGGCTTTTGCTTCTCCCCAAACTTTGAAGCAGATGGGAGCTTCTTATTTAAGCAAATCTCAAGGCCAGACTCAATCTCAACAACCAGGAAGAAGGCCCATGAACGAGGGTGTTGGGAGGGGGCCTGGTGTGAATTATCAAGCTGGAGACACAGGAGGGAGGAATTTCGGAAGGGGTGGATGGGGACGAGGTGGACAGGGAGTAAGAGGTCCTGGAAGCGGGCCAATTAGGGGAAGAGGAGGGCCTATGGGTGCAAAGAACATGGTTGGAAACCCTTCCGGTGTTGGAACTGGTGCTAATGGAGGAGCCTATGGACAAGGCCTTGCAGGTCCTGGATATGGTGGTCCTGTAGGAGGTATGATGAATCCACAGGGTATGATGGGTTCTGGATTTGATCCAACATATATGGGTCGTGGAGGAGGTTATGGAGGGTTTCCAGGTCCTGCTTTTCCTGGAATGCTTCCTCAATTTCCTGCTGTTAATACAATGGGACTTGCTGGGGTTGCTCCTCATGTAAATCCAGCTTTCTTTGGCAGGGGAATGGCAACTAATGGGATGGGAATGATGGGGTCATCTGGAATGGATGGACATCATGCAGGGATGTGGAATGACCCAAGCATGGGTGCATGGGGAGGAGAAGAACATGGTCGAAGGACTAGGGAGTCAAGTTATGGTGGTGAAGATGGCGCTTCTGAGTATGGTTATGGAGAGGCAAGTCATGAAAAGGGAGCAGGGTCAAGTGCTGCACCTAGGGAAAGAGAACGGGGATCTGAGCGTGTCTGGTCAGGAAACTCTGAGAGGAGGCATCGTGATGAGAGGGAACAAGACTGGGACAGGTCTGAAAGAGTGGAGCATAGGGAGCAGCGTTACAAAGAAGAAAAAGATAATTACCGAGACCATCGGCAGAGAGAGCGTGAGCGTGACTCGGGCTATGAGGATGATTGGGACAGAGGTCAGTCTTCTTCAAGACCTCGGAGCAGATCCAAAGTTCCAGAAGATGATCATCGGTCTCGATCAAGGGATGATTACAGGAAGAGGAGACGATTGCCTTCTGAATGACGCAATTAGCTATATTTCCTTTTCTGGCTGGTCTTTGAGACAGCAGGTTGTAAGTTCTGAATTTAGTATGCCTAGCCATGGATACCTACTGTGAATTGGCATTCTTCCTCTGGGTTTTGGTGGCCCCACCTGCAATGCGAACGTGCCTTCTTGTGGGAGAAGTAAGTGTACCAGCGTGCATTTGAGGGAAGGATAGTTCCCCTTTGCTTTTATACTGCTTTTACAGAACATTTAGCTGTGGCAATTAAGATTTGTGTGCTTAAAAACAATTAGTAACTTATAAGTAGCATACCAACAAAGATATAGCTGTGGGGGTTTGGGTACTCATTTCCTGCAGCTTTTATCTAATTGGTCCAATAACTATGCTACACAATCTTTCTTAAAGTCAATTGCTTTCTTGGTTTGTGATATTTGTAGTTTGAAAACTTCTTATGTTCTATGTGATTGTGGTGGTTGCTTTGTTCGAGGTTATTTTGATCCTTATGCTTGATCTGTGCAAAAGATTTAGAAAGCTGAAAAGAAGTGTTATCTTCTTTTCTTGTTTAATTTAGCTGATAGTATTTATAATTGTGTATGAATGATTGATAATGTTTATGTGGTTTGGCTCCATTGTTTTGATTGTCCATGTGTAGTAGTATGAGATATTACCCAATTGTTTGGGTACTGCCAATTTTGATTTGCTATGTTTCTTCCTTTTCATGTGCATCTTATTATTCTGTTATAGCCACTGCAATAGATTATGAGGTGTTGTCTTGAAAGTTATTTGTTTGATGTCTATTGACATTCAGGTTTTCTTTTAATCATGATATTCAGGGAATGGAGTGGGAACTCCTTCTTTTCATGATTGAACCAGCCTATACTGGTCACATGGTGGAAGACGTGTTACATGGATGCGTTGCCTAAGTGTGCAAAAGAAGCCTTTTACTGTTTTTGATTTCACCTTAATTTGTCCAAAGCATCACCAAAAACTGAATGTCTCTGTGTAATGGTAGACTGTTTGTCTTAGGTCCACATGTAAACCCCTCATAGGTCCACATGTAAACCCCTCATAGGTCCACATGTAAACCCCTCTTTTGTAGTTTTACCACTGTATTAGGCTTACCAATGAGCTTGTAATAGTTTGGTTCAAAATTTGATGTGCTTAGTTGTACATATTTTGTAACTGTCATTGTCTGATCAATACACTAGAGATCAAGGATGAGTCATTAATACATTGTACCAAGTAGCCGCTGTGCTATATTGTAATTAGTCTTAGTGAGATTTATACAACCTAGTATCTGCTGAAGCAACTTCCTGTAAAGAATCTTACTTTTTGTGTATAATGTAACTGTGATTTGTGCTAGGGTTTAGGGGTTGTGAGTTGCTCTATAACTGTAAGCAAAATGGGACTGAAAAGGTTGTTCATGTTCGGATTTGTTTCTCTATTCATGGAGACTGGTACTGTGCTCCTTATGTATATTTTTCACTTGGACGTAGGTTTGCATGTTATTTCCTGGATCTCATGTTGTCGCTGTCTGTTCTTCTTCTACTTCAATGAGAGAGACCATCTTTTCTCAAGAATTTTTTTTTAGAAATTTAGTGTAGTGTAATGTTGTTTAGTGTATGAGAAGCTGCATCTTCTTGAAGGGTACACTCAAGACACTCATTGGAAGCCTCTTGCTTGGCATGTCTACCTGATGCCATTCCTTGCTTGATGAAGCCTTTTAAAGTTTATGCTTTGCTGGAATCACTATCATAGGGTCTTAGCTGTATCTTTTGCTTTCTGTTTTGCTGCTGTATTCAATCTCTGGTTTTCAATTTGAAGTTTTAATACTCTGGTGTGGTTATGTAAATGCAGAAATATGCACTCCTTTTCAGATTTATAGCCTTTCAGAAATATGCATTCCTTTTCAAATGTATAGCCTTTCAGAAATATGCATTCCTTTTCAGATGTATAAGCCTTTTCAGCTACTGTATTCACTATATAGCTTTTATGTTGACAGTAAGTGGACTCAGAACTGTACTTGATACTTGTAGTTTGTATTCGGCATGGTTGTGAAATTGGATTCACAAAAGCTGTCCTTAGATGATTTCACATGTATCTGGTCTGTTAAGTTGTGCTTACTTGTGTTTGAAGTTTGACTGCATTTTAGTAGCCAGATTTCTGCACATATTTTGTTTCTCTTGTTGTAGTTAAATCCTTGATAATTAATGTTTATTTCTGTGTTGTTATCTAGGACTACACAATTAGGAGTGCCTGGAATCCTATCCAACAAATTGTGTCATTGAATATCCAATTGTCTTTTGTGATTGTCTTCTTTCGATCACCGGCCAGATACTGAATTGTAAACAGGCTACCTTTTTTTTTTTTTTTTTTTTTTTCCTTCGTCTTGGGAGGAGACACAATGGCTTGGCTAAATACCCCGAGTAGAAACATTTTCATTTTGTTTCGAAGTACCCACATCTCAAAATATCAATTTACTTTAAAGGGTAAAATGTCTTTATCTGAATCCTAAAACTTGATAAATACATCTTTGTATTTTTAAAACATAAGGACTTGACATGGGACATGGTTGTTTAATTTTTTTTTTTCAATTTATGTTAAATTTTGACGTGATACCTGTGGGTCTTTATTTTCTAACTATTATGAGCCTTACTAAAAGGGTATTTGTGCCTTTTTTGTCGACCAGAACTCGGACGAGGGAAAGTAAATGGGGAAATAAAAACCCAAAATGGGTAAATTGAGACTTGTGTTTAGTAATAGTTATATAAAAGGAAAGCTTAGACGGAAAGTTTAAAGCGGAGCCATAATGTTATTTTTAGGAAGTAAAGTGGGAGTTTATTAAGTTTTAAAAGTCAAGTATAGACATGTTGTAATGTGCTAGTAAAATATAGGAAAAATTATATAAAAGACCGTAAATTATAGGGATTATTACAAACTTATATATGAATTATTAAAATTTTCAAATAACTATCTAATCTATGTGGCTACCCATATTTAGCTACATCCGTCAGATTTTCCATCTATCTAACCGTCAAAGTGTTACGTGTCAAAAAATTTGCCCAATTAAGAAACTGATGTAGCAAAAAATGAAGGGTATTTTCGGATTTTCAAAAGAGACCTAATCAGAAATCCTAAATGTGAACAGGAACGCCCCTCCCCCAATTCCAATTCCTAGCCCTCTCCACCCAAATCAAACGCCCCTTCTCCGAAGCACACCACCACCCCCCCTTCTCCCGCCTCGACCTCCCTGATCTCTGCCAGATTCTTCGTCTCCAGTCACTCGATGTCTAGTGACTGATGTGCCTTTGCTACTCTCAACTTGGGCCCACCCACAATTACAGGCTTCATAGCCTTGTTCAGAAAAGCAACAGTGGCTTCAACATCTGCCTTTAATCCTCATGGCTTTGCGAATATGAATGCTCTTACCGGTGGAGGCCATGGTGGGTTCTGGGTTGGAATTCTCAATCGAAAAACTGAACCAACAAAGAAAAAGGAGATTTGATTCGAAATCCTAGTCCTCTTATTCTGTGAAATTCTCCATTTATTCGAAATCCCAGTCATCTAGCTTTCTTCTTCGGATAAAGAACAACTGGCCTGAGTTCACCAAATTCATGACGATCTTCAACCCAGATGTAATTGGGATACATGTACGCCATTCTCTCTCTCTCTCTCTCTCTCTCTCTCTCTCTCTCTCTCTCTCTCTATTTCTTTCTATTTCCCACTTCAAGGTTTGGCTTGTTTTCATTTAGAGGCTTGAGAGACATTGATGAATGCGTGGGATGGCAATTGGGGATGGCTTTATTTATTTATTATTATTATTATTATTTTGGTGTAATTGGGTATGTTAACTTGATTATTAACCATGTCTAAGTTGCTACATGTGTGTATTGGGACTTGGGACTTTGATGTTTTGACTTTTGAGCTCAAGAAATTTAGATTCTGGGTTTTACATTTCAGAAATTTGATACATTTGTAACAATAACGACCACATTTGATAAATTTTCTTTTTAAGGTTTAAATTTTTGAAGCTCTGTTTATGTTATAGTTAGTCAGATTTTTCCAGGGTGGTTTGTGTACTTGATCATGTCAGTTGGATTGATTTCGTTTTATGGAAGAATGTTGATAAGAAAGCATTCAGTGGAGAAGATGAAGATTGATGGTGAAGATGAAGATGAATGGCGAATGAGGGGCTGGGAATTAGAATTGGGTTTTAGGGTTTCAGGTAGGTGGGTGGGTATTAATTTGTATGTGAAAATCCAAAAATACCCCTTTATTTGTTACTACATCAATTTCTGACGGGACATAATTTTTTGACACATGGCGCTTTGACACTCAGATGAATGAAAAACCTAATGGAGGTAGTTAAATTTGGGTGGTCGCATAGATTGGATAGTTATTTGAAAAGTTTGATAGTTTAGATATGAATTTATGGCGAGCCTTATAATTTGGGGTATTTTATATAATTTTTTCTAAAATATAATTTTTCCTAAAATATAATTTTTCGTACTTTAAAAATAATTTTTTTGTATGTATAGTATAACTTTATACCTTTTTATTAGGAAGATTTACCCCAAAATTTCTCTGTCCTCCATCTCCAACTCCGCACTTGCTCTAGTTGCATCGACATGTTCAATTACCACCACCACTACAAACAACAAACACTAGTATAACATCATCTCTCTCATCTCTCTGTCTTTCCTCCATCTCCAACACTGACGGGGCCCAGTGTTAGGCTGGGGACGGTAGCACATCCGAATTAAATGGTTCCCTTTAATAACTAATGGGCTAGTCCAACAAAAAAAATTTACACAAGTCTTACCCAATTTCAAATAATAAAAAAAAGGCTGCTTGAATTATAAAGGGAGCAGCACAGCAGCACTCCCACAGTCCCACGGTAAAAAATAAAAACAGCAGGAAAAAAACTCTTTGCCTCCCTCAATTATTCTTTCTTCATCTTATTTTCTTCAAAAGAAATTGGGTATGAGTTTCTCCATTTTCAAATATTCAAAGCTTAAGCTATTACTCTCTAATTTTAGTTTTAAATCTAAATTGAATATAGAGTTTTGGTTTGGGAATATAAGGATTAGAGATTTTTTTTTTAGTTTTGATAATTTGAAATTTGAATGTTGAAATTGGGCTTTATGTAGGAGTAATTTAGACATTGACTCATTGAGTGAAGATTATGGCTATGAGGATTCAATTCACATGCTAGTTGCTATTGTGGGAAGCAAGGTTAGTATATCAATTTTTTTTTTCCTAATTGTTGATATTGAATGTTTGATTTAATTGGGTGATGATGGTTTATTTTTTAAATATATATTGTTGTAATTGTGAAATTGATTTATTTTACTTTTCTTGATTAGTTGGCTAGTAGAGCTTCTTGTTCTTAGTTTTTTCTTTGTGGCTTTGTGTTTGTGAATTTTTTTTTATAACAATTTGTGTTGATAGATTTTGTTATGTGTATGCTTATATGAATTTTAATCATCATCAATAGGTTTTCGTTCATAATGATGGATTACAATCAAAATCCCAAGATATCAAAGTTAAAGAGTTTGTTATCGTATTATATATAAAAAAAAATGATTCATCATCAAGTAGCAAGCCTTCAGAGTCTTTATATACTCCAATTTTTGATGAAACTCGTCCTAAGTCTCCTATTGTCGAGCCTCAAGTAGAGAGAGTTGAGTCTCAAAGAGCCAATGATGATCAAGATTTTAATATGAATTATCTTGAATGTGATCACGGATTACGTCGTCTAATATCCAAATATCCAGTTAATGAACATGACAATGTTCGACGAGCATATGTTCTTTTAGGACCATATCAACCTAAATTGGATACATACCCAAGTAGACTAGATGGAAAACAATATCGTCGATTTCAAAGTGCATGGTTTAATAATTTCTTTTGGCATGAATATTCCGTTGATAAAGATAGGACATTTTGTTTTCCATGCTTCTTTTTTTACAATAGCTAATTGCATCCAACGTTTATCATTGATGGGTATCAAAATTGGAAGAGAGTTGGGGGGAAAGCATTGTACTTTTCAACATCATATGGGTAGTTTAAATTCACAACATCATCTTGCTATGCAAATGTGGAGTAATTTAAAAGACCCTTCCTCTCATATTGAAAAAGTGGTAAATGCGAAATCATCAAAACAAGTGATGGAAAATCGGTTGCGACTAATCACCTCAATAGAGGGTCTGAGGTATCTAGCAACTCAATCATTGGCATTTCAAGGTAATGACGAATCTATTAGCTCATCCAATCGGGGAAATTTTGTTTAGCTCATAAAGAGTTATGCAAGAATGAATGTAGACGTTGAAAAAATTGTCTTAGAAAATGCTCCTCAATTTGCTAAGTATATTTCAAACGATATACAAAAAGAGATACTACATATTTTTGCTAACAAAGTGAGGAAGAAAATTTTGAAGGAAATGGGACAGAGCAAATTCAATATTCTTGTTGATGAATCACTTGATGAATCTGGTAAGGAACAAATGGCCATTATCCTTAGATTTATTGATTGTGATGGATATGTTCGTGAGCGCTTTTTTGATATTGTGAGTGTTGAAGATACTAATGCATCAACTCTTAAGGAATAGATATGTAAAGTGTTTACTAAACATGATATTCTTGTGGAAAATATGCGTGGACAAGATTATGATGGTGCAAGTAATATGCGAGGTGCATGGAAAGGATTACAAGCATTGTTTCTTCAGGATTGTCCATATGCATATTATGTGCATTGTTTTGCTCATCGATTGCAACTAGTTTTAAATGGTGCAGCTAAAGATGTGAGAATTATTTGGAGCTTCTTTTTTATGTTGACTAATATTGTCAATTTTGTTACTTCTTCCGTTAAGCGTCGTAATGAGCTAAGATTTATTCGAGAAGCTGAAGTTAAAGTATTGTTGGATTGTGGAGAACTTGAAACAGGTAAGGGACTTAATCAAACTCGTTGTTTGAAACGAGCTGGAGCTACATGTTGGGGCTCTCATTATGCTTCTATTACTAGTTTGATAGAATTGTTTAAAGAGACAAAATTACTTATTCTGAAAATCAGAGAGCATAGACCTACCCAACAATTTCGTGGTGATCCTGATAGTAACTATATGGCTATGATGTCTTTTGATTTTGTGTTTTCTTTGATTTTGCTCGATAAAATTATGGGAATCACTGGCTTTCTCTCCCAAGTTTTTCAGAAAAAATCACAAGACATTACAAGTGCTTTAAACTTTGTTTTAAATACAAAACTTCAGCTTCAACAGTTAAGGGAACATGGTTAGGATGAAATATTTGGAAGTGTGAAATCATTTTGTGAACTACATGATGTTGCTATGCCTGATATGAGTGCCCGTTATATGATGGGCACAAGTCGTTCTTGTCAACAAACAGATTTTATTATAGTTGAACACTATTATCAGATTGATGTCTTTAATGAAGTTATAGATCATCAGTTAGGTGAATTGAGTGATAAATTTCCGGAGAATACAGTTGAACTTCTTATACTTAGCACATCATTGAATCCTCATAATTCCTTTAAGTTATTCAATATTGATGATATATGTAAACTTGCTGAGAAGTATTATCCTAGTGATTTCCTTCCAAGTGATTTGAAAGCTTTGAGAACAGAGTTGAGATATTTTGAGAATGATATGCATCGCTAGCCTTGCTTCAAGAACATCACCATTCTTCCTGAATTATGCCAAATATTGGTGGAAACAACTTTGGCAGATAACTATTGTTTGATATATAGGATCGTTCGGTTGATATTGACTCTTCCTGTTTCAACTGCAACAACAGAACAGGCTTTTTCGTCTATGAGAATTATAAAGAATCGACTTCGAAAAAAAATAGGTGATGAATTTCTTGCTGATTGCATGACCCTCCACATTGAAAGAAACTTCACTTATACTATCGGCAATGAAGAAATAATTGAGGATTTTGATGCTATTAAGACTCGAAGGGTACAATTTAAAATTAGAAAGTAATAATTTGTATTTGAATTGCATGTTTAATTATGGTTTTTGTTATAATTTTTTTTTACTATCAAACTTTTATTTATGTATGTACGTAGATGCATTTAAGGGTAAAACTTATTACGTTTCCCTGATTAGGTGTATCCTTTTATATTTATTAATGAAGTTCACTTGTACCGTGAAGTTTCTTCAAAATTTAGTATATAAATTTAGCTCATCCGAAATTTAGGTTCAGGAACCGTCACTGATCTCCAAACTCTATGTCAGATCAATTTCTTTCTCTTCCATCTCCACTTCTCTTTATTTCTCTATCCTAGATAGAACAATCTCGAATTTCTCTCTTGAAACTTGTAAAGAGCACTGTTCACATCTGGAAATTCCGAAAAGTCAAAATCTTTCTGAAACTATCCTTACACTAACAATCAAACTTTTTACACTTATACCAAAAATTAGGCAGAAGCTCCCCCCCAAAAAAAAGATTAACAAAAAATCCCACATGTCAAACAAATCAAGGATCCAAGACAATCTCAATCCAGTAGGCATGTAATGGTAATCAGAGCATACTATGTATAGAATTTAGGGTTTACATAAATTCAATGAAATCCAACAAGTAAGGTCGATGTGGAAATGATGCCTCCTCCTAGTCTCAAGTATCGTCTTGCCACAACATGGAGGATACAAAAAAAAGGTGACGTGAGTGGCTAATAGGGAAATTAAAGAGCGTAATTCTTTGAATAGATAAAAAAACACTAATTCCCACCTCATTATAAAATAATACATGCATAATAAAGATTCAAATACAGATATATACAACTTATTGGAAACATTTGGTTTAAATCGGTGGAACCCAAATGACCTACAATTATACCTCCACTATTCACGGATGCCCGCAAATACGTTAAAGACATGCAGTTGAAAGCTCGACTGAAGCCAATAATCCAGAGTCGTAACTAAATATTTCGGGTGGTCGCCTAATATCCCCTAACACAATATCCCGCATGTAATTGTAATCACGAGTTATAGCCCAATATCTCAGCCATAGAGGTAATCACAAGTGTTAACTTAATATCCCGGGTCATCGCCCAATATCCCAGTAGTGGTTGTGATCTAAAGATGTAACTTAATATCTTGGGTGGTTGCCCAATATCGTAGTCATGGTGTTAATCCCAAACCGTAACTCAATATTTCAACAGTAGCCAATATCCTAAGCCGATAGATCAATATCCAGAGTATTTATGATATCTTGGGCCGTGGCCCAATATCCCAGTCGTAGCCGAAATCTCGTGCCATAGCATAATACAATTTCCCTCAATAATTCTCAATTACTGAAATCGATAAATACTAATAATCGTAAGAAAAATTATTAATCTGCATGCATAACTATTTAAGAAACAAGAACCATTCCCCTCAAAGCTCAAGTAAGCGAAATTGAGAGTTGTTCGGTTCACCGTAGTTTTTGGAATCGTAATGAGTGTTAAAAGTGACACCTGAGATCAATAAAAGATATATCTAAACCTTAAACATGAGACCCTAACCCGTAGATCCTCACTTACTCTTAAACAGTCTCAATTTATCTCGGAATACTCAAACGGGGCCCAAATTATCTCAACATACCCGAAACTTGTAAAAACAGCTTTGGAACGCCTCACAACTTTTAACAAGCACTGTCGTGGACGGAGAACTAGCCCCATGCGTCAGTGAAAGGCAGGCGGAACCTTTTACGCGCCCTCACACACCACCCTATGCGTTGCATTAATGATGGAATATTTAGTCGATGTACGGATTTCTATCAAGCCTGATAGTATCAGTAAACTCATTATATGTAGAGAATATACAATCAACAAGATATGTAACACCTATTTTATTTCAAAGTCGATTTTTTACAGTTCTCATAGATGAAAAAGCATGCTATGTTGTTGTTATAGAAACAGGAATAATGAATATCAATTGAATAAGTCTATAAATAAAAAAAGTCATCTGTCATAATTGTTTTCCATTAATCTTTGACATAATTCAGAAAAAGTTAAGATTTCTTGGAACAAAACTAACAACATATATCATTTTCAAAATATCTCAACTCTATTTCAAAGCCTTCAAATAACTTGGAATGATATTAGTAGCATAGTTGAAGTTTTAAAAATATGAGAATGAAGAAAATAATTACTGAAGTTTTGAAAAAGGAAAAGTGAAAAAAAATGGCGATTTGCACGACTACACAAAATAAATGCTTTGATATCTTGCTTTCTCTCTAATATGTAGCATCATGTTGTGTGGTTTGCATTTTATGACAGGACCCCTCGAAAACATCTAAATAACCATACTCGGTCTTACTCCCGCCTAGCAAATTAAATCAAATTTCCCAAAATACCCTTAATACTAGTCAAACAAGGATAACCTTTCAAGTTCCGCTCAACAAACCATGCAAACAAACATTTACAAGATACTAGTAAATAACCAGAGCAACTAGAATAATAGTAAAAGAAGGGTACAAACCCTAATCCGTATTTTTCAATGAGCGTACAATCGTAAGTGAATGCCTCCGCCCCAAGAGTAGCCCCTGACACTAATCAACAGCTTGGAGGGATTTCAAACCCAATAAGAGCGTGAGCTGACAAAAATAAACATTTGAAAACCCATTTCTCGAGGAAAAATATCATTCATCCTCAAATTACAAAACATGCATGCATATAAAGAACACATATAGATTCAAAATAATAAGACACCAGAATTTCAGATATAGAATTTGAGTTATAAACCGTAGACGCACAAAATATGAAACATGCAATGTATATAAAAAACTTGTGGCCCACATTTCTCTAAAACCTCTTTTATAAAATTATTTGGAAAACCTAGACACAAACATCATAAATCAACTCACGACTCATCCTCGATTTCCCCCGAGTCTTACTCGTACCGAGGTGGCGGATTGGAATAATCACCCAAGCCATAGTCGCGAGCTACTTGGCTGGAATATCCGCACTGATAGGACCCGTCCCAATCCCTCTGGATTCTCGTGGGATGTGTCTGCTCCCGTCTGCCACCGCATGCCAGATCTGGGATAAACTCGTCACCTGCTCGGGGTCCATCAGAGTACGCCAGAATCGGCGGTGGCATGTGATGTCTTGATCTCTGCTACAGCCTGCATCCGTGATCTACCTGAAGGGTATTAAAACCATTAAAAACTGTGAGTGGACAAAACAACAGTTTATTTAAATTCATTTATTTCGAAAAGACATTTATACCATTAACGTAAAAGCATGCATGCATCATAAATTAGTTATGTTAAATGTTTTCTCGGAAACAAGACGTATTGCTTCCCCAATAAAAAACAGTGAAAAATTCTTTTCAATCGAAGCTAGAATCTCGGTAGGTTTATCGCCCAAAACCAGCCATAGAAAACGCGTACGGGTTTCAACCCAAATGGAAAACATACACAGAACCTCGGCCCAATCCATAGAACACGTGGGAACACATCCCATGGGAACACATCCCATGGGAACTCATCCCATGGGAACTCATCCCAATATCAGTCACGATTCTCATCCTAGCACATGTGCATATAGCTCAAGACCGCTTACAATCCTAGCATGTAGCCGTGAACACATCACTCGCAGCGACTATCTCTAGATCATCGCGAACACATCGTCGATCGATCATAGAGTATCTCATCAGTATTCCTAAGTCGAGCCTCCCTCGGTCATTGCTTCCCGCGGCTGCTCGACAACAGTCAGTGCACCATGACCTCTCCGAAAGGAACACATCGCAGTCCTGAGGCGAGCACCGTAACACCCGAGACGAACCCGAATGTTATCATCATACATAGGGCCTCAAGCATAGAACATCATCAAATGGATCACAGTCCGAAAGCCAGTGTTCTATGACACTTCATATCTCGGAATTCCTCGAATCCTATCAAATTCACAATTGGGTCTCATGCCTGAAATATCTCTCGTAAAACTCGTAACTAGGTCACAGCCCGACTTATCTCATGTTTGACTATACTCTTAGTCAAACCTCAAATCACAATCCTAGCATGTAGCCGTGAACACATCACTCGCAGCGACTATCTCTAGATCATCGCAAACACATCGTCGATCGATCATAGAGTATCTCATCAGCATTCCTAAGTCAAGCCTCCCTCGGTCATTACTTCCCACGGCTGCTCGACAACAGTCAGTGCACCATGACCTCTCTGGAAGGAACACATCGCAGTCCTGAGGCGAGCACCGTAACACCCGAGACGAACCCGAATGTTATCATCATACATAGAGCCTCAAGCATAGAACATCATCAAATGGATCACAGTCCGAAAGCCAGTGTTCTACGACACTTCATATCTCGGAATTCCTCGAATCCTATCAAATCCACAATTGGGTCTCATGCCTGAAATATCTCTCGTAAAACTCGTAACTAGGTCACAGCCCGACTTATCTCATGTTTGACTATACTCTTAGTCAAACCTCAAATCAACTGGGTTACACGCCCGAAAGATATTTCCAAAGCTGAAAACCAATTCTCATTTCCAAAACACTTTCAAATCACCGTACAATTGGGACTCATGCCCGAATCTTGATTTCACGCAAGATAAATGAAATCCTCAAGACTATAAATCCGTTCCTCAGTTTTACGCCTCTCCGTGAAACCTCGGAATCAAATAAAACACAAGCACATAGCACACTCGGCCGAAACCCAAACATCATGTAAAGCAGAAATCTCAAACTACGTGCATTAACGCATTTTCCTCCGAAAATGTCCAAAAAATCATATTTAAATCACATGCACTCATGACATCTCAAAAAATGTTCATAACACACATAAAACATTTATGCATGCATCATATTCATAAACAAAGTCCACTCACAGATCGTCCAAGTTGCGCCTCAATACGCGTGTCATAAGCTTCTCCAGGCTAATCCACCATCTCCGGAACTCCCGGACTTATCCAAATCATACTCTAAGGTTACTAACTACTCCAAGTAGGCTAACATTGAATCCCCCAAATTTTTGGGATTTTTGAACATATTTAAAATAAACCCTGAACCTTCGCACACCCAAAACTACCTCGAAACGATGTCCGATCGACTCGAAATCTGTGCCAAAATGTTTGTTACATTGAAAGGATAAGATTACATGTTGAACGTACCTTGAAATACGAGCCCACGCGCCCTCATGCGTCACCCAAAGGCCCTGCACTTGTGAACAGTCGTCTTCAACCTCCAGACGAACCAAGTTCAGACCAGTTCTCTGGTTTGCGGTTTGACCGGACTATCGAGACCGGTTCTCCCCTATTTCTCCATCTTTTTCAACCCTTTTAATTCCTATCTTTTCATCTCATCACTTCCTATCGACCTACGGACTCAAAAACGTGAAACAAGGCCAAGAGTTTACCTTCCATGATTGAATAGTGACGAGAAGCTTCAAGCTTGCTTCCCCGTCGACTCTGGCCGTCTCCTTCCTTGTTCTCGATCCCAAACACCTCGTAAGACCACCAGGAATACCTTTGGATGGTTAGAATTCCTCAACAAACGTTAAAACTAATTTTCCAATTTCAAACCAAAACTGGGCTACGGCTTACCTTTTCCCGTGGCTCCACCGCCGTCCATGGCGGTTTTGTCATCTCCCCGCCATCGTCATCTCACCCTCAGTCTCCCTTTCAGTATCTCGGGATTCCTCAATCGAACTAGCAATGGAAGGGGAGTGGGGTGGTTTTCGGTTTTGGGTTCGATGGGTTCAAATCAAATAGCCAAGGGAAATAAATGCATGTATGTGGGATGATAGGCAATGGATGAGTGACACTTGTCGCTCATCCATTGGGCCTGTTCAAAATATCTGGGCCCACATGAGAACAAATGTCAACTCATCTCGTAATTCATGCAATAGTTCCTCGGAACTTCCTTGACTCGTAACTTTCCTATCGAATGTCCGATTTCGACGTACCGCCTGTCTACAGACTCGTATCGACTCGATCTATATAACAGTCTTCAGTCCACGGGCATTGGACCCCCAGGTTAAAAGTCAACTTTTTGCCCTCGTCTAGGGGAAAAATCGTAATTTCACCTCGAACGACCGATAATCCTCGACTGATCCCCGATTAGCCTCGCTAATCCATAATTAATTCTTAATTAATCCCAAGAATTTGGGACGGGTCGTTACACGCACTATGAGTAGGCAACCCCCATGATCTGGTGGAGACACAATCTAAAATGCTAGTTCAAAAATAATGCCCCCAGAATCTGGCGGAGACATACTCTATGACTAATCTGGAAAAGGTAATCATATATATGTCGAGAATAGTCGCCAGTGGAAAATAGTTTGACAATAAAGCCAAAACTTTGTTTTAAAATAAATTTGTGACTCCAAATCCTTAAAAATAATTCAACTGGAGCCTGAGTCCAAAACATTATTTTCCCAAAAATCTGTAAAATATGTGTTCATAACAATAAACCAAATAGTCATTCTAAAATCATAAATTCGCAAATAACACGTGGAAACATTTATAATAATTGTTCAAACCCTTTCAATCTAGATAATATCGTAAATAATTGAAAAGAGTTCAATATTCATCCATCATAATTAAAAAAACAAATATCCACTCATAGATTATCTAATCGAGCTCAGTCCCAGGAGTGCACTCGTCCAAGATCCCTAGAGTGGTATCTCCTGTCAAAATAATAACTGGAGGTCACTAGTATTACATATAACCCCATACTTGAACCCCCTAATTCCCAGGATAACACATGCATCCTAATCGTAAGTGTCATCACTTAGGACACCCAGACATACCCCTCCCCCCCTCCCCAACGATGTCTGATTGTTCTGAAACCAGTGCCACTAGATCCTTATCATCGAAAACTTGAAAATTTATGTTGAACGCGCATTAAGGAAGGGAAGAACGGGACTCCACGTGGTGGTAGAAGGGTAGTGGCTCTTCCCATGCGCCGACATCATTGTTGATCGGCAGAATCCTCCATTTCCAACCGATTTCGAAACTTTTCTAAAAATTTCATTTCTTCACCAAATCTAATGTTCTAATAGCATAAATTCGTCTACGAAAACCCAAAAATCCAAATCATAGTGGTTGGAAAATGGCCCCGAAAGGTCTGGCGGTATTGTTCACCATTGCATCTCATTCCTCCGACATTGTCAACTCCGATGATGGGCATGGTTGGGCTCAAAATGAGGAGTGGAAGATGCTGGTGTGATTTGTTTGTGGTGGTTTGACCTAAAATGAAAAGTTAAATTTGAGGGTATTGTTTGTGTTCTTTAGGTGGACCAGAGAGAGGATGAGATGAAAGAGAGATAATCTCCCATAAACAATCTGGATGGTGTGATTAAAAAAAAAACTTGTCAAGCCACCAAATTGCCCTTAAAAGTTTCTAGATCTACAACTCTCTTATTAGATCTCTGTTTTATGCGTGCTGCTTGTCTACATACTCCTGAGTTCGAGACTTACGCAACAATCCTAGGTATACGTGCAAAAGTTCCTCAAATCAAAAGTAAAAGTTTGTGCATTAAAATATAGACAATGGCAAAATAGTTACCTTAAATATTATCAAAACTAATTTTCGAATCGTTACAATATACCCCTCTTAAAGAATTTTATCCTCGAAATTCAAACATGTCCCTCAAACAGATATGGATAATGTGCCCGCATCAGTACCACAGGCTCCCTCGTGGCCTCTTGCACATCATGATTCCTCCATAGAAAACCTTTATCAGGGGAAATAGTCATCTGACATAGCACCTTATCTGTCCGGTCCAAGATCTATACAGGGTGCTCACCAAAGCACAACGTCTTCTCCGAGTTCAACTAGTTGATCATCTAACACGTGAGACTCATCAAATAAATACTTCTGAAGCAAGGAAACCAGAAACACCACACGAACTCCAGAGAGCTACGGGGGCAAAGCCAACCTGTACACTTTTGGAGCCTATCCTTTTTGTAAACTCACAAGGCCTAATATGTCGAGGACCTAACTTCCCACGTCTACCAAACCTTACAATGCCTTTCCAAAAGGGATAAATTCAAGAAAAATCAATCCCCAATTTGAAACTCAACGACTCTAATCCGGTGGTCTAGATAACTTTCTAACGATCCCAAGCTACCTTGACCCCTCTTAGGTAATCTTGATCTTTCTTCTGTTATGTCCACAACCTCAGGTGTCAGTAATTTCCTCTCGCTCACCCTATGCCAACAAATAGGTGTCATGCACTGTCGCCCACTACAATGCCTCAAATGAAACCATCTCAACACTAGATTGAAAATTATTGTTGTAGGCGAATTCTATCAATATCAAGTGCGAATCCCGATCGAACCTAAACTATAGTACAAAAGGCTCACATCACTTCCTCCAGAATCTAAATGGTTCACTTCGCCTGTCATATTCGTCTAAGTAAGAAAAGTTGTACTAAATGAAACTCGTCCCAAAAGATCTCTATAAATTTTTCCAAAAACCTTGAAGTAAACCTCGGATTCCTGTCTGATACTAAAGATTCTTTGGGATTCCCTACAAATGGATGATCTCATCCACAACAACTATTACACTAGTCCAACCTGAAATTCTCTTGCACTGTCAAGAAATGTACTGACTCTGTGAATCCATCGACAATAACCCAGACTCCAACACGACATCTCTGAGTCCTAGGAAATCTTAAACACATAATCCATGGTAAAATAATCCTACAATGATTCTTGGATAAGAAGTGGTTGTACTGCTCCATAAAGTTTTTGTCGCTTAGCTTACCCGTTGACATACCAACTATCCACTATCAAACTTGACTCTCCATTTTTCATGCCAACTTACCAAGAATGGTCTCTGGGAGTACGGTATATATTGGTCCCACCAAGATGCATGGTATAAACAAAACCATGTTCCACCTCAAGAATTTCCTATTCTTACTTTGTATCATCTAGCACACGGAATCGGTCATTAACACCAAGGCTATATCAGTTATGATTGTATAATTTTGTATGTCCCTAGTCTCTAACTCTAACCTAATAATGCACAACATAGGATCCTAGAGCTGAGCCAGAGCAATTCAATCATAACAAACAAGTCTCACAAGTGTGCATATGGCCTATAGAACCCAAAAATGTCCAACTCAGTGCATCCACAACTACAAGTACTCAAAAGTGCCATCGTAGTCCTTAACCATCTCTAACCACTATATTGGTCTCATATCCAAATACTTATGAGTAAAGAAATACTTCAAACTTAGTGGTCAATGGAAATACTACACATTTCCCTATAGGGGTAGTGTCTCCAAATCAACAGGGAATAAACCTCTACTACTAACTCCAAAACATAGGTGAGATAGTTCAATTCTTGGGTTTTCAAAACCTTGGATGCTTAAGCTATAACCTAGCTATGCAACACCAAAACATGCCCCAGAACCTACATGGATGCACCACGAAGAACCTTGAACTCCCCTAACACAAGGAAGGCTCAAAATTGGAGCAGAAATCAACTTCTACTCACGACCATCATCCCACTTAAACTTGACTCATTTACTAGCACACCGAGTTAAAGGAACAACCATCGTAGAAACCATCCATGAATCGTCTGTAGTACCCTAATAAACCCAAGAAACTTCGTATCTCGGATATTGTCCTTGATTGTTCCCTATTTCCCACTGCTTCAACCTTTTACGAATCCACACAATTCCCCTCAGTAGATATCACAAGACAAATAAATCCAACACTAGTTGACCAAAACTCACACTCGAATGGAGTACTCTTTGATCCCCCTGAAACACGAGCTCCAAAAATCCGGACTCCAGAAGATAGCCTTCGTCTTGAGACACTAAGTAGAGGCACGATAAATAGTCAACCAATCCATCCCTAGGATCACATCAAAACTCGTGCATCAAGGCCAGAAGTGGAAAGTATGTATGTCATCACCTTCAATGCAGCTTTAGCTTCTAGTTAAGTAACTGCAACATACGACATAGGGGCTTGAGGATCGACCACGTCCTTCTTATCTACCACTAGGCACAATACTAGTAGGAGTGTGACTCCATCCTGCAGCACCAAATGTCGATGCTACCTTTAGTCTTTGATATGCAACATCCCGCACCGTTCAACTACTGCATAGTTGGTACAAATAGTCCCTCTATAGGTCCCTATAGGAAAGAAAACAAGTGGCTAAACTAGATTGTGCAGACCGGAAACCCTGTCCACATGTCGACCAAATTTAAGCATACTAAACTGTGATGATATCTATGGTTGGAACCTCCTCAATCATCTACTCTACTGCCTTGTATACCCCCTTCCCCTCCCTCATCCCCCTCCTCCTCCTCTCCCACCTCTCTAAGATCCAAAGTTAAAGTTACCCTTTTTCGGGGTTCCCCGACCCGGAAGTCCAAAAGATAAACACTTTCAACGTCGACCAGAACCTTCAGATTGCTATCTAACCGGTGAACTCAGCTAAAATCTAATGGTAGCATCTGACAAGTATCTAAGAGAAGCATGACCACAATGTCACTGAAACTCTGAGCTCAACTCTCAAATCGAGCTCAAAGTGTCAACACTTATCAACCTCATTTGCCACCAATGCTGGTATGAATCAGAACAAATCTGGGAATCTCTGCAATAACTATCATGTCCCACTTCTAAAAACGAAAAAATTACATCTAACCAATGTTTTAATGGGAACGAGGATGAAACCGCCTCAGGAAACACTCCAAAAAACCTCCCAGATAACTGTACGGACACCCCAGCCTATCATCCTCTATTTGTGCCACCATCAGTATGCAATATTGCCCAACAAGAACATGGTTAAACACACCCAATCCTCATGAAGGTCTACACCTCACCACAACGAGTACTCATTGTAATAGAGAAAGCCACTAATCTGTTTTATCTGGGTTCCATTCGCTAGTAAAAACCGTAGCTCCGAGCCTCTAAGCTTGCTAGAAAAAATCTAACCCCCAGAAATACCCCTCATCTGGAGCGCATTATCCAATGCCCGATCCAAGTAATCCAAGGCCACTTCGTCTTTCGAATCGAATCTGGTTTCACATATACCCCAAGTAGATGTCTTGCCCTCACTTCTAGACTGGCATTTCAGAGGCATTCGTCCTATTTAATACCAAAATGCTAGGCATGTAGAGTGTGCAACAGGAAGTTAACATATTGCTTTGATACCAAATTGGCAGGACCTGTTCTTAAAACACCTAAATAACTGTGCCCGGTCCTACTCCCACTTGAAAAATTAATTCAAAATTTCCAAAATATCCTTAACACGTGTCAGACAAAGGATAACCTTTCAAGTCTCACTTAACAAACCATGTAAACAAACGGTTACAAGATATCACTAGAAAAATAGAGCAACTAGAATAACAGTAATACAAGGGTATAAACAATAATCTGTAGTTTTCAATGAGCACGGAGTCGTAAGTGAATGCTCTCGCCCCAAGAATAACCCGTGACACTAATCAACAACCTAGAGGGATTTCAAAACCAATACAAGCGTGAGTGGATAAAAATAAACATTTAAAAATACATTTCCTGAGGAAAAATATCATTCACCTTTCAATTACAAAACATGTCAGGACCCACCCCGGTTTCACCCCGAAAACCGAGGTAAATCCTGCTCCCGTCTGATACCCTGACACACATACAGTCAGACGCAGGAGAAGTTATACTACATATCCCGAAGTCAACAGTTTACAGAGCATAGTACTCAATACAGAAGAAAGAAAACTATTAAACGTACACGCACACGGAAATTAAAACAAAATACTTCGGGATCCCTTTCGTAACTTCTATGCCTCAGACGTTGCCTCGACGCCGGAACCCCGCGCTAGCTCCACAACCTGGAGGGCAGCTAAAACAAAAGGTGTGAGTGGACCAAAATAAAATAAGAATTTCCAAAACCATTTTAGAAGAAAACCGGGTTTAGCCCTCCGTTTTGAAACCACATGCATAACCCAGTTATCAAAATGGTTATAAATCAATCATCATAAAATATCATAAGAAACAGAAACACTATCAAACAGTTATAAAAATCATATCAGAAGCATCATAAAACCGTATCATAGATCGTGAATATTAACTCATCATTTTCCGATCAAACCTGCTGGACCTATCCGAGTCTTTAAACTCCCGAGTCTTTAAACTCAATCCAGGCCTCAAGAATATCCGAGTCTTTAAACTCCCGAGTCTTTAAACTCAACAGGCCTACGGGGGAAATATCAATATATCCGAGTCTTTAAACTCCCGAGTCTTTAAACTCAATCCGGGTCTTTAAACCCAATCCGGGCCCGTCCCCCGTCAATCAATATCCGGGTCTTTAAACCCAATATCCAGATCCAGCAAATCCAATCCAAAACCATTTGAAAACCATTTCTAAAGCCATATCCAACCCCGAATCCGAAATCACTGGTCTGATGCCCTTCCGGCATCCAGAACCGTCATTCCGAACCCAAATCCAGAAATTCACTTTTCAACTTTAAAACCAAATTCCGCTTCCGAAATCCGATTCTAAAACCGAAAATCCTTTAATCACTAAATCATGTTTCAAAATCCCTTTATAAGCATTCAAACCAGTTATCCTTTGAAAACCCAAAACCATGGCATTTTACTCAGAAATCGACGTTTCTCGTAAAACGTGCCAAATACTGTACTTCCTCGAAAAACGTGCAACAATGTAAAACCAACAAAGCATATTTGATAAACATAGAATCATGATTAAAACCATAAAACAAGTAATTAAAAGCACTTATGCATGCTCGAGTTTAGAGAAGGGGTCCACTCACAGTACCGAGCCCTCAATCGCGTCCCGAACGTCTCGTACATTCCTCAGCTTCCTCGGGAACTCCCGATCCTGTCAACAACCGCCAAAGTACGTTACTAACACGTCTACGAAGGTCCACCTAATTTGCCCCGAAAATCCCCGGGTCCTAGTCGTAACGAACCGAAACCCTAAACCTTCAACCTCGCGGAACTAACCTCAAACGACGTCCGATTAACCCGAAACCAATCCCATTAGACTCGTCACAACTCCTAGTCCAAAAACTATGTTGACAACTTCCTCAACCGCCACCGCACGTGCCCCCACGCGCCGCGCAAAGTGGTTGCGCGTGGCCCTCACGCGCCGCCCAAAGTGGCTGCGCGTGGCCCTCACGCGCCTGCTACAGTGTATCTTCAACCTCGAGCAGACCCGGTTCAGCACAGTTCCTGCACATCGAACCGGCGTCAGCGATTCTCCGCCGTACCTGCACCAAAACTGCTCATCTCTTCACCCACAGCATCGTCCAGTTCCTAGCTATCCATCTCCCTTACTCAACCACCTCGACACAGCTTCTAAGTCATCGTCCCTATGTAACACCCCGGAAATTCGAGGATTTTAATATTGTAATTTAGTGTATCATTTGACATTTTTACCCCTGTGAATGGTATGGCCAAATTGTTGACCTTTTGAATAGTGGGTTAAATGGACTTTGACCAGTGACCGTGACGTAGTTCGGGACGTCATGAGTTCATAGACAGGTGGCACGTTCAATTCGGACGATCAAGGAAAAAGTTATGACTATCGGAAGTTCAGGGACATTACCGTAATTTGGACTTTTGGGGCGAAAACGTTGACTTTTCGTTTGGAAACTAATTTTCACATGACTCAAGGACTGTTAGGTAGGTCTCGATGTCCTGAGTCCGTAGACAGGCGGCACGCCGAAATTGGACTTCGTACGAGGGAGTTATGGTTAGAAACGTGAAATCGGGAGGTTCGCATCTCGGTTTTCGTGTCGAATATTTTATTCTGATATTCTGATTGGAGGACACCTGGTGAGTGACAAGTGTCACTCACCCATTGGTTAGATTGGATCAAGCTCCACTAAGCATTTATTTAGGATTTAATCTACCTTTGAATCTCAGGCTTTGATCTGAAAACCTCCAGATCTAATCTCATCCCTTGATCTCATCCCTGAGATCTAATCTGGACCGTCCATTCCTTTGATCACCTTTCCCTCCATTTCTATATATTTCCTCACCTGACACCCTCACACACTATCCATTAATCCAACACATACGCACTACGCCCAATCTCTGTATCTGTGTGTTTCTGGACTCACGGGGAAGGACTGAGGCACGACGGTGAGCGGAGGTGGTCGGCGGCGAGGTAGGGAAATCCTAAAAACCCGAAACGGTTTTAAAAACTCAAAACTTGAAATGTGATTTCCAACGTGTAACTTTGGTTGCTATTTACCCTAATCAATTCTAGGGACTATTAGGAACCTTTTGGGCTCGAGTTCGTGACCGGAGGTAGTCTGAACGGAGTACAAACGACGACAAGAGAACCGGGTCTGTTCATCGAGGTAAGCCTTCGATCCTGTCTGTGTTTGTCGATTTTAATTAGCTAGAACCCTTTCTGGGATTGAGATGAGCATCTAGGAACAAACTAGGACTGAAATGGTTGAGAATTGAAGAAATGGTGACCGGGTCATGATCGCGGGTCTGATCGACCCGAGTTGCAGAGATACGGGTCGACCCGTCTGAGGACAGAGGTGATGACGTGGCACACTGTCAGACCTATCAGGTAACGTGGACCAATCGTGAGCCGACACGTGTCACATGTCAGTGCACAGTCAGTACTGACATGTCAGTGACGTGGCCCAATCAGGGACTGCCACGTGTCACTGACATGTCAGTGATGGGACCAGTGCCGTGCTGACATGTGGCACATGTCAGATCTGACACGTGCCCTGACAGATTAGTGAGGTGGACCAATCGGGTGTTGACACGTGGCACCTGTCAGAGTCTGACATGTCAGACCTGACAGCTGTCAGATGACGTCAGCAGAGATTGTTCCTGCGTTGACCGACGCGTTGACTGGCGCGTGTGGGCGCGTGTGAACAGTAATTTTGGTGGGACCACCACCATTCTTTAGGTTTCGACGATCCGGATCCAATGGCGGTGGTTTCGGGTCGATCGGAGATCATTAAGTTGGTCAATTTGAGGTTTATTGCCTCAGGAAGCGCGTTCGGGCGGCTTTTCCGGGCCAGTTTCGGTCTAGGGTTTCATGGTTAAATGTTAGGGGTTTGGATTGACCTTTACGTATACTTTGGATATGACAGAGATTGTATAATTGTACTAGAACGAGGGTATACGTTCAGATTTCAGCATGATTGTACTGTGAGTGGGCCGTTTTCTTAAACCCTTGCGTGCATACGTGTTTTCTGGTTTATTATACATATTCACATGCTAAAAACAAATAATGGTTTTGATGATATGGAAATTATGGTTATGGCACGTTTCACGGTATTTGGGCTTGAGACCCGTCTGATGAAACTTAAAGATTGGTTGGATTTTATCTGTGTATATATATATGCTTTGCATGTGGATATCAATAAAATGTATTTGGTACTGCACTGTATAGATCCATTCTTATGATACTGTCTCCTCCGGATGAGGTACCCCGGAGTGGTCACGGACGTCTAGAACGTCCAGCGTCTATGACGCTAAGCATCGGGGATGCTGTACCCGAACGGGGTTCGGGGATTGAACTCGGAATTGAGACCCGAGTGGCACGCGTAGCCTTATGATTGTGACCTTATTAGACGTCAGGGACGTCAAACATCGGGGATGTCAAGATTGGAGTGTATAGTGCAGTGGCTAAAATTATGTTTATGGTTTTATTACATGCCTTATGGTTCATATTATATGATTAATGATTTTGAATAATGCTGCATGCATGTTTGGAAAACGGAGGGGTAAATTATATGTTTTACTTACTAAACGATTTTATAAACTTGAGTTTGGGCCCACTCACCCTTATTGTTTTGGTAACCCCTCCAAGTCGTGCTAATGAGGTAGAGGATGAACCTGAGGCTGAGGCAAAGATCCACTTCTGCGTACCTGAACCCCTGTTGGGTGGTGTACCCGCAGGTTTATGTTAGAGTCGTGCTCGCAACTTGTAGTTTGGATTTCATCCCTTGTCTGACATCTGTTTATTTCGGATTTGATGTAAAACTTTAATTTGGTTTTTATGCATTTGAACGTTTAAGGTTAAAATTGGAACATTATTTTGGGTGTCAGACGGGAGCAGGGCACGTCCCCATGTGGTCCCAGAGAGGATCGGGGCGGGTCCTGTCACCCTAACTCGAAACCAGACCCGTTCAGTCCCCTATTTCCTTCTCCGGCCACCCAGGTCACCCCCCGTCACGATGGCAGTCTCAACCTCTTCCTAAGACCATCCTAAACCTCACCCAACTCACCAAGACCGTCGACTCGCTCCCTAAGTCCACGACTTTCAACCTGAGCAAAACGGAAAAACAGAGTACATCTGTATGCTCCGTCGTGCCAACCTCCACCGTGCACTCCCCGTCACGGCTGCCCCACCAGAAGACTCCTAGGACTCCACTGAACTCCCTAGACCTCACGGAACTCCTCGATTCAACCCCTAAACCTACGACTTAGCTCCTGAACCCAGACAACAAAACAGAGCAAAGAAACGAGGATGAGGAATTACCTGTCCTCCTGTCGCCGTCGTGAGCTCAGCCGTGAGGCAGTAGTTCCTCCCGTCCTCCTCCGTCATCTGGACACTTCCACTGGCCTCGATTGGTTGATCACGGCCACAACACCACCCACAAACACTCACGTCCTCCCTGTTTTTCTCTGATTTTCCGTGGCTCTCAACTCACACACAAACCATCACCGCACCTCCAAACCTCCTCCATGTCTTCCTCTCACTGCTCTGATCACTCTCACACATTCACAAACTCACCAGCACCCACGATCACCCCTCAATTTCTCTCAATCTCCCCCTCTGTTTTCTGTTCTTCGAACACACACACGACTCACACACCTGCACGGTTGCCCCAAATAATTGGACCGTGTATGCTAGAAACCTCTAGCCCTCCTACACGTGTCACCAATCCTACCCTTCCTCTCATAAAAATGGCTCAATCCCAGCCATCCACTTCCTTCTCTGTGCACAAATCCCCAGACAACCAAAAGACCAAAATACCTTTCCTTTTAACCCAAATTTACGCTTTTACCACTACCTTTCTAGACCCGTAACTCTCACATCGTAAGTCCGATGGATACGTGCCGTCTGTCATCGAACTCAGGACGACGAGATCTATCTAAGTATCCTAGGTCAACGTACCAAAACCCATTCGTAACAAAAGTCAACTCTCCCCCCTAGTTTAACCAAATTACGGTTATGCCCTCAACCTTCCGAACATCATAACTTCCTCCTCGGATGTCGGAATCGGGCGTGCCACCTGCCTACGGATTCGTGACGGCCTAAACTACGTCCTGGTCATCGGTCACAACCCAATTGACCACCTGAACTAAAAGTCAACTTTTTGCCCGGACTAGGGGCAAAATCGTCATTCTAGGCTAGTGACCTTATCGGGACCAACTAACCCCCGATTAAGCTCACTAATCCCATCTTAATCACTATCTTAACCCTAGTTTCCGGGACGGGTCGTTACAACCTACCCACCTAAAAATAATTTTGTCCCCGAAATTCCACAGCTAGTTTCCGACACCTAGGGTCCCCTACCTGGTAAGCAATACTAGGTCAACAACAACTTCTCCTGGGTTTCCTGTCTATCATCTCCACCTTGGGTATTTCACTCCGTCCCCAACTACCAGTTACACTTCATGGTGTACGCAAGGGAAACCCTATAACAGAAAACAAAGGTATTTTAAAAGACCTCATATGGAGTACTCAAACAAAGTTCATAGAGTACATCATCACGTACAACAACAGACACTTCCCAGAACCCTTCTCAACTCCTACCCAGGACACTCTAATCCAACAGGAAAATCCTTACCGGCTGCTACTTCGACCACTTGTCGGAAAAATCTACAAAGTCCTAAAGGCAACCTCTAGATTGTGGGTTCTCTTCCTTCAATAACCTCATATCGATCAGGTATAGTCCCTCTTTTCCTATTCCTTCCTTCCGCCCTCAACGGAACTCACCGTAACACTCCAGGTCACCTAGGGAAAATCCTAGACTCTCCCCTGGGATCCAGCAACAAAGTAGGTACAACACAACCAAAAGTAACACAAGTACCTGTCCCCGCATCGGGTGCCGACTGAACTTCCTGCTGAGTCATCAAAAACACTCGGGCCTGAGATCCCGACGCTCTACCACGTCCCTTCGAACTACTAGTGGCACCACCACCTCCTCTAGTGCCTGCTGTCCCTGACGCTGTACTCTGTCCAGGCTCCGCCACTCCTCGGCCTACACCACCTTCCTGTGGCAACAGTGGACACTCACGTCGGAAATGACCTCGCTCTCCGCAGTAGAAACAAACATCCCGACCTCGTCCACCACTCGATCTCCCCGTCGACGCAACAGACGTCGCACTAGCTTGCGGAGTCGGTTGTGCTCGGTAACCTCGAAATCCCGGACTCTGGAAACTACCAGGTCTACCGAAACGATCATCGCCCGACGACGACGCTCCACCGAAGTTACCTCTCTTCGGTGTCCTCTGGCTCGAAGCTCCAGAAAAAGATGGTTCCCGGCGTCGCACCGGCAAACTCGCCTCAACCCTTACCGCAGCGTCCGACAACTCTCGGAGAGTAGTAAACGATCCAACCGTCACTATGGCTCGAATCTCACCTCGCAGGCCCAGCTCAAACCTACGACACTTCTCGGCTTCAGTAGCCACGAACGCAGGAGCAAACCGAGACAACATATGGAACTTCCGTTCGTACTCAGCCACACTCAGATTCCCCTGTTGAAGTTGCAGAAACTCAGCCTCCTTGGCATCTCGGAAAGAACGAGGATAATACTGATCCAAGAATCTCTCCCGAAACGTCTCCCAGGTCACCGTGTGGGCATCCCAACCAGACAACTCGAGGGTATACCACTACTCGTACGCTGCACCATCCAGTAAAAAAGTAGCTAGTAACACTCGCTCCTCCGGTGGACAATGCATCACTGCAAAGATCCGCTCAAGTTTCGTAATCCACCTCTGAGCTTCCTCAGGATCTGCCCCACCACTAAAAGTAGTAGCCCTGAGCCGCTGGGCTCACTCAATCGTAGCACTCTCGGTTCCTCTCGCCGCTTCTTCTTTAGGTCGTGGAGAGGGTCCACGTCTCGGAGGCATCATCACTCGCACGCTGAAAGAGGCATAGAAGTAGTCAAACAACCGAAACACAACCTCACAGACTGACAAACCCCAACAACTCGACAAACCTATGCTCTAATACCATTTGTCAGGACCCACCCCGGTTTCACCCCGAAAACCGAGGTAAATCATGCTCCCGTCTGATACCCTGACACACATACAGTCAGACGCAGGAGAAATTATACTACATATCCCGAAGTCAACAGTTTACAGAGCATAGTACTCAATACAGAAGAAAGAAAACTATTAAACGTACATGCACACGGAAATTAAAACAAAATACTCCAGGATCCCTCTCGTAACTTCTATGCCTCAAACGCTACCTCGACGCCGGAACCCCGCGCTAGCTCCACAACTTGGAGGGCAGTTAAGACAAAAGGTGTGAGTGGACCAAAATAAAATAAGAATTTCCAAAACCATTTTAGAAGAAAACCGGGTTTAGCCTCCGTTTTGAAACCACATGCATAACCCAGTTATCAAAACGGTTATAAATCAATCATCATAAAATTTCATAAGAAACAGAAACACTATCAGACAGTTATAAAAATCATATCAGAAGCATCATAAAACCGTATCATAGATCGTGAATATTAACTCATCATTTTCCGATCAAACCTGCTGGACCTATCCGAGTCTTTAAACTCCCGAGTCTTTAAACTCAATCAAGGCCTCAAGAATATCCGAGTCTTTAAAATCCCGAGTCTTTAAACTCAACAGGCCTACGGGGGAAATATTAATATATCCGAGTCTTTAAACTCCCGAGTCTTTAAACTCAATCCGGGTCTTTAAACCCAATCCGGGCCCGTCCCCCGTCAATCAATATCCGGGTCTTTAAACCCAATATCCAGATCCAGCAAATCCAATCCAAAACCATTTGAAAACCATTTCTAAAGCCATATCCAAACCCGAATCCGAAATCACTGGTCTGATGCCCTTCCGGCATCCAGAACCGTCATTCCGAACCCAAATCCGGAAATTCACTTTTCAACTTTAAAACCAAATTCCGCTTCCGAAATCCGATTCTAAAACCGAAAATCCTTTAATCACTAAATCATGTTTCAAAATCCCTTTATAAGCATTCAAACCAGTTATCCTTTGAAAACCCAAAACCATGGCATTTTACTCAGAAATCGACGTTTCTCGTAAAACGTGCCAAATACCGTACTTCCTCGAAAAACGTGAAACAATGTAAAACCAACAAAGCATATTTGATAAACATAGAATCATGATTAAAACCATAAAACAAGTAATTAAAAGCAGTTATGCATGCTCGAGTTTAGAGAAGGGGTCCACTCACAGTACCGAGCCCTCAATCGCGTCCCGAACGTCTCGTACGTTCCTCAGCTTCCTCGGGAACTCCCGATCCTGTCAACAACCGCCAAAGTACGTTACTAACACGTCTACGAAGGTCCACCTAATTTGCCCCGAAAATCCCCGGGTCCTAGTCGTAACGAACCGAAACCCTAAACCTTCAACCTCGCGGAACTAACCTCAAACGACGTCCGATTAACCCGAAACCAATCCCATTAGACTCGTCACAATTCCTATACCAAAAATTATGTTGAAAACTTCCTCAACCGCTGCCACACGTTCCCCCACGCGCCGCCCAAAGAGGCTGCGCGTGGCCCTCACGCGCCTGCTACAGTGTATCTTCAACCTCGAGCAGACCCGGTTCAGCACAGTTCCTGCACATCGAACCGGCGTCAGCGGTTCTCCGCCGTACCTGCACCAAAACTGCTCCTCTCTTCACCCACAGCATCGTCCAGTTCCTAGCTATCCATCTCCCTTACTCAACCACCTCGACACAACGTCTAAGTCATCGTCCCTAACTCGAAACCAGACCCGTTCAGTCCCCTGTTTCCTTCTCCGGCCACCCAGGTCACCCCCCGTCACGGTGGCAGTCTCAACCTCTTCCTAAGACCATCCTAAACCTCACCCAACTCACCAAGACCGTCGACTCTCTCCCTAAGTCCACAACTTTCAACCTGAGCAAAACGGAAAAACAGAGTACATCTGTATGCTCCGTCGTGCCAACCTCCACCGTGCACTCCCCGTCACGGCTGCCCCACCAGAAGACTCCTAGGACTCCACTGAACTCCCTAGACCTCACGGAACTCCTCGATTCAACCCCTAAACCTACGACTTAGCTCCTGAACCCAGACGACAAAACAGAACAAAGAAACGAGGATGAGGAATTACCTGTCCTCCTGTCGCCGTCGTGAGCTCAGCCGTGAGGCATTAGTTCCTCCCGTCCTCCTCCGTCCTCTGGACACTTCCACTGGCCTCGATTGGTTGATCACGGCCACAACACCACCCACAAACACTCACGTCCTCCCTGTTTTTCTCTGATTTTCCGTGGCTCTCAACTTACACACAAACCATCACCGCACCTCCAAACCTCCTCCCTGTCTTCCTCTCACTGCTCTGATCACTCTCACACATTCACAAACTCACCAGCACCCACGATCACCCCTCAATTTCTCTCAATCTCCCCCTCTGTTTTCTGTTCTTCGAACACACACACGACTCACACACCTGCACGGTTGCCCCAAATAATTGGACCGTGTATGCTAGAAACCTCTAGCCCTCCTACACGTGTCACCAATCCTACCCTTCCTCTCACAAAAATGGCTCACTCCCAACCATCCACTTCCTTCTCTGTGCACAAATCCCCAGACAACCAAAAGACCAAAATACCTTTCCTTTTAACCCAAATTTACGCTTTTGCCACTACCTTTCTAGACCCGTAACTCATACATCGTAAGTCCGATGGATACGTGCCGCCTGTCATCGAACTCAGGACGACGAGATCTATCTAAGTATCCTAGGTCAACGTACCAAAACCCATTCGTAACAAAAGTCAACTCTTCCCCCTAGTTTAACCAAATTACGGTTATGCCATCAACCTTCCGAACATCATAACTTCCTCCTCGGATGTCGAAATCGGGCGTGCCACCTGCCTACGGATTCGTGACGTCCTAAACTACGTCCTGGTCATCGGTCACAACCCAATTGACCACCTGAACTAAAAGTCAACTTTTTGCCCGGATTAGGGGCAAAATCGTCATTCTAGGCTAGTGACCTTATCGGGACCAACTAACCCCCGATTAAGCTCACTAATCCCATCTTAATCACTATCTTAACCCTAGTTTCCAGGACGGGTCGTTACAAAACATGCTTGTATATAAAGAAAACACCATGTTTAAAAATAATAAGACACCAGAATTTCGGATATAAAATTCAAGTCATAAACCATGGACCCACAAAATATGGAACATGAAATGTATATAAAATACATGTGTAACACCCCGAAAAATCCAAAGAATGTAAAATATTAAAATAATATGAAAAATGACGTTTTTACCCTTAGAGGGATGTGGCTAAAAGTTAACTTTTTGTTTAGAATACTTTTTGTATATTTGCCGAGGACCATTGTGTAGGTCTCGGGACACTAAATCCGTAGACAGGTGGCATGTCAAAAACGGAGCTCGGATGAAAAAGTTACGGGTCTGGGAAGTTCAAGGGCAAAATGGTCAATTGTGACTTAAAGGGTAAAATGGTAATTGTGAACAGTAATTGAATTAAATGGGACAAGTGGCTGCAGTAAACTTAATTAAATGGGGTAATTGGCTGAATCAGCCCTTTAGATGACTCAGGAGTGGTTGTGAGTGACATGTGTCACTTGTAAATGTCAAGTAGTGCACTTGGTTGCTTTGTTGTATAATTAATTAAATTAATTAATCTATTGCATTATCATATAGTGTTAAGTATCATAGGGTGTTCATATTGTACAAGACACAGAGAACACCATTCCCATCCCTTTGATCGATTCTCAGCAGAACAAAGGAAACAAGCGTAATTGAGTGAACAATAAGTGTAATTGTGGAGTGAAAAACCGAAAGGGAACAGAGAAAACCCAAAGAAAACCATAATGGGAACACCCGAAAAATCACCCAAAACTGTAATTGTCAAATTTGATTTCTTAGACGGCTTCGATTGCAATTGACGTGACTTTTAGCCTTTTGGGAGCTGGACGACTCGAACCAAATCAATTGGGAAGTCAATTTATGGTGAATTGACGAAGAACAGACCCTGCGATCTCTTGGAATTTTGGAGATTGAGTTCGATTACTTGGAGGTAAGGAACCTTGAAATTGATTTCACATTTGTATTTAGAATGGACGTAGGATGCTTCTGGTGAAATTAATTGAATGAAACAGGTTGATTTTGGGTAGAACCCGATTTAGGACCCGTCGGGTGTCCACCTTGAGTCGAGGGATTCTAGGGTTCAATTCATGAAATTGAAGTCACAGATCAGTTATAAACATGGAATGGATGAAAATGAGTGAAAAAACTGGAGGAATTGGGTTCAATTTGATGGAAAACGAATCGGGTTGCACCGCGGGTTGCAGACCCGTATAACAGAGAAACGGGTAACAAGGACGACACTGTTCACGACGCGTGGCTTTCACGCGCAGCCGCTTGCCGCGACGCGTGAGGGCGCGTGGCTGGGAATTTGGTCTTGGGTCCAACATACTTTTTTATGTTCTCGATGATACGAACCTATTAGCGTTGATTTCGGGTCAATCGGATATGAATTTAAAGTAGTTTTGCGTACCCGAAGCGTGTAGGTTACGTTTAAATAATATTATTTTATTCCGACGACTAGGGAATTCGTACATGGGGTCATGTGATAACCTAGTAACCTGCTATTCCTTTGTTTGACAGGCCAAAATATTTCCAGGACGTCGGAAGAGAACGAATAGCTCGAAACTGAACAATCTGGACGGTGTGTGAGTGGACTTTTGTTTTCTACCCTGAATGCATGCATATATATTTTAAATGTTTTATGATATATTTGAAATAATTTGGTATGACTGATGTTCGATATGATGATTTCCGGATGTTGGGAATATTATATTATTTTATATGCTTTTGGGCACGATTTTTGAGAAATCCTTGATATTGTTGTTTTGGGCGAAGGCTCGGGATTTGAGCTTGATTTTGACTCGGATTATGAGTCTGGAAATGGATTTGATGGATTGTATTATGACTAAGATTGCGATTGTACGGATTTTCGTGAAACTGGTTTACGGATTTTGAAAAATGGTTTTGATATTAAATGCAACTATTTTTCACTGATTTTCATGATGATGATATATTGTGGCTATTAGGGCTTTCGGTGTGGAATATGTTTCCCCCGAAGTGTACCCTGGAGATAACGCTCGCCTCCAGGATGGAAGTGTTTACCCCGGAGAGGTCACGTAGCACGGTCTGTTATCATGCAGCCGAGGGAGGCTCGACTTAGATCAGATGTGCTGGATGATATGGAGGTCGGTCGGTGATATGTTCACGACGACTTGGATGGCCGGCTGGTGATGTGTTCACAGCGGCGGATGCTCGGATTTTGAGCGGTCTTTGAGCCTATTGATTTGCACGCGTTGCAGGGATAACGTGACTATATATTGGACCTGGATTCTGTGGTTTTATTTATGTTTGAGATTTATATTTGTGCCTTGATTATTTAACTTATACTTTATGATATGCATGCATGTTTGTGAAACTAGAGGGTAAGACTATATTTTGATAAATGTATTTCTAAACGTTTCTTTTTGTCCACTCACACCTTTGATGTTTTATGTACCCTCCAGGCCAGTGCACATGTATTGAGGCTAGTATCAAGGCAAAGGAATAAACAGACCGTTGCATACTCAGACACCTTGCAGCGTAGGATTTTGATCCCTACTTGTAAATATTACCTATGCTCTGTAAACCTGTTGACTAGGTCAACGGTCTCGGAATACTGAATTATCACTGGTCTGACAATGTTTATCGTTTGTTATGTTCTATATGTATATATGTTAAACTACTTTTGGTACCTTCGAGTTATTGTCAGACGGGAGCAGGATCTTTCACGATTATCGAGGGATAATCGGGATGGGTTTGTCAACATGTGACTCACATTTTCCTGAAATCCCCATTGATAAAATCACCTGGAAAACCTGGACAGAAACATCACAAATCAACTCACAACTCATCCTTGATTTCCCCCGAGTCGCCACTTATACCGTGGCAGCTGGCTATAACAATCCTTTGAGTCATAGTTGCGATCTATTTGGCTGGAATATCCGTACTATACATAGGCAACTTCCAAGATCTGGTGGTGACACACTCCATGATGCCAGTCCAGAAATAATGGCCCTAGGATCTGGCGGAGACATACTCCGTGATGCTAGTCCAGAAAAGGTAATCACCGTATATCTTGAGGATAGTCAAAATTGGAAAACAGTTTAAAAGTAAAGCCAAAACCTTTCTTAAAATAAATTCTTGACTCCAAATCCAAGTCAAAACAATTCAACTAGGGTTTGAACCCAAAACACTCTTTCCACGAAAATCCGTAAAACATTTGTCCTAAATAGTAAGTCGAATTATTATTTAAAAACCATAAATCCACCGTTAACACACAACAACATTTAGACTAATTTTTCAAACCATTTCAATCTTGATAATATCGCAAATCATTTAAAATAGCTCAATATGTTTGTATCATGATTATAAATCAAAAGTCCACTCACAGACTATCAAATCGAGCTCATTCCCCAACTGTGCACTCCTCCAAGGTCCTTAGATTGGTACCTCTTGTCAAAAGTACTAACCGTAGGCCATTAATATCACATGTAACCTCATACTCGAACCCCCTAATTTGAGGGAAAACACACGCATCCTAAACGTAAGCATCATCACGTCGGATGCCCAGAAGTACCCCCAAACGATGTACAATTGATCTAAAACTGGCGCCAATAGATTCGTATAGTCGAGAACTTGAAAACTCGCGTCAATCTTGCCTTGAGGAAGGAAAGCACATGCCCCACGTGCTGGTGGAAGGGTGGCGGCTCTTCCCCACCTGCCAACGCCACTACTGGCTTGCTGGAAAATGTTGTTTCCGGTTTGTTTTGAAGTTTTTCTAAAAACTTCATTTCTTTACCAAATATAATGTTCTAAAGTCTACATTCATCTACTCGAACCCAACAATCTAAATCCAAGTTCCAAATCGAGATTCATTACCTATGGTGGCTAGAAAATGGCTAAGAAGGTGTTGTTGTACTGTTCACCTTCAAATCTTCTTCCTCCGGCACTACAACTCCGATGGTGGGCATGTTTGGGCTCAAAATGAGGAGAGGAAGATTATGGTGTGATTTTTTTGTGGTGGTTTGGCCTAAAAAAAATTCAAATTAGAGGTTGTTGTTTGTGTTCTTCGGGTGAACTAGAGAGAGGATGAGAGGAAGGGGAGATAATCTCCCATAAAAATTTTGGAGGGTGTGGTTAAAAAAATGTCCAGCTAAATTACCAAATTTCCCTTAGAAGTTTCTAGATCCACAACTCTCTCATTGGATCTCCATTTTACATGTGTCACTTGTCTACGAATTCGTGAGTTCGAGACCTACGTAACGATCCTAGATAGACATGCAATAAGTTCCCAAACCAAAAGTCAAAGTTTGTGTATTAAAATACAAATAAGGGCAAACTAGTCATTATCAAAATAATTTTTGGGTTGTTACATTTTAATTCTTAGTATACTTTTAACAATCCATTACTTTAATAGCATGACTATTTATTGGATCGACCGGGCTAGTTTTTTTTTTCTTTTCCCTTGGATGAACTATTACGTTTAGGGTTCGTTTACTTATGGGTAATGAGAATCAAATCAAAGACAATGATTCTCATTATGGACTACTCCTCTATTTACTTGCACAATTAGATTTTTTCTTAACATGTGAGCCTCATTTGAAATCCCTTATGCTATTACCCCAAAATGGGTAATAGGATTAACTAAGGCGGGGAGTATTAATAATTCTCATTACTTATTTTTAATTTTTTGATTTACCAAAATTGACCTACAATTTTTATTGTAATTACAGCCTTTAAACATAATAAAATTATGCGTACTCATATTTTCTTATGAATGATTCAATGCTCCGACATATTAGCCCTTCAATTCTCCAAACACTCTTCTTGCTCTAGACGTTTTTTTTGCCCCAAAGTTGGAGATCAATTACCTAGATGCTTAATTGTGGCTGCTGGGTTAGTATGTGTTCAGATAAAGATCACAATAAAATAAGTTGCTAAAAAAGCTAAGGAAAAAAAGGTATCTTAGTAATTAATTAATTTGTATTTCAAATCATAACATCAATAATAATGCAAATCAATCTCATTATTGTTTTAATTCTATATAGCTTGTAAACAACTCTGTCGACGCTACATCTGACCAAACAACATGCCTGTTTAAGAAGATTCGGGAGAATACATCAAGCCCATCTTCAAGGCCCATCATTAAGGCTCATAGTGAAGGCCCATGCCTAAAGATCACTACTATGATTTAACTCTAGGCAACTCCTATAAATAGAGAGTCTCCCCCCTCATTCAAGGGGACTCACTCCCTTCATTCTCCCTACATATACTTCTATCTCTCAAAGGCTCTTAGCCTCCTGGACATGTACCAAAATATATATGCATCAACAATTTGACGCCGTCCGTGAGAATTGAAAAAAAAAGGTTATGTTGGTTCTTTTCAATTTTCTTACTTACTAAAACACCATAACCACCCAAAACACCAAGAAAAAACTCAGATTGGTCCACTACCAAAATAACCCCGTAAATATCACATGTTCTATATTTTCTTCTTATTTTGGTATTTATAATTTATGTTATCAAATCTAACCATTTTTGGTACATTGAAAACCTAACCCTTTCACCATCGCATCGTCACCATAATACAGTCACCCTGTTGCCCTAAGCCATTGCCGCTATACTGAAGATATACAACAATAATGCAAGGACATCATTAAATTTTCCATGCATGAAAATTACATGGTGGGATTATGGAATATATGAGGAGATTTAGTAGATTGAAATTGCGGTATTTGGTGATTGCAACGTGTACACCCATGATTGTGGCCTTTAAACAATTAAGCAGCTTGCAGTTGAATCCCCCTCAACTCAAGTAGTCTTGTTGTAGAACAGATTGTGCTGCGTGCGTTAGGCCTTTCCACATGAATATTCAGATTCATATATTTCTAAAGAAAATATAAGAAGATTTCAATAATTGAATTCTCCCACTTATAATTCCATCTAGAAAAAGATCAATGATGGTTGTAGTGCATCAGTTATCACGATGAGTGTAGAAGGTCACACTGGTTATTCAGCGGAGAAAAACTGCGGCGAAGATAAAAGGTAGATCGTTTCACTGTCATTCTAGTCGAAGTGAAACGGTTTTGAAATGATTTTCATATGCATGCATGGTTTTGGAAAACGGAGGGTAAAAGATAGATGTTTTCAAATTATGTTTTTAAACTATTTTTTTCATATGAATTAGCAAGATTTGCATTTATTCCTTGTCCAACAAGAATTCTATTATACGGGAGCAGAACTCGTGTATACTATTCTAGTGTTTTAGGGTGGGATCCTGCCAGAAAGGGTGGTAAGAGAGGCACGTGAAGGCGCTGAAAGACAACATCCATGGCATCACCAAACCCGACATTTGAAGGCTCGCTCACGGAAGAGTGAAGCATATCAGTGGCCTCATCTATGAAAAAACCAAAGGCGTACTCAAGATATTCTTGGAGAATGTCATTCGCGATGCTATCACTTAGAGCACACTAGGAGGAAGACGGTCACAGCCATGGATGTGGTTTATACTCTCAGGAGGAAGAGACAAACTCTCTATCGTTTGGAGGTTGAGCAAATTAGCCAATATCTATCATCCATCTCACAAATTAACCAGCTTGCGGTTTTTAGTTGTTGTTGGGTTATTAGTTTCCAATATGTAAACGAATCATCTTTCATTGTTTTTCTAATTTCAATTTCAACAACGACGATAAATAATTAGCATGAAAAAAATGAATTCCTTCGGTGAAGACTTGTGTGTGTGTGTGTGTTTTTTTGTGGGATTGTCACCGCCATTCGATGCTCTCTTGGGCTTAAGCTTGCCTTTGCTTTCTTTCTTCTTGCTTGGAATAGGCGCATCGGCCGAGTAAAGAATTGTTATAATTAGGGTTTATTTTTAATTAAATTTATTTTTATTTACTTTTTGTTTCATTTTTTTAAGATGGTTAATTAAAAAATGAAATGTTTGAATTGTTTTTAAAAAATTTCATGGATTGCCATATCGTATGTTACATGTGTTGCGATAAGAAAACTTGGAAAGGTAGTTGGTGCCTCTAGCATTGTTGATCATAATAACTCTTAATAATATTTTAAGAATATGAGGCTAATTTTTAAATAAAATATTTATTTGAACTTAAATTAAATATTTTTAAAAAGTTTAAGCATTTTTTAATATCACTTAAAAAAAAATAAGTGAAATTTAAACATTCCGGATCCTTTTAATTTGTGGGCTCAGAATAGTCGCCCTTATGGCCCTAGGTCATGGCCGATCATGCCTGCCCACTATCACATCTTGTCTATGGTGTTACTTATTTAAGATAAAATTAAATATAGTTCCGTAATTTATTTAAGATAATGATTTATTTCATTTACTCTCACTCTTTATTCAAACAAACGTATCATAAAAAATAATTGTTAATATGGAAATAGTCTGGATTGAGAAATTCATTGTATCCCTTCATCTCGAGATTCAATATTAACACCATTGTCTCTTTTATTGTGTATAAAGATCGAAGAAGAATTTTTCAATTAAGATAATTTTTATATTAACAATAATAAGAGGTAAATATAATAAAATAAAATAATTATTTCTATTTATATATTTGGTTGGAGTCGGATTTTTATAAATTCTACTATTGTGACCAACCAAACCAAATAATTTGAATGGGTTCGAATTTTTTAACTTGATTGATAATAAACAAAATATTTAGATCTTATCGAATCAGATTTAGTTGATTTATTTATTGTGACATTGTTATGTAGTGACAAACTTACGCAAATCTGCTTCTCTGATATTTAATATGGCTGCGAAAGAAAATAAAAAATGGAAAATAAAATAAAATCCTTTACTACCCCCTAAAATTTCAACTTACATAGACCACCGAGAGGGGATGTGAGAAAACTTGGAGTTCATCCGAATAACTATTGTCAGTGTTGAAACTCCGTACAAAATATCGAAAGAGAAAATTGTAAACAGAACAAAGGGAGGAACTGGGAAGAGGAAGAGGAATGAAAAAATAGCCGCACTTGATAGGACGACGCAGGTAGGACGCGTTAGCCGCTGAATACCCCAAGGCAGAGCACAAGAGATAGTAAGACAACCTCTGCAAATCTATGTTCGATATCATTCTCAACCTACCATTCTTTTCATCTTTTTTTTCTTCTTGCATTGTCTATTATTTTGCTGCGGGTTAGGTTTTTTGTGTGTTGCAATTAGGTTAAATCTCTGGTGGGTGTTTGTCTTTTCTGGGTTTTCTGTAAGATTTGCGAAGTGGGTATTGCTTGCTTACCTGTTTTATCTGGAATATCGTTTTGTTGCTTCCATTTTATTTGGTAGGTGTAGAAATTTCTATTCTGCTCTGTTATTTATGATTAATATCTGATATTTACAAATTTTTCTATTATTTTATGAAATGGGTTATATAGTTTTCTGATCTATGAAGATGGGTTTCTGGAGGAATCTATGGTTTCCAAAGTGGGATTTGATTGTACTTTGACATAAATTTAGTGACCAGGGTAATTTATTATTGAGCTCTTTATTATTTGTTATGATCTCTACGACTGCTGCTGTATATTTATTATTATCAGTCTCCTTGTTCTCTTTAGATGATGTGATCATATTCTCGTTATTGATGATTAAAGCTGTAAAAGATGATTCTCCTTTTCATTTCCCTCTCAGCAAGCACTTAAGCTTTCTTGTTCTCTTTATAGTATCCTTATACCTTCATCTGAGATAGAACTCGTTTAGTTTGGGTCTTCTTTCTTATCCTTTCTGGTCCAGTTATGCTTGTATTCAAATCTGTATCACTTCCAATTCTCGTTTGTGGTATGAAATGGGTCTAAGAGAGGTTCTCTTTCATGCTTCTGTATCATTTAGGTAGAGATAGAGATTGTTCATCTTCATTCTGGTATATATTGGTTGTTCTAGATGGATCCAATGGCTGAAGAGCAAATAGATTATGGAGAGGAGGAATATGGAGGGACTCAGAAGCTTCATTATCAGGGAAGCGGAGCCATCTCTGCACTTGCAGATGAAGAACCGATGGCTGAAGACGATGAGTATGATGATCTCTATAATGATGTTAATGTTGGAGAGGGCTTCTTGCAGATGCATCGGTCTGATCCACCACTGCAACTAGGTAGTGTTGGCAATGGAGGGCTCCAAGCACAGAAAAATGGTGTTCCGGAACCAAGAGTTCAAGCTGGTATCTCTCATGAACTAAAGACTCCTGGGGTTTCAGTTGAAAGGAAGTATTATGGTGCTGGGGCCCAGTTTCAGGAGCAGAAGGGTCAGCCTCCAGGGGCGAAGGAGCCAGAACTTGGCTCAACAGGATACGTGGGTGGGATTTCTGCATCACAAACGGGGAGGGTTATGGAGATTACTCATGACACTCAAGTCAGACACATGGGATTTCAGGGGTCAACAACTATGCCCCCAAATAACGGTGTTGATTCTTCTGATATTACTGAAAAAACTGCTGACGAGCATGTTCCCTCTCTGAATTCTGGCCCTGTTGGTACTTTAGGAGTTTCACAAATGCCAACTAATCAAATGAGTAACACGGTTAATGTTAATCGTCCATTGGTTAATGAAAATCAAATCCGGCCACCAATTGAGAATGGTTCGGCCATGCTGTTTGTGGGGGAACTACATTGGTGGACAACCGATGCAGAGATTGAAAATGTTTTATCTCAGTATGGGAGGGTCAAGGAAATTAAGTTTTTTGACGAGAGAGCAAGTGGTAAATCCAAAGGTTATTGTCAGGTTGAGTTTTATGATCCAGCTGATGCGACTGCATGCAAAGAAGGAATGGATGGCTATCTTTTCAATGGGAGAGCTTGCGTTGTTGCTTTTGCTTCGCCTCAAACTTTGAAGCAGATGGGAGCTTCTTATTTGAGCAAATCCCAAGGCCAGACTCAATCTCAGCAACCAGGAAGAAGGCCCATGAATGAGGGTGTTGGGAGGGGTGGAGCTGTGAATTTTCAAACTGGAGACACCGGTGGCGGTGGGAGGAATTTCGGAAGGGGTGGATGGGGACGAGGTGGACAGGGAGTTAGAGGTCCTGGAGGTGGAGGACCAATTAGGGGAAGAGGAGGGCCTATGGGTGCAAAGAACATGGCTGGGAACCCTGCTGGTGTTGGAGCCGGTCCTAATGGAGGAGGCTATGGACAAGGCCTTGCAGGTCCTGGATATGGTGGTCCTGTAGGAGGCATGATGAATCCACAGGGTATGATGGGTTCTGGATTTGATCCATCATATATGGGTCGAGGAGGAGGTTATGGAGGGTTTCCAGGTCCTGCTTTTCCTGGAATGCTTCCTCAATTTCCTGCTGTTAATACAATGGGGCTTGCTGGGGTGGCTCCTCATGTAAACCCAGCATTCTTTGGCAGGGGAATGGCACCTAATGGGATGGGAATGATGGGGTCTTCTGGAATGGATGGGCATCATGCAGGGATGTGGAATGACCCAAGCATTGGTGCGTGGGGAGGAGAAGAACATGGTCGAAGGACTAGGGAGTCAAGTTATGGTGGTGAAGATGGTGCGTCTGAACATGGGTATGGAGAGGCCAATCATGAAAAGGGAGCGAGGTCAAGCGCTGCACCAAGGGAAAGAGAACGGGGATCTGAGCGTGACTGGTCAGGAAACTCTGAGAGGAGGCATCGTGATGAGAGGGAGCAAGATTGGGACAGGTCCGAAAGAGCAGATCACAGGGAGCATCGATACAAAGAAGAAAAAGATAGTTACCGAGACCATCGACACCGAGAGCGTGAGCATGATGCAGGCTATGAGGATGATTGGGACAGGGCTCAACGTTCTTCAAGACCTCGGAGCAGGTCTAAAGCAGTTCCCGAAGATGATCACCGGCCTCGATCAAGGGATGTTGATTACAGGAAGAGGAGACGATTGCCATCTGAGTGATGCAATTTGCCATATATCCTTTTTTCGCTTGTCTTTGGGACAGCAGAATATCAGTTCTGACCTTAGTATGTTTTTCCGTGGATACCAACAGTGATTCTGCATTCTTCTTCTGGGTTTCGATGGCCCCACCTGCAATGCGAACATGCCTTATTTTGGGAGAAGTAAGTTTACCAGCGTGCATAGGAGGGAAGGATCGGTTCCCCCTTGCTTTTACACTGCTTTCTACAGAACATTCAGCTTTGGAAATTAATATTTGTGTGCTTAAAACAATTAATAACATATGAGTGGCTTATCAACGAAGATATAGCTGTGGGGGTTTGGCGACTCATTTCCTGCAGCTTTTATCTAGTTGGTTTAATATCCATGCTACACAATCTATCTTAAAGACAATTGCTTTCGGGCTTTGTGATATTTGTAGTTTGAAAACTTCTTGTGTTGTATTGTATTGCGGATAGATTTTTTTTTCCTAGATTATGTTATCTTTGTGCTTGATCTTAGCCAAAAGGTTTAGAGAGATGATTGTTTCTGTTTTTTTTTTCAGCATTTAACTGATGATACCTATAACTGTGTAGGAATGATTGAATATATACATGTGGTTTTGCTCTTGTATTTTGATTTTCCTTGTGTTGTAGAATTAGAACTGTACAATGGTATTGGTGCTGCTAATTTTGATGTGCTATGTTTCAACATCTTCTTGCTTTTGTTATTTTTCTATTAAAGTGGCAGCGATAGATTATGAGGTGGTGTCTTGAAAGTTATTTCTTTGATGTCTATTGACATGCGGGTTTTCTTTTAATCATCATATTCAGGGAATGGAGTGGGCAACTCCTTTTCATAATTTTGAATCTACCTGTGCTGGTCACTTGGTGGAAGATGTGTTACATGGATGCGTTGCCAAGTGTGCAAAAGAAGCCATTGAGTTTTTTTCAATTTCATCGTATTTTTGTTGAAGTTCCACCTAAACCTGAATTTCTTTGTGTAATGGTAGACCTGTTTGTATTAGGTCCAAATGTAAAGCCCTCTTTTGTTTTTAGGATTGTATTAGGGTTACCAATGAGCTTGTAAAAGTCTTGTACTGAATTTGATGTGCTTAATTGTACATATTCAGTGTGTTGTAACCGTAGTTGTCTTCTCTATGTATGACGGATCAGGGTTGAGTCATTTATACATTGTATCAAGAAACCCTTGTGCTAAATTGTAATTAGTTGGGGTGAGTTTTTTTAAAACCCAGTTGCTGTTGAAGCAACATCCTGTAAAGAATCTTATTTTTCATGTATAATGTAACTGTGAGGTGTAATTGGGTTTAGGGGTTCTGAGTTGTACTGTAAATGATTTGGGACTTAAACACTTGTTTAAGCTAGCTAGGGTTTGTTTCTCTTTTCTTGGAGACTGATGCGGTGCTCCTTCCTCGTGTATATTTTTTCACTTGGGCTTTATCTTTTTAGCTTTTTCCGGGATACAAATTCTCAACAATGTATTTTAGAATTTCGGTGTGGAGGTGTTGAGTCCTGTTGTATATTGTATTGTACTTATTGTATGAGAAGCTGCATCATTGTTGAAGGAGACGGCCATTGGGAGCCACTTGCTTTGCATGTCTTCCTGATGGCAGGTCTACTTGCTTAATTAAGGCTTTTAAAGATTGTGCTTCGCTGGAATCTGCATCAGAGTCTTTTTGCTATACCTTAATTGTTTCGTTTCTACTTTTGTGAAAGCGGAAAGACTCATTTCATTTCATTTCAGATGTATAGCCGTTTGAAATTTGATATTCACAGTTTATGTTGGAAGGCGGTTCTTAGCTGCAAGCCTGCAACTGTTAATTGGCTGGACAAAAGTTGTTCATAGATGATTTTACATGTCTCTCTTACCTGTCTTGAACTTGGAACTGCATTTTGTGACCTGGATGTCCTTCATTGCTGCCTTATTTTTTAATTTCTTAGCTGCAGATTGGATTGTTATGTTGGAACTACAAAATTCACATTGTTTTCGTTGTCTTGTCTGCTTGATTTAATTGCAGAAATTCTTCGTCTAAGGCGAGGATGTGACCCGCTGGCTGGGCGGTCTCTCCCCTCGGGTGGAGGGTCTGGTTTTTGGGTACAATCTGTGGAATCTGTTTTTTTCTTTTCTTATATATACATATATATATATCTTTGGTTGGTTTTTCTGCAAGCTGTTTTTGCAGCCTGTTTTCTTCTTCGATTTGTTTGGTTTGTCCTTTTTTCCTGCTAGTTATTTCTAGCAGCCTTCTTTTTCTTTCCACTATGCCCTTCGCCCCTTTGCCCCATGTCGCGCTCTTTCGACCCCTCCCGCTGTGGAGGATTTTTCTTTTCCTCCTTTGGAGAATTTCAGACTCCTTATAGATCCATTTCCCCATCTCTATTTCAGTTTCATCATGCTCCAATCCTTTCCTTTTCTCTCACCTAATGCCCATGACGACACTGAACTTTGAACACTGTTACTAAAGTCCATCTCTCAACCCAGTGGCTATTTTGACACTGAATTATCTTCCAAGTGTGTTTTGCACTCGTCGAATGAATTATGAGAGCGCTCTTTGTACGGGTGACTCGCTCACCTCCATTTTCTGCTGACTTCTTTGGTTTCACCTTCACTTTCCTTAATTCTGGTGGTTCTCTATGTTTACTGGTTCGTGGCGGCAGTTGAAGGCGGCGGGTTGGGTGATGATGACTTCCCATTTTTTCGATCTAGGGTTACTTTTGGGGTGTATTAATTTTATGGTATTGAATTTTTGTGCACATGAATTTGGTATTATTTGTGCCTATTTATGTAATGTTTAGGTTCTTTTGATTGTTGGTTTCTATTGTCTTGTAATGTTTCCTTATTAATGAAGTTTTTATTTGCCTGATCAAAAAAATAAAAAAGCGAGGATGGTGATTGTACGTCCTAATCATTTCCCTTCGCGTTACGCTGCACCTTCAAGCAATCCCGAAATTGAATGTATTGAACATTACACTTGTTTCCTCTATTCATCAGAAAAACTCAAAAGAAAAATACAAGCAGGAGTTCAATCTAGCATTCTAGTGCCATTACAATTTACAAAGAGAAGAAGAAAACTTTAGCTCATCATAATCTTAACATTTTAATCGCCATTTTGAACATTTCTACCGTTTACTAAATTTATCGAAAAAATTGAACATCATAGATGGTGTAGCGATGCTTAATTATTCAAAATCAGACCTACTCTCGATTTCGTTTATTTCTCATACGTAAGATTGATGATACACACGTGATATTAATTAATTCAAATGTCTGAAATTTGGTGAGCCTACCATGTCATATTTCATTATTGATATTTATGTCCTATGCATTGTATTTGCATGCATATGTATGGGGCTTAGAAGAAGAACGAGGCAGCAACGGCGGCTGCAACAGCTGTTCCGGCAGAGAGCTGTCCGACAATGGCAGCGCTTGGCTTAGGACCCTCAGCAGTTCCAGTACCAATAGACCCAAATGTTGAGTCAGAGACAGGTCCACCAACAGAGCCGGCGGAAACAGAGTCCGTAGTACCGCCGCCGGGGGAAGGAGCTACGATACTGTCAGCACCACCAACGGTTCCAACTTCGTTATTGTCCGCAGCGGTGCCCACTGGTCCTGCCTCAGGTACACCACTGAAAGTTGGGAGACCAGGTTTGGTGGCGGCGGCGGTGCTGGGGCTGGGGGAGACGGCGGCGAACGCCAAGCCCACGGTGGCCAATAGAAGGAGAGTCACAGCGGTAATATGTTGGCGGGCCATAATTTTGGTTAAAATGGATAAATTTAGGAGCGCAGTTGGTTCCCTTTTGGTCCGCTTTGAGAAGCACTGCAGGCTTATGGAGATTAGGTGATGGCAGGTGACAAATAGAATTATATACGATTTAGGGCGGAGGAGATTGGTGGGCGTGGCGAGCGTTTCGGAATGTAGCTAGGAAAGCCATCGGTGGCGCAGTTTGTTTGTTATGGGCTAATTTAGTTGACAATTCCGTTATTTCAGTTTTAAAAAAGGGAAATTGGTGCGAATGTCCCGTTATCATAAAATGACCACATCTACCCACTTCCTATATAACCAAAAATAACTTGTTTTTTTTTTTTTTTATATTTTGTCATATGCTATTTTGGCCCAAATATAAATAGATTTTACAGTTACCTAGATCCCAGTTAGCTACCAAGAAAAGGGAATATTGGCGATATTGGAGTGGGGGGAGTATCTTCATCTAACAACAGTGTCTTTACAACTTTAACCAATTAACTTATTACCATCAGATTTTTGGTTTTGATACCAATTTTAGCGGAAGACTCTAATACGAACTTCAAAAGTATGAATCGACGAGTTAATTCATTTTAGCGATGTATATAGATAGATCATATATAATGACAATATCAAAATAAGAAATAGAAACGTCGTCTGAAGTCTGAAGTTGGCAAAGTGCTTTCTCTGCGAAGTGCCAACTAAACTTTCGCCCTCCACCCCCGATGGCAGAATCGATGCCTCACTTCCTCTCGCATCAAGGTGCTAAGTGGTCGTTTTTCTCTGTTTTTTCCTTCATCAAAGTTTGCCTAAATTGGTAATAGGTTCCAATTTCAAAGCCCTAGCATCAGAGGAGTCATAGGTATATATAATCTAATCAACTTTCAAGTCTCTCTTTGCTTCTCATATCACCATATTCTCTGAGTGGACTCATACTTGCATCTTCTACCATCACCAGTTGACATCCATAAGTCCCTTCTCTTTCAATTCATATCAAATTTAGAATAAACTATAAAAATACTCAACTATGAATTAGATTCTAGACACTCAAACTGTCAAAACACAACATCTATGTACCCACTATTAGCAATCTGTTAAAAAAATATTATTAAGAACATAAGTGACATTTGTGAGTCCCCCTTTTGTATACCAAAAATAGCAAAATATAAGCAAATAAAAGAAAAAAAAAAGTTTTTAAGTCAAGATACCCTGAACCATCAATCTTGTCTCAAAATGCACCCCGAACTCCTTTTTACGTCAGAATACACCCCAAATCCCCATTTTCGTTCTAATTTACATCTTTTACATCCATGTGTGTTAAATTAAGGGTTAAATTAGTCCAATTGAATAACCCATCCTTTTATTGCGGCTTGCTAGTTCCTAAACAACTCAGCCCTCATAATGCAGTTGGCATGCTTTGGACTGGAACACCAAAAGTTAGAGAACTCGAAGAAAACATGGTTTCATACTTCAATATTCTACAAGGCTTTCTTGTGCCTCAAGGGTGAAGAAAAAGGATTGAAAACTTATCTAAATTGGTCGAAAAAACAATTGAAAGCTTTGGTGGTTTTGATCGTGCTCGAAAAAGAGAAGAGCATTAAGGAAGGAAATTGGAGCAGGCTCTTCATCGCCGACTTCATATTCATCTCCCTCAACTCTCTTCCCACTTCCATCACGAAGTAATTGAATTTCGGTTGCGATCAAAACCATTGAGGACATAGCGGAGATCGGAGCAGCTAGGGCGGTAGTTGAGGACCTACAGGTTCATGTTATACAATTCCTCTTAGGACAAACCAGCCTAATATCAGATGACCAAATGTTGTTAGTGTGGAGGTACATTGTGGTTGGCGTGGTTGTGGCAGATGCCGTTGTTACACTAACAACAGATTCCCTCAAGCAGGTTCTTCTAGCAGCACCCCTCCTTGGCCTTTACTTGGGTGGTGCCTAGGTGGTTAAGCTTACTAGCCGGTGAACCCTACCGTTTAAATTCTTGACATTTTTTACAGTATCAGGCATACTTAGAGCTTGAAAGGATCATCGTACATTTGTAACATAATGTGATAGCTTATGAAATGAGGGTCAATAAGCTCATATATTTTTCTCGCCGCTCATTTTGATGACAGAATAAATCATTCTGACTTGTATTAAAATGTAGAAACAAGAACATTTCTTCCCAAAATTACAAAGCCCTGGAAACTCTCAATCTCTCTCACCTTCCTAGCTGTTTAGATCTATTTTCTCAACTTTAGTTTCTAAATCGTCGGTAACGAGATAGCCTACTTCAGATTCAAGCTTTCTAATTGAGAGCTTCAGGTAATTGCAGGCCTCACAAAAAGCTTCTGAATTCCCTTTAAGATTTTGCAATTCAGCTTGCATATCATCAATTATGCTAGAGATTTTATCTAAGGTTGCCTTGATAGCAGGAAGCTCTTGTGGGGGTAAAGATAAGCTCCAAGATCATCCATTAGTATTCCGATACCTTGACTCCATTTCAACAATTACAACAACGACTCCACAGAATTACTTCTATCATTTGAATTTTCCAGTTTAAGAAAATCTGTGGTCGTGCGAATTAGTACCTTCATAACTACGACAGTGTCAGACACAACAACAATAGCTAACCTATCAACTCGCATCTCTTCAGGTGGAAATATTGGCTTCTCATCTTTTCTTCTAATCGCTTCTCTAATTTTCTCCTTTTCTTTGTTTCGCTGGTTCTCCAGCTCAATCAATGAAGATGGAGCTCATGGAAGTGACATGCAAAAACTATCGAGGCTTGGTGTGGTGGTGTAGTGCTAAGGTAAAGTTGCTGGAACTCAATCACTGTAAAAGATTGGGAATAAGAATTGATATGTAGAATAGAACTTGTATCTTTTGATTTGGATGAAGAATGAAAACAAAATGTTATGAGGAAGAGGATTGATTTTGGTTTGTTCACACCAGTTGTTTGATAAATTGCAAATGAGCAATTCTCTTTGTAATTCTCTGAAACTTTCTTTCTATCAATTTAACAAAAAAAAAAAAACTTTCTTTCTATCTTTTCTTTTTCATCACTCTTTTGATTTCATTACACGAATCTAGCATAGATACTAGAAGAAAACGGTTACAACTTGATGTCATTTTGATGATAATCGTCCAATAGAAATTAGGCTAGCTCTAGACTAGTGAAAAAGAGACACTTGTCCTTCTTGCTCTTCAAGCAATCCAAATCGATTGCCAATCTGTTGTAACAGATTCTCACACTCATCTTGAGTGCCAACTCATAGTGGTGTTTGCATTGTGATGCACACACACACACACACACACACACACACACACACACACACACTCTTAATGCAATCAGTGATTGACTAAGATCCAACACACCCCTCTAAGCAATTCATTGGTTTCACTCCAAGCCTTTCCCTTACATGGATAAACTGTTCTTTAGATAGAGCCTTGGTGAAAACATCTACTAGATGTTCCTCTGATCTGAAGTCTATCAGATCAACCTCCCCTGCTTGTATTACTTCCCTGATGAAGTTATACTTCCTTTTAATATGTTTGGACCTCTGATGGAAAACAAGGTTCTTAGACATGGCAATAGATGCTGTGTTGTCACAATAAATAAAGGTAGGTTCAGTTAGTTCCTCTCCAAAGTCTTCCAGTACAAACCTAAGCCATTTAGCCCGAGCAGTAGCTTAAGAAGCACTCACATATTCAGCCTATGATGTGGACAATGCCATATTATGCTGTTTAACAGAAGCCTAAGGAAAAATTCCACTTCCAAATGAAAAGGCATATCCTGATGTACTTCTCATGTGACGATCCGTCCCTAATTTTTAGGATTAATTAAGACTAATTATGGATTAGTGAGGCTAACTGGGGATTAGCCGCGGATTAACGGACGTTCGGGGCAAAATTATGATTTTGCCCCTGAACGAGGGCGAAAAGTTGACTTTTGACCCGGGAGGTCTGATGCCTAGGGTCAAGCAGGCGGTACGTCGAAATCGGACATTCGACGAAAAAGTTACGGTTCACAGAAGTTCCGGAAAACTATTTACGGCGGCTCATTTTAGGACTCAAAAAGAGGGCTTTTGTCTCATGTGGGGCCCAGATATTTAAGGGTAGGCTCAATGGATGGATGACAACATTTCCCACCTAATTTCATTCATGCATATCAACCCATTCCTTTTCCTTCGACCTTTCACCCGATCTCACCCAAACCAATTCCAAAATCCCTTTCAATCATCTGCTTCTGGACTGAGTGTGAGAAACAGAGTGAGGATGGAGACTGAGAGGTGGAAGGGTCGGCTGAGCCACCATGGACGGCGGAGGGACCACGAACCCGCGCAGGTACGGTTTGGAATCCAAATTCGAATTTTCGTATTTAGACGTTTAGGTCATTTTCTGTGGTTTGTGAAGTGTTTATAGGATTAGTAGGATCATTAGGAAGTAGTTTTGGATGGTGGATGATGGCTGCACTGTAACGACCCGTCCCAAATTCCAAGATTAGATTAGTGACTAATCACGATTAGTGAGGCTAATCGGTGATTAGTTGAGCGAAATCGGACGAACGATGCAAAATGATCGTTTTGCCCCTAGCATGGGTAAAACGTTGACTTTTCATTCGGGCGGTCAAATGTTCTTTGACCGATGACCGTGATGTAGTTCGTGACGTCACGAGTTCATAGACAGGCAATTCCGACATTCGAGGAAGAAGTTACGACGTTCGGAAGTTTAGGGGTACTTTGGTAATTTTGGTTAAAAAGAGCAAATAGTTGACTTTTTGACCGAGTAGATTGGGACGATACGAATCCGTAGGCAGGTGGCATGCTGAAATCGGACTTCGAACGGGGAAGTTATAGGTCACGGAAGTTCGATTTCACTATGCACGTACTTCGAGACGGGGATGATTTGACAATTTCTGATTGGGCCAGATATTTTGAGTGGGTCCCATGGATGAGTGACAAGTGTCACTCATCCCATTGGCTAAAACCCCTAAAAAGGGAATCTCACTTAGTTAAATAATATTAATTAATTAATTTTATAATCTAATCTTCTAACACTAAATCCTAGCCATTCATTCCTTTTAAACTTTAAATCCTCACCACTCATCTCATCTAAGCAATCTCTCTTCTCTCATCAGATCAAACCATCTTCATCAAACATCATCATCTTCATTTCTTTGTTTTTCCTCACAAAACCCGAACCCCCCATATTACCTTCATTCTTCATTTTCTCCGAACACACAAACCACACCGCACCACCCTTCCTCTTGTGAGCCCGTGAGTGAGTGTGAGGAATGAGGAAGGGCTGAGATGATGAAGGATTGGGATAGAGGACGGTGGCCTACGGCGGTGGCCACGACGGGGAGGCCAAACCGTAGGGTAAAATATTCAAAAATCCAAGTTTCGGTTTTGTAGGTTTTTAGCTAATTCTAAGGATTGGTTAATGTTTATGGGGACTCTAGGAAGCTAATAGGATGGTTTGTAAAGGCTGGGACGGCCGGGAAGGGCGGTGGACGGCGGAGGAAACCGCCACCACCATGGCCGATCGGAAGGTACGGTTTTGTGATGGTTTTCTTCGGTTTATAATGTCTAAATGATAGGAAATAGGATTATGATTATTTTAGAATCAAAATGAGATGAAATGGACCTAAAATGGACCCTGAACCGGTCCAAGAACTAGAGAAAACCGGTTCAGCACAGTGAAAACCGGTTCACCTGAGGTTAGTGACGATGAACAGTGAAATGTGCCTTCTTGGGGCGTGTGAGGGTACGTGGACCATAATTTGGGAAAGTGTTCAACACGTGAAATATTCTATTCGATGTAATGAACATTTTGGAACTAGTTTCGTGTCGATCGGACATCGTTTAAATAGGTTTCGGGGTATCAGAAGGTTTAGGATCGGTTTAAAAATAGTTAAAAGTTTGGGAAAATTACGGGGCTTTGGTAGGAGGTTAATTAAGTAGTTAGTAACCTTATATTACGATTTGGATAGGTCCGGGAGTCCCAGTGAAGGTGATTGGCTTGGGAGAGCAGTATGGCACGCAAATCGAGGTGGCAGCTCGGACGGTCTGTGAATGGACCTTGTTTTCTAAATTGGTGCATGCATAAATGTTTATTATATGTTTTAAATACTTGTTTGTGATGTCATGAGTGCATTTGGATGTGTGGTTACGTATAGGCACGTATTTCAAGGTTTCATCCCTATACGGTGCCTATACGGGTCTGTATGTCTTTCTTGGTCTAAATGAAAAGGTTTTGGGTTTCTAAAAGGATAAACTCGGATATGAGACCCATTTGGTTTGGTCTCGGGCATATGACGCTATGGATGACCTACGGGTCTAAATCGTGGTCGCGACGGGTGATATGTGCATGGCCATCGGCGATACGACGCTCGCCTCTGGATTGGGATGTGTTCCTTCTAGAGAGGTCACAATGCACGATTCGTGGTCGGGCAGCCTGGGGAGGCTCGACTTCGGAGTGCTGACGGTTCAGGATATCGATCGGTGATGAGTGCACCATGATCTTGTGGTGGTCGCGTCTGTTGATACGTTCACGGCGACATACCAGGATTGAGGGCGGTCTTGGATGGATGGTTGCACACATCACTGTGATCGGAGTCGTGACTGACCCTTAGATATCGAGCACGGTGCCCAGTTGATGTCATATGTTCGGGCACGAGACCCAGGTTACTTTACGATTTTGATTTCAGGTCAGGGAACCTTAAATGGATTTCCAGGTTCATGACGGTTTATGGGAACCGGCATGAACCCTTGTTGGTCATTATGGTACATGCCGGTTTATGGGAACCGGCATGAACCCTGGTTATGTTATTATGGTACATGACGGTTTATGGGAACCGGACATGGATGATGGTCTATATGTATATGAACTGGATGTTATGGATCATGACGGTTCAGGGGAACCGGGTATGAATGTTTATGTTGTGTATATATATGTTCATATACCTTCCTTTACTTGTTCTATCTCCTCCGGGGAAGGTCGTTGGCCTGGGTGGACCCCGGAGTAGTCACGGAGCACCGACTGAGTGGAGTCAACCCCCAGTTGGGTTCCTTACTCTCAGGAAGGCTATGGTTACTATACCTCGAGTAGGATCAGTGGTCTGCGGACATTGACCTTGACTTTGAGAAGACTCGGATTGAGACCCGGGTAGCACTCGCGTAGCTTTGGATAACGTGACAGTATTGGTTGTGTGAATGATATGTATATATGATATATATATATATATATGGATATATGATATGTGGTATGCACAGGATTGAGCAGTGGCTCGTGTATTTGGTTTCAGTATGGTTATGGTTTTGGGCTGAGTCCCTTGTTGGTTTTCTTATGGATTTGGGTAGTGGCATGTATGGTCGATTTCATTGTGGTCCTTTCGACCTTGGTTTATTTCTGATTTGGGTTTAGTTCCCACATATGGTTTCCATTTGGTTAAATGGTTTTCGAATGCATGCATGCTTTTTAATGAAGGGTACAAATGTCTTTATGGAATAAACTTTTGTTTTGTCCACTCACAGCTTTTAATGTTTTAACTGCCCTTCAGGTTGACATCGGATGTGGACTGTAGCAGAGACCGAGATATCACCTATCTTCTCCGGATCCTGGCATACTCTGATAGGCCGAGAGGGCAAATGTCAGAATTATCCCTTGTCTGACACTTCGTGTTAGATGGGAGCAGGGTCATCCCGCACTAATCCCGAGGGGATTGGGATGGGTCCTGTCATGCACAGCCCAGGGGAGTGGCCAGAAAACAGGACCGTGAGGAGAGGTTGTGAACAGGTCGATTTTGGAGAATTTTTGTAACGACCCGTCCCAAATTCCAGGATTTGATTAGTGACTAATCACGATTAGTGAGGCTAATCCGTGATTAGTTGGGCGAAATCTGACGAACGATGCGAAATGACCGTTTTGCCCCTAGTGGTGGCAAAATGTTGACTTTTCAATCGGGCGGTCAAATGGACTTTGACCGATGACCGTGACGTAGTTCGTGACGTCACGAGTTCATAGACAGGTGGCACGTTCAATTCCGACGCTCGAGGAGGAAGTTATGACGTTCGGAAGTTTAGGGGCATTTTGGTAATTTTGGTTAAATGAGGGTCAAATGTTGACTTTTTGACCGGAGGTCCGATGGCCGATGGTCGAAGACCGTTACGTAGATAAGGACGATACGAATCCATAGGCAGGCGGCACACTGAAATCGGACTTCGAACGGGAGAGTTATGGGTCACGGAAGTTCGATTTCACTATGCGCGAACTTCGAGACGGGGACGATTTGGCGAAATCTGATTGGGCAGATATTTTGGTGGGTCCCATGGATGAGTGACAAGTGTCACTCATCCTATTGGCTAACTCCCCCAAAATGTGGATCTACTTAATAAAATAATATTATAATAATTATTATATAATTAATCTATCCTACCATTAATCCTAACCATCCATTACCAACTAACTATCAATCCTCACCATCAATCCTCTCTTCTCTCATCTGATCACATCACCTTCTTTCCTCTTCTCTTCCACGGCACCACCACCATTTTCATTTCATTTTCTTCCTTTTCCTTCACAAATCCGAAACACACACACACCATCACCATCCCTTGCTTGTGTGAGCTGAACATGACCGTGAGGTGGTGGAAAGGGGTTGAGGATGGCAAGCCACGGCCAGCCACGGCGGAGGACACGGCGGGGAGAGAGAACCCGTGAGGTAAGAAAACTTCAAAAATTCGAAATTGGGTTTTAATGGGTTTTACTCGATTCCATTAATTGGGTAAGGTTTCTAGGAATCCCAGGAGATGATTGGGATTGGTTTCGAGGCGTTGGACGGCCTGGAATAGCCGCGAACGGCGGGAGAAGTCACGGCCGCCATGGCCGAATTGAAGGTACGGGTTTTCGATGTTTTTCTTCCATTTTAAGGTCATAGGACTGTAGGTTAGGATTAGAGGATGAAAATGGGACAAACGGGAAGCATTTTGGTGGTCGGACGGTGGAGAACCGACCGGGTCAACCCGCGGGTCTGAACGACCCGGTTGTAGGGTTCGGGTCAACCCGTCGAGTGGTTGAAGGTGGTGACGTGGCATGATGACATGGCACCTGTCAGATTGTCAGGTGACGTGGACCACTCATCAGCCGACACGTGTCACATGTCAGTGCACAGTCAGCACTGACATGTCAGTGACGTGGCCCAATCAGGGGCTGACACGTGGCACTGACCTGGACCAGTGTCGTGATGACACGTGGCACATGTCAGACTGCCACGTGGCACTGACAGAACAGTGACGTGGACCAATGGGAGCTTGACACGTGGCACCTGTTAGATGACGTCAGCATGACGTCATGCTGACGTCAGCGATGACGTCAGCAGGTACTGTAGCGGCGCGTGAAGCCCACGCGCAGCCACTTCAGGCAGCGCGTGAGGGCGCGTGGCAGGGAATCTGGGGAAGGTTCCAACATACGAAATCATCTATTCGATGTAACGAACATTTCGGGACTGGTTTCGTGTCAATCAGACACCATCTCGATATGTTTCGGGGCATCGGAAGGTTTAGGTTTGGTTTTAAAAATAGTTAAAAATACGGGAAAATTACGGGGCTTTAGTGGGAGGTTAATTAAGTAGTTAGTAACCTTCTATTACGATTTGGACAGGTTTGGGAGTCCCGGTGACGGTGATCGGCTCGGGGAGCCGTATGGCACGCAAATCGAGGCGGCAGCTCGGACGGTCTGTGAGTGGACCTTGTTTTCTAAATTGGTGCATGCATAAATGTTTATTATATGTTTTAAATGCTTGTTTGTAATGCCATGGGTGCATTTGTATGTGGTTACGTATAAGCACGTATTTCAAGGTTTCGGCCTTATACGATGCTTGTACGGGTCTATATTTCTGTATTGATTTAAATGAACTGGATTTGAATTTCAAAAGGATAAACTCGGGTATGAGACCCATTTGGTTTTGTCTCGGGCATATGACCTCAGATTTCGGGCACGGTGCCCAACTGATGTCCTATGTTCGGGTACGAGACCCAAACTACTTTACGGTTTTGATTTCAGGTCAGGGAACCTTAAATGGATTTCCCGGTTCATGACGGTTTATGGGAACCGGCATGAACTCTTAATATGGTATCATGGTTCATGACGGTTTATGGGAATCGGCATGAACCCTTATTGGTCATTGCGGTACATGACGGTTTATGGGTACCGGCATGTTACCTGGTTATGTTATTACGGTACATGACAGTTTATGGGAACCGGCATGTTACCTTGGCTATGGATATTATGGATCATGACGGTTCCGGGGAACCAGGCATGGATACTATGTTATGTATATATATGTTCATCTACCTTCCTTTACATGTTCTACTATCTCCTCCGGGGAGGGTCGTTGGCCTGGGTGGACCCCGGAGTAGTCACGGAGCACCGACTGAATGGAGTCACCCCCAGTTGGGTTCCTTACTCTCAGGAAGGCTATGGTTACTATTACCTCGGGTAGGGTCAGTGGTCTGCGGACATTGACCTTGACTTTGAGATGACTCGGATTGAGACCCGGGTAGCACGCGCGTAGCTTTGGATACCGTGACAGGATTGGTTGTGTGACTTATATGTATATATGATATATGATATGTGGTGTGCACAGGTGTGCACAGGATTTGAGCAGTGGCTCGTGTACTTGGTTTATTTATGGTTTGGGGCCGAGTCCCTTATGGATTTGGACAGTGGCCGTATGGTCGTTTTCATTGTGGTCCTTTCGACCTTGGTTTATATCTGCTTTGGGCTTAGTCCCACATATGGTTTTTTTTTGGATAAATGGTTTTCGAATGCATGCATGCTTTTTAGTGGAGGGTACAAATGTCTTATGAAATGTTTTTATAAACTTTTGTTTTGTCCACTCACAGTTTTTAATGTTTTGACTGCCCTTCAGGTTGACATCGGATGTGGACTGTAGCAGAGACCGAGATTTCACATACCTCCTCCGGATCCTGGCGTACTCTGATAGCCCCGGAGGGCAAAGGTCGGAAATATCCCTTGTCTGACACTTCGTGTCAGACGGGAGCAGGGTCATCCCGCACTAATCCCGGGGGGATTGGGATGGGTCCTGTCAATTTTTCCTAGTTTTCTTCATCTAAATAGAATGCTAGAGGTTAAAACCTCCCCCTATAGAGGGTCATTGATCTGAGAGTCATTGACCTGGGTGGACCCTGGGAGACTTGGGATTTGAGACTCCGAGTAGCACGCGTAGCTTGGAACCGTGACAGGTGTGATTGTGACATCTCGGATGTCAGGCATCAGGGATGCCGATGATTGGTTTTTAGGCTGAGACCCATTGGTATCGTTTTTGGGCTGAGTCCCACATGTACATGATTTGGGCTGAGACCCACTTTACTTGATTTGGGCTGAGTCCCTACTGATTTGGTTTTGGCCTGAGTCCCACTGCTATTGTTTTGGGCAGTGGCCCGTATGAATGATTTGACTTACAATTTCGGTCTAAGGCTCTAATGGTTCATTTTGATAAATGGTTTTTAAATGCATGCATGCTTTTTAATGAAGGGCATAAATATCTTCTTTTCGTGAAATGTTTTTATAAACTGTTGTTTTGTCCACTCACAGCTTTTTGTGGTTTTAATGCTCTTCAGGTTGATCGCGGATGCGGGCTGTAGCGGAGACCGAGACATCACACTCCTGCTCCGGATCCTGGCGTACTCTAGAAGCCCAGTGGGGCTAAAGTCGAAACTTTTCCCTTGTCTGACACTTCGTGTCAGACGGGATCAGGCGCGTCCCGAGTTAATCCCAAGGGGATTTGGTACGGGTCATGACATCTCATATCATCAATACTCCCACTCCAATCTGAGTCATAAAATCCAATAAGAGTTGTCATATTTCCCTTTTGATACTCAATTCCATGAGTAATTGTACCAGAAATGTACATGGGGACTCTCTTTTTAGTCCCATAATGCTTCTTTGTTGGATTATGCATATATCTTGACAGTAAACCAACATCAAACATTATGGATGGCCTAGTTGTTGTCAAGTATAGTAAACTTCCAACTATCTGTCTGTAAACTCCCTCATCTACTACCTCTGAGCCATCCTCTCTGCATAATCTGTCACTTGCTGCAAGATATCTGCTTACACGTTTGCAATCCTTCATGCCAAAATTATCCAAAAGAGTTTAAGCATACTTCTTTTGATGTATGAAAATGCAAGTGTTGGTTTGGATAACTCCCATTCTAAGAAAATGATGCAGAAGACCCATATCTGTCATCTCATACTTGCTCATCATTTCATTTTTGAACTCTTCCTTTAGTAACTCACAATTTCTAGTGTAGACAATATCATCCACATATATGGACACAATTAGTGTTTTTCCATCCTTTGTGGTCTTGATATACAAAGTAACTTCACTAGGAATCCTCACATAACCACACTTGAGAAGATGAGAGTACATGTTTTAACCCTTAAAGAGTTTTCTTCAGTTTGTAGACATTCCTTCCTTCTGATTCTGTGACAAAACTCTCAGGCTGCTGCACAAACACTTCTTCTTCTAGAACTCCATTTAGAAAAGCACATTTAACATTCAATTGGTACAAACTCCAGCTTTTTTGAGCTGTCAAGGTAATAAGAGTCCTTATAGTGTTTAACCTTGCCACTAGAGCAAAGGTTTCATTAAAATCTATCCCAGGCTTTAGAGCATAGCCTTTGTCCACTAGTCTAGCCTTGTGTTTCTACACAGAACCATCCAAATTATGTTTGGTTTTGAAAATCCATTTCACACCAATGACATTTTTTCATTTGGTCTCTCAACAAGCTCCCAGGTTAAGTTTTTCTCAATAATCTTCAACTCAACTTCCATGGCCTACTTCCAAACTTTTTCTTTAGTTGCTTCCTCATAGGTTTCTAGTTCAATGATGGACATATGGCACCGTGCATATACATCTATCAGGCTCCTCATCTTTACTGGTCTAGTGCTAGGAGTTGATGTCAGGACCCGTCCCAAATATCACCTCGATACCCGGGACGAACCCTGCTCCCGTCTAACAATCACACTTAAAGTACCAAAATAACCTCAACACAACCATAAGCATAACTATCAGACAAGGGAGAAATATAATACAACCGTAATTCAGAGCATAGTTTATACAAAACAGGCACAAAAGTCCTACTAGGCTAATCTTGCAACGGAAGAACGTCGTAAGCTCTGTGCCTCGATCCCTGCCTCAACGTTCACCCCAGCGCTATCACCACGACCTGGAGGGTAAGTTAAAACCAAAAAGTGTGAGTGGACTAAAAGAAATAAAAGGTTTAAAACGCAAGTTAAGAATAAAACAGTTTAAGGAAAACAATATGATTTACCCTCCGTTTTAAAATATGCATGCCTAACAAGTATCAAAAAACCACAATATAAAACAGTATGATAAGTATGCTAAGATAGTATCGTAAAACCAAAAGTCCACCTCGTGGAAAATCAATTTGATCTCACATCTGTGTACACTTGTACACCCACTAACCGACACAAAGCACGTCTGAACTCAGACGTCCCATCACGGTCTCTCACCGTACCTACCATACTCGACACCGCGAGTGATATTGATCACCCGATCCTTGTTAATTTACCATTTAGCTGACTCCTTCAGCTTGTCGGTTTCATTCAAACATCAATCTATAAGACGTCTGCTCCCCCCTGGGAGTCACCAAAACACACCTGTCAATCCATGCTGACACCATCAGCCACACTGTCACCACCAAGCTTTACCACCTTGGTAAGGCTCCAACCATTGACTAATCAGTGACAACACCCCGTACTACATAACCCTCGATGCAGCGTAAGATCAACCACATGATCTCATCTCGCAAGGAAACCCAATCCTGCGACATATATCCTTCTCAAGTCCATAACTGTCAACTCCCTCAGCGCACCACAACGCTGGAAATATCTCGGCGTGACAACATCACGCAAGGCCACTCGTAGTTACACAGTCACCAACTCACTCATCTTGAGTGTACACATACTGTCATCATACTCAATCAGGTGGTGTAACTGACACACATTGAATACCAGCCCAGCAGTGATCACACATCTCAATACCAGGGTTCCACTAGCCATCCATGGCTAAGAGTGCCTGCTCATACAATCACTGAACCCGAAAAAATCACTCTGCTCAGCGCACAGTATCCAATGTCCAGTCCACAATCACAACCAAACAAATGATATCGGAACCAGACCGATTACCAACATGTTTAATCACACACCACTGGTACATCCCATGTACCGTCACTAGGCACCACTCAGCCTAGCCAGTATCAATCCTCGTACAACGTACCCTGTATGTACATCTATCCATCAATCCGCATACAACGTACCCTGTATGTACATCTATCCATCAATCCGCATACAACCACCCAGGTTGTGGCCAAACACATTCTAATTACTCTAGAGTCCATCTGTCAGACACTGTACCAGACAGATCAAAACTCTGACCCAATATCCATTTCCAAATCCGAATCCGAAATCATTATTCCGTAAGCTAGCATGGGAATAATCATTCCGCACCCAAATCTGGTAATCCACTTTCAAGCTTTGAAATCGAATCCTGAATCGTCACCCAGAAATTTGATTCCAAAACCCAAAATCTCATTTACGTCTACCTGAGAGGTACCAAAACCGAACCTATCGGTTACCAGCTCAAAACACTCGATTGACTTCATAGGGAAGCCAATCCCAATATCCACATGTCTAAGGTTGACAAGAATCCGACACCTTCGGAAACCTACTCACCTGAGTAACAACCATATGGACTCCACTCCAAAAAGAAGTTCAGTCCCGTCATTTACGACTCACATAAACCAAGGTAAGAGTGATAAACTCTCCACCTATCTGGATCATCAAGATCACGATCCAGATCCATCACTACATCATCCGACAAGTAACATCACGATCCTAGATCGTCACCATGCCCAAAGTTCACAACATCACAATTCAGATCCACCTAGAATCCACACATGCTCACGTAGCAAACAATCCATCTAAAAACTGATCGTAGGGTCTTACACCCTCATGAATCCTTCGTCCGATTTCCCTTGGTGGAAATGACGACCTCGATTTTCACCACCAATTCCAGAATCATACGCAACTCTTTGTGTCCAATGACCCTAGGCCAAACATGGGTCCAACCACCAATACACGCTCAATGTACTGGTAGCAATAATCAACGTCCTCCAGGACAGAAAACAAGAAGTTAACCCCAATGACTTCAGGATACCTATCACCAATGAGGAAACGAGCACTCCTCTCGTCTCCCAATCACAACTCTCCCCGAATCGAGAGTTCCAACCATGTTGGAAACAGACACGCTCCCAATGAGATGTCAAGTCCAACCACTAGACTGCCCACATCATCACCTTCACAGGTTCAACACTCGGTTTTCCAAGTCATTCACAATTACATATCCCCACATCAATACCACAAGTGGTTTTCCCCGTATTCTCCATTCCCAGTAATTTCCTTGTACTTTCTGGGGATATTAGAGGTAAACAATCTTACCAATCTCGGAGTTGACAACAACTCCCCAAATCCACTGATTCTCATGACGTAGGGAACATCGTCCCTAGATTCCCCAAGTCTCAATCATACTTTTTTTTTCTATCCATTCGTCACATGTTATCTCATAACTGTTGGGACTTATCCCAACACGTCACAACCTCCACTGGATCCCATCCAGTCCAAGACTCAACCACCACTGAGTCGCAGATATCGATCATATGTCCATCAGGACAGAGTCACATCCCAACTCGTGGCTCATCGTCATCACAATCACTGACACCAGTACCAGCGCTAGTATCACCTACACTTGCCTCAACACACAGGCATCCATACATCCATACTAGTACATGAACATCCACACTAGCACACGAACATCCACGTTAGCACACTGTATGCAAATTTGATACCCTGGATCTCCGTTCATACCGAACGACGATCCCGTATCACCGCTCGCACTCCACGACTATGGGTACCTCCAATTTGACCATCCACCCATTAGGATAATGAACGTTCCCTAAACGTCCCCTGATCCTCAAGTATTAAAACCATACTAAATACCCTCGATAACCAGTCATCTCGACACAACTATCGACCAACAGTCATCGCTGTCAAGATCTGTATCCACACCTCACACTATTATTCGATCCAACACGGAATTCCATATTTTATCTCATAACCGTACCCGTGGATCGAATCCCATAATCCTGACTAGACTCACTAAAGTCATCCACGACCTCAGCCGCTCATCGCAGTACAAGTTCCCATTTAAAGTTTACTTTTCCAGTCCATCCATTATAAGTTAGGGTTCCAGAATCACACCCTAGGGTTCCACCGAACCCAACTGCCTTCTGCAGTAAAATCCACAACCTGACCGACTCTGCGTTCTTGACATCGTATAGACGTCCAATCCAATCTAATCGTCAACTCAACGTGGGTTCCATCATGGGTTCTACCACGAAGGTCATCGGCTAACTCCGATGCACCAACTTCCCGTACACTAGCCAACACTACCAGGGTCCATATTTTAGACCATTACTCAACTGAGTATCGCATTTCCATATCATTATTCAAATGGGGTTCCCTGAACCCAGCTGTGCCCAGTAGCTCAACAATCCATCATCACATGACCGAACCGATGGTCCCACATTACCAGTTAATCACAAACAACCCCACTTGGGTCGAATCACGTTAACGCACGACGTATCGGGCCAAACACACCCTATCCACTACTCAAACCCAAAACTATCAATCAGGTTGACAACGAAACTGCAGCCCAAAGAGACATCACACCCTCGACCTTCGTGCACAAAAGAACAAAACCTGCTCTGATACCACTTGGCACGACCCATCCCAATCCCCCCGAGATTACCATGGAATGTGTCATGCTCCCGTCTGACAAGAGGTGTCAGACAAGGGATAACCTGTTGCCACTGCCCAAACGGGCTTCCAGAGTGCGCAAGGATCGGTGGAGGAGGTAAGCGACGTCCCAGTCTCTGCTGCAATCGCTTCCGGAATCAACCTGAAGGGCATTAAAAACAAAAGCTGTGAGTGGACGAAAATAAACAAGTATGTTTTAAACATTTATAAAGACATTTATGCCCCTCAGTAAAAACATATGCATGCGTCAAAAACCAATAATCACATATATATTTAGAAATAACCATTAGGGCCTTAGCCCGGAAACCATAAGCATAGTTTCAAATCCCAAAAGTCAATCCAAGAGTTATTTCATAAATCCAGTAATATACATTTATTATTTTTCCATCTCCAGCATCCCTGATGCCTAGCGTCCCCGACGCTTGACGTCCTTGACATCATATCTCACGGTATTAAGCAACGTGTGCTGCCCGGGGTCTCACCGGGTCCATATCTCTGACATCCCCGATGTCTGACGTCCTTGACGTCTAATCATAGCAATCCTGCTCTTGGATCACTATACGGTCAGGTAGCTCCGTACAATGACCCCTCGCAGGCAATGCACCGTGACTTCTCCAGTGTCCCCGACACTTGGAGGAGACCAATATATATATCCTCATATCGAGATGGTTTTATGGAACACATTTTATTATTCATTTCCAAAATATCACAAGGGCCCTGCCCCGAATTTCCATAAAACCGTCATAAGTCCAAATAGTTGATTATCAAATCCGAAATCATTTATTCAATTCCATTTTAGGGTCCCCGACCCGAAATTGCATATATAAATCAATTGGGCCCTGGCCCAATTTCATAAGTCAACTGGGCCCCTGGCCCGATTTCTCAAATCAACTGGACCCCTGGCCCGATTTCTTAAATCAATTGGGCCCCTAGCCCGAATTCACTTTATCAAATCCGTAACCGTTTCATGAAATCATATCCGAACCACAATTATGGAAATCAGTGCAAATCCAGAAATCCTCGATTTACGTGCAAACACGTAACTCGCCTCGAAATGCATGAAATCATATAAATTCACCGATATCCAAAATAAATCATAAAATCACAATTAGAACAATCATGAAACAGTTATGCATGCATCGAATTTATAAAACCAATGTCCACTCACAGACCGTTTAACCGAGTGCCTCGATACGTGTGCCACCGGCCTTCCCGGGCCTTGTTACTAATATCGGGACTCCCGAACCTGTTCATAACACATTAGAGGATTACTAACCTCTACATTAACATCCTATTCAAGTCCCGTAATTTTCCCGAATTTTTAACTATTTTTAAACTGGATTCAAAACCTTCGGACATCCCGAACAATATCGAAACGGGGTCCGATTGACACGAAACCAACGCTAAAATATTCGTTACATTGCATAGGACAAAAGTCATGTTGACCTCACCTCGAGATTCGTGCCCATGCGCCGTCACGCGCCACCATGAGTGGCTGCGCGTGAAAGCCACGCGCCTGCTACAGTGACTGCTACAGTCATCGTTCCAACTCGTATGTCTGTAAAATGGGTCCATTTGACCCGCCAGATGACCCGATCCGTTCACTGTCAAATCAACCTTAATCCTTTCAATTGAACATTCAAATAGGTTCGTTTTAAGTCTAATTAGAGGTCTGTAAACCTAATTACAACAATTTTTACCTGAAATCCAACAACTTGAAGATGAACATCGAAGAACATCTGGGCACTGTTCATCATTCGGATTTCATCAATTCCACTGGATTTCCTTAAATTGATCCACTGAGAAGCTTCTTTGGACCAAGGTAAACTCATTTCCTAATCCAATTTCATCGTTTAATCCCTCTAGAATCACGACTCAATCCTCAAGCTCCTCATCTGTCACCAAGTCTGTTCAGAGCCAAAAGGTTACCAAAATTCTTCGTTCTTGAGCTGGTTGTGATCGAGGCAATCCCAGAAGGCTCAAATTGAACTCCAATTCGATCCTCAGAGCTCATAGCTCAAAATTCGAATTTACCTCCATTGCTCTAAAATTCCGATTCTCGGTTTACATTGCCCCTCTCAGTCCCTCGTGTTCTCCCTCAGCCAAATCCTTCCGCAAATCACTCAGTTTCCATTTGCATAATCAATTGTGGAAGGAAGATTGATAATGGCCAGAATCCAACTCTCACCTCCCTGTTTTGCTTGTTCACGGGTAAGGAAATGTGTGAGAGTGATGAAGGCTGATCAGAAATAGGAGGGAAGAGATGAGATGAACGGATGAGATGGAATCTGGGGAGTGAGATGGATGGCTCAGATTAAAAGCAGAGATTTAATCCTAATTAATTCCATAGTGGAAACTTTAGCATAATTTTATGATTAATGGAACAAGATCCAATCTAGCCAATGGGTGAGTGACAGTTGTCACTCATCCAAGTGTCCTCCAACCACCATTTCAGAATAAAATAATCGACACGGTTACCGAGACATAAACTTCTCTGATTTCACGTTTCAGACCATAACTTCCTCGTACGAAGTCCGATTTCGGCGTGCCGCCTGTCAATGGATTCGTATCGACCCGCACTACATAACGGTCCTTGGCCCTCGGCGATCGGATCTCCCGATCAAAAAGCAATATTTTCCCCCATTTCGTCCAAATTACGAAAATGCCCCTGAACTTCCGAACGTCATAACTTCTTCCACGAATGTCGGAATCGATCGTGCCACCTGTCTATGAACTCGTGACGTCCCAAAATACGTCACGGTCATTGGTCAAAGTCCATTTGACCGTACGAATTAAAAGTCAACGTTTCGCCCACGCCTAGGCGCAAAACGGTCATTTTGCACAATTCGTCCGAAATCACTCAACTAATCCCAGATTAGTCATTCTAAATCTTAATTAAATAATATTAAATCCCGATACTCGGGACGGGACGTTACATATACGTTCGTGCGGCCCATGTAAATATCTTGGATTAATTCAACTGTTTGGGCAAGTTCAAAGGTGACCAGGTTAGAAAGAATACACATAAGAGGCAGGGCTAATTTCTTAGTCCCAAAACCCGTTATGAGTACCGTCTCTTGTCCTAGACATCACCCTAGAAAATTTCTTACTCCAGAGGAATTAAGATGACTCAAGTGTTAACAATCACCGTGGGTGAGAGTTAACAAAAGAGTCTTCGCCGATAAAGATCAAAATCTAAATTTCGAAACACAAGTGATCTATATATAGCCGAGACTAATGCATGAATGTAAGAACTATGTACAAGTATGTTTTTATGCACAATTTACAAATATAACATGACAATTTACGTATGAACAATTTATACAAGTATGAACAATTTATTTACAAGTATGGTTTCATTCACAAGTAATGATATTTACAAAATAATTTCTCATTAACAAACTAACATATGTATAAGATTTATTTAAATTTATTTAACAATTTAGATTTACACTAACACAAAGTGAAGATAAGAATTTTTTTTTATTATTAAATAATTTTTTTTCTTATTTTTTTCGGAATTTAAAAATTAAATAAATGAAGAAAAAGAATTTTTTTTTTTTTACGAATTTTATGTTTTTTTTTTCTAATTACAAATAAAAAAATAAGGAAAAGTGAACAAGTACCATAAGCATTTATGAACAATTAAAAAGAATGAACATTATGTACAAGTATGAACAAAAATAATATGACAAGTAAGAGAATTATAAACAAACATAAATGAAAGTCTATTATGAATAAGTATGTATGTATACTATGAAATATAAAAGTTATGAACAAGTATAAAAGGTAACAAGTAACATAAATATATAACATTTATTTACAAGTATGAATTAACACTAACATAAAGCTAAAATAAGATTTTTTTTTCAAAATTTTTTTTTATTTCGAATTTTTTTTAAAATTTATTATTATTATTTTTTATTCCGATTTAAAATTTTAAAGTCTAAAAAGACATAAACAAACAATTAATTACATAAGAATAAAATAAGTGTAAACATAAAATTAGTGGAACATAAAGTTGATAAAATTAATGGAAAAGAAAGTTAATGGAATAAAGAAAAAGTAATGAAATAAATTTAAAGTTATGGAATAATTTTAAAGTTATGGAATAAAGTTAAAGTTAATGGATTAAAGTGTAAATAAATAAAATGTAAAGAAAAAAAATAAATAATAAAAGTAAGGAAAAGTGAATATGTACAATATGCATTTATGACATGTACAAATAAACTTAAATTATGAACTAGTATGATAGAATTTTAAATTTACATAAACAATTTGAATATGAACAAATATATATATATATATATATATAAAATTATGAACATTTATGGACAAGTATATATTAGAAACTATGAATAAGTAAAGTATGAATATTATAAACAAAAATAATATTAACAAAAGTAAAATCTATAAACAAGTATAATATGCACAATTTATATACATACACTAACAAATTAAAAATGATTTTCAATTTCCCCGGCAACGGCGCCAAAAATTGACTAAGCCCAAACTACGCATTAAAGTAAACACGTAATTTGAGTATTGTGCAATTTAAACCCTTTTTGTGTAGATGTAGTATTGGTAAATAGGGATCGTTGTTAACCGGAGAAATTAGGGAACATTAATAATGTGTTAGTGAGAGATGAATAAAACAATAATGAATTAAAGAATTAAATAATAAAAGAATAAAAGAATTAAAGAATTAAAGAATAAAGAATAAAATAATAAAAGAATAAAAAATAAAAAATAAAAAATAAAAAGGAATCAAAGAATAAAAGAATAAAAAAATAAAAAAATAAAGAATAAAAAGGAATCAAAGAATAAAAGAATTAAAAGAATAAAAGAAAAAAAGAATAAAGAATGAAAATGGGGGTTTTGAAAAGATTTGTAATTTAACCTAAAGACAACACTAACTAAAAATTAAAATGCAAATGTTCATGCTAATTAGAACTTACAAACCATAGAGTAGTTTCATAGACAAAACCCACACTTTTACGTAAGTAATTTCGAATTAACAATCACATTAATTCTAACATTTTGCTCATAATAAACCAATCATGAAATCCTACCTTCATCATCTCAAATACTTACATACATCTTTCAATATTATAAATGCATCAACCATTAATATGCGTCAAACATCAATATGCTTCAAACATTTACAACATGTTTTACCTTAAGTTTATAATTAAATGCGCTGACAGCGATCAATATTTAATCTCTTCAATTCTACTCTAAGTGCACTGACAACAGATAAAAAACTTAACATCGAATTGAAGTTTAAGCACTAAAACATATGAAGTAAAAGAAATTCAAAAAGTAAAACACATAGAGATTGCATTCTTACTTACAAATGTTAGAAAGAAAATACCAAGATCAAAGTAAAGAAGAAATGAAAATAACATAAATTAAGAATAAGAATTAAAAGGAAACTACTTAATAAGAAAATCTACAAGAAGTTAAAATGGTCCCCAAAAATGTCTCTCAAAAGAGAGAAACAAAAGAACTAAACTAAGAACTAAGAACTAAGAAAAATGAAAGAAATGGAAGAATGAAACTAATGGGGGACTCCCAAAATACAAGAATTGAATCCCTATTTATAGGTGGAAAAAGCTATCAAAAATAATATAAAAATACAATAAAAAACGTGGAATAATGGAATGATGAGTAATAAAGATTTGTGATGATGTTTAGAAGTGGTTTGAGTTGTGAAGTTGCAAAATTGGGTTGGAAAGTGGAAGGAAATGGTTGGAAATTGAGTGGAAGTTTGCTGGAAAAGAGGGCAGGAAATTCGGAAGCAAGCTGCTGAAAGATGGACTGGAATTTCGGCAGTAGCCTGCTGAATGGAAGGCTGGGAGTTCGACGAGCAGGCGCTGGAAGGAAGGAGGACAGGTCGGTGGGCGTACGCTGAGGCGGTGCAGCAGGATTCGGCAAGCGTGCGCCGAACTCGCTGGGGCAAGGCAGAAGTAGGTGCGCGGAACTGGGCTTGCGGGCCTGGCTGTCTGGTCTGGGCCGCACTGGCCTAGCGGATGCGATTGGGCCGCACGGACTGGTGGGCTGGATCACGCCGAAACGGATATGGGCTGCGTTTTATTGGGTTTTATTTCTTTTTCTTTTTTTCTGTTGGGCTGGGCTGCAAAAACCAAAATGAAAATTAATTAATTAATTTAGTAATATTTCACCGAAATTCGTCCATAATATTTTCGTTAAAATTCCGATCGAAACGATTCTTTCGCCAAAATACTCCAAATTACAAACTTTATTTATTTAAACAAAAATAACACAAAATAAATTATTTTATCTATTTATTTATTATTTTAATAATAAAAGCTAAGTATAAAGGGTATAAAATAATATAAAATAATGTTTATTTGAGGACCTATCAGTATCTCATAATCCACTTATAACCATCAGAAAACACTTATAGATTGAAACCCAAAAGATTAGCATCAAAATCAGAAATCCAGCTTTTTCTCGAAAAACGTGCGAAAACCCGAAAATGTCTCGAAAAATGTGCAAACATATCAACCACATATAATCACCATTAAAAAGCATAAAAACATACTTTAAATCATAAAACATAAATAAAAACAGTTAGGCATGCTCATAAGAAAAGAAAGAGTCCACTCACGAATCCGAAAGTGTCAATCGCGCTCCGTGCGCTCCTCGACCTTCTCAGGCGTCTCCCGTCCTGTCAATAGGCACCAAATAGGGTCACAAATACGTCAAATATGCTAACCCTAATTTCCCCAAATTTCCGGGAATTTATACATAATTTAAACTTAAACCCTAAACCATCTGAATCCTCGAACTATCCCGTAACATCGTCCGATTAACCCGAAAGTTAGACCAATGGATTCCTTAGAACATTTAGAACAAAACCCATGTTGAAAGTTTGTTCAGAATCCTCCCCACGCGCCCCCACGCGCCGCCCAAAGTGGCTGCGCGTGGGCCTCACGCGCCGCATCGTCTACCTCGAGTCACCCGGTTCAACCGGCGCGACTGGTTCTCCTCCATTCTTCCACCATTTCCGTCCAATCCAATCCCAGAAGCTTCGTCCAGTTCCCTGCAACCAAACCCAGTCCTAAAACTTGGAAATCGACGCCTAAAACCCATCGTCTTCATCCCTGAAACAACTGCCCGTTTGCCCTGTTTTGGCCCCCGGCCACCCAGGTCATCCCCCGTCACGGCACCAACCTCAAACGACTCCTGGGACCTTCAGGAGTCTCACCCTAACCTCCAAAACCCTCGACTCTAGCCCAAAGTCCACGACTTTCGAAAACAATCAAACGGGAAAAACAGGGGAATGGGGTCTCACCTGCGATTCTTCCTCCGCCGTCTGCACCGCCGTGTACCACGGTGTCCAATGAGTCCTCTGCGGTCGTCTTAACTCCTCCTCAGCTTGGTTTGAACCAAGACACAACACAACCACCACCTCTATTCCACGATTTCTCTGTTTTCCCTGAAAACTCAGCCTCACCACCGTCGTGATTTCGTGCACGATTCCACTTCCAATCACCCACCAGTTTCTCCTTCTTCTCTCTATCACTCTCTCAAAGCACAAAAACCTCACACCCTCACTGAAATGATCAAGAACTCTCACAATTCCTCTCCCTGTTTTCTGTGTAAAATGCCCCAAAATACACGGTTTAAACTTGAACGTTTTGTGGCCGTGCACACACAAATTTTCCTAGAAACCTCTAGGCCTCTCCCACGTGTCCATCATCCTATGGACAACAACATAAATATCCAAGCCCACTCAGCCACTTGCCCTTATCTGATTGGTCTTAAGAGAAAAAGACCAAATTGCCCCTAGGTTAAAAATTACCATTTTGCCCTCAAACTTTCCAGATCCATAACTATTCCGTCCGACGTCCGATGACAGCGTGCCGCCTGTCATTGTACTCGGGACGTCGAGACCTATCTAACGGTCCTTTGTCTACGTGAAAATCACAAGTCCAATAAAAAGTCAACATTTTCTCCTAATTAATCAAAATTATGGTAACGCCCTCAATCTTCCGCACGTCATAACTTTTTCTCCGATTGTCCAAATCGGACCTGCCACCTGCCTACAGACTCGTGACGTCCTAAACTACGTCACGGTCAATGGTCAACACTCGTCCAACCTGTAAGTCAAAAAGTCAACTTTAGCACACTATTCACAAGGGCAAAATCGTCCTTTTTATACAAATCTTTTACAAAATTACATTTACACCCTTCCTGAAGGTACGGGTTGTTACAGTTGAGGGTCCTGAACTTCCAGATTCTGGAGTTTGAGGTTCAGCAACTACCACAGTAGTGTCTTCAGCTGATCCTTCTTCAAATTCTTCACCAAAAACACTAGGAAGTTCAATTCTATCTTCCTTCTGTTTTTCCAACTCCAACATTCCCTTTCATTGAACACAACACTCCTAACACGACCCATCCCAATCCCCCTAGGATTATCACGGGATTTGCCATGCTCCCGTCTGATACGAACTGTCAGACAAGGGATAACTAAAAACCATAGCCCATTCGGGGCTTCCAAAGCGCGCCAGGATCGGTGGAGGAGTACGATGTCTCGGTTTCTGCTACAACCCGCATCCGTGATCAACCTGAAGGGCATTAAAACCATTAAAAACTGTGAGTGGACGAAAATCAATAAGTTCATAGAACACATTTCATAAGAAGACATTTATGCCCAGTATACATGCATTCGAAAACCAGCAATCAAATCATTTACTTAAATAAACCATTAGTGCCTTAGCCTAAAAATCGTAAATCCAAATATATGTGGGGACTCAGCCCAAAACCATAGAATACCAAAATCCGTAAATCTAGAACCAAGTGGGCCACTGCCCAAATCCATAAACACAAATCCATAAACACCGAAATACAATTTCATAACTCCAATAATCCATATTTACTAAATAACCATCCTCGGCATTCCAGTTGCCTAGCGTCCCAGACGCTTGATGTCCCAGATGTCATATCGCACGGTAAAAGCAACGCATGCTGCCCGGGGTCTCTCCGGGTCTATATCTTTGACATCCTAGATGTCTGACGTCTCAGACATCTAATCATAGCAATCCTGCTCCTGAGTCACTATACGGTCCGGTCGCTCCGTATAATGACCCCTCGCAGGCAATGCACCGTGACTTCCCTAGTGTCCCAGACACCTGGAGGAGACCATCCACATATCCTCGTAACAAGATGGTATATGGAAAATAGTTTTATAAAGCCATTTCAAAACATCTCAAAGGGCCCTGCCCGGAATTTCCATAAAATCATCACAAATCCCTAATTTCAAAACCAATTAGCGTCCCCGACCCGAAATCACATTTATAAATCACAATTGGGTCTCATGCCCAATTTCATAAACCAACTGGGCCCCGGCCCGATCACATAACTCAAATGGGTCTCAGCCCGATTTCGTAAATCAACTGGGCCTCTAGCCCGGTGCCTCATTCAATCAAATAGACTCCAAGCCCGATAGTTCGTAAACCAAATAGGTCTCAAGCCCGATTCCATATTTCCAAATCCAAAACCATACCATTAAACCATTATTAAAACCAAAATCACGTATAGAATCGTAACATCAAAATACGTGCAAATATAGGATTACCTCGAAATACGTGCAACCATGTAAATCACCAATGCCACAATCATCACTATAGAAATCACATCTATAAAACATATAAAACAATTATGCATGCATTATGGTTTAGAAAACATTGTCCACTCACAGACCGTCCTACGCTACTGCCTCGATACGCTTGCCATACGCCCTTTCGAGCCACATCACTATCACCGGGACGTCCAAATCTGTCCAAACTGTACTAGAGGGTTACTAACTAACTCATTAACCTCTCATTAAATCTCCGTAATTTTGTTGAATTTTTAAACGTATTTAAACTCGATCCTAAATCTTCGGACACCCCAAACTATAACGAAACGATGTCCGATCGACTCGAAACTAATCCCAAAATGTTCGTTACATCGAATACTTGAAATCACATGTTGATCATGCCTCGATAAGAGAGCCCATAAGCCCTCACGTGCCGCCCAAAGGCACTGCTTGTGGGAGCCACGCGCCGGCTGCACTGTTGTCTTCAACTTTGGTCGAACCCGGTTGTTTGGTCCAACTAGACCAAGGTGACCGGTTCAATGCTATGACTCCCTCAATTCGACTATGTTTTGTATCCTCCCAACTTCTACAGCTTCATCCTAGGTCCTAGACTCGATCTAACTACTCAAAACACAAAAACCAACTCGGGATTTACCTGTTCCAACTCTGTACAAAGACCCCAATCTTCGAACCCAGGCTTCGGCCACCAGAGACCTCCTCTGTCCTCGAAATCGATCCAATCAACTTGTATGACCTCTAATAACATGTTCCAATCATTAGAATCGATCAACACTCACTAAAATCGAGATTACCATTTTTGAATCTAAACAGGGCTTTCGGGTTTTACCTTCGAACTCCCACCACCGTACATAAAAATCGACGTTGTTTCCACCATCATCATCCCTTCACCGTCCTCTCCATCTTTTGTTCACGGCCCAATAGCAATTGATGATGATAAGAGGGTGTGGGTGTTGGTTTTGGGTGCACGGGTTATGCTTCACATGGGTTTGGGTTTGATTGAATAAAGGAGATGGAAGTGAAATAGGGTCCTAGTGTTTGGGGTAATAGGCCAATGAAATAAGGGACATGTGTCACTCAATAATTGGTCCACCCAGATTTCCAATCCAATCCAAACCTGCCACATGTCCTATTTTCTCGGTTTACGTGAATAGTGCCATAAAATGTTCTAGACCCGTAACTTCTCCGTCAAACCTCCGATTTCGACGTACCACCTGTCTACGGACTCATGACGTCCCGATCTACGTTACGGTCATTGGTCCTCGTATATTTGATTCCCCGAGTCAAAAGTCAACATTTTGCCAAATTCTAGGGGCAAAACGATCATTTTACACCATCCGTCTGAATTCACTCAACTAATCCTCAATTAGTCATTCTAAATCTATAATTAATTAATACTTAATCCCGATATTCAGGACGGGTCATTACAACCTTCCCTCCTTAACAAATTTCATCCTCGAAATTCCAACTATCCAAGTCCAAATCCAATTCGTGGAAAGCAAATTCGGCATCACATCATGTGTACACGTGTACCCCCCTAATCAGCACAAAACTTGTCTTGCACCCAGATGTTCCACCAACACTCACGTCGCAACGTCTACACTCGACCAATTTGAGGGAAATTGATCACACATTCCGAGTTACTACCACCAGACAATTCTACCATTACGCTGACACATTTAGCTGACGCATTCAGCTGACACATTCAGCTTGACGGTTCTTCTCAAACACCAATCCAACATGACATCTGCTCCCATTGGGAGTCACCAAATCTCACTCGTCAATCCACGCTGACACCTCCAGCCAAACTGTCACCACTAGTCTAGTCACAAATCAATTCGACATCTCTCCTATACCGAGAGTTATCAAATCTCACACGTTCTCCGCATTTCCTTAATTTTACCACATGAACAACACACATCCCAAAATGTCGCACTCAGCTGGCACTCCTGGCTCCAAGGTCATGATTCAAATCATCGACACACCCTGACTAACAGGACCCGTCCTAACTGAATTTTGATAACCATGCCCGGTCCTGCTCCCGTTTGACAAGTCAACTGAAGTTCCGAAACTACCCCTCAGCACCTGTCAGACAAGGGATAACTGTACTGATTTCCGTTCATGCCTCCGCCTCTCGATCAGCCCCGAACGTCGTGCCACGGCCTGAAGGGTCATAAAAACAGAAAAGGTGTGAGTGGACAAAAATAATATCCTTTGAAAATAAATTTCAAATATACCATTTTCCCCTCCAGTTTATCAAACCATGCATGCATAAGGTAAAACATATGAATAACAATCACGGATTTTCCAGCCAAATCACATGAAAAGTATCAAATCCCGGCTTTCAAGCCAAACATATGAAAACACTAACCTAGGCACAAAGACCAAAACCTGTACTCAATACTAGTACGCAAAGAAATCACAATCAAATCAACATCAAACAACACTACTCACAAGTTCACAATCAATCACACAATCACATCCACACTACGCGTAGGCCTACTCGGGAATTTCACATCCGAGGTTCCTCTGGGAATTACACATCCAGATCTGTTGGGAATTACACATCCAGCCTCACCGGGAATTACACATTCGGTCCCTCCGGGAATTACACATTCGGTCCCTCCGGGAATTACACATTCGGAGTCACTTAACATACATCCAAAACCATCAATTCAATAATATATTCACATTTGACTCCAAATCCAAGTCAAAATATTTATCCAATTAGGTCTCAAGCCCAAAATGTTATTTGCACGTAAATTCGTAAAATCTCATTAAAATAATCCCGAAATCATCCTTGACTCACCAACTAAGTCAAAATACCCTTTTTGAAACCTTTTTTACTCTAGGCCTAGCCCAAAACATCAATTGCACTTTTCTTGTAAAACGTGCCTGAAAGACCGATTAAAATAATCATTAATCACAATTAATCATGCCAAATCACCATGACATCATTTCCAACTCAATCATGCAATAAATCATGTAAAACATTTAACTATGCATGCATAACAGTTTATAAAACAAACGTCCACTCACACATTGTCTAATTGGCTCAATTCCGAGCTGCACGCCTTTCCGTAATTTTCGGAAATCCAGAATCCTGTCAAACAACATCATTATGGGTCACTAATGAATCTAATAATAACATATTAAACTCCCCAAATTTTTCGGGAATTAAATACGAAGTAAAACGTAATATAATCCTTCAAATCCTCGAAACAATATCGAGACGGTGTCCGATCGACTCGAAACCAACGTCAAAATGTTCGTTACATCGATTACATGAAAAAGTGTGTTGAACACTTCCTCAAAAGGTCAAGCACGCGCCCTCACGAGCCGATTAACTGGGATGCGCATGAACTCACGTGGGGTGAATAGTACCGCAACTATTCATCGTCCTTACCCGATCCCCTAGTAAACGGGTCTGTAAACCCGCGAGCTGACCCGATAAATTCTTCATCAATTCGACCTCAATTCCTTCGTTACTTTCACTGATTTTTATCTAATCAATCTTAATTAGGGATCTGTATTCTTATTTTCATGAAACAATATCTTAAACGGGTCGATTTCTAAATTGATGCATGATCGGTTATAACTCCAATTGTAACGAATTTCAGTCCAATTCATAAAACTAATCAACCAGAAAGTAGCTTAAGGTGATTATAAGTGTAATTTCGAAACCAATCTCAATACACTCAGATTTCTTACCAAGGTGTGTTGTTGGTGTTTGTTCATCAATTTCCTTCGAATTCAATAATGGATTGACTCGTTCCTTCCTTTAGAAGCTTAATTCAAGCTTAGTTTGTCCAATTACCGTCTCAAACTCAAATTTCAATTCTCAATTTCAAAAACACATTTTCGGGTTCTTGGGGTGTTTTCCAGTTTTCTTTTCTCTTCCCTCTCCTTTCTTTCCTCTCACGAATTCACCCTCTCAATACACTCAGGTTCTCAGATTTTCAGCTTACAGAAGTTTGTTGTTGTCCTGAAATCAATTCCTATTGCTCTGTTTTTGTTTGAGGGAAGCACACACACGGTTTTAGTTGAACTCCAGCATATATATGACAAATTTATCCTATCCAAATATCAGATGGCATCAATGCCACTAATTGTCATCTGCATAGTGACATGTGTCACTTAAGTACCTAATTGACTCACCCACACGGTTGATGATAGGACCCGTCCCAATCCCCCTAGGATTAACGCGGGACGACCCTGCTCCCGTCTGACACGAAGTGTCAGACAAGGGAAATTTCCAACATTTTCCTTCTCGGGCTATCAGAGTACGCCAGGATCCGGAGGAGGTATGTGATATCTCGGTCTCTGCTATAGTCCACATCCGCTGTCAACCTGAATGGCAGTCAAAACATTTAAAAATTGTGAGTGGACAAAACAAAGAGTTTATAAAAACATTTTCATCGAAGACATTTGTACCCTTCACTAAAAAGCATGCATGCATTTGAAAACCATTTAATCCAAAAGAACCATATGTGGGAACTAAGCCCAAAACCATAACTGAAAGAATCATAAAGAACCAACCATACGGGCCACTGCCCAAATCCATAAAGATACCAACCATACGGGCCACTGCCCAAATCCATACGGGACTCAGCCCAAAATCTGTATACATCACACATCATATATCGTACACATCACATATCATATATACATATAATCACACAACAAATCCTGTCACAGTTTCCAAAGCTACGCGCGTGCTACCCGGGGTCTCAAACCCAAGTCTTTCAGGGTTCGAGGTCAATGTTCGTAGACCAATGATCCCCCTTAAGTTATAGTACAAGTCTTCCTGAGAGTAAGGAACCCAACGGGGGCGACTCCACTCAGTCAGCACTTCGTGACTACTCCGGGGTCCACCCAGGCCAACGACCCTCCCCGGAGGAGATAATTTAAGTAAAGGAAGGTATATGAATATATATACATATATATAACAAAATCATCCATATAACCTTTCAACGGATTCATGCCCAGTCCCCATAAACCATCATGAATCATAAAAACCTTTCAAGGGATTCAACCTCTGGCTGGTTCGAACCGGCCGGTTCAATGCAGTCCGGTCCAACTGGACCGGCGTAGCCGGTTTAGCCCATTCCTTCCCTCATTTTTGGTCCAATCTTTTCCTTTTTAATTCCTAAGCTTCCCTAACATCAAACCTAGTCTTCCTAGTCATTAAAAACCGAATAAAATGGATTAAAACTCACCTAGAAGGTTCATGTTTGAACCGGCCGTCTGCAAGTTGCCACCGCCGTGGCCTCCGGCCGTCCTAGGCCTCAAAGCCGATCCATCTCGACTCCCCTAGGTCCCTAGATGTAAACCCAAACAATGAAAACAAGCTCAAACCTCCAAAACTCGAACTTAGATTTTTGAAGCTTACCAACCCAAAACCAGGTTTCCTTCCGCCGTGTCCTCCGCCATGGACAGTCGGTTCCACCTTCTCAGCCTTTCATCACTTTCTCACGGTGACACACGAGCTCTGAGGGTCATGGTGGTGATATGTGTGTGTGTTCAGTTTTGAAGGAAGGAGGAAGGAATGGAAAATAATGGTTTCGGGCTTGTGAGAAAACAGAGAGGAGATGTTATCTGATAAGAGGGAGGGGAAATGAAGGGTGAGGCTTGAGAGATTAATTGAAATGGATGGTTAGGATTGAGTGATAAGTGGATTAAATTATAAACTAATAAAATAATAATAATTAATTAGTATAGATCCACAATTTAGGGGAATTGACAAATGGGATGAGTGACACTTGTCACTCATCCATGGGTCCCACTTAAAATATCTCCCCAATCAGAATAAGCCACCACATCATTGTCTCGAAGTACGTTCATAGTGAAATCGAGAACTTCCGTGACCCATAACTTTCTTGTTCGAAGTCTGATTTCAGCGTGCCGCCTGTCTACGGATTCGTATCATCCCGATCTACGTAACGGTCATCGGCCCTTGGCCATTAGACCTCCCAGGTCAAAATTCAACTATTTGCCCCATTTAAACCAAATTACCAAAGTGCCCATGAACTTCTGAACGTCATAACTTTTTCCTCGAACGTCGGAATCGAACGTGCCACCTGTCTATGAACTCGTTACGGCCCAAACTACGTCATAGTCATCGACCAAAATCCATTTGACCTCCAGAACGAAAAGTCAACGTTTTGCCCATGCTTAGGGGCAAAACGGTCATTTTGCATCGTTCGTCCGAAAGTACCCCACTAATCATCGATTAACCTCACTAATCGTGATTAGTCACTAATCTAATCCCAAAATTTCAGACGGGTCATTACAACCTTCCCTCCTTAATTAATTTCGTCCTCGAAATTCTAACCGACCTAATTCCAACCGTTCTTCCCTCCTTAATTAGTTTTGTTCTCGAAATTTCAACTATCTAGATTCCACAACCATCTAGTGGAAATAATTCGATCTCACGACACGTGTTCACTAGTACATCCACTAGTCCACACAACACTTGTCTGCACCCAGACGTACCACTAATACTCACGTCACATCGACTACACTCGACCACGTCGAATGATAGAAATCACACGTTCCGAATTGACACCACTTGTCAAATCTACCATTTCGTTGATACAAAAAAAATCAAAGGTTTCCTTGCTCTAACACCAAACTATTTTGACATCTGCTCTCACTGGGAGTCACCAAATCTCACTCAGCGATCCACGATGAAACATCCGACAAACTATCATCACTTGACAGTCGTCAGTCGAAAACTACCACGATACTCACTTGTGGTTACTCTAACCACCAACTCACTCAATTTGAGTATACGTGTACCAAAAAACACTCGACCTGTGTGTAACTGGACCCGTCAGAACTACTATGACCCAATGCACAGTATCCAATGTCCAGTTCATGTCCTCAACAAATCCAATGGTATCAGAACTAAACCGACTACCAGCACGCTCACCAACGTACCACTCACATAATCTATATGCCTTCACCAGGCACGACAAGTCTGCCCGGTATCGTACCTCGAACCACGTACAAGGTACATACATCTATCCATTAACCAGCTTACAACCACCTAGGTCGTAGCCAATCACATTTCAATTCTGGAGTCCATCTGTCCAATCCAGTATTTGACAGATCAAAACTCCAACCCATTATCCATTTCCAAATCTGAATCTAAAATCATCATTCCGTAAGCTAGCAACCGGAATAACCATTCCGAACCCAAATCCAGAAATCCACTTTCAAGTTCCAAAATCGAATCCTGAATCGTCATCCTGAAATCCGATTTCAAAATCCGAAATCTCGTTCTCGCCTACCGAGACGCACCAATTCCGAACCTATCGATTACGTGCTCAATACATTCGATTGAATTCATAGGGAAGCCAATCCCAACATCTGCACAATTAAGGCTGACCGAATCCGACCTCGTCGGATACCTACTCCCTCGAGTAATATACCATACAGGATTTACTTCGAAAAGAAGTTCAGTCCCAACATGCTCAACTCAAACATCCAAGTAAGAGCAATAAACTCTCCACCTATCTGGACCATCGCGATCACGATCCAGATCTATCACTATGTCAACCGACCATAGACGTCACGATCCCGATCATCACGACGCCCAAAGTCCTCAACATCAAAATCCTGATCCATATCGCGATCCTAGGTCCTTAATATCACAATCTCGATCCACCTAGGATCCCCACAAGCTCACTCAGCTAACAATCAGCCTGGAATTCGATCATAGGGTCTTACACCCTCATGAATCCTTTGTCAGTCACATCACTCCTTAACCAATTCCCACATCTAAACAGATCAGTCAACGACAGACACGTCGAGACTGTGGGTTCTCTCCAATTACCTCGTATCGATCATTGGCATTCCACTTAGGAAAATCAAGGATGATCCAACACGATGACATCAAAACTCATCCTACGTGAATGCAACCAAAACATGTTGCACTCACCACGCCATGTAACCCAACATCTTCTGCCACCAAGCAGAAAGTGAGAAACCTCAATCCCCTAACTTCGATGCACTCAACTCCTCCTAATGACCCAAGATAAATCTCGGTCCACCAATCAATACGCGATCAACGTACTGGTGACAACAACCATCATCTACCTCATCTGCATCATATGCCATGGCAGAACCTGAGAAGTCACCCAAAATGACTTCGAAATACCCATTACCAATGTGGAAAACCCGCACTCCTCTCGTCACCTCAATCGTAATCTCTCTCGATTCCATAGTTCCAACCATATCGGAACCAACACACTCGGACATCAACCACGTGTCCATCACAATCTACCTCCATCCGTGATCCACTACCGGATCACAGATACCGAACACATGCCCATCTCGATGGAGTCACATCCCGACTCGTGACTCATCGTAATCACAATCACCGGCACCAGCACCAGCACTAGTACCAGTACCATCACACTAACCTCAACACTAGTATCAACACACAAGCATCCACACTCGTATCAGCAAACTAACACCAACATCAATATTAGTACAATCCCCAACACTAGCACTAACCTCAGCATCAGCACTAGTGTCAGCACACATTACCATCACCTGCACACCGTGTGCAAATCAAACAACCCTGGATCTCCACTCATACCGAGCGACGACCCCGTACCTCTACTTGAATGGGAGAAACTCTATCTCCGTCGTACCCAACAACTCTGGGTATAGTCACCCTGACAACTCATACGAGAATAGGAAACGCCCATGATTCCCAACAGTCGTAACTACAACCACTCTCGGTAGTAGTGCCTGCCACAGACTCGTGCAGACCTAACTACTAGACATCATAATCTAGACTCCACATCCAACGGAATCAACCGCTCGCATTGGCTACTCCGTATCCCCGCTCCGGGATTCCATCGACAAGTACCAACCCTGGTAACCTGTCCAACCAAACTCTAACCAGTCGTAACTCGACTCAACCAATGTCATCTACTAGGTCATTCCTGACCTTAGTGTACCAACTGTCCAACAAAACTACAGTAGCACGACAACCAACTAGGTCTAACCGATTTACACAACCTCGACTGTAGAGTGCAGTCCCATCACTAAAGCTGACATGACTAGATCGAACATGACCAACGGTTGGTCTCGACATTGTAAAGCCGTCAACCCAATCCTACCGTCAATCCAACTAGGGTTTCCTCGAACCTGGCTGCTCCCGGCAGCATAGCCACCTAACTCAACAAAATCTGACCATCCAATGGTCACAACACCAAACTGTCGTCAAAATCAGTTCTACGATATCGGGGAAGACGATCTCAACTAACCATCTCACGATCAAAACTCTAAGGTACTGTTACGTTCATCCTTCCGTAGGGTCCCACACTGCCAACCTCGATAGAACTATGGCAACCCTGGCATCAAATGCTAAACCAAAACATTCCACGATTCAATCGTACTAACTATCGTACCGGCGTCCTAATTATCAGGTTGATAACGCACTGTAGCCCAATGAGACATCACATCCTCGACCTGCGCATCATTCCAAGAGCTACACGGTTGCTCGAATAGAGACAACCCAGCTCTGATACCACGCTGACAGTATCAAAGCGTCCTGAGTATCTTACGAACAAACCATGCTCTGATACCATGCTGACAGGACCTGTCCCAATCCCCCGAGGATTAACGTGGGACGACCCTGCTCCCGTCTAACACGAAGTGTCAAACAAGGGAAATTTCCAACCTTTGCCCTCTTGGACTATGAGAGTACGCCAGGATCTAGATGAGGTATGTGATATCTCGGTTTCTGCTACAGTCCACATCCTCTGTTAACCTTAAGGGCAGTCAAAACAATGAAAAACTGTGTGTAGACAAAACAAAGAGATTATAAAAACATTTTCATCGAAGACATTTGTACCCTTCACTAAAAAGCATGCATGCATTCGAAAACCATTTAATCCAAAAGAACCATATGTGGGAACTAAGCCCAAAACCATAACCGAAAGAATCATAAAGAACCAACAATACAGGCCACTGCCCAAATCCATAAATATACCAACCATACGGGCCACTGCCCAAATCCATACGGGACTCAGCCCAAAACTTGTATAAATCACACATCATATATCTTACATATCACATACCATATATACATATAATCACACAACCAATCCTGTCACGGTTTCCAAAGCTACGCGCGTGCTACCCGGGGTCTCAAACCCAAGTCTTTCAGGGTTCGAGGTCAATGTTCGTAGACCAATGACCCTCCCTGAGGTTATAGTACAAGCCTTCCTGAGAGTAAGGAACCCAACGGGGGCGACTCCACTCAGTCAGCACTCCGTGACTACTCCGGGGTCCACCCAGGCCAACGACCCTCCCCGGAGGAGATAATTCAAGTAAAGGAAGGTATATGAATATATATATATACATATATATAACGAAATCATCCATATAACCTTTCAACGGATTCATGCCCGGTCCCCATAAACCGTCATGAATCATAAAAACCTTTCAAGGGTTCACGCCGGTTCCCATAAACCGTCATGAACCTGGAAATCCATTTAGTGTCCCCGACCCGAAATCATAATGTAAAGTAACTGGGTCTTGTGCCCGAACACATGACTCAACTGGGCATTGTGCCCGATATCTCAGGGTCAGTCACGACTCCGATCGTAGTGATGCGTGCAACCATCCATCCAGGACCGCCCTCAATCCTAGTATGTCGCCGTGAACGAATCAACCGACGCGACCACAGCTAGATTATGGAGCACTCATCACCGATCGATATCCTGAACCGTCAGCACTCCGAAGTCGAGCCTCCATCTGCTGACCGACAACAGATCGTGCATCGTGACCTCTCCGGAAAGAACATATCCTAGTCCGGAGGCAAGCGTTGTCGCGACCACGATTCAGATCCGTAGGTCACCTATAAGGTCATATGCCCGAGAAAACCAAATGGGTCTCATGTCCGAGTTTATCCTTTTGAAATCCAGACTATTTCATTTAAACCATCATAGAAAGTATAAACACGTATATGCACCGTATAAGGCTGAAACCTCGAAATACGTGCCAATACGTAACCACACTCAAATGCACTCATGGAATCACCAAAAAAGTATTAAATCATATAATAAACATTTATGCATGCACCAATTTAGAAAACAAGGTCCACTCATAGACCGTTCCAGCTGCCGCCTCGATATGCGTGACATACGGCTCTCCCGAGCCAATCTTCATCACCGGGACTCCCAAACCTGTCCAAATTGTAATAGAGGGTTACTAACTACTTAAATAACCCCCTCACTATAGCCTCGTAATTTTCTGGAATTTTTAACTATTTTTAAAGTCGATTCTAAACCTTCGGACACCCCGAAACCTATCGAAATTGTTGATGAAAAAATTGTACCAACGAGACTGTAAAGACACGCACGTACACCAACACACAAGAAAGTACGTGGTTCACCCAAATCGGGCTACGTCCACGGTGTTGCCTCCCTCTCATTAATAATATGATATTTGTACAAGTATATGGCTCTGAGCCTTTGAGAGATAATAGTGTTTGTAGAGAGGGTGAAGAGGTTGAGTCCCCCAGAATAAGGGAGGAGGCTCCCTATTTTTAGGAGTTATCTAGGGTTAGGTCATAGTTGTGATGGGCTTTAAGGCATGGGCCTTGTTGATGGGCCTCCAAGATGAGCCTTGAACATGAGCTTTAGTAATTCTCTCAAGTCGTCTTAAATGGGCCTATTGCTTGGTCAGATGCAGCGTCGACAAGTCCCCAAGTTCTTAACTGAGGCGGAGTACCTCGGTTGAGGACTTTCAGGTAAAATGCACTGACCGAGCAACTCTTCATTTTTGCACTGCTCCGCTCGGTGTACCATTAGTCCCCCAAGTCCTCGGTCGAGGTAGGATGCGGAAGAGAAGACGTCCTTTAGTGTGTTGCTTGGTAGTCCCCCGGTGAGTATGACTTCAGGTATGAAGCTGACTGCTTGTGAGCGATTGTGGCTGTAGATACGTCTCAGTCGATAGGTTTGCTGAGTGTAGCATTGAATGTTGAGCAGCAGGTGTTCGGTAATGTGTTGAGCAGCAGGTGCTCGGTAATGTGTTGAGCAGCGGGGCTCTGAGCAGCAGGTGCTCGATGATGTGTTGAGCAGCGGGTGCTCGGAGCAGTAGGTACTCGGTAATGTGTTGAGCAGCGGGGCTCGGAGTAGCAGGTGCTCGATGATGTGTTGAGCAGCGGGGCTCGGAGTAGCAGGTGCTCGGTAATGTGTTGAGCAGGGGGGCTCTGAGCAGCAGGTGCTCGATGATGTGTTGAGCAGCGGGGGCTCGAAGCAGCAGGTGCTCGGTAATGTGTTGAGCAGCGGGGCTCTAAGCAGCAGGTGCTCGATGATGTGTGGAATGTATGTATGAGTTCATGTATGCCAGAATGCATAAAGGCATGTATGTGTGACATGTATGTGAGTATGCACGAGAGCATGAATGCGTGACATGTGTGTATGTCATGTATGAGTGACATGTGTGTATGTCATGTATGAGTGACATATGTGTATGTCATGTATGAGTGACATGTGTGTATGTCATGTATGAGTGACATGAGGGATTTCTGATTGAAAGTGTTACCTGGTTGTATTCAAGCGTACTTTGAGGTTTTCCTTGGTGCATGCTAAGTTGTTTGCATGGAGTCCGAGGGGACATCAGGCGGCCGACCGAGCAGTGAGTCCGAGGGACATTGGGAGACCGACCGAGTGGACATCGGGAGACCGACCGAGGGGGTCATCGGGAGACCGACCCAGCGGTGAGTCCTGGGGGACATTGGGAGACCGACCAAGTGGACATCGGGAGACCGACCGAGGGGTCATTGGGAGGCCGACCGAGTGGACATCGAGAGACCGGCCGAGGGGTCATCGGGAGACCGACCGAGCAGTGAGTTCGGGGGGACATTGGGAGACCGACCGAGTGGGTCATCGGGAGACCGACCGAGGGTCATCAGGAGATCGACCGAGCAGTGAGACCGGGGGACATTGGGAGACCGACCAAGTGGACATCGGGAGACCGACCGAAGGGGTCATCGGGAGACCGACCGAGCGGTGAGTCCGGGGGACATTGGGAGACCGACCGAGTGGACATCGGGGGGCCGACCGAGTAGACATCGGGAAACCGACCGAGGGGGTCATGGGAGGCCGACCGAGGGGGGGTCATCGGGAGATCGACCGAGGGGACATTGGGAGACTGACAGAGGGGTCATTGGGAGGCCGACCGAGTTGACATCGGGAGACCGACCGGGGGTCATGGGAGGCCGACAGAGGGGGGGGGGGATCATCGGGAGACTGACCGAGTGGACATCGGGAGACCGACCGAGGGGTCATCGGGAGACCGACCGAGTGGACATCGGGAGATCGACCGAGGGGTCATTGGGAGGCCGACCGAGTTGACATCAGGAGACCGACCGGGGGTCATGGGAGCTGACCGAGGGGGGGGGGGGGTCATCGGGAGACCGACCGAGTGGGGCCAAGTGGCAAGGGGCAGGTTACCAAGCATGATTATATATGTATTTTTTTGTGGTGGTTAGATGCCTACAGAAAGCTAAAAAATAGCTGTTATTTGTTTGTGGTGGGCAGAGTTTGCAAGGGTTTAAAGTACCAAAATTTGTGGTTTGTAGAGGCTACAATATATATTTATTTTGTGGTGGGAAAGAGGCTTTGTGAGAGAAGCACGAGAGGCTTCGACCGAGCAGGGAAAGGAGAATTTCTCTGGGTTCTTCCCGCGTATTGGATAGACTGTATTTTCTGGATTTTTCTTGGTGTTCTTGGCGGCCATGGTGTTTTAGCAGGTAAGAAAAATTGAAAAGAACCGAAATAACCTTTTGTACCAACGAGACGGCGCCAAACTGTTGATGAAAAAATTGTACCAACGAGACTGTAAAGACACGCACGCACACCAACACACAAGAAAGTACGTGGTTCACCCAAATCGGGCTACGTCCACGGTGTTGCCTCCCTCTCATTAATAATATGATATTTGTACAAGTATATGGCTCTGAGCCTTTGAGAGATAATAGTGTTTGTAGAGAGGGTGAAGAGGTTGAGTCCCCCAGAATAAGGGAGGAGGCTCCCTATTTTTAGGAGTTATCTAGGGTTAGGTCATAGTTGTGATGGGCTTTAAGGCATGGGCCTTGTTGATGGGCCTCCAAGATGAGCCTTGAACATGAGTTTTAGTAATTCTCTCAAGTCGTCTTAAATGGGCCTATTGCTTGGTCAGATGCAGCGTCGACAGAAACGATGTCCGATCGACACGAACTAGTCCCAAAATGTTCGTTACATCGAATAGATGATTTCATATGTTGGACACATTCCCAAAAGATGGGACACGCGCCTTCACGTGCCCCGAGAACCTCCTGCGCGTGAGCCCACGCGCCAGGGCACTGTAGCGTCATCTTCAACCTCTGTCTAGTTCGAACTGGCCGGTTCAATGCAGTCCGGTCCATCTAAACCTGCGTGGTCGGTTCTGCCCATTCCTTCCCTCATTTTCGGTCCACTCTTTTCCTTTTTAATTCCTAAACTTCCATAACATCAAACCTAGTCTTCCTAGTCATTAAAAACCGAATAAAATGGATTAAAACTCACCTAGAAGGTTCATGTTTGAACCGGCCGTCTGCAAGTTGCCACCGTCGTGGCCTACAGCCGTCCTAGGCCTCAAAGCCGGTCAATCTAGGCATCTCGACTCCCCTAGTTCCCTAGATGTAAACCCAAACAATGAAAACAAGCCTAAACCTCCCAAACTCAAAATTAGATTTTTGAAGCTTACCCGCCCAAAACCGGGTTTCCTTCCGCCGTGTCCTCCTCCATGGACAATCGGTTCCACCTTCTCAGCCTTTCATCACTTTCTGATGGTCACACACGAGCTCTGAGGGTCATGGTGGTGTTATGTGTGTGTGTTTAGTTTTGAAGGAAGGAGGAAGGAATGGAAAATAATGGTTTCGGGCTTGTGAGAAAAAATAGAGGAGATGATATCTGATGAGAGAGAGGGGAAATGAAGGGTGAGGATTGAGAGATTAATTGAAATGGATGGTTAGGATTGAGTGATGAGTGGATTAAATTATAAACTAATAAAATAATAATAATTAATTAGTATAGATCCACAATTTAGGGGAATTGACCAATGGGATGAGTGACACTTGTCACTCATCCATGGGTCCCACTTAAAATATCTGCCTTATCAGAATAAGCCACCTCATCATCGTCTCGAAGTACGTGCATAGTAAAATCGAACTTCCGTGACCCATAACTTTCCCGTTCAAAGTCCGATTTCAGCGTGCCGTCTGTCTATGGATTCGTATCGTCCCGATCTACGTAACGGCCCTCGGCCCTCGGCCATCGGACCTCCCAGGTCAAAAGTAAACTATTTGCCCCATTTAAAATAAATTACCAAAGTGCCCATGAACTTTCGAACGTCATAACTTTTTCCTCGAACTTCAGAATCGAACGTGCCACCTATCTATGAACTCGTAAAGTCCCAAACTACGTCACAGACATCGGCCAAAGTCCATTTGACCGCCAGAACGAAAAGTCAACGTTTTGCCCACGCCTAGGGGCAAAACGGTCAGTTTGCCCACGCCTAGGGGCAAAACGGTCATTTTGCATTGTTCGTCCGAAAGTACCTCACTAATCACTGATTAACCTCACTAATCGTGATTAGTCATTAATCTAATCTAGGAATTTGGGACGAGTCGCTACAGTTGCATCACCCATTCATCTGCCCAAAAGGCCATTTTGCCCCTACAACACATAATTACTAAAATGCCCCTCATAATTCTAGACTCGTAACTTCCATGTCCGAACTTCTATTGACGCATGCTGCCTGTCTACAAACTCAGTGTCTCGGGACCTATCCAACAGTCCTTCCGGAACGTCCAAAAAGTGTCTCGAACAAAAAGTCAACTTTTACCCACATTACCAAGGGCAAAATTATCATTTTACATTCAAACTTTCAAAGTTACATTTCTCGAATTTCCGAGGCGTCACACTAACTCACTCTAGAGTCGCACCAAGGTACCTCGTACCAAAATTTCCTCATAACGCTATGCTGCCATTAGTGAGAGTCACAGAGCAGTCGCATCACGCAAGGCAACCCATGGTTACACTAACCAACAACTCACTCAACCTGAGTATACATATACTAACATCTCACTCCACCTGTGTGTAACTGGACCCCATTGAATACCTGCCCAGCAGTGATACACATCACAACTCTAGGGTTCCACCAACCATCCACGGCTCTGAGCACTTACTCATACAACCACCGAACCCATCAAAATCACTCTGGCCCAGTGTACAATATTCAATGTCCAGTTCACGTCCTCAACCAATCCAATGATATCGGAACCAAGCCGACTACCAACACGCTCAACCACACACCACTGTTACATTCTATATACCATCACCAGGCACCATTCAGGCCTGTCCAGTATTGATCCTCGTACAACATACACAGTATGTACATCCATCCACCAATCATCCTACTACACAGCTCGTAGCTAAACACGCTTCAATTCTGGAGTCCATCTGTCCAGTCCAGTACTAGACAGATCAAATACTCCTACTCAACATCCAACACGAGTCCCATGGTCACCCGACCAACATCACAATGTCTACTCCCAATCACGTTATCCAATACTCACCAATCCGAATCACGCCCATCAAGGCGTACCCATTCATGCCAAATGGGCATCCAATCTCACCCTCGTTTACCGAGACGCACCAACTCTGAACTTATCAGTTACCTGCTCATTCGATTACCATACCATATTCGATTGACTTCGATAGGAAGCCAATCCCATCATTCACATATCCAAAACTGACCAATCCGACCCCGTCAGATACCCAATTGTTCTATTAATATATCATACGGGATTAACCTCGAAAGGAAGTCGGTCCCATCATCCTCATACCCAAATATCCAAGACAGAGCACTAAACTCTCCACCTACCCCACACGCACATATCCAACCTCTGTCTTGCCATCTTACCAGCTAAACCACAAGAGTTTTCAACTGTCTCACAATAAGATTCTCCTCTGCTCCTAGCTTAGCATAATCAGCAAGGCGAAGTCTGCCAGCACGACCGACTTTGTTGCCAACCACGCCATCCTGATCCATCACAACATCACCCGATCATTAACATCATGATCCCGATCCACCTAGGATCCACACATGCCGACTCCGCTAACGACCATATTTCAAGTCATAGGGTCTGATACCCTCATCGAATCTACATACTACCGAATCGCTTTTCAACCATTTTCATATCTAAACCGACCAGTCAACGACGGAACAAGCCTAGACTGTGGGTCCTCTCCAACTACCTCATATCGATCCTTGTCATCCCACCTAGGGAAAATCAAAGATGATTCAAGACAATGACATCAAAATTCATCATACGTGAGTGCAAACACAAACTCACTACACTCACCACACCATGTAACCCAACATCGTATGCCACCAAGCAGAAATTAAGAAATCACATTCACCTAACTTTGAATTACCCAACTCCTCCTGATGACCCAAAACAAATCACGGGTCCACTAACCAATACATGATCATTGTACCGGTGACACCCAACATCATCGATTACAGGGCAGAAAAATGACAAGTTCACCTTCAACCACCAATAATATATGTTGACAACTTCTCGACATCCATCCACAATTCGAAATCAAACACCCTCTCATCATCTCAATCACAACTTCTCTTGATTCCGAAGTTCCAATTATGTTGGAAATAGATATTCTTCCAACTAGATATCAAGTCCAACCACTGGACTTCCTAAATCCTCAACTCACTCGGACAACCACATGTCCGCAACCAATCTATTACCCAGACCGCCTGTCCGTTTATAACCATTTATGCACATCCAAAAGGATGTAATTTGTTACTATCTTCTTTTCACATCGCAACCTTTACAGGCTCAACTCTCGGGTCTCCATGTTATTCACAATCGCACAATCTCACATCAACACTACCATTGATTCTCTTCGGTTTCTTCCAATTTTGATACATTCTTAGCACTTCCTCGTGATAGCAGAAACACACAACCATTCAAGTTTCGGAGTTGACGACAACTCCCCGAATCCACTAATTTCCATGACGTCCTTTGCATCATCCAAAACTCCTCGTGTCTCAATCGTACCTTTCGTCCATTCATCACTTAGTCACCTCATACCTATTGGGACTTAACCCAACACATCACAATCCTTGCTGGACCCACTACCAAATCTTAGATACCAAGCATATGCCCATCACGACAGAGTCACATCCCAAATCGTGGCTCACCGTCCTCACAATCACTAACACACAATGTGTGAATCAGACAACCTTGAGTCGTTGCTCATACAGAACAACAACCCCGTACCTCCGCTCAAGTTGGAGGAACTCTGCCTCCCTTCTACCCCATAACTTTGGATACAATCACCCTAACAACTTATACAAGAAAAGGAAACGTTCCCTGAATGTCATCCGATTCACAACAACCACAACTACAACCATTCTCGATAACTAGCCATCTTCACACGGCTGTCGACCAACAGTCATTGTTATCGAGATCCGCATCCGCACATCACCCTATTATTCGGTCCAACTCAGAATTCCATATATCATCTCATAACCATACTCGTGGATCAAATCCCATCATTTCACTTCGTGTCAGGCCAACTGATCTCCATAATTTCGACTAGACTCACTAGAACCGTCCACTTGGTCATCCACGACCCTAGTCGCTCTCTGCAGTACAAATTCGTATCCCGCAATCACAAGCTGGGGTTCGACCCAACAGACTACCTTAACTTCGGATAGTTGTCTAATCAACAACAACTACTGACTCACAATTCTAGTTCACCAATCACAACTAAGGTTCACATTTCCAGACCATCTATCATAATTTAGGGTTCCATAATCACACCTTAGGGTTCCTCTGAACCCAACTGCCCTCTGCAGTATAATCCACAATCTGATTGACCCTACGGTCCTAACATCGTATGGACGTCAATCCAATCCTACCATCAACTCAACTGGGGTTCCTAGAACCCAGATGCTCCCAGCAGCATAACAATCTAACATCACATGACCGACCCGTTGGATGGTTATCGCACTACCAATCTGCCAAAAATCACACTAACGGACGGTGTATTGGGCCAATCACACTCTATCCACAATTCATTTCCACTAATTATCAAACTGGCATTCTAACTATCAGGTTGATAACGGGCTAACCACGTAGAGACATCACATCATCGACCTGCGTGTACCACTAGAACTACACGGTTTTCTCGAATAGCGACAACCTGGCTCTGATACCACTTGACACGACCCATCCCAATCCCCCCGGGATTATCACGGGATGTGCCATGCTCCCGTTTGACACGAAGTGTCAGACAAGAGATAACTAAAATCCACAGCCCATTTAGGGCTTACAGAGCGCCCTAGGATTGGTGGAGGAGCGCGATGTCTCGGTCTCTACTACAGCCCGCATCCGTGATCAACCTAAAGGGCATTAAAACCATTAAAAACTATGAGTAGACGAAAATCAATATGTTCATAGAACACATTTCATAAAAAGACATTTATGCCCTTCACTAAAAGTATGCATGCATTCGAAAACCAGTAATCAAATCATTTACTTAAAATAAACATTAGGGCCTTTGCCCAAAAACCGTAAATCCAAACATATGTGGGGACTCAGTCCAAAACCATAGAATACCATAAACCGTAAATCTAGAACCAAGTGGTTCACTGCCCAAATCCATAAACACAAATCCATAAACATCGAAATACCATTTCATAAATCCAATAATCCATATTTACTCAATAACCATCCCCGTCATCCCAGATGCCTAGCATCCCAGACGCTTGACGTCCAAGACGTCATATCTCACAGTAAAAGCAACAGGTGCTGGCCGGGGTCTCTCCGGGTCCATATCTCTGACATCCCAGATGTTTGACGCCCCAGACGTCTAATCATAGAAATCCTGCTCTTGAGTCACTATACGGTCTGGTTGCTCCGTATAATGACCCCTCGTAGGCAATGCACTGTGAATTCCCCAATGTCCCAGACACCTGGAGGAGACCATCCACAGATCCTCGTAACAAGATGGTATATGGAAAACAGTTTTATAAAGCCATTTCAAAATATCTCAAAGGGCCCTGCCCAGAATTTTCATAAAACCGTCACAAATCCCTAATTTGAAAACCATTTAGGGTCCCCGACCCGAAATCACATTTATAAATCAAAAGTGGGTCCCATACCCGATTTCATAAACCAACTGGGCCCCAACCCGATCACATAACTCAAATGGGTCTCAGCCTGATTTCGTAAATCAACTGGCCCCTTGGCCCGGTGCCTCATTCAAACAAATGGACTCCAAGTCCGATAGTTCATAAACCAAATGGGTCTCAAACCCGATTCCATATTTCCAAATCCAAAAACACGCCATTGAACCATTATTAAAACCACAATAGAAATCACCAATGACATAATCATCACTATAGAAATCACATATATAAAACATATAAAACAGTTATGCATGCATCACGATTTAGAAAAGATTTTCGACTCACAGACCGTCCTACGCTGTCGCCTAGATACACGTGCCATACGCCCTTCCAAGCCACATCACTATCACCGGGACTTCCAAACCTATCCAAACCATAATAGAGGGTTGCTAACTAACTCATTAACCTCTCACTAAATCCCCGTAATTTTTCCGAATTTTTAAACGTATTTAAACTCAATCTTAAACCTTCGGACATCCCGAACTATATCGAAACGATGTCCGATCGACTCGAAACCAATCCCAAAATGTTCATTACATCAAATATTTAAAATCACATGTTGACCATGCCTCAAAAAGAGAACCCACGTGCTGGCTACACAGACGTCTTCAACCTTGGTCAAACTCAGTTTGGTTCGGTCCCTGCAGATCCTGTCCAACTGGACCGGCGTGACCGGTTCAATGCCATAACTCCCTCAATTCAACTCTGTTTTCCATCCTACCCACTCCTACAGCTTCGTCCTAAGTCCTAGACTCGATCTATCTACTCAAAACACAAAAACCAACTCGAGATTTACCTGTTCCAACTCTATATAGAGACCCCAATCTTCGAACCCAGGCTCCGGCCACCACATACCGTCTCTGTCCTCGAAATCGATTCCAATCAACTTGTATGACCTCCAATAACATGTTCCAATCATTAGAATCGATCAACACTCACTAAAATTGAGATTACCATTTTTGAATCTAAATAGGGCTTTCGGGTTTTACCTTCAAATTCCCACCACCGTACACGACGACCGACTTTATTGCCACCATCATCATCACCTCACCGTCCTCTCCATCTTTCGTTCACGGCCCAATAGTAATTGATGGTGATAGGAGGGTGTGGGTGTTGGTTTTGGGTGCACGGGTTATGCTTCACACGGGTTTGGGTTTGATCGAACAAAGGAGATGAAAATGAAATAGGGTCCCAGTGTTTGGTGTAATGGGCCAATCAAATAAGGGACATGAGTCACTCACTGATTGGTCCACCCAGATTTCCAATCCAATCCAAACCTACCACATGTCCTCTTTTCTCGGTGTGCGTAAATAGTGCCGTAAAACGTTCTAGACCAGAAACTTCTCCTTCGAACCTCCGATTTCGACGTACCGCCTGTCTACGGACTCGTGACATCCCGATCTACATCACGGTCATCGGTCCTCATATGTTTAACTCCCCGAGTCAAAAGCAACAACTTGCCCAATTCTAGGGGCAAAACAGTCATTTTACACCGTTCATCCGAATTCACTCAACTAATCCCCGATTAGTCATTCTAAATCTATAATTAATTAATACTTAATCCCGATATTCGGGATGGGTTGCTACACTCCTTGACACCATAATCTTCCTAGACTTCAAGTTACAAAGTCTATAACATTTCTCACAAGTACCATATCCAACAAACACACACTTCACAGATGACTCATCCAATTTTCTATCTTAGTTGACTAGGAACATGTGCATAACATATAGAGCCAAAGATTTTCAAGCGTCTTACTCATGGTTTCCTCCCCCACAGTAAACCTCAAATGGAGTTTTCTTCTCAACTGCCTTTGTTGGACATCTGTTTAGTAAATACACTGATGTATTAATAGCTTCTACCAAAAAATGGTAAGGCATAGCCTTGTCATGCAACATTGACTTGGCCATTTCAACCATTAACCTTCAACCACTATCTTATTTTTCCTTTCTGCAACACCATTATGCTGTGGTGAGTAAGCCACAGTGAGCTGTCTCACAATTCCCTCATTTTCACAAAATTCATGAAATTCATATTAAGTGAATTCACCCCCTTATCACTTCTTATGGTTTTTATCTTATATCCACTTTAATGTTCACACATGGACTTGAACTTCTTAAACACATTAAATACACAAGACTTATGTTTCAGAAAATACACCCAACACATCCTAGAAAAATCATCTTTGAAGGTAATGAAATACTTGTTACCTCACATAGTTTTTGTTTGCATTGGACCACATGAATCAGTGTGAATGAGCTCCATTGGTGTGGATGCTCTCCATGATTTGTCCCTGTAGTTTTCCATGTGTTGTTTTCCAGATATGCAACCCTCACAGACCTCTTTGATTTCTTCTAGGATAGGAAGACCTAGAACCATATTATGAGATTGTAGCTTCTGTAGGATATGATAATTCAGGTGTCCAAATCGCATGTACCACAGTCCTGCACTTTCCTCTATAGTAGCCATTTTTGCTATTGACTAATATAATCCAGAGCTAGTGGAAATCACCTATTTCCCAACATAGAAACTGAGGCTACACACTGTAACATTTCATCATTCTCATAGATTTCAACACTTTTTGTTGCCAAACCTTAGGTAGTATCCATGTTCTACCATTTGTCATATACTCAGCAAATTAGCATCAAGTCTTGGAACCAGCATTACTTCATTATTTATGTTCTCCCTATTATGAGTGTTGATCACTAATGAACCCTGCCTATGACTTGTACCAGGTCTCCAGCTCCCATTTTCACCTTAGCAGTAATAGACTTGTCCCCTTTTATCAATAGGGACTCGTGTGAGGTCATGTGGTTGCTACAAGCACTGTCCACATACCATACACCACCATCCTTAGGAATTGTTGCAGAATTGCAAGCATTGAACATCACACCATCCTTGTCTTCTTATTCCTGCTTTGCCATATTCACAACCTACTTCACCATACAATTATTTACAATGTGTCCAATTTTGTTGCACTTAAAACACTTAGGTTTGCTCTTAAGCCAACATTCTCCATAGTGAAGTTTTCAACAAGTTTTACAGGGTTCTTTAGGGTTGGTAGAATTTCCAAAAATAGATTTGGAAATCTCAGTACCTTGGCTGTCTTGGCATTGTTATAGGAATTCCCTTTCTAATTCATGTTCCCTTTGCAATTCTGCTTGCCTTTTCCATAGTACTTTTGTATCTTATCATGAGCTGCTTGATTCACACTTAGTGCAAATAATGCCTTCTCAGTGTGAGTCTCTGAGTGCATTTCCTGCCTCTGGTTAAATGCAGGAATTGAGGCCAGCAGAGTTTGTACATTGACAGTGTCTAGATCCTTAGTTTCCTCAAGAATTGATATTAGAGAATCATAAGGCCTAGTAAGGCTAATCAATATTTTCTACACCATTCTCTTTTCTGTTACTTCCTCACCATAAGATCTCATCTGATCTACTATAGTATACAATCTAGAAGTATAGACTAGAAAAGATTCATCATCTCTCATCCTTACATACTCAAAGTCTCTTCTTAGAGATTGGAGTTTGACTGATCTAACTTTCTCATCTCCTCTGTATTCTCTTTGCAGCAGATCCCAAATTTCCTTTGCACTCTGCTCATTGGAGGTCCTTGAGAAGATTGAGTCCACCACATATGTTTGGATCATTCCTAAAGCACGAGCATCTCGAATGTAGTCAACTCGAGTTGACCTAGCAACCTTAGGAGGTCTTGCAGCTCCCTGTCCAGCAGCCACTGGTGGTGCAGCAATCGCAGGTACTTCCTCATTCATCCTAACTTCTACATACTCTCATAGATCATGCGCACATAGAATTGTAGGCATTTTGATGCTCCAAAATTCATAGTTGGATCCATCAAATAGTGGAACTCTTAATTCTCCACCAATAGTGGAACTCTTAATTCTCCACCAATAGTAGCCATTTCTAGACTAGCTTACTAAATTGCAATGTGATACAATTTTTTCACAATTAACGCCCTAGTAAACCAGATCGGTTTACTGTTGTGATACCATATTGTTTTCTCATTTTCTCTTCTAATCGTCTTCTCTAATCGTATCATCTTCTTTGTTTCACAGGTTTTCTAGCTCAATCGATGAAGATGAAGCTCACGGAAGTGACATGCAAAAACAGATCGAGGTTCGATGTGGTGGTGCAGTGCTAAGGTAAAATTGTTGGAACTCAATCACTATAAACGATTGGGAATAGGAATAGATTTGTAGAATAGAACTTGTAATCTTTTGATTTGGATGAAAAATAAAAACGAAATTTTATGAGGAAGAAGATTGATTTTGGTTTGTGTACACCAGGTGTTTGATAAATTGCATATGAGTAATTCTCTTTGTCATTCTCTGAAACTTTCTTTCTATCTTTTCTTTTTTGTCACTTTTCTGATTTCATTACATGAATCTAGCCTAGATACTAGAAGAAAACGGTTACAAGATGATGTCATTTTGATGACAATTGTCCAATAGAAATTAGGCTAGCTATAGACCGGTGAGAATGAGACACTTGTCCTTCTTGCTCTTCAAGCAATCCAAATCGATTGTCAATCTGTTGTAACAGATTCTCTCACTCATCTTAAGTGCCAACTCATAGTGGTGTTTGCACTATGATGCGCGCACACACACACACACACACACACACACACACACACACACACACACACACACACACACACACACACACACACACACACACACACACACACACACACACACACACACACACACACACACACACACTCACACACACACATACTTAGTACAACACACACACACACACACACACACACACACACACACACACACACACACACACTTAGTACAATCAGTGATTGCATAGGATCCAACATGCAAGTTGTTGCCCAAATCACCCTCGCATGAAAGTTCATCGTCATTGAGTTCAATATTTGCTTTGGTAGAGGTTGAAGCTGAACCTGAGGCTTCATCTTTTGGGAGAGATCATGCGTGCGTGAGAGAGAGAGACTATTATAAGAAGAGATGGATTCCTTGTGCAACTTGAAACTTCTTTCAACAACTTGCTTAGCAGATGCAAGGATGAAATAACATAGGGTCGACCTTGCACCCCCAGTACTTCCATATGAAAGCAGAAGAAAACCTTGTATAATATTGAAGTATGAAGCCATGTTTTCTTCAAGTTCTCTAGCTTGTGGCGTTCCAATCCAAAGTATGCTAACGACATTATGAGGGCTGAGTTGTTTAGGAACTAGCAAACCACAATAAAAATGGATGAGTTATTCAATTAGAAGAATATAACCCTCAATTTAACACCCACAGATGGAAAAGATGTAAACTGGAACGAAGATAGAAACATTGTTTTCCATCTTTGACAACTCTTACTACCCCTCTCGCCCTTCTTCTCCATCTCCCTCACTCCCACATTCTTCATTAACGAGAATCAGATTTTCTACTGCGGGTTGGATCTACCCAATTTCTTTGAGCGTGTGTCATTGTTTTGGAAATCCAACTTCGACTCGAACATCCTCAAGAAGTAAATATCAGTGAGCAAGAAATCAGCCGACGTGTCATCGAATTTCTTGAGCTGGAGCCTTGACACGAATTTTGGGTCCTGAACAAGAACGTTGAGATGGGCCGAGTTTTGGAGCAACGCTTCCATCGATCATCACACGAGGAACTCAAAATCTTCCTCATCGTTGTCATCATCACCCAAAAGGTTTTTTGATATGTCGTCCAGGTCTGAAATCCCAAAATGGGTCGACGAGTACATTGAACAAATTGGCTCAGTTCCGAGACTTAGCATGTGGTCAAATATCGATATATTCGACATCGTTTCAGATTCTTCAAAGGCGAGATGGTTATGCTAGACAACTAAGCAATGCTCGACGCTTTGTTATTGAAAGGGGATCAATTCTCGGACTCACTCTGAAAAACGAGTTAAGTGTCAATTTTGGAGACGGCGGTCGCGATTTGGCTTCTGAGGAAGAAGACCTTGGTTGCTTTTGGTTTTTGGAAATTGGTTTGGATTCAAATTTTGAGAACTCCACCATCATTGATTTTGGGGTTTTGAGTTTGGAGGTGGGTGTGGATGCTGTGCTGGAAAAAAAAGATGATTTGGGGATTCTAGGTTTTAATTTGATAATGTTCTGGAAAAATTGGTGGTTATTTAATTAAGATCAATGTTAGCCACAGAAGAGGATTGGTGGGGTACCATGGTGAGAAGATTGGTGTGATACTAATACTATAGTGGGGTTGGACTCGCGGAGGGGTTGAGATATCCCCTCCACCTGAAAGAGATGGATGACAGAGGTTGCACGATTTTATTTGTATTTATTTATTTTTTAATTTTTTCATTTAATTTTAAGATTTTATTAATTTATTTTTAATAATATTCTAATTTTATTATTTTTTTGTCTCTGTGGAATCCATGTAAGTATAAAAAGGGCCCTATAAATGTTATTTAGGTACTTAATAGATTTTTTAACTGATTATTAACGATTGGTAATCAAATGTATTTTCATAATAGTGTAGTGGAATAATGTAAAATATAAACTTGAAATGACCTCTAAAATTCAGGTACTTTTATATAGTCTATTTTAAAATTTAAAAAATTGACTCGGTTTTCCTTTTCATTTAATTTTTCAATTCCACTTAAACATGTAAATCTAGTTGCAAATTTCTTTCTAATTTAAGACGGTTTTTACGAATATTTTAAAAAAAATTGGGACTCGTTTTTTCAAAATGAAGGGGATGATTTATAATAGCATTTTTTCATTATTTGGTTGATTGATTTTCTGGTGTGGATGATTTACAAATTCTTCCAGCATTCGCGTGATAAGAAATCAATATGGGCTACAACTCGGCCCATAAAATCGTGGTGTTTGTATTCTAGCCCAACAAGAAGGCTCTTCTCTTGATTCCTGAAGGCTCCTCCCGCTCGGAGCAGTTTCTCAAAACCCAAACCCTAAAGCAAGTGCTTTAAACAGAGAAGAAGCTCCTAGAACTGCAGACCTCGACCGAAGAAGAAGCAGAAGTGAGCAGTTGGGGGAGAGAGTTCGTTGGTTGGTGGTTGGTGGAAATGGCGCTGGCGTTCGATGAGTATGGGCGGCCATTTATAATACTGAGGGAGCAGGAGCAGAAGACTCGGTTGAGAGGCCTTGATGCTCAGAAGGCCAACATTTCCGCTGGCAAAGCCGTCGCGCGCATCCTTCGGACCTCTCTCGGGCCCAAGGGCATGGACAAGATGCTTCAGAGCCCCGATGGTGAAGTCACTGTCAGTGAGTACCTTCATCTCTCTCGCGCTTTAGCTGTAACTCATACTGAATTTGAAATTCGGTTTTGTTTGCTTTCCTATTCCTGGCCATTTTGGTCATTGGTTTGTGGATCTATGTGTTCTCCTTGTCCATTCATTGTTATTTGGGTTCATTTTCGTTCTGCGATTGTTGCCCTCGAAATTTAAATGGTATTCTGAGCTCTGGGTTTGCACTCTGATGGTTGGATTAATGCTTGTTTTTTACCTCTTTTGAATTCCCACTTGGTCATAACTATACATGCCCTACTTTGTTGTTTTGACATGCCTATTTGGTAAGGTTGGGCATATCGTCCCGAAAAACCGAAACCGTCCCGTCCCGTATCATACCAAACCAGAAAAAAACTGAATAGTAAAACCGAATGTATGATCGGTACGGTACCGATACCGTATTGGTTTCAACTGGTACGGGATTGGTTTCGATGTTGGGGAATACCGTCCCGTACCGAAATCGAACCGGTTTAATTTTTTTAACTAATTAAATAATTAAATTAAATCTAAAAATGATAAATGGTGCTAAGTTTTTTTTTATATATACTCGTATATATGTCTGGTATGTTTCTATGTTCTTTGGCACATGAATTATATGAATGAATTTTTGTTGTTTGATTATCATATATAAACATATATCAAGCTGTGGGGATAAGCCATTAGCTCACAACTTATTACAATCCTCTCATCATTCCATAAACATGAAACCTCTACCTACATAAATTAAATAAGATGATGGACATGTGGTTGCTGCTTGGAATGCATTGCACACTTGTGAGCATAGACACCACTAAATCATCAAGCTAATATAATGCTTATCAACTTATCATTTCTTAATGGTGTTCCCATTTTGTTGGTTAGACTTTGAAATATGAATTTGTTATGCATTATGGATTATTTTATCAATTCATATACAAATTCTCTAAGCACATGTACGAGGCTTTGGTACAAATTTTTTAGTACAAAATAGTTTCGTATGAATAGATTATTTAGATTTTTTTTTGCATAAATGTTGGCTCAATTTTTTGTTGAGTAATTTTGGCTCAAAACCGAAATCATACCGAAACCGTACTGAATTCAATTGGTATGGTACGGTACGGTATGGTATCAATTTCATATTTTAGAATACCATACTGTACCGAACCGGTTAAAATTACTTGGCACGGTTCTGGTATCACCTTCATACCGAACCATGCCCAAGGCTACTATTTGGGGTGAAGTACCCACTAAATATGGTATTTTGTAGGGTAGGATGGAAAGGGCTTTAGATGCAGAGTTACACTTGGACATCATCTCAGCCAGAGAAGTTTACAATCAAAATAAATATCTTAGCCTCCCCGTCACCTTCTATCCTTATCATTCACATTGAATTACCAATTAATATGAGAAGCAGATCAATCAAATATAACATATAAAACAAACAATTCCTGAAGCGTAGGTACATAAGGTAGACACTTAAATGCATCACCCTCTTAATCAATTAAGGATTATAGAAATGTAAAAGCACTATGATTTTTGCAGTGATTAAGGCTCATGGTTTCATATATCTACGCAAAGACAGAAACTTTATGCCACAAACAAGTTACATTTTAATTAAAACCCATAGCACATGTTGTGCTTACATCTGCAACAGGTACTGGTTCTCATGATAGCATACAAATTCTGAAAGTTTTCTTTGCATGTGAAATAGGTCAAACAAGATGAATTAAGTATGAGGATAAAATGTAAGCACGAATTCAAATAAAATTTGCTTTGGCCAGGTTCAAAGTTCAAATAAGCTCATTGAATACCTGAACCTGAACAAGCCAAAAACATCCTACTCTTCATGTTTCTTTTTCTACAAATATAATGAAATTCACAAGCATTTACACATACAAGGACCGTTACTTAGAGGACAAACTATCCAATCCAAATTCCATAAAGATTTGAGTATCGTGGTTGTTAAACTGATCACATCCACAAAATGACAAGCAGATCAGCAGTTTCTACCTAGCAGTGAATTTACTATATCAATGCCTTTTCTATCTAGCAGCTAAAATAAGAATGTCTTTACCACACCTTTTTCATTGATACATCGAAGCCAATGGTGTGCTATTTTTGCTTACCTGTAGCTTTAATATACACTTATAATACCTTTTTTATTTTCAGCTAATGATGGCGCAACAATTCTGGAGCAGATGGATGTTGACAATCAAATTGCAAAGCTGATGGTTGAACTATCCCAAAGTCAGGACTATGAAATTGGTGATGGGACAACTGGAGTTGTTGTGCTGGCTGGTGCACTTCTAGAGCATGCTGAGAGGCTATTGGAGCGCGGTATTCATCCCATACGGGTTGCAGAGGGTTATGAAATGGCATCTAGAATAGCTGTTGATCATCTGCAGCATATATCACAGAAATTTGAATTTGGACTGGACAACATAGAGCCTCTTGTTCGAACTTGCATGACTACTCTGTCATCCAAGATGTTAGTACACTTTTTAGGTCTTCTTTCCACTTTTTTTTAAATTTTTTTCTGTGACTTCTTGATAATATTGATTGTCCGTTTATTTGATTACTTGTGACATGATGGTTTTTGTCTTCATATTACTGTGCAAATTGTGTCCCCTGGTGAGAGTTCATGCTTTCTAAGTTAACAATTTAGTTAATATTTCATGGTTTATTGCAATAGTATGCTGTTATTGCAACCCTTACTTCATTGCTAATGTTTAGTGGATTATTGCATTGAAATGTCATTTTTTGAGTCATTCCATTATTGATATGAATGTAAAATTTTCTTGTTCTTGGTGTAGTGTGAACCGGTGCAAGCGTGATCTCGCTGAGATTGCTGTGAAAGCTGTGCTTGCTGTTGCAGATTTAGAGAGGAAGGATGTGAACCTAGATTTGATAAAAGTAGAGGGGAAAGTAGGGGGTAAGTTGGAAGACACTGAGCTCGTATTTGGTATTCTTATTGACAAGGATATGAGCCATCCACAAATGCCAAAGCGAATTGAAGATGCACATATTGCTATTTTGACTTGCGCCTTTGAGCCACCAAAGCCAAAGACAAAGCATAAGGTTGATATTGATACGGTTGAAAAGTTCCAGACTCTACGTCTGCAAGAACAGAAGTACTTTGATGACATGGTCCAAAAATGCAAGGTCAGGTTGCACACTACAGTTCTATAGTTCAATTATATAATTGATATGATTGGGGTGTTGCAACACTTCACTGTTGTTTGGTATGCGACATTGTTTTACCTATGAATAATTATTTTGATGCAGGATGTTGGTGCTACCTTGGTCATCTGTCAATGGGGTTTTGATGATGAAGCAAACCACCTATTGATGCACAGAAACTTACCAGCGGTTAGATGGGTTGGTGGTGTAGAGTTGGAACTAATTGCAATAGCTACAGGTATGCCTTAATTAGAAGATTTTAGATCTGGCAGACAATTTCAGCAGTCTGGCTTTTATATTTCATTTTTTCTATCTTTGTATACAGACTGATGTATTCATGTGTTTGTAGGCGGGAGAATTGTGCCCAGGTTCCAAGAATTGACACCCGATAAGTTAGGAAAGGTATGACTCTAAAAATTGGATTTCTGTTAGCAAATAATCTCGCATAACATGTATTCAGTTAACATATTTATTACTTTTAGTTGATTAATAGCAGTTACCCTGTTTACTTTCCCATCTTGAAAACATGATAATCCCTGATTCAAGGTTCTTCTAAATTTTTTATAAGGCTGGTATTGTTCGCGAGAAATCATTTGGGACAACCAAAGATCGAATGCTGTACATTGAACACTGTGCAAATTCAAGGGCTGTGACCATCTTTATCCGTGGCGGTAGGTTTCTATACTTTGTAGTTCGTGTTACGTCCAACATGATTCAGCCAGTTAAATAAAATATTTATTATTAGCATGTGAAGCAAATGATACGTGTGGTATCTATAGTTCGCAAATTTTGCAACCTTTTAACTAGCTTGGCCCTTTAATACATATGTGTTATTAGGCTTATTATTCAAAGGCAAAATTGAAGTTCTTATATGAGGTTCTGGTGTGTTTCTTACTCATTAGGTAACAAAATGATGATAGAGGAGACTAAGCGCAGCATCCATGATGCCCTCTGTGTTGCGAGGAATCTCATCCGCAACAATTCTATTGTTTATGGTGGTGGCTCAGCAGAGATATCTTGTTCTGTTGCTGTAGAGGCAGCTGCAGATAAATACCCAGGAGTTGAGCAGGTATGAAGATAGTCTTCCCCTTTCTTCTTTGGATTTTTATAACGCTAATAAGTATGTTGGTTTAATTTAATCTTCCTTTCATCCGCAGTATGCCATTAGAGCATTTGCAGATGCTTTGGATGCTGTCCCTATGGCACTTGCAGAGAATAGTGGCCTTCAACCCATTGAAACACTATCTCTAGTGAAATCCCAGCAGATTAAGGTAAGCAAAGCACGATAACCATTTTATACTTGATTAGGTCTTTCTGTAATGAGGATGTTGTAAGGTCGCAATTTTAATCCTTTTTATAATATCATTCAATTTTGATCATCATTTTGAATCTGTATATGCAGGATGACAATCCGCACTGCGGAATAGACTGCAATGATGTCGGCACTAATGATATGCGCGAGCAGAATGTCTTTGAGACATTAATCGGGAAGCAGCAACAAATCTTACTGGCTACACAAGTTGTGAAGATGATACTGAAAATAGACGACGTTATTTCCCCCTCTGATTACTGAGAGTTCGTGCTTGTGGCTTATGTCTGTTTTGCCTAGGAATGGAATGGTCTTATGTAACAGCCTTGGCTTGGTTCAGAATTTTGAGTGACTTGGAAACTTGTTTGTAGAACCTGGAGTGGTCGTACCAGACTATTCACCTCTCCATCTCAATGCATTACTGTTTTTGTTATTCATTCATAAATGTTTATCGTTTACAGCATCCTATGGTTGGGTACCCTAATGATCTACCTTGGAAAGATTGTAAGTTGGAATTTTTCATTTCCCGTTAATAAAACAAAAAGCCTGGACTATGGAGCCTACCCTTATGCTTGTAGATGTGGTACAGAAGTCTACAGAAGTAGAAGCATTTGAAGGGTAAGAGACGAAACACATGGTGGCATCGACCCTGCCACTGGCAATAATTTAGTACTTGCATCCTCCTTACCGCGGAATTTCCCTTTGCTTTATTGGTGAAGAAAGAAACTGAATGCTCTGTTTCTAAACTTTTCAATCAGCCTCACTCTGATTAACGATCCTGAATAATGACGGAATCATTAATTTTTATATTAAGAACATGCGACTCTAAACTCCGTCGCTAATTAAAGTGAGTGACCCCTCTTTTATGGACTCAGTGCCAAGTTCCTTTGAAAGCCATTGGTTTCACACACTTCGTAGATCTACAACAATGTCAGTCCTTGAAGAAACTCCCATGATCCCATCCTGCCCATTATTTGTCAGTCATCAATGTGCATGTTGCGCTCTGTGTCTCATGAATCATGTCATATGTGAAACTTGGGACTCGAGAGAATTTGCCCCTTTAAACAATTTTTTACTCTTCATTAATCTCTGCCGACCATATAGTTGCCAATTATGGATGGCATAGTGATGAGTGCTGGTGACAACATTTATGGCAAGCTCTAGTTTTCTGGGGGCAGAAAAATTAAATGTAAGCACTTGGCCTGTTTCATATTGTCGAGGCAATGAAGGCCTCCATGGTTTGCAGCTTCGTCAAAAATCGTACATAATCTTCTTCGTTTGGTTTTGCAGCTTGGTCAAAAATCGTACATAATCTTCTTCTTTTGGTTTTGCAGCTTCGTCAAAAATCGTACATAATCTTCTTCTTTTGGTCTGCAGAAGAAAAATGGCGATTCATGGCCCCATAAAATGGAGCAAATTCAGCATTTATTTGCTTACAACTTTACCTCAATGCTCGATCCCTTACCAACCCATGTGACTCTCAGACTCAATGACTCATGCATTCACAGCTTCCGAATGAGAATAGCGTGGGGTCGGATTATAAAATACGTACCTTGATGTACGCTCTTGCTTAATTGTTAAAGGCATCCTAATTAACATTCATACCGAGAGACAGAGAGAATTTGTCTTATATTCAAACTCTTCGGTTGGCCTCTCATGAAAAACAAGCCAAGGTTGAAATTTTGAAGACATCAAGGGTCAATTAATTAAAAGTGATGATGAGAAACACTGATATACAACTTACAAGAAGAAAATCAAAAACCCCTAGCTGCTTGTAATTACAGTTGATCTTTATTAATTTCTTCTCATGAACTTTAATGCATGTCCCATTGTGTCCTTAATTTGGTCCATATAATATAGGGGGATGGGACTCATGCACCCGGCCAACGATGACATCAGCAGCGTGAGCCCTTCTTGCACTTGAGTGAGCCAGCCCCAGCCGTGAGTGAGCTCACGAGTGAGGATGGTCTCGCACCCAAGCTCGATGCCTTGGAGTAGCTAGAAGAAGCCCCAGCCCCAGATGCTGTGAAGAAGGCTCCATTTAGCAACAAATCCCCTGAGGACCTCCAATTCCATTTGCTCCACTCCTTTTGTGTTGCATCCTCATGCTTAGTTACCTGAAATTAAAATTAACTAGGTTAAAAAATATTAACTCCAACGTTTTGACTGCTCCGCAATCAAAATTCAAAATAAGAGGTCCAAAATTTACGGTCTAGTACTTAGGCGAACATCCAACTACGTACTCACCTCTTTATTGAATCTATCATTGGGTGCCAGAAATCTATTGCCTTGGCTGTTGATAGTTGGAGATGCACTTCCCCCAATTGCATACATTTCCCAATGTGTATAATCATTATTTACCACGTGAAAATTCCCATGTCTGCACCTGCAAGTAGTCAATTCATTAACATCTTTTAAAATCCTACGTACGTAAGAGAGGAATATATACTAGCAGAACTCTCTTTTTGAGTCAAACGAAAAAATCTAACAAATATATAAGAGCTCATTAATGAATTGAATGAATTACCTCGGCATTCTTTGAACAAGCCCTTCTCCAAAGTGGTTGAAGGCTATGGTGACCTGCATGTTCTTGTCTTGAGTGTAAGAGTCACTATGCCCCAAGAGCATGACCTTGTTATGGTGAGTCATGTAATTGTTAGAGATGGTAATGGATGTGGAACCATGAATGGCATCAATGAGGCCGTCGCGGCAATTTGAAAGAGAGCAATGATCCACCCAAACATGGCTCCCCCCAAAAATGGAGACCCCGTCCCCATCAGACAAAGTCCTCCATCCATAATGGCTAGGAGTGTCCCTCACATACGCATTTCCACCTTGCTTGCAGTCATGAATATTTAACCCATGAATAATAATGTTGGTCACATATTGTATAGTAATGCAGGGCCCACCAGCAATGTGCACACTAGCTCCTCTTCCATCAATGGTCTTGAATGAGTTCAACATGAGCTCTTCTTTTAGCTTGATCACCATGTCACCGTTGAAAATGATCCACAATGGCTCATCTTGGATCACACCATATCTAAGGGTCCCTGGCTTAGGGTTCACCGGATGGTCACCTGCGTCTGTCACCACATAAATTTTCCCATCTCTCCCTCCAATGGCATGTTTCCCAAACCCGATCGCGCAATCGGCCAGCCGTTGCCGGTTCTTTTCCCAATTGGGGTCGCACCTCCAGCAGTCATCAATGGGGTTTCCAGTTCCACATGAGAGATACCCCAAGTTCCTCCTTGACTCATTGATGCTCCTGTAACAAAAAAATAAAATTACTACCATATATATGTGACAATGTGACATGCACATTGGGTTACAAATTTATATAACGTGAATACCTATTTTCACTTAAGTAGTTTTAATTACCAAGTAACTAAATGACTGGAAGGGTTAAAATGGCATACTTCTGTACATCTTGGACGACTAGGTCAGGGTCTTGAACTGGCGAAGAGGAAATGAAAGTTGGGGCAAGAAGAAGAGAGAGTAGCAGAAGATGAAGAGCGAGTGGCATTGCCATTGCCATTGCCATTTTCATTTTTCTTTTTCTTTTTCTTTTTCTTTTTCTTTCTCTGTTCGGAAAACAAAGCAGAGAGAGAGAGATGAGAGAATGCTTGTGAGGAAGTTGAGAAAATTATGCCAAGTTATATAGGAAAATAAAAAGGTTTTTTTATTTTTATTTCTTAAAGAGCTTTTTTTTTTAAAAAAAAAATACAATTTTCTATGGGATCTATGAGCTTGAATATTTGTTGGCAAAAAAAAAAAAAAAAAAAAGGGGAGCTTGAATATTAAACAATATTGTTCCACCAGGTCCATGATTTCTGATTTAACGGGTCCCCTATCACTAGTTTGGCCGTTAAGTAACCTCTTTCGCGAAGGAATTTTTGCAGGACAATTTGTATTAAACAAAACATATAATTCGATTATTTAGGAGGAATATGTCTAAATTTTATGCATTCGAATTTGATTTTTTTTTTAAATAAATAAAAAAACCTGTAGAAATGTTGAATAAAACTTGGACATGAGCATTATTATTTTGCTAAGTGTACTATACACCGACACTTTCTCAATGAAAATAATGTCGGCATGTTGTGGTGAAATTATAGACAAAAAAAAAAAAAAAAAAAGACAAACGTTTTGTTTTCACTCTCAATCACATTCACACACACATACACGCAAACAGAGAAAGCTTCATTCTCTTGCATCTTGTTATCTGTGACCATTCGATCAATGGACATTGTAGTTTCAATGTGTTTATTGCCCTTCAGCTATGTTTTGTCTCTTAACTTCCTCTTAAATCGCATCATGCATGCATTATTACCACTAATGCTCCAGCCAGACACCCGTAACAAGCATACACGAGACTCCTTTTTATATACATTCAGAAGCAGAGGATATTTATATATTATATAAAAATTAAATATCGATTTTACAATTAACAAAAATTAAATCCGAGACTTAGAGCAGCGCCAAGTGGCAATTTCCTCGTTCGTTTTATAATTTATAATTTTGATGGTTAATTCCTCCATCATATTTTTACAGTGGGAAGAAGTTTTGATTTGATAAAGAATCATAAAGACCTATTGACTTTTGTGCAATATTGCATGTGGCTAAGTGGGAATGACCTCACCATCCTTTTATTTGTATCCAGTATCCATGTTTTACTGAAATTTCTTCTCCTTAATTATTTATAGTGCGTGGAATTTGGAGATTATTTCTATACATAGAGAAGGCACAAAAGAGTGAGAATAAAATTGACTAAATAACTTATACACGCTTATGATTTAATGATATTTTTTTAATTTTATTTTATACTAAAAAGTTCAAAACTTAAATATATAAATTATAAGAAGAGTTTACGTTTAAGTTAATTTTGAAAACTAGACATATTAAAAATATTTCGATCGTAAAGTGAAAAATAATTTCGAAAAGTGAATTTGAAATCATCTTTTTGGGTGTGGAATACAGCAAATCTAAATTCATAATATGAAATGTAATCTACCATAATTGCACAACTCAGGGGAAAAAAAAAAAAACATAATTGCACAACTTATGAGAGAGAGGGGCCGAGAGAGCCTGAGCTTTATGGGCACATGGAGGGTCCGTACAATCCGTCCATATGCTGACGTGTCATGTTTTTGTTGGGGGGATCACGTTCACCCATGTGAGCTATGTTCCCGCCAGTGGGTCCCGCGGGATTTAGGTCAAATCTGAACCCTCTGATATTCAATTCTTCGAATCGGAGGCCGTTAAGGCTGGTAGTTGGTGACGTACGCATAACACAATGTGGATTGTGGATTGTGGATTGCCCTCTCTTCTCTTTTTAAAATCATCGGCACCATTGTTGATTCATAGTTGCATTATTTATGGGGAGGCCTTCAAAATATAGTCATTCAATTCTGTTTTTCTTGTGCCATTCTATCAACTTTTCAGTTTATATAAAAAATAATTATAAATTAGTCAAATTTTTAAGGATAATATATAAAATACTCAATTTATTCTATTATTATTATTAAGATTTTTATTGTATTATTATTTTTTAAAATTTTCTAATACCGTTTATACACTTTTTATATATGATTGAGTAACTTTCAAAATTTATATTTATTTTTTTTAAATTATTTGATAAAATAATTCTAACTAAATTTCATATTTTTAAATTTGTTTTAAAAAATGAAAATCACTTTGATCCACTAAATTTCTTAGATATTATCAGATACTTTTGAATAATTACAGATCCACAAATACTTTATTTATTTGATAAAGTTGTTTGATTTTATTACTTCATATGTAAATTATTAATTACTTGCTTGTTTTATTCTTTCATAAATAAATTGATAATTATCTACATGATTCTCATTTTTTATTATATTAAAAATATATTACGTATAATATACTTTTATTATACCGATTAAAATTCATTAAATAAATTAGCAAAAACAAAGTTAAACCTTAATAGTCAATAAAGTGTTATTTTCCGATTCATCTTTCCGTAAGTTTCTTAATTCATCTTGTTTCACAGCTGTTTCTTTTCCTGTCTAATATGCAATGCTTTTTTTTCTTTGATCTGGTTTTGTCCTGATGCATTTTCCATTCTAATGAGACAACAATTGTGTATCCGACTGATTTCGATGCAGATTTCTTTCTGGCATATATTTTTGTTTTCTTTTTATTTCCGATGAGTTCACAGTTCGCTCATGAGAAAATCTTTATAATTACTTTTTTTTTTTTTTTTTTTTACCATCCTTCATGTTTTCGTCGTATATATATGAGGCGGTGGGTTCCATTCAAGTCCTAATACTCTTTCTTTTGCGCTGCCTCAAGATTATATATATACATATATTGTAGATCTCATGGAGGAGGTGAAATTAAAAGTACGATTGATCCATGTTCCCCAAAAAAAAAAAAAAAAAAAAAAAAAAGGAATATGATTGATGCTCAAGTCAGGTGTCACTATTGGGGGATATATTATTTTCTTTAACAGACAGTTATGTAAGTGCTTGATGTTGAAAGTTTTTTTTGTTAAATTGCTTGATGTTGAAGTTCCCATCAACACATGCAGAAAATTACATTAATGTTCCATCCATACATTGATCAATGTACATACGCCCAACTAAATCAGAGGCATTGTGGATTGTGGAATATTGCGGATGCATAGGATGGAAGGAAAGGAAAATACCATTAATTTATGGGTGTTAGTTTAGTCGATCAGAAAAACTTTGCACGATGAGGATTGAGGGACTCAGAGTTTGAGGGATTTTAAATTACTGAAATCATTATCATCATAGTTCTGGGATGCGAGTGTTTTAGGTGAAGACCGTGTAAAATTGTAAGTGGTGAACTAAGATATTGCTTCTGAGTCCATGCTCCATAGTGACGAGTGTGGTGGCCACATGATACTGTTAAGCCACATGGTATTTCACTTAACACGTGTCTACATGCCCATGTTGCCATTTGGAATATCACTGTAAGGATATCATTATTAAGTAGGTATCTTGAAAAAGAAAAAAAAAAAAAAAAAGACGATGTATATTTTGCGCAATTACCTAAATTTGCGTGCCATTTGCCGCAAGCTTTCTGAACTTTAACATCTTGCAATTAGGCTACGCGGATCCGAATAGGGGGAGTTTATTCGGAGTTTCCTTACTAAATACACAATATGTATACCATATATATAATCAAACTAGTTTTCGATATTTATGCTGTATCGTAAACCTTTCTAATCAATGGTATGTAACAGTAATACAACCCCTATATCATCTGAAAGAAGAAAAAAGGCCGGAGAGGATATGTATATAACGTGCAATACCTATATGGATTGAAAGATCGAATTAACTGATACGAGAAATTATTCAGTGTACAATTAGATATCTTTTCAAAGTGTGTATATATACATATTTTAATTAGAGAAATATTTATCAGACACATCACATTGAATAAGTCTCAAACTAGAAAATTTTGTCTCATCCTTTGGTATTACCATGCAATTCAAAGGGGTTTAATATCACAGAAATTTATGAAGCAACCTAGAGATGGAACACCTAACCCTGCTACGTTACAGTTACTGGTCCCAATCATCTCCTCGAATCAATTCCACTAAATACCTGAATGTTGAGCATATAAGAACAGCGCGCTCAAAAGAAATTGAACTGAACACTTGCATTGCCAAGATATATAAATATTGGCTTTTCGCTTTATGTGTGCTCCGGAAGTGGAATATTGTACCAAACAGAATTAATAAAAGAAAAATTGAAAAATTCGATTATGCAACTTGTACATATGCATATATATAGTACCCGTGCAGAAGCAAATTAATTTGTCAATTGTCGATCACATGCTAATGGTACTAAACTGGTAGTAGCTACTTATTTTCTATAGCCTATAGGCATGCCATATTATAGCATTGTGTTTATTTACACCCGAAAAAATCTTATTGGGTTAGAGTCGATGGCTTGTAGGAATCAAACGCCCAAATCAAAGAATGATCTAGCCCAAGCACCCACTTGGAATATGAAGAAAAAGTAAGGCATGAGTGGTTCTCACACACGAAGAATTCGAAGGTAAAGGAAAGGTTTCCAACGGAATAAACGGCAGCACTGGACTCGCTGAGGGCCCAGCTTAACAACTTGATCGAGCCTCCTCACCGCCTATAAAAGGACAAGGAACCAACTTCTCAAAAATGAACAATCAACCAATCAAACTCAACAAATTGATCTCCATCAATTTCTGAACCTATGAACACTAACCAGGTTTCATGGTTTAGAAAAAGTTGGTCCTTGTTACAAACCCTGCTTCTTTCAACTTAAAAAATCAAGATGCAGTTTTTCTTTTATCTCCTCGAGGCATTTATGCAAACTCCTAACTATCTTTCTAACTCACTCTAGTAGCATCGTCATAGTGGTTAGCTTCATCCTGCACTAACCTTCTTTTTGATTAAACATTGTGATAAGGATTAATTATCGACACTATCTGACAGGACCCATCCCAATCCCCCAAGGGATATTTCCGACCTTTGCCCTCCCGGGCTATCAGAGTACGCAAGGATCCGGAGGAGGTATGTGATATCTCGGTCTCTGCTACAGTCCACATCCGCTGTCAACCTGAAGGGCAGTCAAAACATTAAAAGCTGTGAGTGGACAAAACAAGAGTTTATAAAAATATTTTAACGAAGACATTTGTACCCTTCACTAAAAAGCATGCATGCATTCGAAAACCGTTTAACCAAAGAAACCATATGTGGGACTAAGCCCAAAACCATAATGAAATAGACCATACGGGCCACTGCCCAAATCCATAAGAAACCAATAAGGGACTCAGCCCAAAACCATAACCATACTGAAACCAAATACACGAGCCACTGCTCAAATCCTGTGCACACCACATATCACATATCATATATCATATATAAGTCACACAACCAATCCTGTCACGGTTTTCAAAGCTACGCGTGTGCTACTCGGATCTCAATCCGAGTCTTTTCAAAGTCAAGGTCAATGTCCGCAGACCACTGACTCTACCCGAGGTTATAGTAACCATAGCCTTCTTGAGAGTAAGGAACCCAACTGGGGGGTGACTCCACTCAGTCGGTGCTCCGTGACTATCCCGGAGTCCACCCAGGCTAACGACCCTCCTCGGAGGAGATAGAACAAGTACGGAAGGTATATGAACATATATATACATAACATTAATATTCATGTCTGTTTCCCCTGAACCATCATGATCTATAGTGTCAGGACCGGTCCTAAATCCCCTGGGATTAACGTGGAACCCGTCTGATCCCGTCTGACACGAAGTGTCAGACCAGGGAAAATTCCATCTCTAGCCTTCGCCGGGTCTATCAAAGTGCGTCAGAATCGTAGGAGGAGGGGAGTGATGTCTCGTCTCTGCTACAGCCCGCATCCTCGATCAACCTGAAAGGCATCAAAACATTAAAAGTCGTGAGTGGAAAAAATAAACATTTCATAAAAAAAACATTTTCATACAAAGACATTTATGCCATTCATAAATACATACGCATGCATTCAAAACCATTTATCAATTATTCATAAAAACCTTTGTCAAACATTTAGAAAACCTTTCAAGGGTTCATGCCCGGTTCCCATAAACCGTCATGACCCGTAAATCCATTTGGGTCCACGACCCGAAATCACCAAAAACTCGTACCTCAAATCAATAGGGACTCAGCCCAATTCACATCATGTGGGTCTCAGCCCAAAACCATTCTCAAAATATCACAAACGAGGTCTCCGCCCCAAATCACTTTCACAATTTCAAATACGGGGGTCTCCGCCCCAAATCACTTTCTAAAACATAAAACATAGGGTCTCCGCTCTCAAATCTCATATACGGGGTCACAGCCCCAAATCACTTTTATAAATCATAAAACATAGGGTCTCCGCCCTCAAATCACTTTTCCATAAACCACATACGTATCGACATACGTATAACCCATCCGAGGCACTTCCGAGAAGATGCCAACTAGGGGCACACAGCCCCTAGGGAACACATCCCCGATAAATGTCACGATATCATCTCTAAACTAGTGTGCAAACTACTCGGGGTCTCACTCCGAGTCTTCTCTCAGGAATCTCCATCTGGGAGGCTCAATCATTGGATCTACTCCGAGCTCTCTTTCTGGATCTAGTCCACACATCTTTCCAGAATCTGGTCCGGGACCACAACAATATAAGTAACCACCACTCCTGGAACGGGATCCCTATGGGGATACCCACTCTGGTCTGTGGATCCTGACTCTCCAGGTCGACGTTGGAGGAGACCATATAATCAATATGGAGGGTTTATTCATTTCAATTCTTTTCTTTCTTTCTCAAATACTTTCTTTCTCAAAACTCATTTCACAACTAGGTCTCATACCTGATTCGTTTCAACAGGATTCCTCGAATCCGAATCAAATCAGTTCATAGGCCTCGGCCCAAATCCTCGGTTCAACTGGGTCTCAAGCCCGAATACTCATTTCACAAATCGAACTCGGACTCAAGCCCGATTTCACAATTAACAGGGCTCTAAGCCGGAACCATGACTCAACAGGACCTCACGTCCGATTCCACAACAAACGGGGCCTTAAGCCCGATATCTCAACGAAATGGGTCTCATGCCCGACATCATAGATCAACGGGGCATCAAGCCCGATAGTACTACTAACTGGGCCTCAAACCCGAATCGTAAACCAAATGGACCCTCGGTCCGATCGTATAGTTCAAATGGACTCTAGGTCCGATTCCTCGTCAAATCAAATGGACTACAAGTCCGAGAGCTTGTAAATCAAATAGGTCTCATGCCCGATTTCATATTTCTAAATCCAAAATCCATTTATTAAACCCTCGTTGAAAACCTAGAACGTATAAGCAGCGTATAAAACCAGAAATCTCGAAATACGCGCAAATACGTAACTCCTAGGTTACCACAAACAAATGAACTCATGGAATCACAAAATACATACTAAAACAATTATAAAACATTTATGCATGCATCGAATTCGAAAGAAGGTCCATTCACAGACCGTCCGAAGCCGCGCCTGACAGGACCCATCCCAATCCCCCCCGGGATTAGTGCGGGATGACCCTGCTCCCGTCTGACACGAAGTGTCAGACAAGGGATATTTCCGACCTTTGCCCTCCCGGGCTATCAGAGTACTCCAGGATCCGGAGGAGGAATGTGATATCTCGGTCTCTGCTACAGTCCACATCCGATGTCAACCTGAAGGGCAGTCAAAACATTAAAAACTGTGAGTGGACAAAACAAGAGTTTATAAAAACATTTAATAAGAAGACATTTGTACCCTCCACTAAAAAGCATGCATGCATTCGAAAACCATTTATCCAAAACAAACCATATGTGGGACTAAGCCCAAAGCAGATATAAACCAAGGTCGAAAGGACCACAATGAAAACGACCATACGGGCCACTGCCCAAATCATAAAGAAACCAAGTACACGAGCCACTGCTCAAATCCTATGCACACCTGTGCACACCACATATCATATATCATATATCCATCACATACATATATATAAGTCACACAACCAATCCTGTCACGGTATCCAAAGCTACGCGCGTGCTACCCGGGTCTCAATCCGAGTCATCTCAAAGTCAAGGTCAATGTCCGCAGACCACTGACCCTACCTGAGGTAATAGTAACCATAGCCTTCCTGAGAGTAAGGAACCCAACTGGGGGGTGACTCCACTCAGTCGGTGCTCTGTGACTACTCCGGGGTCCACCCAGGCCAACGACCCTCCCCGGAGGAGATAATAGAAGTAAAGGAAGGTAGATGAACATATATATACATAACATAAACCTTCATGACCGGTTCCCCTGAACCGTCATGATCCATAATATCCATAATCAGGTAACATGCCGGTTCCTATAAACCGTCATGTACCGTAATAACATAACCAGGTAACATGCCGGTTCCCATAAACCGTCATGTACCGTAATAACCAACAAGGGTTCATGCCGGTTCCCATAAACCGTCATGAACCACGATACCATAACAAGGGTTCATGCCGGTTCCCATAAACCGTCATGAACCTGGGAATCCATTTAAGGTTCCCTGACCTGAAATCAAAACCGTAAAGTGACTGGGTCTCGTACCCGAACATAGGACATCAACTGAGCACCGTGCCCGGAATCTGAGGTCATATGCCCGAGACAAAACCAAATGGGTTTCATACCCGAGTTTATCCTTTTATAAATCCAAATCCATTTCATTAAAACCAATAAAGAAATACAAACCCGTATAAGCACCGTATAAGGCCGAAACCTCGAAATACGTGCGTATACGTAACCACATACAAATGCACCCATGGCATCATCAAACAAGTAATAAAACATATAATAAACATTTATGCATGCACCAATTTAGAAAACAAGGTCCACTCACAGACCGTCCGAGCTGCCGCCTCGATTTGCGTGCCATACGGCTCCCCGAGCCGATCACCGTCATCGGGACTCTCAAACCTGTCCAAATCATAATAGAAGGTTACTAACTACTTAATTAACCTCCCACTAAAGCCCCGTAATTTTCCCGTACTTTTAACTATTTTTAAAACCGAACCTAAACCTTCTGATGCCGCAAAACATATCGAGACGGTGTCCGATTGACACGAAACTAGTCCCAAAATGTTCGTTACATCGAATAGATGATTTCGTATGTTGGAACCTTCCCCAGATTCCCTGCCACGCGCCCTCACGCGCCGCCTGAAGTGGCTGCGCGTGGGCTTCACGCGCCGCTACAGTACCTGCTGACGTCATCGCTGACGTCAGCATGACGTCATCTGACAGCTGTCAGGTCTGACATGTCAGACTCTAACAGGTGCCACGTGTCATGCTCCCATTGGTCCACGTCACTGTGCTGTTAGTGCCACGTGGCAGTCTGACATGTGCCACGTGTCATCACGGCACTGGTCCACGTCAGTTCCACGTGTCAGCCCCTGATTGGGCCACGTCACTGACATGTCAGTGCTGACTGTGCACTGACATGTGACACGTGTCGGCTGATGAGTGGTCCACGTCACCTGACAATCTGACAGGTGCCATGTCATCATGCCACGTCACCACCTTCAACCACTCGACGGGTCAACCCGAATGTCTGCAACCGGGTCGCCGTGACCCGCGGCTTGACCCGGCCGGTTCTCCACCGTGCGGCCACCAAAACCGTTCCCGTTTGTCCCATTTTCATCCTCTAATCCTAACCTAGGGTTCTACGACATTAAAATGGAAGGAAAACACCGAAAACCATACCTTCGAGCTTGGCCATGGCGGCCGTGCATTCCTCCGCCGTTCACGGTTGTTACAGGCCGTCCAACGCCTCGAAACCAATCTCATTCATCTCCTGGGATCCCTAGAAACCTTACCCAATTAATGGAATCAAGTAAAAACCATTAAAATCAAATTTCCAAAATTTGAAATATTTTCACCTCACGGGTTCTCTCTCCCCGCCGTGTCCCCCGCCATGGCTGGCCGTGGCTTGCCATCCTCAGCCTCCTTCCACCACCTCACGGTCATGTTCAGCTCGCACAAGTAATGATTGGTGATGGTGTGTGTGTGTTTTGGGTTTTTGAAGAAAATGAAGAAAATGGAGGATTATGGGTTATGGGGTTCGGGTTTGAGGATGAACAAAGAAGAGTGATGGCTGATGAGAGGGAGATGGGATGGAGGGTGTGGATTTAAGATAGGATTGAAATGGATGGTTAAGATTGAATGGTGGGTGGGTTTGGTTAAAAAAATTAATTAAATAATATTATTTTATTATATAGATCCACATTTTGGGGGATCAAATCAATGGGATGAGTGACACTTGTCACTCATCCATGGGCCCCACCAAAATATCCACCCAATCAGATTTCGCCGAAACGTCCCCGTCTCGAAGTTCGTGCATAGTGAAATCGAACTTCCGTGACCCATAACTCTCCCGTTCGAAGTCTGATTTCAGTGTGCCGCCTGCCTATGGATTCGTATCGTCTTTATCTACGTAACGGTCTTCGGCCCTCGGCCATCGGACCTCCCGGTCAAAAAGTCAATATTTGACCCCCATTTAACCAAAATTACCAAAATGCCCCTAAACTTCCGAACGTCATAACTTCCTCCTCGAACGTCGGAATTGAACGTGCCACCTGTCTATGAACTCGTGACGTCACGAACTACGTCACAGTCATCGGTTAAAGTCCATTTGACCGCCCGATTGAAAAGTCAACATTTTGCCACCACGAGGGGCAAAACGGTCATTTCGCATCGTTCGTCTGATTTCGCCCAACTAATCACGGATTAGCCTCACTAATTGTGATTAGTCACTAATCTAATCCTGGAATTTGAGACGGGTCGTTACAGCGCCTCGATACGCGTGCCTTTATCGTCTCCCGGGTCAAACATCGCCTCCGGGATTCCTGAACCTGTCCAAATTAATTTAGAGGGTTACTAACTACCTAAATAACCCCTCACTAAAGTCCCGTAATTTTCTGGAATTTCTAACTATTTTTAAACGCGAACCTAAACCTTCGGACGTCCCGAACTATATCGTAACGATGTCCGATTGACACGAAACCGATCCCAAAATGTTCGTTACATCGAATAGATGATTTCGTATGTTGGACACATGTCCAAAAACCCTAGCACGCACCCGGACGCGCCCTTAGAAGTTGCCTGCGCGTGGGCCTCACGCGCCGACGACTGTTCATCTTCCTCAGCAGTCGAACCGGTCGGCCTAGTTTTTCCTGCAAATTCGGTCCGCCTGGACCGGTCTGACCGACCCAAGGCCCTCCCATATTCATTTCTCGTCCGTTTGGTCCCATTTTAATCCCTAAATTCCTATTTTTGTGTTTCCTATCTATTCCAATTAACGAAACACATCAAAACTCACAAAATCACACGGTTCAAGTTTGAACCTCACGGTTCGAACTTCTCCTTTTCTTCCCACGGCTTCCCAGCCGTCCACCACCACCACAACCTCACTAACGACCCCCTAGCAACCTAAATAACCCATCCTAATCATCCAAAGCAGCCCATAATGACAAAATCGAAACAAAAATGGAAAATGGGCAAACCGAGCTACCTCTCGGCTTTGTCTCCTCCAGCCACCGTCCACGGCGGTTCTGGCCTTCCAGCCACCTCCATCTGGTCCTCTTCTCCCTCTCTGCCTCTCAGTCATGGTCCTAGGGTCATGGATTTGGATTTGGGGTGGATATGGTGATCGGGTTTTGGGTTGGAGGAAATGGGAATGCACGGTGTAAAATGGAAGGGATGATATGCATGTATGTGTGAGATTGGCCAGTGGATGGGTGACACTTCTCACTCATCCATTGGATTTCTAAAAAGCTGGGCCCACTAGAGACAAAACTGCACTTTTTATCTCGTAAAACGTGTCACCATGAATAGTAACTTTGAACTTCCTTGAACCATAACTTCGCCGTCGAACGTCCGAATTCGACGTGCCGTCTGTCTACAGATTCGTATGGTCGTGATCTACGTAACGGTCTTCGGCCCTCGGCCATCGGACCTCCCTATTAAAAAGTCAACTTTTGACCCTTTTTTCCAAAATTACCAAAATGCCACTAAACTTCCGAACGTCATAACTTCCTCCTCGGATGTCGGAATCGAGCGTGCCACTTGTCTATGAACTCATGACGTCACGAACTACGTACCGGTCATCGGTCAAAGTCCGTTTGACCACCTGAACAATAAGTCAACGATTCGCCCATTCCAAGGGCAAAATCGTCATTTCGCCCGAACGTTTTCTAATTCTCGTCTAATCTCCGATTAGTCTCGCTAATCCGTAATTAATCCTTAATTAATCCTGTTAATTCAGAACGGGTCGTCGCAAACTTCCCCCCTTAAGGAATTTCGTCCTCGAAATTCAAATTGACCCGAGTCCACAACCAACTGTGGAATCCAACCTTATTCCTCGAAACGTATCGTTGCACCCACACGAGAATACTCGTGTAGCAGTACACGTCCAACACACATACCGTACTCAACGGTATCGTCCTCAGTACGTACCGTCATTAGAGCCTCCAAAGCTCCAACTTGCTCACGAGAACTACACGTCTGCTCGCACGTCTCACTCGAGACCAAACATCGACACTCGTCAATCTCGCCTGTCACTCACTTAGACAGGTCAACGATACCAGACTGACATCCCAATGGTTTTCAGTCTGACTCTCTAACACTTCCATCTAACAATCGTCAAGCTGGAACGCAGTCCCACTAAGGCTAACATACTCCAGCTGGCATCGTGCTCAGCACCCGATCAAGCAACATCCTACAGAACCTACCATCTCAATGGCGCGAATCACATCTCGTAGGTGATCCTCAGACCTATGTCCAAATTGACTCTACTTAAAGTCCCACCAATCCACACCTATCCGAACTCGTCGGATACCCAACAGTCTTATACCCACACAGGTCACATCCATCGTGACCAGCTGGCACTCCCGGCTCCACTGCGCTTCACTGCGCGACTCTGACCTCGACTCGCTCTCGAGTCCTCGCATCGTATCTCGCATCACTCAGCGATACCACTTGTCATCTAGGCTTACCTCGAGTCTCCAAACTCACTATCAGATTAAATCCGATCGTCACTCATGTCCATCTAGGATTCCATCCAAACTACAGAGTACTCGTACTCTCGGGCACTCTCAACCCGACATACCGATTGACCGTAGTCAATCCCATCGTCTAAAGCGCACAACACACCGGTGCACCCACATCACCTCAACATCAGGGTGTCACCCGACCTACTCAAGGACTGCTATCTGGCAACGTCCAACCACAAACTACCGTTCTCACTCCAACCATGGTCCGGACCCCAACCGTCCGTCACCAGGCGAACATCGATCCATCACCTCGGACACTCACTCTTCACATCCTGTGAAGCTAACCATCAACTACTCGTCAAGTCAATCAAATTGACCCACAGCCTAGGTGTTAGGTTCTTATACCCTCTTGAACTCCTAGCTGTCACAACACTCCTCGTCGTCCCACCTAGGGAAAAATCCAAGATGGTGACAACAGGGTTCATCCGATGTCATCCTCCGGCCTCCAGCACCATCTGCTACAGCGTCACACTCAGTGACCGCGGACTACTCATCACCAATACGGAATCAAGCACTCTTCTTATCGTCTCAATCGCAACTTCTCTTGATTCCGAAGTTCCAATCACGTAGGAACCGTGTTTCTTTTCCAATCACGAAGCTCACTTCACACCCGAACTTACTAACGTTCTATAGGCAAACCAGTGCCATATCCTCACTTAGGAGGTATGGTCAACCGTAGTCAACCAAAACTAATCCGTAATGGACTCTCAAGTCCTCAACTTAACCGGACACCATCCACGCGTCTGTTACTCACTTTTCACTTCCATACTTCTGAGTACACCCTCGCGACTCAATCTCGTAGCACTGGGGGAGCTAGTCTCCATTATTGGGGAAACTGATCTCCGTCACAGGGGGAAACTAATCTCCATAACTGAGGAAAATGGTCTCCATCACTGGGAAACTGGTCTCCATCACTGAGGAAACTGATCTCCATCACTGGGGGAAACTGGTCTCCATACCAAGTACTCCCTTACCTCACACTGAGCCACTCGGGATCCTCTCTATCCCACTTCTAATCATCGCCTTCACTATAGCGTGGCAAGTATGCCAACACCCAACGTCAACATCTCATTCTGCGATCGGACTCAGCCGTCACCGAGTCGAATCCAGAATCACTGCTCGTACTGTGCGTCACTCACACACCTCGTATCATCGTTACGACTGACGAATCCTATCGTCACAATCGTCATGTCAACCTGAGTCTATCCAACTCGATAAGAATCGATCACGCCCATCGATAGCAGCGTCTGTCACAACCTCGTGCAGACCAACTCACAAACACTTTGCCATCGAGACTATTAAACCATGCGGTAGTCTCACCGCCAGTACCAACCACTCCACACGTAACATCCACTGATCGGTCCACCTCTGGATCCGATCACAAGCACCACCCTCCTGGTAACTTGTCCAATCAATCACTAACCAGGGTTATCACAAATTCGGCAGCCCGCTGCAGCTCAATCATCCTGAGCGATCCCTCGCTCTCGACTCCGAAAAGTCATCGTACTCCAATACTGGTACCTAACCAGCTAATAACTAAACTCTGAGGATCTCGTCCTCATGTAACTCTACGGCTCTCAACCGCTGGCCTCCACAAGAACTGGCCATACTCCGGGTCCTATACTGCACAAGCGCTATGTGCGCAATCACATCCTATCGCGTCACACCACATCTACTCCAGGCATCCACTTCCAGTCGACATCCCTCTGGGATTCGTCACACTAAAACATGGCAACGCATGCCAAATAGGGTCACATGTTCCTATTTCCAACTGTCGTGAATGTAGTCGTACAGGGTCATCGTATAGTAGGCGACCTGGACCTCTAACCACCACTAGTATTAATCCGTACATCCTCTATCCGACACAACCCTTCTGTCGAGCGGTAACGACTCTCAACTCGTCATACGGTATCTACAGATCCACTGGGTCCTACTCATCAGTGAAACTACGGCTCTAAGCCGTCAGATTCACACAAATACTGATCCTCCTTGGGATCAAACATTGAAATACGTGGCATTCCATGCCAATCAAACCTCAAACTATCGTATCACGTGTCAAACACCATCTAACTAAGGTTCGCTTCTACCGAAACCTCGTACTAATGCCCTAACTACCAGGTTGATGAAGGGCTGTTACGACTTTAGAGACATCACGTCCTCAACCTGCGCGTACTCCACGAGCCAAAACATGCTCTGATACCAACTGGTATTAGAGTACTATGAGTATCAAATGAGCCTGACCCGCTCTGATACCAACTTGTCAGGACCGGTCCCAAATCCCCCAGGATTAACGTGGGACCCGCCTAATCCCGTTTGACACGAAGTGTCAGACAAGGGAAAATTCCATCTCTAGCCCTCGCCGGGGCTATCAGAGTGCGTCAGAATCGGAGGAGGGGGAGTGATGTCTCGTCTCTGCTACAGCCTGCATCCTCGATCAACCTAAAGGGCATTAAAATATTAAAAGTCGTGAGTGGACAAAATAAACATTTCATAAAAAAAACATTTTCATACAAAGACATTTATGCCCTTCATAAATACATACGCATGCATTCAAAACCATTTATCAATTATTCATAAAAACCTTTGTCAAACATTTAGAAAACCTTTCAAGGGTTCATGCCCGGTTCCCATAAACCGTCATGACCCGTAAATCCATTTGGGTCCACGACCCGAAATCACCAAAAACTCGTACCTCAAATCAATAGGGACTCAGCCCAATTCACATCACGTGGGTCTCAGCCCAAAACCATTCTCAAAATATCACAAACGGGGTCTCCGTCCCAAATCACTTTCACAATTTCAGATACGAGGGTCTCCGCCCCAAATCACTTTTCCATAAACCACATACATATCAACATACGTATAACCCATCCGAGGCAATTTCGAGAAGATGCCAACTCGGGGCACACAACCCCTAGGGAACACATCCCCGATAAATGTCACGATATCATCTCTAAACTAGTGTGCAAACTACTCGGGGTCTCACTTCGAGTCTTCTCCCAGGAATCTCCATCTGGGAGGCTCAATCATTGGATCTAGTCCGAGCTCTCTCTCTGGATCTAGTACACATATCTCTCCGGAATCTGGTCCGGGACCACAACAATATACGTAACCACCACTCCTGGAACGGGATCCCTATGGGGATACCCACTATGGTCTGTAGATCGTGACTCTCCTGGTCGACGCTGGAGGAGACCATATAATCAATATGGAGGGTTTATTCATTTCAATTCTTTTCTTTCTTTCTCAAATACTTTCTTTCTCAAAACTCATTTCACAACTAGGTCTCACACCTGATTCGTTTCAACAGGATTCCTCGAATCCGAATCAAATCAGTTCATAGGCCTCGGCCCAAATCCTCGGTTCAACTGGGTCTCAAGCCCGAATACTCATTTCACAAATCGAACTGGGAGTCAAGCCCGATTTCACAATCAACAGGGCTCTAAGCCGGAACCATGACTCAACAGGACCTCACGTCCGATTCCACAACCAACGGGGCCTTAAGCCCGATATCTCAACGAAATGGGTCTCATGCCCGACATCATAGATCAACGGGGCATCAAGCCCGATAGTACTACTAATTGGGCCTCAAACCCGAATCGTAAACCAAATGGACCCTCGGTCCGATCGTATAGTTCAAATGGACTCTAGGTCCGATTCCTCGTCAAATCAAATGGACTACAAGTCCGAGAGCTTGTAAATCAAATAGGTCTCATGCCCGATTTCATATTTCTAAATCCAAAATCCATTTATTAAACACTCATTGAAAACCTAGAACGTATAAGCAGCGTATAAAACCGGAAATCTCGAAATACGCGCAAATACGTAACTCCTAGGTTACCACAAACAAATGCACTCATGGAATCACAAAATACATACTAAAACAATTATAAAACATTTATGCATGCATCGAATTCGAATGAAAGGTCCACTCACAGACCGTCCGAAGTCGCGCCTCGATACGCGTGCCTTAATCGTCTCCCGGGTCAAACGTCACCTCCGGGATTCCCGAACCTGTCCAAATTAATTTAGAGGGTTACTAACTACCTAAATAACCCCTCACTAAAGTCCCGTAATTTTCCGGAATTTCTAACTATTTTTAAACGCGAACCTAAACCTTCGGACGTCCCGAAATATCGTAACGATGTCCGATTGACACGAAACCAGTCCCAAAATGTTCGTTACATCGAATAGATGATTTTGTATGTTGGACACATGTCCAAAAACCCTAGCACGCACCCGGACGTGCCGCTGGAAGTTGCCTGCGCGTGGGCCTCACGCGCCGACGACTGTTCATCTTCCTCAGAAGTCGAACTGGCCGGCCCGGTTTTTCCTGCAAATCCGGTCCGCCTGGACGGGTGTGACCGATCCAAGGCCCTCCCATCTTCATTTCTCGTCCGTTTGATCCCATTTTAATCCCTAAATTCCTATTTTTGTGTTTCCTATTTATTCCAATTAACGAAACACATCAAAACTCACAAAATCACACGGTTCAAGTTTGAACCTCACGGTTCGAACTTCTCCTTTTCTTCCCACGGCTTCCCAGCCGTCCAGCACCACCAAAACCTCACTAACCACCCCTAGTAACCTAAATAACCCATCCTAATCATCCAAAACAGTCCATAATGACAAAATCGAAACAAAAATGGAAAATGGGCAAACCGAGCTACCTCTCGGCTTTGTCTCCTCCAGCCACTGTCCACGGTGGTTCTGGCCGTCTAGCCGCCTCCATCTGGTCCTTTTCTCCCTCTCTGACTCTCAGTCATGGTCCTAGGGTCATGGGTTTGGATTTGGGGTGGATATGGTGATCGGGTTTTGGGTTGGAGGAAATGGGAATGCACGGTGTAAAATGGAAGGGATGATATGCATGTATGTGTGAGATTGGCCAGTGGATGGGTGACACTTGTCACTCATCCATTGGCTGTCTAAAAAGCTGGGCCCACTAGAGACAAAACTGCACTTTTTATCTCGTAAAACGTGTCACCGTGAAAAGTAACCTGAGATTTTCGTGAACCGTAACTTCGCCGTCGAACGTCCGAATTCGACGTGCCGCCTGTCTACGGATTCGTATTGTCGTGATCTACGTAACGGTCTTCGACCCTCGGCCATCGGACCTCCCAGTCAAAAAGTCAACTTTTGACCCCTTTTCTCCAAAATTACCAAAATGCCCCTAAACTTCCGAACGTCATAACTTCCTCCTCAGACGTCGGAATCGAGCGTGCCACCTGTCTATGAACTCATGACGTCACGAACTACGTCCCGGTCATCGATCAAAGTCCGTTTGAAAACCTGAACAAAAAGTCAACGATTCGCCCATTCCAAGGGCAAAATCGTCATTTCACCCGAACATCCGCTAATTCTCGTCTAGTCTCCGATTAGTCGTGCTAATCCGTAATTAATCCTTAATTAATCCTGTTAATTCGGGATGGGTCGTCACATATAGCATCCATGCCATTCATATATATATATATATATATATATATATATATAGAAAACATCCTCCATGCCCGGTTCCCATAAACCGTTACGTACCACAATAACCTTTCCAGGGTTCATGCCGGTTCCCATAAACCGCCATGAACTTGAAAATCCATCTAGGGTCCTTGACCCGAAATCATAACCGTAAAGTAACTGGGTCTCGTGCCCGAACATATGACATCAGCTGGGCATCGTGCCCGATATCCAAGGGTCAATCACGACTCCGATCGTAGTGATGTGTGCCACCATCCATCTAGGACCGCCCTCAATCCTGGTATTTCGCCGTGAACGAATCAACCGACGCGACCACCACAAGATCATGGTGAACTCATCACCGATCGCTATCCCGAACCACAGCACTCCGAAATCGAGCCTCCCCAGGCTGACCGACCACGAATCGTGCATCGTGACCTCTCCGGAAGGAACCCATCCCAATTCGAAGGCGAGCGTCGTATCGTCCGTCGCCGTGCACCTAGCACTCGCCGCGACCACGACTCAGACCTGTAGGTCATCAATAGGGTCATATGCCCGAGACAAAACCAAATGGGTCTCATACCCGAGTTTATCCTTTTGAAATCCAAAACCATTTCATTTAGACCAATAAGGACATACAAACCCGTATTGGCACCGTATAGGGCCGTAACCTCGAAATACGTGCCAATACGTAACCACACATCCAAATGCACTCATGGCATCACAAACAAGCATTTAAAACATATAATAAACATTTATGCATGCACCAATTTAGAAAACCAAGGTCCACTCACAGATCGTCCGAGCTGCCGCCTCGATTTGCGTGCTATACGGCTCTCCCGAGCCAATTACCATCACCGGGACTCCCGAACCTGTCCAAATCGTAATAGAAGGTTACTAACTACTTAATTAACCTCCCAGTAAAGGCCCATAATGTTTTGGTATTTTTAGCTATTTTTAATCCCGATCTGAAACCTTCTGATGCCCCAAACATTATCAAGACGGTGTCCGATCGACAAGAAACCAGTCAAAAATTGTTCGTTACATCGAATATAGTGTTTCACGTGTTGAACACTTTCCCAAACAGTGCCTCACACGCCCCCCACGGGGCCCTAGGAAGCTTCCTGCGCGTGAAGCCCACGCGCAACTACAGTGTCACCCCTAACCACTGTCGAACCGGGTTCGACTGGTTCTAACCGGACCGGATCAGCTCGACAGGTTCAACCCTCAAACTTTCCATTTTTCAAACCCATTTTAACCTATTTTGATTCTAATCTAATCCTAACATCAAACCCTATAATTTTACACGATATTTTCGTTCCAACCGACCGACCGAATTCCAACCGTTCTTCCCTCCTTAATTAGTTTCGTTCTCGAAACTCCAACTATCCTGATTCCACATCCACCCCGTGGAAAGTAGAATTGACCTCGAAACTCGTGTACACTCGTACACTAACTAACCAGAACAATACTTACTTTTCTGCAACCAGACGTACCACTAACACTCACGTCGCAATGACTACATTCGACCACGTGGAATGACAATAATTACACGTTCCGAACTGACACCACCTGTCATTAACCGATTAGCCCAAGTATCCTATGAGCTAACTACTTGTCAGACCTACCATTTCACTGACACGAACAACACTACGGTTCCTTGCTCAACACCAATCTATCCTGACGTATGCTCCCACTGAGACTCATTAGACCTCACTCAACGATCCACGCATACACATCCGACAAACTGTCACCACTTGACAGTCGCCAGTCAAAAAACTGACACTATACCCACTTGTGGTTACACTAACCACCAACTTACTCAACCTGAGTAAAACACTTACCAACATTTCACTCGACCTGTGTATAACTGGACCCATCAGAAATACCATGACCCAGTGCACAGTATCCAATGTCTAATTCACGTCCTCAACTAATCCAATGGTATCGGAACTAAGCCGACTACCAACACTCTCACCAACGTACAACTGGTATAACCTATATACCGTCACCAGGCACCACAAGTCTGCCAGGTATCGTACCTCGAACTACACATAAGGTACGTACATCTACCCATCAATCGGTCTATAACCACCTAGGTTGTAATCAATCACGTTTCAATTATGGAGTTCATTTGTCCAATCCAGCATCAGAAAAATCCAGACTCCAGCCCATCATCCGTTTCCAAATTCGAATCCAAATCCGCAATTTCGTAAGAAATCCCGAATCCAAACCCAGAACCTAAGAAGTCACCCAAAATCACTTCGAAATACCCATTACCAATGCAGAAAACCCGCATTCCTCTCGTCACCTCAATCACAACCTTTCGCGATTCCGAAGTTCCAACCAGATTGGAAACAACACACTCAGACATCAACCACGTGTCCCCTAACCAATTTAACTCTATCCGTGATCCACTGCCGAACCAAAGATACCAATCACATGCCCATCTCGACGGATGTGACCCAACGTCATCACAATCACCAGTAACAGCACCAGCGCTAGTACCGGCACCAACGCACTATCACCTGCACTAGTATCAGCATACAGGCATCCATACTAGTAGCAGCACACTAACACCAGTATCAGTATCAGCATCGGCACATAGACATCAACATCAGTATCAGCACCCCGTGTGCAAAATTGACAACCCTAGATCTCCGCTCATACCGAGTGACGACCCCGTACCTCTGCTCGAAGGGGAGAAACTCTGCCTCCGTCGTACCCAACAACTCTGGGTACAGTCACCCTGACATCTCATACGAGAAAAGAAACGTGCCCGATTCCCAATAATCGTAACTACAACCACTCTCGATAGTAGCGCCTGCCACAGACTTGTGCAGACCTAACCACCAGACATCTCGATATCTAGACTCCGCATCCAACGGAATCAACCGCCTGTACTAATTCATCCGTATCACTATTCTGGGATTCCATCGATAAGTACCAACCCTAGTAACCTGTCCGACCAACTCTAACCAGTTGTAACTCGACTAAACCAATGTTTTCTACCAGGTTGTCCATGACCGTAGTCACACCAACAATCCATCACAGCTATGGTAGCACGACAACCAACTAGGTCTAACCGGTAAGTACAACCTAGACTGCAGAGTGCAGTCCCATCATATGCTGCCATGACTCGACCGAACATGACGGATGGTCGATCCCGACTCCGAAAAGCCGTCAAAGTCAAGCCACTCGCCAACTCACCTTTCCGAACCATACACCTAAGGTAGTGTTCCATGAACACACCTAGAGTTCCTCCTGAACCCAACTGCTAACCGCAGTATAATCCACAATCTGACCGACTCTGCGGTCTTGACATCGTAAAGACATCAATCCAATCTTACCGTCAAATCAACTAGGATTCCTCGAATCCAACCACTAATTGCCATAAGTTCAATTAGAGTTCCACGAACTGAACTGCTAACTGCCAGCCGCAGTACACTCCACAATCCAGCTGCTCCCAGCAGTAAATCCATTTAACTCTACAAAATCCGATCATCCAAATCCAACCAACGGTTAGTCACAATTCCGAACTATCACCAAACCGATCCCATGACATCGTGAAAGGCGATCCCAACTAATCGTCTCACGATCAAAATCTAACGTAATAATACGTTCACCATTCGTAGGGTCCCACACTATCAACCACGATAGAACTATGGCAATCCCGGCGTCAAATGCCGAACCAAGAAATTCCACGATACAGTCCTACTAACTATCGTATCGGCATCCCACTATCAGGTTGACCACGAACTGTAGCCCATTGAGAAATCACATCCTCGACCTGCGCGCACCATAAGAGCAAACCATGCTCTGATAAGCAATCCTATGTTCTGATATGAGCTAACTGAGCTCCGATAAGCCAGCCTCGCTCTGATACCACATTGACAGGACCCATCCCAATCCCCCCGGGATTAACGCGGGATGACCTTGCTCCCGTCTGACACGAAGTGTCAGACAAAGGATATTTCTGACCTTTGCCCTATAGGGCTATCAGAGTACGCCAGGATCTGGAGGAGGTATGTGATATATCAGTCTCTGCTACAGTCCACATCCGCTGTCAAACTGAAGGGCGGTCAAAACATTAAAAGTTGTGAGTGGACAAAACAAGAGTTTATAAAAACATTTTAACGAAGACATTGGTACCCTTCACTAAAAAGCATGCATGCATTCGAAAACCGTTTAACCAACGAAACCATATGTGGGACTAAGCCCAAAACCATAATGAAATAGACCATACGGGCCATTGCCCAAATCCATAAGAAACCAAGAAGGGACTCAACCCAAAACCATAACCATACTGAAACCAAATACACGAGCCACTGCTCAAATCCTGTGCACACCTGTGCACACCACATATCACATATCATATATAAGTCACACAACCAATCCTATCACGGTTTCCAAAGCTACGCGCGTGCTACCCGGGTCTCAATCCGAGTCTTCTCAAAGTCAAGGTCAATGTCCGCAAACCACTGACCCTACCCGAGGTTATAGTAACCATAGCCTTCCTGAGAGTAAGAAACCCAACTGGGGGGTGACTCCACTCAGTAGGTGCTCCGTGACTACTCCGGGGTCCACCCAGGCCAACGACCCTCCCCGGAGGAGATAGAATAAGTACGGAAGGTATATGAACTTATATATACATAACATAAATATTCTTGCCCGGTTCCCCTGAACCGTCATGATCTATAGCATCCATGGCATTCATATATATATATAGAAAACATCCTCCATGCCCGGTTCCCATAAACTGTCATGTACCACAATAACCTTTCCAGGGTTCATGCCGGTATTTCACCGTGAACGAATCAACCGACGCGACCACCACAAGATCCCGGTGCACTCATCACCGATCGCTATCCTGAACCGTCAGCACTCCGAAGTCAAGCCTCCCCAGGCTACCCGACCATGAATCGTGCATCGTGAGCTCTCTGGAAGGAACACATCGCAATCCGGAGGCGAGCGTCGTATCGTCCGTCGCCGTGCACCTACCACTCGCTGCGACCACGACTCGGACCCGTAGGTCATCAATAGGGTCATATGCCCGAGACAAAACCAAATGGGTCTCATACCCGAGTTTATCCTTTTAAAATCCAAAATCATTTCATTTAGACCAATAAGGACATACAAACCCGTATTGGCACCGTATAGGGCCATAACCTCGAAATACATGCCAATATGTAACCACACATCCAAATGCACTCATGAAATCACAAAAAAATATTTAAAACATATAATAAATATTCACGCATGCACCAATTTAGAAAATCAAGGTCCACTCACAGATCGTCCGAGCTGCCGCCTCGATTTGCATGCTATACGGCTCTCCCGAGCCAATTACCATCACCGGGACTCCCGAACCTGGCCAAATCGTAATAAAAGGTTACTAACTACTTAATTAACCTCCCACTAAAGCCCCGTAATTTTTTGGTATTTTTAACTATTTTAAATCCCGATCCGAAACTTTTCGATTCCGAAACCATCCGATGCCCCGAACATTATCGAGACGGTGTCTGATCGACACGAAACCAGTCCTCAAATGTTCGTTACGTCGAGTAGAGTGTTTCAAATGTTGAACACTTTCCAAAACAGTACCTCACGCGCCCTAGGAAGCTTCCTGCGCGTGAAGCCCACGCACAGCTACAGTGTCACCCCTAACCTCTGCCGAATCGAACCGTATCGGCTCGACCGGCTCAACCCTCAAACTTTCCATTTTTCAACCCATTTCAAACTATTTTGATTCTAATCTAATCCTAACATCAAACCCTTTCATTTTACACGTTAGAAACCCAAAAACAAGCCCGAAATCCGCGACCATGGCGGCCGTGCCTTCCTCTGCCATTCACGGCCCTTCCTGGCTATCCCAAGCCCCAAAACTAATCCCATTAACCTCCTAGGGTCCCCAGAAACCTTACCTAGTTAATGAAATCGAGCGAAAACCATTGAAACCGATTTTTGAAATTTAAATATTTCCTTACCTCACTGTTTCGACCTCCCCGCTATGGTCACCGTCCAGCCTCCCAGTCCTTCCTCTCACTATCTCTCTGGTCTCAGCCGCAGGTGATGAGGGGATGTGTGTTGGGTGTTTGAAAAAAAAATGGAGAATATAGAGTTATGGGGTTTTTGGGTTATGAAGGAAATGGAGAAAAATGAAGATGTTTGACCTGATGAGATGAGAGAAGTGAGATAGATTAGATGAGTGGTGAGGATTGAAAGTTAAATGGAATGGATGACTAGGATTGATTGTTAGAAAAGATTAATTATATAATAATAATTATATTAATAATTAATTAAGTGAGATCCACATTTTAGGGCATCTAGCCAATGGGATGAGTGACACTTATCACTCATCCATGGGTCCCACTAAAATATCTGGCCAATCAGATTAGGCCAAGTCATCATTGCCTCGAAGTACGTGCATAATGAAATCGACTTCCGTAACCCATAACTCTCTCGTTCGAAGTCCGATTTCAACGTGCTGCCTGTCTATGGATTCTTATAATCCCGATCTACGTAACAGTCTTTATCCCTCGGCCATCGGACCTCCCGGTCAAAAAGTCGACATTTGCCCCTTTTTAACCAAAATTACCAAAATGCCCCTTAACTTTCGAACGTCATAACTTCTTCCTCGAATGTCGGAATTGAACGTGCCACCTGTCTATGAACTCGTGACGTCCTAAAGTACATCACGGTCATCGGTCAAAGTCCATTTGACCGCCCAAATGAAAATTGAACGTTTTGCCCACGACCAAGGGCAAAACGGTCATTTTGCATCGTTCATCCAATTTCGCCCAACTAATCACCGATTAACCTCACTAATCGTGATTAATCACTAATCTAATCACGGAATTCGGGATGGGTTGTTACAACCTTCCCTCCTTAATTAATTTCGTCCTCGAAATTCCAACCTACCTAATTCCAACCGTTCTTCCCTCCTTAATTAGTTTCGTTCTCGAAACTCCAACTATCCTGATTCCACATCCACCCCGTGGAAAGTAGAATCGACCTTGAAACTCGTGTACACTCGTACACTACCTAACCAGAACAATACTTACTCGTCTACAACCAGACGTACCACTAACACTCACGTCGCATCGACTACATTCGACCACGTCGAATGACAATTATTACACGTTCTGAACTAACACCACTTGTCAGTATCAGAGTAGCCCAAGTATCCTATGAGCTAACTACTTGTCAGACCTACCCTTTCACTGACACGAACAACTCTACGGTTCCTTGCTCAACACCAATCTATCTTGACGTCTGCTCCCACTGGGAGTCATCAGACCTCACTCAACGATCCACGCAGACACATCCGACAAACTGTCACCAATTGACAGTCGCCAGTCAAAAACTAACACAATACCCACTTGTGGTTACACTAACCACCAACTTACTCAACCTGAGTAAACACTTACCAACATTTCACTCGACCTGTGTATAACTGGACCCATCAGAAATTCCATGATCCAGTGCACAGTATCCAATGTCCAGTTCACGTCCTCAACTAATCCGATGGTATTGGAACTAAGCCTGACAGGACCCGCCCCGATCCCCATGGGACCACATGGGGACGTGCCCTGCTCCCGTCTGACAGCCAAAATAACATACCAATTTTAACCTCAAACGTTCAAATGCATAAATAACCAAATTAAAGTTATACATCAAATCCGAATTAAACAACGGTCAGACAAGGGATGAAATCCAAAATTACAAGTTGCGAGCACGACTCTAAAATAAACCTGCGGGTAAACCACCCAACAGGGGTTCAGGTACGCAGAAGTAGATCTATGCCTCAGCCTCAGGATCCTCCTCTACCTCAGTAGCACAGCCTGCAGGGGTTACCAAAACATTAAGGGTGAGTGGGCCGAAACTCAAGTTTATAAAACCATTTAATAAGTAAAACATATAATTTACCCCTCCGTTTTCCAAACATGCATGCATCAGAATTTAAAACCATAAATCATATAGTATGAACCATAAGGCATGTAATAAAACCATAAACATAATTTTAGCCACTGCCTTATACACTCCAATCCTGACATCCCCGATGTCTGACGTCCCTGACGTCCAATAAGGTCACAGTCTCAAGGCTACGCGTGCCACTCGGGTCTCAATTCCGAGTCCAATCCCCGAACCCTGTCCGGGTACGGCATCTTAAATGCCTAGCGTCCTAGACGCTCGACGTCCCTGACGTCAAATAAGCAATCCTGCTCCTGAGTCATTTTACGGTCCAGTTCCTCCGTAGAATGACCTCTCGCAGGCAATGTGCCATGACCACTCCGGGGTACCACATCCGGAGGAGACAGTATCATAAGAATGGATCTATACAGTACAGTACCAAATACATTTTATTGATATCCACATGCAAAACATATATATATACATAGATAAAATCCAAACCGATCGTTAAGTTTCATCAGACGGGTTTCACACCCAAATACCGTGAAACGTGCCATAACCATAATTTAAATTTCATCAAAACCATTTCTTGATTCCAGCATGTGAACATATAAGTAAATCGGAAAACATTTAAGCATGCAAGTGTTTAATGAAATCGGGCCCACTCACAGTACAATCCTGCTGAAAACCGAACGTATACCCTCGTCCTGGTACTATTGTACAATCCCTGTCATGTCCAAAGTATACGTAAAGGTCAATATAAGCCCCTAACATTTAACCATGAAACCCTAGACTGAAACCGGCCCGGAAAAGCCGCCCGAACGCGCTTTCGGAGGCAATAAACCTTATTTTGACCAACTTAATGATCTCCGATCGACCCGAAACCACCACCATTAGATCCGGATCGTCGAAACCTAAAGAATGGTGGTGGTCCCACCAAAAATACTGTTCATACGCGCCCACACGCGCCGGTCAATGCTCTGGTCAGAAGAATGGTCCACGTGCCACGTGTCAACACACAATTGGTCCACCTCACTAATCTTTCAGGCCACGTGTCAGATCTGACATGTGCCACGTGTCAGCACGGCACTGGTCCACGTCACTGACATGTCAGTGAGACGTGGCAGTCCCTGATTGGGCCACGTCACTGACATGTCAGTGCTGACTGTGCACTGACATGTGACACGTGTCGTCCGAAGAATGGTCCACGTCACCTGACAGGTCTGACAAGGTGCCACGTCATCACCCCTGTCCTCCTGACGGGTCGACCCGTATCTCTGTAACTGGGTCGATCAGACCCGCGATCTGATCCGGTCACCATTTCTTCAATTCTCAACCATTTTCGTTCTAGTTTCTTCCTAAATGCTCGTCTCAATCCCAGAAACGGTTCTATCGAATTAAAATCATCAAATAAGGACTGGATCAGAGGCTTACCTCGGTGAACAGAACCCGGTATTCTCGTCGCCGTTTAACCTCCGTTCAGGTCACCTCAGACCACAAAATCACGTCCTCTAGGTTCCTAACAGTCCATAGAATCGATTAGGGTCGAAAGGAATCGAAAATAAATGCGGAACAACAAGCTTCCAATTCTGAGTTTTTAAAAACCGTTTCGGGTTAGGAACCACCTACCTCGCCGCTGTCTGCCGCCGTTCACCGCCGTCTCTCAGCCTCACCAGTCCAATCCAGCCACACACGAACACGGAGAATGAGTGATGAGCTGGAGTGTTTGTTCGAAATGGATCGTGTGTGCAATCGGGTAAGAAATATATATAGTGTGGGGAGGGAATCTGATAACATGAATTGGAGGGTCCAGATTCAATCTCAGAAATGAGATCAAGGGCTGAGAGGAAATCTGGGAACTTTTGATGAGTGGCTAAGATTAAAGGTTGGTTTTAATGCTATTTAATCCCATAGTGGATTTGATCCAATCTAGCCAATGGATGAGTGACACTTGTCACTCATCCAGGTCTCCTCCAATCATAATATCAGAATAAAATATTCGACACGATTACCGAGACGCGAATCTCTCGAATTCACGTTTCTGACCATAACTTCCTCGTACGAAGTTCGATTTCGGCGTGCCGCCTGTCTACGGACTCAGGGCATCGAGACCTACCTAACGGTCCATGAGTCATGTGAAAATTAGTTGCCAAACGAAAAGTCAACATTTTTGCCCCAAAAGTCCAAATTACGGTAATGCCCCTAAACTTCCGATAGTCATAACTTTTTCCCTGACCGTCCGAATTGAACGTGCCACCTGTCTATGGACTCGTGACGTCCCAAACTACGTCACGGTCATTGGTCAAAGTCCATTTGACCCACCAATCAAAAAGTCAACAATTTGGCCATACCATTCACAAGGGTAAAAACGTCAATTCATACATTAAATTACAATATTAAAATCCTAGAATTTCCGGGGTGTTACAAAGCCTGCTACCAACACGCTCACCAACGTACCACTGGTATAACCTATATACCGTCACCAGGCACCACAAGTCTACCCGGTATCGTACCTCGAACTACGCACAAGATACGTACATCTACCCATCAATCAGTCTATAACCACCTAGGTTGTAGTCAATCACGTTTCAATTATGGAGTTCATTTGTCCAATCCAGCATCAGACAAACCCAGACTCCAGCCCATCATCCGTTTCCAAATTCGAATCCGAATCCGCAATTTCGTAAGAAATCCCGAATCCAAACCCAGAAATCATATCCATAATCATGTCCAAATTCGAATCCGAAATCATCATTCTGTAAATTAGTATTAGGAATGACCTTTCCGAACCCAAATCCATAAATCCACTTTCAAGTTCCAAAATCAAATCCTGAATTTTCATCCATAAATCCGATTCCAAAACCTGAAATCTCGTTCTCGTCTACCGAGACACACCAATTCCGAACCTATCGGTTACCTGCTCAACCGATTACCACAATACAATCGATTGACTTCATAGGGAAGCCAATCACAACATCCACACATCGCTAAGGATGACCAAAAATCCAACCTCGTCGGACAGCTACTCGGGCGTAATAAGCCATATGAGATTTACCTCGAAAAGAAGTTCAGTCCCAACATGCTCAACTCAAACATCCAAGTAAGAGCAATAAACTCTCCACCTATCTGGACCATCAATATCACGATCCAGATTCATCACTACGACACCTGACCATGAACGTCATGATCAAGAATCGTCACGACGCCCAAAATCCTCAACCATTTCCGACATCTAAACAGATCAGTCAACGACGAAACACGTCGAGACTGTGGGTTCTCTCCAATCACCTCATATCGATCCTTGTCATTCCACCGAGGAAAAATCAAGGATGATCCAACACGATAACATCAAAAACTCATCCTAAGTGAATGCAACCAAAACTCGCTGCACTCACCACGCCACGTAATCCAACATCGTCTGCCCCCAAGTAGAAAATGAGAAATCTCAGTCACCTAACTACGATATACACAACTCCACTTGATGACCCAAGACAAAATCCGGGTCCACCAACCAATACACGATCGGTGGACTAGTGGCAACCAACAACATCTACATCATCAACATCATCTACCATCACCAATCATCGTAGAACCTGAGAAGTCACCCAAAATGACATCGAAATACCCATTACCAATGCCGAAAACCCACATTCCTCTCGTCACCTCAATCGCAACCTTTCGCGATTCCGAAGTTCCAACCAGATTGGAAACAACACACTCGGACATCAACCACGTGTCCCCTAACCAATTTAACTCTATCCGTGATCCACTGCCGAACCATAGATAACAATCACATGCCCATCTCGACGGATGTTACTCAACGTCATCACAATCAACAGTACCAGCACTAGCGCTAGTACTAGCACCAACGCACTATAACCTGCACTATTATCAGCACACAGGCATCCACACTAGTAGCAGCACACTAACACCAGTATCAGTATCAGCATCAGCACACAGACATCAACATCAGTATCAGGACCCCGTGTGCAAAATTGACAACCCTAGATCTCCGCTCATACCGAGCAACGACCCCGTACCTCTGCTCGAAAGGGAGAAACTCTGCCTCCGTCGTACCCAACAACTCTGGGTGTCACCCTGGCATCTCATACAACAAAAGAAACGTCCCCGATTCCCAATAATCGTAACTACAACCACTCTCGGTAGTAGCGCCTGCCACAGACTCGTGCAGACCTAACTACCAGACATCTCGATATCTAGACTCCGCATCCAACAGAATCAACCGCCTGTACTAATTCATCCGTATCCCCATTCTGGGATTCCATCGATAAGTACCAACCCTGGTAACCTGTCCGACCAACTCTAACCAGTCGTAACTCGACTAAACCAATGTCGTCTACCAAGTTGTCCATGACCGTAGTCGCACCAACAATCCATCACAACTATGGTAGCACGACAACCAACTAGGTCTAACCGGTAAGTACAATCTCGACTGCAGAGTGCAGTCCCATCATAAGCTGCCATGACTCGACCGAACATAATCGATGGTCGATCCCGACTTCGAAAAGTCGTCAAAGTCAAGCCACTCGCCAACTCACCTTTCCGAACCATACACCTAAGGTAGTGTTCCACGATCACACCTAGAGTTCCTCCTGAACCCAACTGCTAACCGCAGTATAATCCACAATCTGACCGACTTTGCGGTCTTGTAATTGTAAAGAAGTTAATCCAATCCTACCATCAAATATACTAGGATTCCTCGAATCCGACCGCTAACTGCCATAAGTTCAACTAGAGTTCCACGAACTCAACTGCTAACTGCCAGCCGCAGTACACTCCACAATCCGGCTGCTCCCAGTAGTAAATCCATTTAACTCAACAAAATCCGATCATCCAAATCCAACCAACGGTTGGTCATAATTCCAAACTATCGCCAAACCGATCCCACGACATCGTGAAAGGCGATCCCAACTAATCGTCTCACGATCAAAATCTAACGTAATAATACGTTCACCATTTGTAGGGTCCCACACTGTCAACCACGATAAAAGTATGGCAACCCCGGCATCAAATGCCGAACCAAGAAATTCCACGATACAGTCCTACTAACTATTATATCGGCATCCCACTATCAGGTTGACCACGAACTGTATCTCATTGAGATATCACATCCTCGACCTGCGCTCACCATAAGAGCAAACCGTGCTCTGATAAGTAATCCTATGCTCTGATATGAGCTAACTGAGCTCCGATAAGCCAGCCTCGCTCTGATACCACATTGACAGGACCCATCCCAATCCCCCCGGGATTAACGCGGGATGACCCTGCTCTCGTATGAAACGAAGTGTCCGACAAGGGATATTTCCGACTTTTGCCCTCCCGTACTATCAGAGTACAATAGGATCCGGAGGAGGTATGTGATATTTCGGTCTCTGCTACAGTCCACATCCGCTGTCAACCTGAAGGGCAGTCAAAACATTAAAAGCTGTGAGTGGACAAAACAAGATTTTATAAAAACATTTTAACGAAGTCATTTGTACCCTTCACTAAAAAGCATGCATGCATTCGAAAACCGTTTAACCAAAGAAACCATATTTGGGACTAAGCCCAAAACCATAAGAAACCAAGAAGGGACTCAGCCCAAAACCATAACCATACTAAAACCAAATACACGAGCCACTGCTCAAATCATGTGCACACCACATATCACATATCATATATCATATATAAGTCACACAACCAATCCTATCACGGTTTCCAAAGCTACGCGCGTGCTACCTGGGTCTCAATCCGAGTCTTCTCAAAGTCAAGGTCAATGTCCGCAGACTACTGACCCTACCCGAGGTTATAGTAACCATAGCCTTCCTGAGAGTAAGGAACTAAACTGGGGGGTGACTCCACTCAGTCGGTTCTCCGTGACTACTCCGGGGTCCACCCAGGCCAACGACCTCCCTGGAGGTGATAGAATAAGTACGGAAGGTATATGAACATATATATACATAACATAAATATTCTTGCTCGGTTCCCCTGCACCGTCATGATCTATAACATCCATGGCATTCATATATATATATATAGAAAACATCCTCCATGCCCGGTTCCCATAAACCGTCATGTACCACAATAACCTTTCCAGGGTTCATGCCGGTTCCCATAAACCGTAATGAACTTGGAAATCCATCTAGGGTCCCTGACCCGAAACCATCAATGTGAAACAACTGGGTCTCGTGCCCGAACATATGACATCAGCTGGGCATCATGCCCGATATCTAAGGGTCAATCACGACTCCGATCGTAGTGATGTGTGCAACCATCCATCCAGGACCGCCCTCAATCCTGGTATGTCGCCGTGAACGAATCAACCGACGCGACCACCACAAGATCTTGGTGCACTCATCACCGATCGCTATCCTGAACCGTCAGCACTCCGAAGTCGAGCCTCCCCAGGCTGACCGACCACGAATCGTGCATCGTGACCTCTCCGGAAGGAACCCATCCCAATCCGGAGGCGAGCGTCGTATCGTCCGTCGCCTTGCACCTAACACTCGCCGCGACCACGACTCTGACCTATAGGTCATCAATAGGGTCATATGCCCGAGACAAAACCAAATGGGTCTCATACCCGAGTTTATCCTTTTGAAATCCAAAACCATTTCATTTAGACCAATAAGGACATACAAACCCGTATTGGCACCGTATAGGGCCGTAACCTCGAAATACGTGCCAATACGTAACCACACATCCAAATGCACTCATGGCATCACAAACAAGTATTTAAAACATATAATAAACATTTATGCATGCACCAATTTTGAAAACCAAGGTCCACTCACAGATCGTCCGAGTTTCCGCATCGATTTGCGTGCTATACGGCTCTCCCGAGCCAATTACCATCACCATGACTCCTGACCCTGTCCAAATCGTAATAGAAGGTTACTAACTACTTAATTAACCTCCCACTAAAGCGCTGTAATTTTCTGGTATTTTTAGCTATTTTTAATCCCGATCTGAAACCTTCTGTTGCCCCGAACATTATCGAGACGGTGTCCGATTGACACGAAACCAATCCCAAAATGTTCGTTACATCGAATAGAGTGTTTCACATGTTGAACACTTTCCCAAACAGTGCCTCACGCGCCCCCACACGCCCTAGGAAGCTTCATGCGCGTGAAGCCCATGCGCAGCTACAGTGTCACCCCTAACCTCAGTCGAACTGGGTTCGACAGGTTTGAACCGGACCAGACCAGCTCGACCGGTTCAACCCTCAAACTTTCCATTTTCAACCCATTTCAACCTATTTTGATTCTAATCTAATCCTAACATCAAACCCTATCATTTTACAAGTTATAAATCCAAAAACAACCCCGAAATCCGCACCTTCAAGCTCGGCCATGGTGGCCGTGCCTTCCTCTACCGTTCACGACCCTTCCTGGCCATCCCAAGCCCCAAAACTAATCCCATTAACCTCCTAGGGTCCCCAGAAATCTCACCTAGTTAATGAAATCGAGTAAAAACCATTGAAACCGATTTTTGAAATTTAAATATTTCCTTACCTCACGGTTTCGACCTCCCCGCCGTGGCCACCGTCGTGGGCCACCGTCCAGCCTCTCAGTCCTTCCTCTCACTATCTCTCTGGTCTCAGTCGCAGGTGATGAGTGGATGTGTGTTGGGTGTTCGAAGAAAAAATGGAGAATATGGAGTTATGGGGTTTTCGGGTTATGAAGGAAATGAAGACAAATGAAGATGTTTGATCTGATGAGATGAAAGGAGTGAGATAGATTAGATGAGTGGTGAGGATTGAAAGTTAAATGGAATGGATGGTTAGGATTGATTATTAGAAAAGATTAATTATATAATAATAATTATATTAATATTTAATTAAGTGAGATCCACATTTTAGGGGATCTAGCCGAAGTGCGTGCATAGTGAAATCGACCTTCCGTGACCCATAACTCTCTCGTTCGAAGTCCGATTTCAGCGTGCCGCCTGTCTATGGATTCATATCATCCCGATCTACATAACGGTCCTTGGCCCTCGGCCATTGGACCTCCCGGTCAAAAATTCGACATTTGCCCTTTTTTAATCGAAATTACCAAAATGCCCCTTTACTTCCGAACGTCATAACTTCTTCCTCGAATGTCGGAATTGAACGTGACACCTGTCTTTGAACTCGTGACGTCCTAAACTACGTCACGGTCATCGGTCAAAGTCCATTTGACCACCAGAATGAAAAGTCAACTTTTTGCCCACGACCAAGGGCAAAACGGTCATTTTGCATCGTTCATCCGATTTCACCCTACTAATCACCGATTAACCTCACTAATCATGATTAGTCACTAATCTAATCACGGAATTTGGGACGGGTTGTTACACTATCTGACAGGACCCGCCCCGATCCCACAGGGACCACAAGGGGACGTGCCCTGCTCCCTTCTGACACCTAATAATTCATACCAATTTTAACCTCAAACATCAATGCATAAATAACCAATTTAAAGTTATACATCAAATCCGAATTAAACAGATGTCAGACAAGGGATGAAATCCAAAATTACAAATTGCGAGCACGACTCTAAAGTAAACCTGCGGGTACACCACCCAACAGGGGTTCAGGTACGCAGAAGTAGATCTATGCCTCAGCCTCAGGTTCCTCCTCTACCTCAGTATCACGACCTGGAGGGGTTACCAAAAACATTAAGGGTGAGTGGACCGAAACTCAAGTTTATAAAATCATTTGATAAGTAAAACATGTAATTTACCCCTCCGTTTTCCAAACATGCATGCAACCGTATTTAAAATCATAAGTCAAATAATATGAACCATAAGGCATGTAATAAAACCATAAGTATAATTTTAGTTGCTACACTATACACTCCAATCCTGACATCCCTGTTGTCTGACGTCCCTGACGTCCAATAAGGTCACAATCACAAGGCTACGCGTGCCACTCGGGTCTCAATTTCCGAGTTCAATCCCCGAACCCTGTTCGGTTACAGCATCCCCGATGCTTAGCGTCGTAGACGCTGGACGTTCTAGACGTCTGTAAGCTCTCCGGGGTACCTCATCCGGAGGAGACAATATAATATGGAAGGATCTATACAGTGCAGTACCAAATACATTTTATTGTTATCCATATGCAAACATATAAGTATACATAGGTAAAATCTGAACCGATCGTGACGTTTCATCAAACGGGTCTCATGCCCAAATACCGTGAAACGTGCCATAACCGAAATCTCAATATCATCAAAACCATTTATAGATTCCAGCATGTGAACATATAAGTAAATCAGAAAACATTTAAGCATGCAAGGGTTTAATGAAAACGGGCCCACTCACAGTACAATCCTGCTGAAAACCGAGCGTATACCCTCGATCTGGTACAATTATACAATCCCTATCATATCCAAAGTATACGTAAGGGTCCATACAAACCCCAAACATTTAACCATGAAACTCTAGACCGAAACCGGCCCGGAAAAGCCGCCTGAACGCGCTTCCTAATGCAATAAACCCCATTTTGACCAACTTAATGATCTCCGATCGACCCGAAACCACCGCCATTGGATCCGGATCGTCGAAACCTAAAGAATGGTGGTGGTCCCACCAAAAGTACTGTTCACACGCGCCCACACGCGCCAGTCAACGCGTCGGTCAACGCAGGAACAGTCCCTGCTGACGTCATTGCTGACGTCACTGCTGACGTCAGCATGACGTCATGCTGACGTCATCTGACAGTTGTCAGGTCTGACATGTCAGACTCTGACAGTGTCACGTGTCAACACCCGATTGGTCAACCTCACTGATCTGTCAGGCCACGTGTCAAATCTGACATGTGCCACGTGTCAGCACGGCACTGGTCCACGTCACTGACATGTCAGTGACACGTGGCAGTCCCTGATTGGGCCACGTCACTAACATGTCAGTGCTGACTGTGCACTGACATGTGACACGTGTCGGCTCACGATTGGTCCACGTCACCCGACAGTCTGACAGGGTGCCACGTCATCACCTCTGTCCTCAGACGGGTTGACCCGTATCTCTGCAACTCGAGTCGATCAGACCCGCGATCATGACCCGGTCACCATTTCATCATTTCTCAATCATTTTTGTTCAGGTTTGTTCCTAACTACTCGTCTTAATCCCAGAAACAGTTCTAGCTAATTAAAATCAATAAACAAGGGCTGAATCGAAGACTTACCTCGATGAACAGACCCGGGTTCCCGTCGCTGTTTAACCACCGTTCAGGTCACCTCAGACCACGAAATCACGTCCTAAAGTTTCCTACCAGTTCATAGAATCGAATAGGATCAATAGAACACGACAAAACACGTTGGAAAACAGGCTTCCATTTTCTGAGTTTTTAAGCAGTTTCGAGTTAGGAACCACCTACCTTGCCGCCGCCTGCCGCCGTTCACCGCCGTCTCTTAGCCTCACCAGTGAGTCCCCCACACGCAGACACAGAGGATGGGTGATGAGCTGGGGTGTTTGTTCAAAATGGACAGAATGTGCATTTCGGGTAGGAAATATAAAGAATGGAGGGAAAGGAAACGGACGGTCCAGATTTGATCTCAAGGATGAGATCAATGGTTTGATTAGATCTGGGGTACTTCAATCAATGGCTGAGATCAAAAGTGGATTTTAAAGCTATTTAATCCCATAGTGGATCTGATCCAATCTAGCCAATGGGTGAGTGACACTTGTCACTCATCCAGGTGTCTTCCAATCAGATTTCCAGAATAAAATATTCGACACGAAAACCGAGACACGAACCTCCCGATTTCACGTTTCTGACCATAACTTCCTCGTACGAAGTCCGATTTCGGTGTGCCGCCTGTCTACGGACTCAGGACATCGATACCTACCTAACGATCCTTGAGTCAACTGAAAATTAGTTTTCAAACAAAAAGTCAACATTTCCACCCCCAAATGTCCAAATTACGGTAATACCCCTGAACTTCCGATAGTCATAACTTTTTCCCTGATCGTCCGAATTGGACGTGCCACCTGTCTATGAACTCGTGACGTCCCGAACTACGTCACGGTCATAGGTCAAAGTCCATTTAATTCACCAATTAAAATGAAATAATTTGGCCATACCAATCACAAGGGTAAAAAGCGTCAATTCACACATTAAATTACAATACTAAAATCCTCGAATTTCCGGGGTGTTACACTATCGGTTCACGAAAAGCCATCCCAACTACCAGTTCACGGAAAGTCATCCCGACTACCAGTTTACGGAAGGTCATTCGACTACTGGTTTACGGAAGGTCATCCCGACTACTGGTTCACAGAATATGATCTCGACTACCGATTCACAGATAGTTATTTCGACTGCCAATTCATAGCGGATCACTGAGGTATTCAAACTTCCTTTTCGACGTTTCCCGCGCTGCCTTTGAGTTCTCTATCATCTTATGACATGATTTCTGACCGATATTCATCTCAGTTGATGATTTATGAAATTTCTTACTTGATACGGGTTTGAATGCGAAGGAAATAATTTCCTTTTACGTACTTAAAGTTTTAGTTTTTGCTCAGTTCAATTCCAGTACTTTTACATTCCAGTATTTCTACTTACATTTCCATCTTAATACAAACTATATTTTCTTAAGTAGCAATTGGAACTCAGGATACACCATCCAAGTGTGGTTCACGACTATCCAAGTCGACATATCATCTTTGAGCATTGATCTGAGTACTTTGATTCTAACTTGAGAGAACCTGGAACCTCTAATCACCTGACTATTGAAATAATAACGTCACCGACCTGAATATCATGATGAGTAACTGAACTAGGACTATGTTGGGAAGAAAATTATTAAAGTCCTTGAAGACGGCGTAGAGAAGAACAACACAAACTAATTTTGTTCGTTTGCCTCATGGTCGTTTGATCAGAAGAAAGGTTTTTGAGCCGAAAACGGAACTCATCTACACTGTTTAGTAGCAGCTTCTACTAGTGACACAGCTGCACTTGAGTTAAAGGCCTACTTACTTCGTAGTTTGCCCATTTAGGGAACGATTGTAGCTAAAGACCCATTATGCTCGACACATCATCCAAACCATATTATCAACAATGAGAACTTACGAATGGTCTGCCCCCCTCACTCCACAGATTCGGTTCCGTGCAGAGGTTCTGTGAGGGAAGGGGGCATGTGTGGGAAAGAAATTAAAGCTTAGCTTGTTATAATTTTGTGTTTCCATCACCACACACTACTTGACCAACTAATGGAGGTACCCAAAAATGATATTCTAGCTAGCTAGCTAACCTCCATTATACATATAGCTAGTTGCTCGTAAGTACGTAGAGGTACTATATGTCACAAGTTGTTATAATTCGATTTGCATATATTCTAATATAAGCAGAACGATAATATTTTGTAACAATTTGATCGTAAGAGACACTATGCCATCTTTGATGATAATAAGGAACCAACATGCTAGGGCAGAGGAAAATAGTGTATCCATTGGCCACCCAGGACCCCACTAACTTATATATTTATATTTATTGTGTGAGTATTAATATTTTTTATTAAGTAGATATTCATATTTTTTTATTAGAAAAAGTATTAAATTGGTTCCGGTCTAAATTCGTATTTTGCTTTTCTATTTGTAATGGATTTATTTATTCGTCGTTGCACTGTGATCTTTGTCTTTTATTATTTTTTTTAGTTTTAATATATTCTCTGTGTATATGTATTATATATAATTATTTGAATTTATATTTAGTCAACATGTTTTTAATTATAAAAAAATTAAAAAAAGCAAGTATTAGTCTAAGTATAAGGATTTCAAAAATCAGAACTCGTCAAGAACAAATATTAATCTAATAAATTAGTTTTATGAAAGTAATATATATCTATATATATTATGTTGATTGGAACCATATAATTATTTTGGTATAGATTATGAGTTTGGTTATATTAGAAATTCAATTTTAATTTTACCAAGTCTCCTGCCTGCCTGCATGGCTGATTGCCTGTGCACATGCCTATATTCTAATTCACACACCTCTCTCCAGGTCTCCAGGCTCCAATCCATCTGCCTCACCAACAACGCCACAATGATGAACAAGGGAATCGTCAACTTGTAATTAAGTTGTTCATACCAAATAAAAAATGGATAATATTTGTATTTTATTTTTAATTTAAGGATTTATATATATATATATATATTATAATCTGAACTGTCCATCTTCTAATTAAATCATAATTTCAAGATTGATCATCTCCATTAAAAAATCAAAAAAATTAGAGATCGTTTAATCATTCATATACATCTATGTATCAAATAAATCAACAGTGTTATTAACAGTTAAGATCCTCGATCATATGTGTTTAACAATTAAGAGCTTCATGGTAAACATAGTGTCTATTTGATTTATACATATGCATGTGGTTAATTAAACCATCTCCAAATTAGCTGATTTTTTTGTATGATGTCCAAATAAAAATATAAATTTTAAATTATTATAATTTATATACACAGACAATTTAATAAATAAAATAAAAACATTGTTCTAAGGTACGATGCAATTATTATTCATATAAAAATAACTCAAGAAAAAGAACAATTTGGTACGTGTGGAATGAAATTGTATCTAATTAATTAGGCTTTTGGTTATTGCTTGTGTTGCATAAGTCATATACGGTATAAGTACAGTTTCGGTACAATTAGCCACCTGGCATTATATAATTCATTATTAAAATATATATCAATTTTTTAAAAAAAAATCAAAATATCAACTGATTTTAAATAATCAGGAGCTCCTATATGTAATATAAACACATTTTAATGATTGAATCATGTGCTAAGTAATCATGTTACCATCTTCTTCCTCCTGATTTTTGTATTATAATAATTTTCCCACCCAACTTATGGTCATGGTTGCATTATTACCATAACCATTCCTCTTTTTTTTTTTTTTTTTTTTTGCAAAAATTAAAAAGATGTATATATTATTTCATTCATTCTAGTGGTCTACAGATTTAGATATCAACAATGGGAAAAGAAAAAGAAAAAAGGAATTTCTGATGGGACATGTTTTATGTACATAATATAAAAATGAACATAATGGGATCATGGACCGAATGGTTGATTTTTTAAGTGTAAGGAAAAAGAAAAAGATCATGCCCTGTATATTTCTTTAGAAAAAAATATATAAAAAGTTTTTTATTGATGGAGTTTTACTTGGGTCTTAAGATGAACTGCCCGATGAAGATTATGGGCCAATTACTTGTGGTACATAAAAAAGGTGCTATTTCTTGGTCTGGTTACAATATCCAACTTGGTCTGTGTTATTCTTTTTCCATGTGAAAGCTTTCGAGATGAGAGTTTATGTGAAGAAATATATTCTAAGTAAAAACAAAAAGGAAAAAAATGCTACAACATCCATTGATATTGCCTGAGTTTATGTGAAGAAGTAAATATGAGTTTGAAGTGATGTTTTCCAAACTAGGCCGCATGGAATGAGGCAACACTAATGTATATATGTATATATGTATATCTGTAGTATGGTTTTGAAAAGCCTCATGCTCGGCTTTACACCGCTCCATCACCACACGTGCTACAATACTTGTTCGATTTCTCAATATCTCCCTACATGTTTAATGGGGTTGTTATTCTATGAAGATGAGAAGAGAAGCTCATCTAGATTCTAATGACATGAATGATAAGGATCTGGTATGACATGATTAACATGAGTTTCTGCCACAAAATCTGGTAACATAAGGATCTAATTTTCTAATTAACAGTGATCCAAAGAGAAAATAAGAATGACAAAGAATAAGCAGCACATGGCAATATGATCTTACGGATCTCAGCGACGTATATATATCTTTGATTGATGCAGCAGTGTCTGTTTCTTGAAAATTAGTTTCATTTACACTGTCAAATAGAGGCAGCATTCAAATATTTAGGGGAAAACTATGATTTAGCAGTGGGAGCAAAACAGAGAACATTTAGAGCTTCGTAATAAAGAGAGCATTTACCCCCACCCCCCAATTAACTAACCCTGGATTTTGAACACCCTACCCCTTGGACTCTTTTTACCATACACATGCAATAATCTGCAAGATAAAAAACAGAACATGTAAACCAAAAGAAAAAAAAAAGAAAAAAAAAGAAGAAGCTACTTTAGCAGCATACGCCTGAATTTTGTAAACAGAAAAATTATTTTTCCTTTTGTTTTTTCTTCTTGATTTTTCCTCATCTCTTGAATAAGAAATTGGTCACTATCTTTCCACAAATTACCTACTTTCTCTACCCCAGTTTCTTCATCATCGCACAGCCATGGCCATGGCAAACAGATGAGGAAGATGAAGTGACTAGATCCTCTCCGTAATCCCCCTCAATTAGCATGGGAGGACCTGCTCCTGTCTGATACGTCATTGAAAAATTACTAAAGTACCCTCGAGATTAAAATAAGTATACTTACCACGTGTCAGACAATAGATATAATTATACCCCACTTGTGATATCCAGAGTACACAAATCCACGTAATGCCTCAGCTTTCACACATCCCTCGTCTGCAATCAACCTAGAGGGTAAAATGTGTGAGTTGACAAAAATAAAGTGTTGGAAAACCATTTTCCAAAATCAACAATTTAACCCTTTGTTTTATAAAACATGCATGCATAATCAAGAAACCATTGCTTTCAAATAAAACAACAGTATATATACACCATGGGTCCAACCCAAAACCACATAAATATAAAAGGCCTTTTGGCCCAAATTTCAATGAAATCATCGGCTCTAAGCCATTTTGAAAACCTTGGCACATGTCACGAGTACTAAAAGCTAAACCTGATCACATTGATCCAAGCAGCCATAAGTCAAACCTCGTCTCGCTAGTCTAACTAGCATCCCATCTGTACTACCAGTAGACAACTACGGATCCACGGAGTCCAACTCCATTGGCACGTGTCGAGCCCAGCTCTCACCACGTCCTAGTCCGTCTCTAGGTATCCACAGAGTCCAACTCCGGAATGACGATCCAATCGCTTAAGGCTGACTAATCTAGAACATAGTATCCAAATCATATGAAACACATTTTAAACCCGGGCCCCAACTCAAAACATTTAACTCTAGGGCACCAGCCTAAATTCGGGTTTTCCAAAAACCATGATAAAAAATCAATATCCAAAAATAACATCCATAAATATATTGAAACCGATCATAAACCCAGTAAGAGACACCGCAACAAAACGAAGTTGCTGAGAGAAACATCAGACATCTTATGGAGACATGTAAGAGCTGGATACATGCTAAAAATTTGCCCAAGGCTTTGTGGGCTGAAGGTGTGATGTGTGCATCTTATGTGATTAATCGTTTGCCTCTAAATCATAACAACATGAAGTCCCCTTATGAGATTTTGTTTGCAGAGAAACCTATTGTGAAGCATTTCAAAGTCTTTGGGTCAATTTGTTATGTCCATGTGCCAGAGTCAAGGAGAGGCAAGCTTGATGCAAAAACAAGAAAATGCATCTTTGTTGGTTATGATGAAAGAAAAAAAAGTTGGAGGTGTATGGATCCTAAAACTCATAATTGTATTGTGTTAAGGGATGTTGTATTTGATGAAGTTTCTTCATTTTCTGACTCGGAACTGAAGCATGATAATGGGGAATTAAATGCTCAGCAACCTGCAATTATTGGGTTGTCAACACCTTCAATTTCTCCAGAAAATTGTTTTCCTTCATCTTCATCTCCTCCATGACAAGATGAAAGGGGGAATCCTTATTCTCAAAATGAGGAGATTGCGGAAGATGGTAAACCCATACAAGAAAATGAAGATAATGCTGAATCAAATCAAAGGCTAAGGCCGGAGGACCATCCCCAAACCTGCAAGTTACCGAGATGAAAACTATACAAGCACTTATTCTTATTTTTTCGCAAGTCCAATTGATGATCACGAGGCCACTTATTATGAAGAAGCCAAAGATATCAAAGAATGGAGACATGCCATGGAATCATGGATGATGAGATGAATGCCCTTATAAAAATGAAACTTGTGACTTGGTACCCAAAGCTGATCATGTGAATCTTATCACATGTAATTGAGTTTATAAATTGAAAAGGAAAGCTTATGGGAGTATTAACAGATTCAAGGTCAGATTGGTTTCCCGTGGATTTTCTCAAAGCTATGGGAAGATTATGAAGAGACTTTTATCTCGGTAATAAAAATGACATCAGTCTGCTTGGTGGTGTCCTTGGTAGCTCGAGGTAAAGAATGCGTTCGTATGCAGTGACTTGGACAAAGACATTTATATGGAGCAACCAGCTGGCTATATCTCTAAAGCTCATCTAGATTTTGTTTGCAAACTCAAGAGTGTGTTTGGCTTCAAAGACTCATTAGTGATGTTTATGTACCCATTTCGCAACCATCTGTAGTGTTTGGTGATAACCAAAGTGCAATCAAGCTTGCTTCAAATCCTGTTTGTCATGCGAGAATTAAACATATCGAGATTGAACATCACTTCATCCGTGAGAAGGTTGATGATGGTACAATTAGGAATTTGGAGGTAAGGATCAATGAGAACGTGGCAGATATCTTAACCATGGCTCTCTCAAAAGGTCCATTCAAAGCTCTTCGTGCAAAACTTGGACTCATTTCCAAAAAATCACTTTGAAGGGGGAGTGATGAACATTAAAGTTGGTTTTTTGGAATACCAAAAGTTTATGTTGAACATTAAAGTTGGCTTTTTGGAATACCGAAAGTTTATGTTGAACATTAAAGTTGGTTTTTGGAAAACCAAAAGTTTTTAATCTTTTAATTTTTCTATGTATTGATGGTTGTGCTAGTGGAATGCAAAATGTTGTGTTAGTATTAATTTAGACTCAGTTATTAAGGTTGTATAGGTTATTTAAATCTTGGCTTGCTAGACTGTCTATCCATTCCCTTATATACATCAACCATTCCAACACTTTTTCGTATGCTCCAATTTTTCTGGCTCATGGCACCGCCATCGCTATCAATGTGTCCTCGGTCCTTCAAACTCTCCCAGATCAGTATGTACTTTTGTTTTCCACATCCTCTAGTCTTCCTTTCTTTTCACTTTATTGACCACTTAATACCTCTTATTTCCAACACCAGACCCATCAATTCTCACCCGTACGAATATCCCTATTCTCAGAAGACGAATATTGAGAAACAAGTTACAGAGTTGTTGCTCGCTAACATAATCTCATATGGTACTAGCCACTTTTCTTGTCCTATCACTTTAGTTACAATGAAATAGTGTACTTGGCGAATGTGCGTGGATTATATAGATGACTTAAGGACACATTTCCCATCTCCATTTTTTTTGTGTTGCTGGACAAGTTATATGGATTTGCCTTGTTTTCAAAGTTGGATTACAATAAGGTTACCTCCAAATCTCTATGCACCCGAATGATGTATACAAACTGGTTTTTCATACATACGAGGGTTATTTCGAGCTCTTGGTCATGCCTTTGGGCTATCCAATATTCCATCCACCTTCCAAGCCTCAATAAATTATATTTTAAAGCCTTTCATATGGAAATTCGTATTCATTTTTTTCATGATCTTTGGATTTTGAGTCCCAATTTGCATGCTCATTTACACCATTTCCAGTAGATGTTTGTCACATTGCATGCCCATTCACTTAAGTTGAAACTCTGTACACGCTCATTTATCCCATCAACTCATATATGGGGGACTATGGTGAGCAGCTGTAGAAAACTTTTGGATGACAACTAGAGTTGTACATTTATCGAGAAAGTAACATGCGAGCGGGTGGTTTGGCTGAGTTGGGGGTCGCTAGTGAATTGGAGCTCTCTATTCTAGACTCTGCCCATGAATGATCTCATGTCTCTGATTGCTAATGATTAAGCTAGCCTTGCCCGATCACTTTTATTTAGTTACTCTATTTCTTTTTGCAAGGGATACTACTCCATTTATTTCACCCAAAAAAAAAAAAAACTATAGCTTGTGAGTTTCACATTTTTTTTTTCATTCTTCCTTCCCATCTCCCACTCTTCCTCATCTATATGTTTTATGTGCAAACAATGAAAACTAAAAATAAAAAAGATTTTTTACTCAAAATGCCCCATAAGCATCAACTTTAGTCTCAAAATGATTCTGAAACTTGATCTTATACTAGGATACTCCCCAAACACCATTTTCATATCAAGTTGGTCATATTTTCATAACTCTGTTAAATTGAAGAGCAAACTTGTCACTTTGGACAAGTCAGCAACTCAACTTGTTTGCTCTCTTCTTCCTTTTTCCTCAACCATTCTCTCTCAAGCTCTCCACCTCCGCCATGGCTGATGTTTGCATACCAGCGCCGGTGTCCATGTCCTCCCTCAATATTTCCAACAACTCTCAATCCCAACACCTCATCCGCTTCAATCTCGAAGCTCGCAACAAACTCACATTCCCAATTTCAATTCCTCCCCATCTCTGCACCCACTCCCACGCCTCTCAGTTCCTCTACCTTAAGTTAGGGATGATCAAATGAGTTTTTTTGAGAGTACTGGTAAATTCTTACTTTATATGGATACAAATGGGTGGTAGTATATATATCTAGACCCATTCTCAATTTTTGAGGATTTACCCAAACTCTACCCAATGGGTAATAGGTACCCATGTTAATTTACCTTTTATTTTCTCTTTTAATTTTTTTCTTCCTTTTAATTTTATTTTTAACTTCTAATTATTATTATTTTACCAATTGTTTTTCTTTGATTTTTTTTCTTTTATTTCAAAATTAAAATTATAAAATTATTAAATTAACAAATTACCCTTCAATTTTAATGATAGAATTCCTAAAGTTTATTAAATTAGGGAGTTCCTTAAAGTGTACTAAGCAAGTGAAATAAGTTGATTTGAAATTTAGACTTTAATTTTTTGACTTAAATTTAGGATTCGATAGAAACTTTAGAAGACGATATTCAAAACAAGAAAACCAAATTCGATACTATTTTTCACAAATAGAATATATTAAAAAAATTAGAAATTTTATTATTTTTATTTACTTTAATTAATTTATTTTCTATTCAATAACTTTTCTATCTCAGGAAAAAAACGACACCAATTCTCTGCACACCCTTCCCATCCAGATTTGTCCAGATGTTTGATTCTAACTGTCCAAAATAATCCTATGACTACAATTCATTCTTATCCATTTTGTACAAAACACAATAAATACTATATTTTTTCTCCTCCAAGAGCGTCCCACACATTCCCCACCTCCTTTATTCTTCTTCCTGTATGCACTGTTGTTGATGCAGAAATCGTCCGGTTCTGTGAAGTTCCTTCTCGATCCCTACACACAAGAACGAAAATCAAACGGGGTTAAGGTTGAATCTCCGGGGGGGGGGGGGGGGGGGGTTCAACCGTAAACGCTCCGATGCTTAAGTTAGTTTTCTGAGAGAATAGACCGACAGAGTGTTTGCAGGAGTTTTTGATTACCTCTAGGAGTGAAATGAGGTCTTCTATTTATAGTGAAGCCTTGAGGGTCACCGGAGCGTCTGATTGGTTGAAGGAGGAAATATTAAATAAGTGATTGTACCGAGTGTAATCACTTATTTATTAATTAATAAATAATTCGCTGTGAAGTTATTTATTATCGGTATTGATCTGATTAATTAATATATTTAGCTGGTAAATATATTAGATTAATGCGGAGATCGTAACATGTCGATGTCGATTTTACCAAGGATAATATTGGTATTCTGGGAATTGTTGGCCACATGGCAGCTCCAAAATATCCCGGTAATTTATGGTTCCACAAATGCCCCTACATCGCTTAGGAATTCGAGGAATCCTCAGGAATGTAATTTTTATTGTGCTCCCGACAAATTTTTTTGTAAGAGTAGGACTCCGTCTTGAATGTTCTTCGTGTTGGGCACTCTCCGCATTGATGTTGAGATTTTGCTAAGTAGCAGATAGTCATCCTACTTTAAAATTGGATATAAACTTTGCCTTGCAAATCCAGTGGCTTTGGACTTGACGACATCTTGAAATAATAGGCCCACTTGAGCCTAGGGTTTCATCTCCTTTTTATAGACAACCCTTGTAGCCTCCAACCAAGAAATTTAACTCATGTAGCTTATTGGTGTGATGAAGGCAACTCTGTAAGTGCTGTTGTTGGTGAGGTGAAAAGAGGAAATTATTTCTTCTTGCAGGTAAGAATTGATTTTCTTTTTTTTTTCCCTTCAATTTTGGCCACGGGTGAGACAGAAAAAATGATATTTTTGTTCTTTCTTCTGATGAAGGAGATTAATTCTTTTTAATCTTTTGTCTGATTGCAGGTGAGAATTGAAGCTGGAGCAGAAAATTAGACTCGGCGCTGCAAGAGGCAGATTAATCCATCGGTCCATGAATGGTGGGATGTTGGCAGATATCAGCTTTTGCAGGCGTGAAGAAGGAGCAGGGACTGCACATGCGGAACCGTAGCTAGGCATGGCATGTTGAAGACTGGCGCTGGGCCTCCTTTTGGTGTCTGTACCAATGAATTTTTTCTGCTGTTATTGAAACAATCTTGACTTTTTTTTGTTCTTCTCCGCAGCCCACATTCTGCAAGAGTCACCTTGAACCTTTTTTTTGTTGGTTGCCGTAACTTTCCACAAAAGCCATAAGCTTTTGTATGTATAAAATATATATATTATATAATATATATTATTATATATTATTTTAATATATATTCTATATTATTTTTCTTTTGTTCGACTTCGATGTTTTGTAGATTCTGAGAGCTGTGGATGTCCGATTGCAATGATTGAAGCGGCAGTACGCTCTACTCATCGAGACGGTCGTTTCAAGATGTATGGAGGCATACTTCTGGTGTAGTTTTGAAGACCTCATTTTGTGGAGTACCATCTGGTGACATGTTCGGAACTTGTTGGAGCTTCCAACTTCAAGAGATGATGGACTTGACACCAAGACGCTCCTCCAGTTGACATGCCCACGATGCTTTGTGAAAAGAAGAGCTTGGCATGCTGACGGACTCACCATCTTCAAGTGTGAGCGGAGCCAATATCAAGGCCTTCAACGGGGAGGTGCAGCAGAGTGCAACGTGAGGTACGACGCGAGGTGCAGCAGTGTGCGAGGCGCGAGGTGCAGTAGTGTGCGAGGCGCGAGGTGCAGCAGTGTGCGAGGCGCGAGATGCAGCAGGGTGCGAGGCGCGAGGTGCACCAGGGTGCGAGGCGCGAGGTGCACCAGGGTGCGAGGCGCGAGGTGCACCAGGGTGCGAGGCGCGAGGTGCAGCAGGGTGCGAGGCACGAGGTGCAGCAGAGTGCGGTGCGAGGTGCAGCAGAGTGGGACGCGGGATGCAGCAGTGTACGACGCGAGGTGCAGTAGAGTGCAACTACAAGGCGAGACATGCTGCGAGTGCGAGGCCAGCAATGCTGCAAGTGCGAGGCGATGAATGCTGCAAGTGCGAGGCTATGCATGGTGCAACTACAAGGAAAGATGTGCAAGTGCGAGGAGTCCCATCACTTGGAGTGCGACGTGTCACAACCCAGCATGAGACTTGTTCCAGATGCAAGGCAATGTGTGTTGCAGCTACAAGGCGAGATGTACTTCATCTTCGAAGCAAGGCTTCCCGTGACGCGAGGCGAAAGTGCATGTAGTGTCACGAAGTGACTGAAACCTTCCAAGGAGTTGCTTTGGATGACAGATGACCTTCTAGAGACTCGATCTTCAAGGCTTTGTTGAGCTCAAGATGTAGTGGTAACAAGGTGGAGCATGGAGGATCGATCATGCCCCCTGCAATGCTCGAGACGTTGTACATCATCACCTAATTGAAGGAGGAGAGCTTGCAGATGCCATCTATACCAAGTAGGCGATGTTGAGGCGGTTGCCCCCATTGTTTGGAGAAGTTCATGGACAATGTGTCACTAGAAGTCCACTATGAGATGGTTGAATGCCTCCAAGGCTTGCTCATGGGTTGACGGAGAGACTCTGAGGTCGTGCCATTCCTTGTGATGAGCTTCATGATCCTTCTTGGCCCGTGGCTTGATCTTAGCATTGAATACCTGTTTGAGCATTCAACTTGTGAATTGCCAACTTCTTTAGTTTTCTTTAATAGAAGCCTTTCACTTTTGTTTTTTTTGAGTGTTTTGTGATTTTCGGCAGATTTGACCTTTGTGTAGTAAATTTGGTCTTCTGACTTCGTTTGAACTCCGAATTGAGTGCCGTTGGTGTGGTTAGAAAGCTGAGTTCCATACCTTTCTACTGCCACCAAGCTTGTTCCAAGAAGATCCGAATTGAGCCTTGTAGGATTGGTCGAATCTTGTTCTCGTGCGTTGGTTCATGCAGTTGACCTTTGTGTGAAACAATGTTTGCTGGGAACTCGTCACAACTCCGAATTGAGTGAGGTCACCGGAGTTGGAAAGCTGACTTCCATAGCTTTCTAAATCCATCGACCTCATGTCAGGGTGATCAAAATTCAGTGGTCTATGACTGAATGAATCTCGTACTCGTGCGCTGGTACGTGCAGATGACCTTCGTGTACAAAAACGTTCCCTGGGAACTCGTCACAACTCGGAATTGAGTGAGGTCAACGGCGTGGGAAAGCTGACTTCCGTATCTGTTTAGGGCCATCAAGTTCATGTCAGGGTGAGCAAAATTTAGTGAGCTATGATCGAATGAATTTCGATCCTGTGCATTGAAATGCAGAATTGGACTTCGCATGTTAAAACATTTGCCCCTTGTTTGTCATGGCCTGGTGGTTGTCCCTCTTGGTGGGTTTGGAAGCGTTTTTTTAGTAGCTTTCCGACTCCAACAAGTCAAGTTCTTGGATGGCTCCATGTGCCTCACTGAGACGAGCCTTGAGTGCTTCGAATGGCGAAGTCGTGGAGTGGTCCGCATGGTGAAGACTTCGAGTGCTTCATATGGAGAAGGCTTGGAGTGCCTCGGATGGTGTGGAGTGCTTCGCATGGCGAAGGCTTAGTGTGCTTCGCGGGACGAAGGCTTGAAGTGCTTCGCGGGGCGAAGACTTAGAGTGCTTCGAAGGGTGAAGGCTTAGAGTGGTTCACGTGGCGAAGGCTTGGAGTGGTTCGCGTGACGAAGGCTTGGAGTGCTTCGCATGACGAAGGCTTGGAGTACTTCGCATGGCGAAGACTTAGAGTGCTTCGGGGGGGAAGGCTTAGAGTGCTAGGTGCTTCGAGTGGCGAAGGCTTGGAGTGCTTCGCATGGCGAAGACTCGGGTGCTTTGCATGGCAAAGGCTTGGAGTGCTTCGCATGACGAAGGCTTGGAGTACTTCGCATGGCGAAGACTTAGAGTGCTTCGGGGGGGGGGGGGGGGGAGGCTTAGAGTGCTTCGAGTGGCGAAGGCTTGGAGTGCTTCGCATGGCGAAGACTCGGGTGCTTTGCATGGCAAAGGCTTGGAGTGCTTTGCGGGACGAAGACTTAGAGTGCTTCGCGGGGGCGAAGGCTTAGAGTGCTTCGCGTGGCGAATGTTTGGAGTGCTTTCGCGTGGCGAAGGTTTGGAGTGCTTCGCGTGGCGAAGGCTTGGAGTGCTTCGCATGGCGAAGACTCGGGTGCTTTGCATGGCAAAGGCTTGGGGTGCTCCACGTGGCGAAGACTTGGGGTGCTTCGCGGGGCGAAGACTTGAAGTGCTTCGCGGGGCGAAGGCTTAGAGTGCTTCGCATGGCGAAGACTCGGTGCTTTGTATGGCAAAGGCTTGGATGATAAGATAATTTCATTAGACGTTGAAACCGAAACATCTTGAATCTTATTGAAAGATGTTATGAGAGCAAAGTAGGCATTGAGCCGAATTTTAATCATAAAATTTGTGCCTTTGATGATGACTTGGTCACTGATTCAGTTTCCTGGTTGTTCCCTGCAACTCGGACTCGGCAATGATGGTGTCCACACGGATCATCTTTTGTGCGGGTTCCTGGGGGTCTTTGTTTCCGAGACGATCCATTGCCTTTTTCCTGACGTACTCGGTGCAGTGTCCTTCCTTCAAGAGATCTTGGAGGTATCTTTTGAAAGTCTGGCAAGAGCTTATGTCGTGTCCATAACAATTGTGATAGGCACACCATTTTGTCTTGTCGGTCCTCTCCTGGTTGCGCAAACGCCTTCGTGGGATTCCCTCTCTATCTTCCACATGGTTGGTGGCATGCGTGGTGTTTTTCTCGTCTTCCCAACATGCATGTCGCTCTTCTAGGGACAACATCTTAGTGAGACTTCGAGCATTACTCATGACGATGTCTCCATAGAGCTGGCTCTCCCGTGGTAGGCCTTGCTTGAATGCCATGGCTGCGACGAGGTCGCTGCATCCCGTGATACGTGATTTTTCTTCGCAATACCTCCTGATGTATTGCCGCAAGGTTTCTTTGGATTTCTTTCGGACGGTGAAGAGATTGGTCGTCCTTGACTTCGACGGTGCGGAGCTGTGAGTACTCCTTCACGAAGGCAAGGGCCAATTCCTCGAAGGAAGCGATCGATCTCCGGGGGAGATGGTTGAACCACGTCGTCGCCTGACCCTGCAGCGAGGCTTGAAAAACTTTGCACATGAGTGCGTCGTTGTGCCTGTGAGGTACCATGACACCCCGATAATAATTGATGTGTTTTTACCGGATTGGAGGTTCCCCTTGTATTGATTGAAGTTGGGAGTTGAAAACCGTTGCGGGAACGGTTCTTCCTCAATGTCCCCTCGCGAATGGTGAAGATGGTGACATCTGGATTTGGCGCCACAGGTCATCTTCCAAGTCTCCGTCTCGCTGAACTCCCTGGAGACGTCGATCAAGCATCCTTCGAACGTCCTCAGCGTGCAAAGGTTCTTTGTGACGGGGGTTTCCTCGCCGGGGTCAAATTGTGTCGACTCCCTCGAGTTTCAGCTGGCCTGGTTTCTCGAGGCCTGCTGGCGAGTAAGTCTCGTCCCCCCTCGCTGTGATCATCTGAGCGACGAGTGCGTGACGCACGTGAGACTGCTTGTTCCCGTCGGGCCATCGCGTGGATACTCGATGCGCGAAAGTGCCACGAGGCGTCCCCCTAGTCGTTCTCGGGCTGATGGCCTTGGTTGATCTCGTCCTCTTGCTCTAGGGGTGTAGCTTTCTTCCCCTGAGTCGCTCAGCGACGTGTCCCGGGACATTGTCTGGCAGCGGACATGTTCCTTGCCAGCGCGTTTCGGGATGTCCCTTGACGTCTTGCGAGGTTCAATGCCTTTTTCGGAGGTTCTGGAAGTCCCGATGTCCCCCAACAGTTGTTGTAAGAGCTCCGATTGGGCTCGAACTTGGTTTCTCAGCTGCTCGACCTGCTTGTGTCAGTCCAAGTCGCGGAGGTGACCCCCTAAGTGCTTGCTCGTGACGAGTAGCATGTCAGGGGCGCACGTCGCGCGCCTTCAGACGTATGTGAAGAGCCCTGTCCCCCTGGTTCCTGGGTGTTGGCCTGCGGGTTGCGCAGGGGCGTCCAAGTGCCTCCTTAGGTCCAAGTCGGCATGGAGCTGATTTGGGACTCTCAGAGATGCTTCTCCTGCCAGCAGACCATCCGTTTGTTGAAAAAATGTTTGCACCTGTCCCCGTTGCAGGTGGGGGGTTCACGGTACTGATGGCCATGGGAAACGTTCCAAAAATGAACATGGGTGTCCAATCTGTCCTTCTGAACGACAGGTGAATTGACGAGTGGCGCGGGCCGTACATGAGACGGGAAAGTGATTCCTCTGGAATCGTTGGGAGAGGTTCACTCACGGCTGTGATCGCAGCAGCAGATGAGTGCAGCCTCGGAGGCTCGTGTGGATCGGCGTGTTCTGGCCATGTGAAGAATGGTAGGTGTCGCAAGTGTGATGATTGAGTTTTTTCTAGGAAAAACTAAAGAGCACGCTTTGAGTATTTCTCAAATCGGCTCTCAATGAAAACACCAGTTGTTGATGCAGAAATCGTCCGGCTCTATGAAGTTCCTTCTCGATCCCTACACACAAGAACGAAAATCAAACGGGGTTAAGGTTGAATCACGCGGGGGGGGGGGGGGGGGGGGGGGGGGTGGTGGTTCAACCGTAAACGCTCCGATGCTTAAGTCAGTTTTCTGAGAGAATAGACCGACAAAGTGTTTGCAGGAGTTTTTGATTACCTCTAGGAGTGAAATGAGCCTTGAGGGTCACCGGAGCGTCTGATTGGTTGAAGGAGAAAATATTAAATAAGTGATTGTACCGAGTGTAATCACTTATTTATTAATTTATTAAATAATTCGCTGTGAAGTTATTTATTATCGGTATTGATCTGATTAATTAATATATTTAGCTGGTAAATATATTAGATTAATGCGGAGATCGTAACATGTCGATGTCGATTTTACCAAGGATAATATTGGTATTCTGGGAATTGTTGCCCACATGGCAGCTCCAAAATATCCCGGTAATTTATGGTTCCACAACTGTGCTTTTACACTTCTCTTCTGATTTCCTCGTTTCTTCCTCCCTCCATTCAAAATTTTAACAACCCAGAAAAAATCAACTGCATCAGTTGATAGAAATCTTGAATAAAGTCAGAGAATTTGGGGGGTTTTGTTGTGGATGAAAGGCAAATGACTGGCTTCATGTGCTTGTTGCTCTGTTGTAGAAATCACACCAACTTCAAGAACCGAAAACCCACACCCCTCGATGGGTGCTCGAGGCACTCAGGCACTCCATTTCGATGGGTGGCTTGAGGCACAATTTGGTAATCCCACGACTTATACTTGCAATTCGGGATTGGCTTAAATTCTCCTATGTCGTTTGCTCCACTCGCCTCCCTGATTACATCCCCAACCGCATCTCCGACCCCAACTACGTCCGCTTCTTCGACATCACTTTCTGTGATGGGAAGCAGCCCCCCTAGCGCCTCTTTGACCTCCAAAGAAAATTTGGACATTGCTCGGGAACTTGCAAAGCTTGGTGTGGACGTAATTGAGGCTGGGTTCCCCATCTCCTCCAAGGCTGACTTCGAGACAGTGAAGATGATTGCCAAGAAGGTCGGGAATATAGTGAATAATGAGGGGGGTATGTGCTGATGATTTGTGGATTGTCCCGGTGCAATGAGAAGGATATTTTGACAATGCGGGAGGTGATGAAGTATGCTAAAAGGCCGTGAATTCATACTTTTATTGCCACGAGTGAGATTCACATCCACAACCAATACAAAAAAAAAGTAAATAAATGAAAAAGCTCAATCAGATTCTCACGTCTGTAGCCAGGATTAATGAAAACCCAGATGCCAAATCTTGCAGAAAACTAAGACCTGAGGGGAGGCACTATAAGAATACGAATAGAGGACATGTTCAATTCCTCTCCATGCATTCCGGCCCCCTCCCCTCCGATCCTTTTATTCGTTCTTTCAATGGTGATTATTTGATTACCAAATGAATTTCAGTTATCAAACAAATGAGCAGCAGATTAAAAAAAAATTGTGTATTTGTAGAGAGAGAAATAAAGGTCCGAGAGAGGGAAAGAGAAAGAAAGCGAGGAAGTCCATGGATTGTCCTCTTTGTAGGCGGAGGTGGAAAGCTTGAAAGAGAGTACACGAGGAAAGAGGAAGAAGAGAGCAAACGACTTGAAACGCTAACTTGTCTGACAAGTTTGCCTCACAATTTGAGAGAGTTATGAAAATAAACAGAAAAGGACCAAACTTGGGACAAAGGGGGGATTCAAGGAGTATCCTAATACAACAAATGAAATAATTATCAAATGTCTCTTAATAACCGCACTTACATATATTCAATTTTGTTCAATTTTTGTCATGCTTCGAAGCCACCCTACCAGATGTGAAAACAATACATTCAACGACATTTTATGGTTAGTCACAAAATGAAAGATACAAATTAACCTCGAATATAACTAATAGGTAAGTTCGAGTCGACAAGCCACAAGAACAACTTTCTAATTTCAGCTAAGCTTTCGATTTTAAAGTTACTGCATTCATCATATAATCAACTAACCAAGCCTCCAGTTCCCAACCATTCAATACAATAGCGGTCAATGCCAAATTTAAAAACTCAACCGCTCTGGCATACTTCGGTAACTAAAGTGGGAGAAAATCTGACATGTAACTAGTTATATTTCACCATGTCCCGGCAACTAACAATGTCACTGGCCTAATGTTGCAAAAACTTAGGTCTTTAAAAGCACAGGAAAAGAATTATAAATTTACTTTTGAGATAAATAAGTTAAGAAAATGAAGCCCTTGACAAATGTACCAGCTGCCATGAGCCAACTACTTGAAGCCTAAATGCAAGCCAAATTTTCAGATATCAACAACCATTTAGCATTATGTTTTTAGCCCCTATTTACCTAAACCTTGAAACTTCACAATTTTTTGTTTCTATGTACAAAATAAACATGGAAATGTAAACATCAAATGCATGCAATGCTTCATGATCATAAATTAATTAGAGGATAAAGCATGGTATGTGAGAGCAGTTGATATTGATTAACTTCTCTTTCTATCTTAGATCAATATCAACCTGCTCCGGGTTTCCCCTTTCAGTCTGGTTGGCAACAAGCTCAATGCCTAGTTGCCCTTTGTCCCCAGCTCCAAATGCATATAGCTTCCCCGATTCAGTGAGCGCAAAAGTGTGTGCGTTCCAGTATATGGAATTGGTGAGACTGATCTGTACAACCCGCTCATTCACTTGTTTCAGTGATGTCACAAGCTCCGGCGCCAATACATTTGCGTGCCGGTTTCCCTGTAAGATAAACAACAAAGAAATATGATTCAGTAACTTACAGGAAGGCAACAGCACGACTTGACCTAGTTATCAGGCCTGGCATGGTCATGTGTTCGTTTCAGATTTCATAACCTAGTACTCGATTGGTCTTAGCATTCTATCTTTGTTAATATAGGAACAAATAGAAAGGCAAAAAGTTTTCCCGAAAGCAGAAAACTTATCTATATAGTTCAAAGCATGATATAGGTTCTAGGATGGAGAGGTCATGTTATACACATAGGATGGTGTGCAGCAATTTGATACGATTTTGGCACGTTCATATATTTAGCAATTTTCTGCAATGTGAGTTTTTTTCCAGGCACAAACTTGCTGCAAACAATCAAACCAATTCAATAAACATATCAAATAGGAAATAAAGCTATAAAAAAGACCTGTCCATCGGCAGCAAAACTGTGCCCAAGGCTAGCCGATTCTCCGCAACCAAATGAGTACACATCACCATCATCAGAAACCACAAAGGTTGTGTAATCCCCTGTAGCAACATGTACTGCTTTTACATTGCTCAACGCTTCCACAACCTTAGGAACAGATTCACACTCTTCATTCCCATGACCTAAGCATCCATAACGGCCCCAACCCCATGTGCAGACCCGTCCATCCTGGCCCACCACAGCGGCATGCCAAGCACCAGCAGAAACCACCATAGGCTGAAGGTTCAGAACCTGGAATTGTTCAATCAGCCGGGGCTGCTTCTCATCAGTTCTTGAACCATGTCCAAGCTTCCCACCCAAGCCACAGCCAACAGAGTAAACTGACCTGATATGTTTCCAGATCATATAAACGAGTGACAAATATAAAGCTTAGTATAAGTTCAATTAACACAACATGAAGATATTGTAAAGGTGTAATCTTTACTGATGCTGTCTAAAAAATAAATTTGAATTATATGGAGTTTAAACATTCTAAAAGATTGAGAACGTACTAATCAGAATGTTGAATGTTATCAAGGCAAACAGATGAAAACAATCCTTACATGCCATTAGGTTGACAAGTCAGAGCAAGAAGGTAGCAGTATCCAGCTGCAATTTGTACCACAGGTACATTTTCAAGTGCTCCTAACAGAGGATGAGGCTCAACATCATTTGGCTCGGTTTGGTGACCAAGTTTGCTATCATTGCCCCAAGAAAATGTGTATACCCTTCCCTCTCTTGACAGTACAGCGGTGAAGAAATTTCCAATTGCAGCTTGCACCACAAATATATCTTTCAGAGACTCGACCAACTGAGGAGCAGTAGCCAGCTTCGATCCTTGAACTCCGTATTCAGTTTCGCCAAAAGAGTCCTTTCCAAAGGCATACACTTTTCCGGTATCACTAATCAGCATTGTCCGGCCAGCACCAGCAGCGGCTTGAATAATTCGAATACCTTGCAAAGATCTGCCACATGATGGAGTTCTATTAACTTTTCTTTTTTAAGTCAACTAGTTCTCTTTCGTTTTTTCTTGCATTTTACACAATAAAGTCAAGTGTTGGCAACCTGATTTGCCGAGGCCGCCATTCCTCATCTGTAGTGCCATGTCCAAGCTGTCCTGAGCTGTTAGAGCCAAATGAGTAGACAGCTCCTTTTGAGGTCACGGCAATGCTGTGACCAGGCCCTGCAATCGCTTGCGATTTTTCCCTTCTGAAACATGCCTCTCCAGCCAACAAAAACCTCAGGACAAGTTTCCATGAGCCCCCGCATCTTTGCTTCATTTCTTGACGCTGTTCAGCTGTCATTGGCTTAAATATAGCTCTCTTTTGGCACATGTCCAGAGCAGCAAGCTCTGATATGGACAATTCAAAGTCAGGAGCAAAGTCTGCAGGCTGCCTGAAAAAGGAACATGTTGCCTGCAACACACAAATCCAAAATCAAAATAGCAGCGTCATCAATTCGACAATTTAAAATCGCACTACATTTACCAAAAGCTAGAGCAACATGTCACTTGCCTCTAACTTTGCAAGGTCTTGAGGATCCAAATTGCACGCAGTAAGGACATGGAGGACAATGGAGGGGTTGGCTGCTAAAGGGAATTCTCCGGGGATGGAGGAGGTCCCGAAGCAATGGCGTTGCCGCCTTTCAAATGTTGGTACAGGTGTAGCAACAACAATGGTGGTAATTGGCTGGTCAGGAATGTTATGGTATTGTATAGTTGGGGTTCCGCTCGCTGTGGCATCCATTGGCACTTTCACAGCAAGCAAGCTTTGCAAAGGAGAAGTTCTAAGTTGCTGAAAATTTCGAAATATCTGTACAAGAATTACTACTTTACTCCTCTCAATTATCCAGCATTAGCATCTAAAGTTTTGAACTTTAACATGTTCTTGCTAATTTCATTCAAAGAGTATCTACCTTGAAAAATATGTTACTCACATCAACAAACTTCAAGTCTCAGCCCTACATATAAAAAAATACCTATAAAATCTCTTTATATGACAGAAAGTGCAAGAACAAGTAATGCAGCTAGTTATGCCAAAATAAACATGTCATAGCAAATGGAGTAACCAGACTGGACTTTAGCATTCAAAAACGTTTGCAACAAAAGATCCATCATCTGCGAAATTGGGGAGAAATTCACAATCCGATCATTTGATTAGATAACAATTCAGCAAAGGAGAAAACAGGAAAAATTTCATGCTTTCCAAATGGTAAGGGGATGACAAGGAAACCCAAAACCTCAAAACAGTGAAAAAAACTTGAGGCACACTAAAAGATGGAGACTTTGAGAACAAGAATACTAGTCTTCCATGAATGGATATACCCACCATCAAAAGACAACGAAAATAAGGAAGGAATTTTGATATCACCACATAAAATTTTATTCCACGTAAATTCATTATAACTCAAACGGGTCGGATTAGCCCGATCAAAATGAACCAAGCAAGAAAAATGAGTACCATCATCATTTTGATACCAATAACAGGGTTGCAGTTAAAGCAAACTTTTTTTTTGGCAGAGAACCAGCCATAAAGATCAAAATTTTGGCACACCTGGATCACAAAATCATCAGAAAATTCCAAAATCATTTAGAACAATTGATCAACCATCAAAAAAAGCAAAAGCAAAGAGAGCGATGAAGAATCCACCAAACACATGCTTCATAAAGTTTGTAAATTGTACATTATGATCATCACAGATCGAGACCCAACAACTAAGAAACGAAGAATTACATATGAGAGAGCCCCACGATTCCTGAAAATCCATCTGCATCCGTCAACAATTGCAGAGAATTTGACGTTTTTCTTAGACAAAAAGAGCAAAAGTTGGATCAAATTAGAGAGAAAAAAGGTGGGGTTTTGATCAAAGGGGCTGGTCTGGTATCCTAGAGAGTGGCAGGGGATATTTTTTGAGGGATTTTAGAGATAAGAGGAAGGAGAATTTTGTTGTTTTTGTCTCAGAGAGTGGATGAATGAATGTATGAAATGAATCGTTGAAGAAGCTTTTTGAGTTTGATTTCTTTTTTCTCTTTTTCTTTTCTATGGGGATTGGGAGGTCTCTGTTTGCTTGGGTGGTGATTAAGCCTTTACTTACTATATATTTGTAGTATGCTCCTTGTTACACGTCAGCTCCCTCTTGACTACGGTAACTCCCAACTCCAACTGATTTTAATAAAATTCTATGGCTTTGCGAAAACTAAGGTGAAAACAAAGAGGAGAGGGAGGAGTTTAAATGAAACTCAAAGTGTCCCCTTTATAAAAGAGGAGGTCACAATAAATTATGGCAACATGGTATTTTCTTCGAGAGTAATGTTTATGTTTCGAAATTCAACTTAGATAAATGATTGATTACTTATTATGTGAATACCATTGTATATGGAAGTTAATCATTTTCAATTGAATTCTAATTGGTTGCTTAAATATTGGTGAATGGTGGCAATTTAAGATTATTCTAATACTTGTTTAAGACGTTTAGGAATCAAATTAGTAGGGTAACGTGTGTATTCCACTAGTGCAATTGTGGTGTAACATTACCATTTCACTTGGAAAAATGTCATCTATACGGCGGCATCATAATAAGCTATAAAGCTAATCATATAATTAGAGGGATGGGTAAAACTCTAGCCACAACCACTCTCTAAAATGAACTCTCCAATCTCTCTCTAAAAAAACCGACTTCTCTTTGGGGTGGAAGTTTCTTCAATCTCCACCACTTTAGTGGTCGATTTGGAGGAAACATCCACCTTCCCCTCCCTCTCCCGTTCTTTTTCCTCCTACTTTCTTGGTAATCCCCTCTCCTCTCCCCTATAAGATTTTGTTTCCAGTCTCTGTCCCCTATTTCCATCGTCCATGGCATCAGATCCAGGCTTGGTGGTGCTGACTGAGCTCACGGTGGACTGATGCAGATGAGTTCTTGTTTATCTCGATGTGGTTCGTCTGTTTCTTGGCCTTTCTGGCCACTTTTTCTTTTTTTACTTTCAATTTGCTTTCTTTCTGCCCTTACTTCTCTTCATACAACCACACACATCACTTCCCACTCTCCACCCATAACGTTATTCTCCCAAAATCCTTTGCCTTTAAAACGAGTTTGGTTTTTGTCTTAACTTCTCCACCGAGTTCTATCAACGATTTGTTGGTCGTTTTTTACCTTTATGATCGCATGAGTATGCTGATATTTGGTGGCCTTGTGTTTCCAATCCATACTCTACTGATCGATCTCTTTGATTCCAGACTAGTTTGTATTCTGCTGCGGTGGCGTACTGCTCGGATGTGGCGACTCGTGAAGCTTTTCTTAGATTTTTGGGGTTTTTCTTGGGTTGTGTAATGTTTTGAAAATTTATTTTCTTTTGGGCTTTTTATGTTTTGGGTTTGTTTGTTTTTAGTTTGAGTCTTTTAATTCTTGTTTGTATTATTAACTATTTGGACCAAAAAAAAAATTAGAGGGACAAATAAGGACTAGGTAATTTGTAAAATATGTATTGTTTTCTATTTTTTTAGTATAAAGTAGAAGATTTGGTTAAGGCTATTAATTGGGACCGAACAATCAACCCAATAATCAAACTAAACTGGATTGTCCTGAAATATAACTGAACTGATAAAAAATCGTAATAAAAGAGGAAAAATCGAACCGAATCAAACCAAAATAAAATGAAAATAGTTTGGTTTCGATTTTCAGCAATCCCTTATTGAACCGGCTCAGATCGAATAAAAACCCTACTTAAATGAAACTACGTCGTTTTAGCCATCAAATTCACTCTTCAGTTTTCATTTCGATATTAGGGTATGAAGCCACTATCAAGTTTAGGTGCTGTTATAGGGAGTTATGGCTAATAAGAGTCAACACTCCCTCGAACAACCATTCACTTCATCTTCTTCATTTCAATATTTCACCCTTATATCGTACCAGGCCATTAGTGACCATCTCAAAATCCTCACACCCTCATGTCCACTCGAATCCTCGATTTCAAAACCCTTCATAGCCATAGCCGCCCATAGGCAATGACGTTGTCACCCTCAGAACTTTCATTCCTCAAACTTAAGTCGTCGATAAGATCAAAACCTCTTATCAGGTGAAAAATCGAAAAAAATCAGTTTTGAACCAAATGACTTAGTGGCGTTATTACCATGTGGTCGTGATGTGGTCGGGTTTGGATTTCTTGAGTAGTCTTGGGTAGCTTTATTTATTCATTTTGTGTTGTTATTTTAGCTTTTCAATTGGGGGGTTTTCCCTAAAAGTCTAATAGCGTTGTGAGTTTGTTGTGTAGTCCTTTTTGTGGGTGTAGGTTAATAGGGAGTTTTGGTAGATTTCCATGGGAAACATTTGGTGGAAGTTACCTTTCATCTGAACAGTGTTATCTCGCAGTAAGCTGAAATTTAGTTTTAATTCTGTGGAGTGTTTGGCTATTGATGAAAACTTGATTTTAGAGGTAAATTGTCAAAATGGGATAAAGTTTGGGTAGAGGAAACTCCACTTTTGGTTGGAGTCTATCCTCACCAAAGAAGTAATCGATTATATTTCTAATTAATACAATGTTCTTTTCATGATTAAAAAAAACCCACCAAAATCACACATGGCAGTATTGGTACCTAAATAAATTGTCATAAATGGCATAAAATACCCATATCGCAAGGAGAGCACTCGGAGAAAATAAAAACTAGATTTAAGGGGGGGTGAACTTAAACTCTACTTGGGATGAAATTTTCCCTTAGACACAAAGTTTTACTAGCGAGTTTCATACTCCTATTAGCTAGGCACGATGAAATTCGCCTTCTAGATGTGACAGTTTGCCAACTGTACTACTATAATGACCTGTCCAAAAATTGGGGCTATTTTGTAAATTAAATTAGAAAAGTACATATTTATCCATGTATATATTAAAGGTCCAAAATTCAACTTAATTTGGAGAACTTCTCAGAAGTTCTGATTGGACCTTTGCATGCATCTCAAACACACAAGTTCGTAGACAGACAACACATGAAAAACGGAGATAAAGGATTACAATATGGGTCTAAATACATAAGGGTATTTTAGTAATGATGGACATCGAGGGTATTTTGGTAATTTCACTTGAAATGTTTTGGTGAGTCACTAGGATCTTTTGGGTGCCATGTTAAAGAAGTGACAAGTGTCACTTGAAGATGGTTGGGAGTGTGCCACCACCCAAGCCGTGTTTGAAAGGAAATGACAGGGAGGAGGAATACATAGGTTTTGGAAGGTTTTTCTCCCAAAACAGTAATAGAGCAGAGAGAAAATGAACCCTTTTAGGATTTCTTGAGCATAACCTATTGTTGTCTCTAGTGGCCTAGGAGAGCTGTTGGCTTGCACCAACACTAAACAGGGATTAAAAGGAGGGGCTGAAAACAAGGACTAGAAACAAGACTACACTTCCTGTAGAGGATGAAATAGAGAGAGGAAAAGGATGATGTCGTGATAGAGGAAACGGGTAATCAATTGAGGCTATGGATTGGATCCCCTAGATACCACGAACCTTATGATGCGGAATTCGAACTTAGAGAAACTTCAGACACGAAGAACCAAATGGATAAAGGAAGGTTGTGAGTGTAAGACCCGTGTCCTGGAGGGAACGGTGAACAATCTCACATTCCTGCGAGGGGGAATGGTTTGGGAGAGGATGGTGGTGTGCCTTAAAGGTGTAGGCATATACTTATCTAGCACTAGGCCTTTTGAGAGCTCAAGTGGCTTTGGGGGGGATTGGAACTCCAAAGTTAAGCAAGTTGAGGCTGGTGCAATTCCATGATGGGTGACCCCCTGGGAAGTTGCACCGTTAGCTCCCAAAAACAAAACTGTGAGGGCAAGGGCAATGAGGCCCAAAACGGACAATATCGTGCTATATGAGTCGGGATCTAACAGAGGAGGGTCGGGTCTTGATAGAATGGTATCAGAGCCAGACCTCGACCGGGAAGTGTGCTAGCAAGGACGCTGGGTCCTAAGGGGGGTGGATTGTAAGACCCGTGTCCTGGAGGGAACAGTGAACAATCCCACATTCCTGCAAGGGGGAATGGTCTGGGAGAGGATGGTGGTGTGCCTTAAAGGTGTAGGCACACACCTATCTAGCACTAGGACTTTGGGAGCTCAAGTGGCTTTGGGGGGGGGGGGGGGGGGGATTAGAACCCAAAGTTAAGCGAGTTAAGGCTGGTGCAATTCCATGATGGGTGACCCCCTGGGAAGTTGCACCGTGAGCTCCCAAAAATAAAACCGTGAGGGTATGGGCAAGGAGGCCCAAAACGGACAATATCGTGCTAGATGAGTCGGGACCTGACAGAGGAGGGTCGGGTCTTGACAACGAGTCTCAATTGATTTTCTGAGGAAATAAGAAGAGTTTTATATGATTTGAATTCATAAATTTGTTTCTGGAATTGATGAGAAGAACATGGACATTTAAATTTAAAAAATGGTGAGAATAAAAGGAGATAAGGTCGGGTCTAGGCATCCGAGTCGGGGCTCGATTATAGGGCCTGCGGGTCAACCCATGAAAGGAAGAAGATGACTCATGCATACGGTTTGTGTGCGCGTGGGGGCCTTTTTTGTAACGACCCGTCCCAAATTCCTAGATACGATTAGTGACTAATCACGATTAGTGAGGTTAATCCGTGATTAGTTGGGCGAAATCGGATGAACGATGCGAAATGACCATTTTTGCCCTTGGGCGGTGGCAAAACGTTGACTTTTTGATCGAGCGGTCAAATGGACTTTGACCGATGACCGTGGCGTAGTTCGTGACATCACGAGTTCATAAACAGGTGGCACGTTCAATTCCGACGTTCGAGGAGGAAGTTATGACGTTCGGAAGTTTAGGGGCATTTTGGTAATTTTGGTTAAATGGGGTGAAAGTTGACTTTTTGACCGGGATGCCCGTCGAACGGGAGAGTTATAGGTCACGGAAGTTCGATTTCACTATGCATGTACTTCGAGACGGGGCTGAGTTGGCAAATTCTGATTGGGCCAGATATTTTGAGTGGGTCCCATGGATGAGCGACAAATGTCACTCATCCATTGGCTAAATCCCTTAATTTGTGGAACTAAGTAATTAAATATTATTATTTTGATTATTTTATAATTAATCCAATTATCATTCAATCCTAGCCCTCCATCTCTCATCTAATCTCTAAATCCCAACCATCCATTAATTCCCTCTCCCATCAGATATCTTCTTCTTCTTTTCTTCTTCAACCCGCACCCCCCCATCATTTTTCTTCATCCTCCATTTTCAAACACCACACCACACACATACCACCACACCTCACCATTATTCATCTTGTGAGCCCGTGAGTGAGTGTGAGGAAGTGAGGAAGGACTGGGATGATGAGGAGGGCACGACGGCCGGCCATGGTGGCTCACTGGCGGCAGCTCACGGCGGGTGAAGCCGTGAGGTAAGAAAATGCCCAAAAATTCAAATTTTGGTTTTGTTAGTTTTTGTTCGATTCTAAGGATTTGGGAAACATTTCTGGGGACTCTAGAAGGTTAATGGGATTAGTTTTGGGGCTTGGGATGGCCGGAAATGGCCGTGAACGGCCGGACAAAATCCGGCCACCATTGATGGCGGATGGAAGCACGGTTTTGGGGTGTTTAATTCGGTTTTAATTAGCTAGAAAGATAGGAAATAGGATTAGAATTATATTAGGATTAAAATGGGATGAAATGGACCTAAAATCAGTCCGAAAACTGGAGAAAAACCGACGGATGAACAGTGTTTTGCTACAGTGAAAACTGGTTCAGTTGGAGGTAGGAGACGATGAACAGTGTTTTCGACCTTCTAGGGGCTCGTGAGGACGCGTGGGCCATAATTTGGGAAAGTGTTCAACACGGAAAATCTTTTATTCGATGTAACGAAGATTTTGGGACTGGTCTCGCGTCAATCGAACATCGTTTCGATAGTTTTCGGGGTGTCAGAATGTTTATGGTCGGTTTAAAAATAGTTAAAAGTTTGGGAAAATTACGGGGCTTTGGTAGGAGGTTAATTAAGTAGGTAGTAACCTTCTATTAAAATTTGGACAGGTTTGGGAGTTCCGGTGATGGTGATCGGCTCGGGAGAGCCTATGGCACGCAAATTGAGCCGGCATCTCAGACGGTCTGTGAGTGGACCTTGTTTTCTAAATTGGTGCATGCATAAATGTTTATTATATGTTTTATTACATGTTTGATGATGCCATGGGTGCCTTTTATGTGGTTACGTATAAACATGTATTTCGAGGTTTCGGCCTTATACGGTGCTTATACGGGTCTGTATTTCTTTGTTGATTTAAATGATTTGGTTTTAGATTTATAAAAGAATAAACTCGGGTATAAGACCCATTTGGTTTGGTCTCGGGTATATGACACTATTTACGACTTTCGAGTCTAAATCGTGGTCGCGATGGGTGCTATGTGCACGACGATCGACGATACGACGCTCGCCTCCGGATTGGGATGTGTTCCTTCCGGAGAGGTCACGATGCACGATTCGTGGTCGGGCAGCCTGGGGAGGCTCGACTTCGGAGTGCTGACGGTTCAGGATAGCGATCGGTGATGAGTGCACCATGATCTTGTGGTGGTCGCGTCGGTTGATTCGTTCACGGCGACATACCAGGATTGAGAGCGGTCTTGGATGGATGGTTGCACGCATCACTATGATCGGAGTCGTGACTGACCCTTAGATATCGGGCACGGTGCCCAGTGGAGTCATATGTTCGGGCACGAGACCCAGTTGTTTTACACTGATGATTTCGGGTCAGGGACCCTAGATAGATTTCCAAGTTCATGACGGTTTATGGGAACCGGCATGAACTCTGGAAAGGTCATTGTGGTTCATGAAGGTTTATGGGAACCGGCATGAACCTTTGTCAGGTCATTCTGGTTCATGACGGTTTATGGGAACCGGCATGAACCCTTGTTATGGATGTTATGGATCATGACGGTTCAAGGGAACCGGGCATGAATGTTTATGTTATGTATATATATGTATTCATATACCTTCCTTTACTTCTATTATCTCCTTCGGGGAGGGTCGTTGGCCTGGGTGGACCCCGGAGTAGTCACGGAGCACCGACTGAGTGGAGTCACCCCCCAGTTGGGTTCCTTACTCTCAGGAAGGCTATGATTACTATTACGCCGGGTAGGGTCAGTGGTCTGCGAACATTGATCTTGACTTTGAGAAGACTCGGATTGAGACATGGGTAGCACGCGCGTAGCTTTGGAAACCGTGACAGGATTGGTTGTGTGAATTATATGTGTATATGATATAAATATGATATATGATATGTGATGTGTGGTTACACAAGATTTGAGCGGTGGCTCGTGTACTTGGTTTATTCTTGGTTTGGGCTGAGTCCCTCATGGTTTTGGGCAGTGGCTCGTACGGTCATTTTCATTATGGTTTTGGGCTTAGTTCCCACATATGGCTCTTTCGGTTAAATGGTTTTCGAATGCATGCATGCTTTTTAGTGAAGGGTACAAATGTCTTCTCGTTAATTTTTTTTTTTATAAATTCTTGTTTTGTCCACTCACAGCTTTTAATGTTTTGACTGCCCTTCAGGTTGACATCGGATATGGACTGTAGCAGAGACCGAGATATCACATACCTCCTCCGGATCCTGGCGTACTCTGATAGCCCGGGAGGGCAAAGGTCGGAAATATCCCTTGTCTGACACTTTGTGTCAGACGGGAGCAGGGTCATCCCGCTTTAATCCCGAGGGGATTGGGATGGGTCCTGTTATGTTTCCTTGTTATCCACTTCCTGTCAACATGACTTTTCTTATTTTTGATGTCACAAATTTATTGGTGGAGCTTTCAAGTCCATGTACATCAATTACTTTTGAAACTCCCAGGGATTTGCGAGCTCGGATATGGATTCCCTAGATAACTAGGATGTCAAAATAAACTCGGGAAAAGTTAGGATATCAAGATAAAGTTTGAGTACAAATTTAGGGCTCGGAAGGAGCCAAGGTGCCAAGTGCCATTATTCGTTGGGTCATTGGGTTGGTTTAGGCAGTGATCCCAGGAGGACGAATTATGTTTGGTTCATAAGACAAATTAATAATTCTGACATGGTTGGGTATATCCTTTATTTGACAAGTTCTCTAGTTTTATGTGTGAAAGTGCTAAGGTTGACTTTAGTACATGGATTGAGCTGTTAGCTATGAGCATAACTGGGTACAGTTATCAATGTTTGGGGAGGGGTCTTGTTAGTTTGGTATCAGAGCGAACCAGAAACAATGTTCAGGAATTTCGACAAAGTGTTCAATATGGGGTTGCGATTGTTCAAAAGCACGATGAGTGGACTTATAAAACTGTAATGCATGCATAATTAAATGTTGGCTTTTTACTGAAAGTGCACCATGAACTATTGCTTTTATCTTAAAATGCACCATGAACTTGTTTTTGTGTCAAGATGCACCCTAAATGTGACGACCCGTCCCGAATTAACGGGATTAATTAAGGATTAATTACGGATTAGCGAGACTAATTGGAGATTAGACGAGGATTAGCGGACGTTCGGGCGAAATGACGATTTTGCCCATAGGATGGGTAAACTGTTGACTTTCCATTCGGACGGTCAAACGGACTTTGACTGATGACCGTGACGTAGTTCGTGATGTCACGAGTTCATAGACAGGTGGCACGCTCGATTCCGACGTCCGAGGAGGAAGTTATGACGTTCGGAAGTTTATGGGCATTTTGGTAATTTTGGGAAAAGGGGTCAAAAGTTGACTTTTTGACCGGGAGGTCCGATGGCCGAGGTCCAAAGACCGTTACGTAGATCACGACGATACGAATCTGTAGACAGGCGGCACGTCGAATTCGGACATTCGACGACGAAGTTACGATTCACGGAAGTTCCGGGATACTATTTACGACGACACGTTTTTCGAGACAAAAAGTGCAGTTTTGTCTCTAGTGGGCCCAGTTTTTTAGATAGCCAATAGATGAGTGACAAGTGTCACTCATCCACCGGCCAACCTCACCCATTCATGCACCAAAACCCATCCCCGTGCATCGTCCATTTTCTTTGTTCCCAAACACAAACCCGATCCCATTTCTCACCCAAAACCCAAACCCTTGATCCATGATCATTTGTGAGAGGCTAGAGAAGGAAGAGAGGACAGGAGGACGTGGTGGTTGGCCAGGCAGGGCCGCCGTGGGCGGCGGAGGGGGAAAATCGATCAAAGGTATCGGTTTTACCTTTTTAATCCATTTTTCCATTTTTTTGTATTATGGACGGTTTTTATGGATTGTTTTAAGTTAAATGGGTTATTAGAGGAGTATTAGGATGATCTGGAGGAAGGATGGAGGTCGAGACACCGTGGGGGAGGTTTTAGAAAAATTGAACCGTGAGGGGTTTTTGGGTTCACGGGTTCTAGGTGGTTTTAGGTTGTTTTACTAATTGGGAATGATAGAAAACAATAAACTAGGAATTTAGGGATTAAAATGGGACAAAACGTGTAACGACCCGTCCCGTATATCGGAATTTAATAATATTTAATTGTGATTTACTAATCTGGGATTAGTTGGTCGATTTCGGACGAATTGTGCAAAATGACCATTTTGCCCCTGGGCGTGGGCAAAACGTTGACTTTTAATTCGGATGGTCAAACGGACTTTGACCGATGACCGTGATGTAGTTCGGGACGTCACGAGTTCATAGACAGGTGGCACGTTCGATTCCGACATTCGTGGTGAAAGTTATGATGTACGGAAGTGCAAGGGCATTTTCGTAATTTGGACGCTATAGGGGGAAATGTTGACTTTTTGATCGGGGGGTCCGATGGCCGAGGACCGAGGACCGTTAGGAAGGTCTCGATGCCCTGAGTTCGTGGACAGGCGGCACGCATCAATCGGAGTCCGTATGACCGAGCTACGGGTCAGGATGCGTGAGGGGCATTTTGGTAATTTTCTGCACAAGGGCAGAATTGTAATTTCACACGGGGGCACTGTTTCATTGAACTGGCCGTGAGGTGGAATGTTGGTGCGATTGATCCCATGGATTGTTTACCAATTAAATGATTGATTTGGGCCAGTTTGAGGTGGAATTGCACATGGGGTTGAGTTGGCATCGATCACAAGAACGTGGGAACTGGGTTTTCTATTATTTCCGGGTCAGTGCAGGGGAACATTACACAGTGGATTTTGGACACTTTTGGATGCCTTTAACAGCTGAATTGGATTAAAGGAATGGTGTGTAAGTCGTGTGGGTTCCTCTGTGATTGAGAATGGAAGGATTGAGTGAGTTTGGGGTTGGATTTCTCTGAAAACCCGAAACTGGTTTCTGGGAAATTCAAATGCAAATTTCTAGTTTTAGGCCAGCCCAAGCCTAATTGATGATGGATTGAGCTTCCTGGAACTTCAACGTGTCGAACCAGATCAAATGGGGCAAGCTTTGGGGCTCCTAGGGCCGTGAACGGACGAGGTGGACGGCCGGAAACTCAAGCTTGAGTCGTGGTGATTGAGGTAACGTCGTGTTCAATTAATCATGTGAATTGGTTCGTATTAATCCTTATAAGATTCCTATGAAGTTAATTTGGCAATGGTTGAGGATTGGTGGAGTTTTGGTGATCGACCCGTTCAGGGTGATCACGGGTTGTTGGCACGATTATGGATTGGTTGATGTTAATCGATGTCACAGAACTGAAATTGGTTGGTTGATGATTGTTATAGGATCAAGAACGGATTGAATTGATGTCGAATTGGGTGTGATTGAACCGGATCCTATCGCGGGATTTCCAACCCGTTTACCAGACAAACGGGTGAAGATGGTGACTGTAGCAGTCACTGTAGCAGGCGCGTGGCTTTCACGCGCAGCCACTCACGGCGGCGCGTGACGGCGCGTGGGCACGAATCTCGAGGTGAAGTCAACATGACTTTTATCCTATACAATGTAACAAACATTTTGGGATTGGTTTCGTGTCGATCGGACACCGTCTCGACATTGTTCGGGATGTCCGAAGGTTTTAAATCCAGTTTAAAAATACTTAAAAATTCGGGAAAATTACGGGACTTTAATGGGATGTTAATGTGGAGGTTAGTGACCCTCTAATGTGATTTGGACAGGATTGGGAGTCCCAGTGTTAGTGGTGTGGCCCGGGAAGGCCTATGGCACGCGTATCGAGGCGCTCGGTTAAACGGTCTGTGAGTGGACATTGGTTTTATAAATTCGATGCATGCATAATTGTTTCATGATTGTTATAATTGTGATTATATGATTTATTTTGGATATCAGTGAATTTATATGTTTTCACGCATTTCGAGGCGATTTCCGTGTTTGCACGTGAATCGAGGTTTTCTGTATTTGCACTGATTTCCATAAATATGGATGGATATGATTTCATGAAACGGTTATGGATTTGATAAAGTAAAGTCGGGCCAGGGGCCCAGTTGACTTATGAAATCGGGCCAGGAGCCCAATTAACTTATATATGTGATTTCGGGTCGGGGACCCTAAAATGGAATTGAATAAACTATTTCGGATTTGATTCAACTATTTGGACTTATGACGGTTTTATGGAAATTCAGGGCAGGGCCCTTGTGATATTTTGGAAATGAATAATAGAATGTGTTCCATAAAACCATCTCGATATGAGGATATTTATATCCTGGTCTCCTCCAAGTGTCGGGGACACTGGATAAGTCACGGTGCATTGCCTGCGAGGGCTCATTGTACGGAGCTACCGGACCGTATAGTGATCCAGGAGCAGGATTGCTAGACGTCATGGACGTCAGACATCGGGGATGTCAGAGATATGGACCCGGTGAGACCCCGGGCAGCACGCGTTGCTTAATACCGTGAGATATGACGTCTGGAACGTCAAGCGTCTAGGACGCTAGGCATCGGGGATGCCGGAGATGAAAAAATAATAAATGAATATTACTGGATTGACGAAATAACTCTTGGATTGACTTTTGGAATTTGAAACTATGCTTTGGTTTCCGGGCTAAGGCCCTAATGGTTATTTCAAAATAAATATGGGATTATTGGTTTTTGGTGCATGCATATGATTTTACTGAGGGGCATAAATGTCTTATAAATGTTTTTAACAGACTTGTTTATTTTCGTCCACTCACAGCTTTTGTTTTTAATGCCCTTCAGGTTGATTCCGGATGCGACTGCAGCAGAGACTGGGACATCATACACCGCTTCCATCGATCCTTACGCACTCTGGAAGCCCGGTTGGGCAGTGGCAACAGGTTATCCCTTGTCTGACACCTCTTGTCAGATGGGAGCATGACACATTCCATGGTAATCCCGGGGGGATTGGGATGGGTCGTGTCAAGTGGTATCAGAGCAGGTTTTGCTCTTTTGTGCGCGAAGGACGAGGGTGTGATGTCTCTTTGGGCTGCAGTTCCGTTGTCAACCTGATAGATAGTTTTGGTGGATTGGGTGTGTGTGGCCCGATACGCCGTGCATTGATGCGATTCAACCCAAGTGGGTTGTATTCGATTAACTGGTAATGTGGGACCGTCGGTTCGGTCACGTGATGATGGACGGTTGTTCTACTGGGCACAGCCGGGTTCAGGGAACCCCATTTGAATAATGTTAGGGAAATACGAAACTCAGTTGAGTATTGGTCTATGTTTTGGACCCTGGTAGTGTTGGATAGTGTACGGGGTGTTGGTGCATCGGAGTTAGCCGATGACCTTCGTGGTGGAACCCACGATGGAACCCACGTTGAGTTGATGATTGGATTGGATTGGACGTCTATACGATGTTAGGACCGCGAGGTCGGTCATGTTGTGGATTTTACTGCAGAAGGCAGTTGGGTTCGGTGGAACCCTAGGGTGTGATTTTGGAACCCTAATTTATAATTGATGGACCGGAAGGTGAACTTCAAATGAGAACTTGTGCTGCGGCGAGCGGCTGAGGTCGTGGATGACCATGTGGATGAATCAAGTGAGTCTAGTCAGGATTATGGGATTCGATCCACGGATGCGGTTACGAGATATGATGTGGATTTCCGTGTGGGATCGAATGGTAGTGTGATGTGTGGATACGGATCTTGACAACGATGACTGTTGGGCGACAGTTGTGTCGAGATAACTGGCTATCGAGGATATTTAGTGTGGTTTTGACACTTGGGGATCAGGGGATGTTCAAGGAACGTTCATGATCCTGATGTGTGGATGGTCAAATTGGAGGTACCCATAGTCGTGGGGTACGAGTGGTGTTACGGGATCGTCGTTCGGAATGAACGGAGATCCAGGGTAACAACTTTGCACACAGTGTGCTAGCATGGATGTTCGTGTGCTAGTGTGGATGTTCGTGTGCTATGTATGGATGTTGGTATGTTGGTACTTTTATGCCAATACTAGTATGGATGCCTGTGTGCGGATACTAGTGTTGATGATAGTGCGTGATGCTGGTACTAGCACTGGTGCTGGTACCAGCACCGGTGTCGGTGATTGTGATGACGATGAGCCACCAGTTGGGGTGTGACTCTGTCCTGATGGACATATGATTGGTATCTGCGACTCAGTGGTGGTTGAGTCATGGACTGGATGGGATCCAGTGGAGGTTGTGTCGTGTTGGGATAAGTCCCAACCGATTTATGATGACAAGTGATGAACGGATAAAATGGTATGATTGAAACTTGAGGAATCTAGGGATGATGTCCCCTACGTCATAAGAATCAGTGGATTTTGGGAGTTGTTGTCAACTCCGAGATTGGTAAGTTTGTGTACTGCTTATATCCCCAGAGGGTACAAGCAAATTATTGAAATTGGAAAAGTCGGGGAAACCATTCGTGGTATTGACGTGTGATTTTGTGATTGCGAATCACTTGGAACCTGAGGATTGAACCTGTTTAGGTTGAGATGTGAGACGGAGGCAGTATGGTATGCACATTCAGGCAAAATTGTAGATATCCCGTTCGGAATCGGGGTGTGTGCGTACATGATTATTGGCGAACGTGAGGTCCGAGTAATGAATTGATTTTGGACACGTGGTGGTCCAAGTGAGGTATGGACATGGGCAGTCCAGTGGTTGGACTTGACATCTCATTGGGAGCATGTCTGTTTCCAACATGGTTGGAACTCCCGATTCGGGGAGAGTTGTGATTGGGAGAAGAGAGGAGTGCTCGTTTCCACATCGGTGTTTGGTATTCCGAAGTCTTTGGGGGTTGACTTCTTATTTCCTGCCGTGGCAGATGATGATTGTTGCTACCAGTACGTTGAGCGTGTATTGGTGGGTGGACCCCATGTTTGGCTTGGGGTCATTGGACACAAGCAGTTGTGTCTGATCTTGGATTTGGTGGTGAAATGCGAGGTCATCTTTCCACCAAGGGAATTTGGTGAATGATTCAATGAGGGTGTAAGACCCTACGATCAACTTTCAGATGGATTGCTTGCTATGTGAGCATGTGTGGATCCTAGGTGGATCTGATTTGTGATGTTGTCGACTTTGGGCATGGTGACGATCTAGGATCGTGATGTTACTTGTCCGATGACGTAGTGATGGATCTTGGTCGTGATCGTGATGATCCAGATTGGATGAGAGTTTATCACTCTTACCTTGGTATGTGAGTCGTAAATGACGGGACTGAACTTATTTTCGGAGTGAAGTCCATATGGTTGTTACTCTCGGTTGAGTAGGTTTCCGAAGTGGTCGGATTTTGTCACCTTTGACGTGTGAATATTGGGATTGGCTTCCCTATGAAGTCAATCGAGTGTTTTGAGCAGGTAACCGATAGGATCGGTTATGTTACGTCTGGGTGGACGTAAACGAGATTTTGGGTTTTGGAATCGAATTTTTGGGTGACGATTCAGGATTCGATTGCAAAGCTCGAAAATGGATTACTGGATTTGGTACGGAATGATTATTCAATGCTAGCTTACAGAGTAATGATTTCGGATTCGGATTTGGAAATGAATTAAAAATATGATGTCTGGGTTCGGGTTCGGGATTTCTTACGAAATTGCGAATTCGGATTCGGAATTGGAACTAGATGACGGGTAGAGCTCGTTTTGTCTCATGATGGTTTGGGCAAATGTACTCCATTATTGGAACGTGTTTGGCTACGACCTAGGTGGTTGGAGGCGGATTGATGGATTGATGTACGTACAGGGTACGTTGTACGAGGATTGAGACTGGTTAGGCTGAGTAGGTGCCTAATGGCGGTACATGGGATGTAACTAGTGGTGTGTAACTAAACGTGTTGGTAATCGGCTTGGTTCCCATATCATTTGTTTGGTTGTGATTGTGGGACTGGACATTGGATACTGTGCGCTGTGCAGAGTGATTTTGTCGGGTTCAGTGATTGTTTGAGCAGGTGCTCTTAGCCATGGTTGGCTAGTGGAACCCTAGTGTTGTGATGTGTGTTCACTGCTGGGCAGGTAATCAATGTGTTCCAGTTACACCACTTGATTGAGTAAATTGACGGTAAACATACACTCAGGATGAGTGAATTGGTGGCCAGAGTAACCACGAGTAGCCTTGTGTGACTCGATCACACCGTGATCTCCCAGCATCTTGTTCGCTGACGGAGTCGGCGGTTATGGATATTGAGATTGATTTGTGTCGCAGGAATGGGCTTGCCCTGCGAATTGAGATCATGTGGTTGATCTTGCGCTACATCGAGAGTGATGTAGTACGTGGTATTGTCACTGACGGACAGATGGTTAGGGGCTTTACTAGGGTGGTAAAGCTTTGCGGTGACAGTTTGACTGGTGGTTGTCAGCGTGGACTGACAAATGAGATTTGGTGACTCCCAATGGGAGCAAATGTAAGGATATATTGGCAATGGAAGGGAACTGTTTGGCTGAATGAGTCAGCTTAATGGTTGATCGATTTTATCGCGGATCAGGTGATCAATTCCACTCGAGGTGGTCGAGTGTTGTTGATTATGACGTATGACTATGATGGGATGTCTGGGTACAAACGAGGTTGGTGTTGTCCCAGTATGTGGGTGTACAAGTGTACACAGATGTGTGATCGAATTGTTTTCCACGAGGTGTTTGTGGAATAAGGTTGTTGGTAATTTCGAGGACGAAATTCTTTAAGGAGGGAAGGTTGTAACGACCCGTCCCGAATATCGGGATTTAATAATATTTAATTGTGATTTACTAATCTGGGATTAGTTGGGCAATTTCGGACGAATTGTGCAAAATGACCGTTTTGCCCCCTGGGCGTGGGTAAAACGTTGACTTTTAATTTGAATGGTCAAACGGACTTGACCGATGACCGTGACGTAGTTCGGGACGTCACGAGTTCATAGACAGGTGGCACGTTCGATTCCGACGTTCGTGGTGAAAGTTATGATGTACGCAAGTGCAAGGGCATTTTCGTAATTTGGACGCTATAGGGGGAAATGTTGACTTTTTGATCGGGGGGTCCGATGGTCGGGACCGAGGACCGTTAGGAAGGTCTCGATGCCCTGAGTTCGTGGACAGGCGGCACGCATCAATCGGAGTCCGTATGACCGAGCTACGGGTCAGGATGCGTGAGGGGCATTTTGGTAATTTTCTGCACAAGGGCAGAATTGTAATTTCACACGGGGGCATTGTTTCGTTGAAACTGGTCGTGAGGTGGAATGTTGGTGCGATCGATCCCATGGATTGTTTACCAATTAAATGATTGATTTGGGCCAGTTTGAGGTGGAATTGCACAAGGGTTGAGTTGGCATCGATCACAGGAACGTGGGAACTGGGTTTTCTATTGTTTCCGGGTCAGTGCAGGGGAATATTACACAGTGGATTTTGGACACTTTTGGATGCCTTTAACAGCTGAATTGGATTAAAGGAATGGTGTGTAAGTCGTGTGGGTTCCTCTGTGATTGAGAATGGAAGGATGAGTGAGTTTGGGGTTGGATTTCTCTGAAAACCCGAAACTGGTTTCTGGGAAATTCAAATGCAAATTTCTAGTTTTAGGCCAGCCCAAGCCTAATTGATGATGGATTGAGCTTCCTGGAACTTCAACGTGTCGAACCAGATCAAATGGGGCAAGCTTTGGGCTCCTAGGGCCGTGAACGGACGAGGTGGACGGCCGAAAAACTCAAGCTTGAGTCGTGGTGATTGAGGTAACGTCGTGTTCAATTAATCATGTGAATTGGTTCGTATTAATCCTTATAAGCTTCCTATGAAGTTAATTTGGCAATGGTTGAGGATTGGTGGAGTTTTGGTGATCGACCCGTTTTGGGTGATCACGGGTTGTTGGCACGATTATGGATTGGTTGATGTTAATCGATGTCACAGAACTGAAATTGGTTGGTTGATGATTGTTTATAGGATCAAGAAACGGATTGAATTGATGTCGAATTGGGTGTGATTGAACCGGATCCTATCGCGGGCTTTCCAACCCCGTTTACCAGACAAACGGGTGAAGATGGTGACTATAGCAGTCACTGTAGCAGGCGCGTGGCTTTCACGCGCAGACACTCACGGCGGCGCGTGACGGCACGTGGGCACGAATCTCGAGGTGAGGTCAACATGACTTTTATCTTATACAATGTAACTAACATTTTGGATTGGTTTCGTGTCGATCGGACACCGTCTCGACATTGTTCGGGATGTCCGAAGGTTTTATATCCAGTTTAAAAATACTTAAAAATTCGGGAAAATTACGGGACTTTAATGGGATGTTAATGTGGAGGTTAGTGACCCTCTAATGTGATTTGGACAGGATTGGGAGTCCCGGTGTTAGTGGTGTGGCCCGGGAAGGCCTATGGCACGCATATCGAGGCGCTCGGTTAAACGGTCCTGTGAGTGGACATTGGTTTATAAATTCGATGCATGCATAACTGTTCATGATTGTTATAACTGTGATTATATGATTTATTTTGGATATAAGTGAATTTATATGTTTTCACGCATTTCGAGGCGATTTACGTGTTTGCACGTGAATCGAGGTTTTCTGGATTTGCACTGATTTCCATAAATATGTATGGATATGATTTCATGAAACGGTTACGGATTTGATAAAGTAAAGTCGGGCCAGGGGCCCAGTTGACTTATGAAATCGGGCCAGGGGCCCAGTTAACTTATATATGTGATTTCGGGTCGGGGACCCTAAAATGGAATTGAATAAACTATTTCGGATTTGATTCAACTATTTGGACTTATGACGGTTTTATGGAAATTCGGGGCAGGGCCCTTGTGATATTTTGGAAATGAATAATAGAATGTGTTCCATAAAACCATCTCGATATGAGGATATTTATATCCTAGTCTCCTCCAAGTGTCGGGGACACTAGAGAAGTCACGGTGCATTGCCTGCGAGGGCTCATTGTACGGAGCTACCAGACCGTATAGTGATCCAGGAGCAGGATTGCTAGACGTCATGGACGTCAGACATCGGGGATGTCAAGATATGGACCCGGTGAGTCCCCGGGCAGCACGCGTTGCTTAATACCGTAAGATATGACGTCTGGAACGTCAAGCGTCTAGGACGCTAGGCATCAGGGATGCCGGAGATGGAAAAATAATAAATGAATATTACTGGATTGACGAAATAACTCTTGGATTGACTTTTGGAATTTGAAAACTATGCTTTGGTTTCCGGGCTAAGGCACTAATGGTTATTTCAAAATAAATATGGGATTATTGGTTTTTGGTGCATGCATATGATTTTACTGAGGGGCATAAATGTCTTATAAATGTTTTTAACAGACTTGTTTATTTTCGTTCCACTCACAGCTTTTGTTTTTAATGCCCTTCAGGTTGATTCCGAATGCGACTGCAGCAGAGACTGGGACATCATACACCTCCTCCATCGATCCTTACGCACTCTGGAAGCCCGGTTGGGCAGTGGCAACAGGTTATCCCTTGTCTGACACCTCTTGTCAGATGGGAGCATGACACATTCCATGGTAATCCGGGGGGGATTGGGATGGGTCGTGTCAAAACGGATGAGATTTGAGGGTTGTAGGAGCCTGGACCGGTCACGCCGGTCCAAGTTGCAGGAAAAATCGGACCGGATCGGTCGAACTGGTCGGCTGAAGGTAGGGGATGACACTGTAGCGTGTCGCGTGAGGCCCACGCACAGTGCACTCCCAGGGCGAGTGAGGGTGCGCGGCAGGGAATCTTGGGAAGGTTCCAACATGTAATTTCATCTATTCGATGCAACGAACATTTGGGACTGGTTTCGTGTCAATCAGACATCGTTTCGATATAGTTCGGGCTGTCTGAAAGTTTAGGTTCGAGTTTAAAAATAGTTAGAAATTCCGAAAAATTACGGGGCTTTAGTGAGGGGTTATATAAGTAGTTAATAACCCTTTAAATTAATTTGGACAGGTTCGGGAATCCCGTAGGCGATGTTTGACCCGGGAGACGATTATTGCATGCGTATCGAGGCGCAGCTTCGGACGGTCCGTGAGTGGACCTTTCTTTCGAACTTTATGCATGCATAAATATTTTATAACTATTTTAATGTATGTTTTGTGATGCCATGATTGCATTTGATTGTGGTAGCTTAGGATCGCCATATTTGCACGTTTTTCGAGGTTTTTGGCTTTAAGTCGTACGTTAGCGTACTACGTTTTTAACGAGGGTTTCATAAATGGATTTTGGATTGGAAATATAAACTCGGACATGAGGCCCATTTGATTTGCAAACTCTCGGACTTGGAGTCCATTTGATTTGATAAGGAATCGGACCTAGGGTCCATTTGAGCCATACGATCGGACCGAGGGTCTAGTTGGTTTACGATTCGGGTTTGAGGCCCAGTTAGTGGAAGTATCGGGCTTGATGCCCCGTTGATTTATGATATTGGGCCTGAGACCCATTTAGTTGAGATATCGGGCTTAGGGCCCTATTGGTTGTAAAATCGGACTTGAAGTCCTGTTGAGTTGTGGTTCGGGCTTAGGGCCGAGTTATTCGTGTTATCGGGCTTGAGTCCCAGTCCAGTTTGTGAAAGGAGAATTCGGGCAAGAGACCCAGTTGAACTGAGGACTTAGGCCGAGGCCTGTGAAACGAATTTGAATCGGATTCGAGGAATCCCGTTGAGATGAATCGGGTTTGAGACCCAGTTGAAATGTATTTTGAGAAAAAAGAAAGTATTTTGAAAATATATTGAACCCTCCATATGTTTATATGGTCTCCTCCAGCGTCGACCGAGAGAGTCACGATCCACAGACCAGAGTGGGTATCCCCATAGGGATCCCATTCCAGGAGTGGTGGTTACTTATGTTGTGGTCCCGGACCAGATTCCGGTGAGTTGTGTGGACTAGATCCAGAGAGAGAGAGCTCGGACTAGATCCAGTGATTGAGCCTCCCAGATGGAGATTCCTGGGAGAAGACTCGGAGTGAGACCCCGAGTAGTGTGCACACTAGAGAGATATGATGATATCGTGACTATTTCGGGGATGTGTTCCCTAGGGGCTGTGTGCCCCGAGTTGGCATCTTCTCGGAAGAGCCGCGGATGGGTTATACGTATGACGGTACGTATGAGATTTTATGAAATGATTTGGGGGCGGAGATGACAGGACCCGTCCCGATTCCACAGGGACCACGAGGGGACGTGCCCTGCTCCCGTCTGACACCCAAAATAACGTTCCAATTTTAACCTCAAATAGTCAAATGCATAAATAACCAAATTAAAGTTATACATCAAATCCGAATTAAACAGATGTCAGACAAGGGATGAAATCCAAAATTACAAGTTGCGAGCACGACTCTAAAATAAACCTGCGGGTAAACCACCCAATAGGGGTTCAGGTACGCAAAAGTAGATCTATGCCTCAGCCTCAGGATCCTCCTCTACCTCAGTAGCACAGCCTGGAGGGGTTACCAAAACATTAAGGGTGAGTGGGCCGAAACTCAAGTTTATAAAATCGTTTAGTAAGTAAAACATATAATTTACCCCTCCGTTTTCCAAACATGCATGCATCAGAATTTAAAACCATAAATCATATAGTATGAACCATAAGGCATGTAATAAAATCATAAGATAATTTTAGCTACTGCACTATACACTCCGATCTTGACATCCCCGATGTCTGACGTCCTTGACGTCCAATAAGGTCACAGTCTCAAGGCTACGCGTGCCACTCGGGTCTCAATTCCGAGTCCAATCCCCGAACCCTGTCCGGGTACAGCATCTCAAATGCCTAGCGTCCTAGACGCTCGACGTCCCTGACGTCAAATAAGCAATCCTGCTCCTGAGTCATTTTACGGTCCGATTCCTCCGTAGAATGATCCCTCGCAGGCAATGCGCCATGACCACTCCGGGGTACCACATCCGGAGGAGACAGTATCATAAGAATGGATCTATACAGTTCAGTACCAAATACATTTTATTGATATCCACATGCAAAACACATATGTATACATAGATAAAATCCAAACGAATGTTAAGTTTCATCAGACAGGTTTCAAACCCAATTACCGTGAAACGTGCCATAACCATAATTTCAATATCATCAAAACCATTTCTTGATTCCAGCATGTGAACATATAAGTAAATCGGAAAACATTTAAGCATGCAAGTGTTTAATGAAATCGGGCCCACTCACAGTACGATCCCGCGGTGAACCTACGCGTACGAACTTGTACCGGGATTATCGTACAATTCCTGTCAGTCCAAATCACACGTAAGGGTCACTACAAGTCTTAACCATTTAACCAAAAAGTCCGAAACAGAAACCGGCTCGGGGAAACCGTCCAACACGTTTCCCGAGACAACCGGCCCTAAACTGACCCATCAAAACTATCTCAGATCAACATGGTTAATTCACAAAAAATGTTCAGAATGATGAGAGGAATAAAAGTCATGTTGATCGTGATCAGAGATAAGGTCCAACGAACCCTCACGCGCCGCCCAAAGTGGCTGCGCGTGAAAGTCACGCGCGTGACACTGTAGCTGCTACAGTGTCACCACCTTCACCCGTTTGTCTGTAATACGGGCCTGTCACCCGCGGCTTGACCCGGTTAATTAACCACCAATCCTTAATCAATTTCCTTCGTTTTTGATTCTATTATCTCCCATAAACATCTAATTTAGGTTCTGAGACATTAATCACCCTTGACAAGTCCTCAATCGACCCATCGACCCGTGATCAACCAAACGCGTCAATCACCAGAACTTCCTGGTTTCTGATTCAATCTCCAATTAACTTCATAGGAAGCATAATAGGATCAAAAGAACTAAAATGAACAATCAATTGTATCTGAAAAGTACCTGAAGGTTGTCGTCCCAAGCTCTGCAACTTCACTGAAAACGGCAGCCTCTGTCCCAGCTCAACCGTGGCTGGTTCCCCTCGATTTTGATGTGGTTGAGTTCCAAATACTCCCAGAAGACTAAACCAGGCTTTGGTTTGGTCCAACAATCACTAGAAATCAAAAACCCGATTTTCCCTCCAATTTTCCCCGAAATGGTTTCTCTGGTTTTCCTCTCCAATTCTCAGTTCTCTCAATGGCAGAGTGATGCTCACACACGTTCTAATCAATTTTAAACAACCTAAGCCGTCTCAGAGGCTCGTGGAAGTCCAATCTGTCCACTGAGATTGTTCCCCGAAAAGCTTCGATCTTCAATTAACAAATTGACCGTGCAGCTGGATGAATCAGACCATGTTTGATGCTTCCAAAAGGTTTAAACAATCAATACTTTCCAGCACACACACCAGCATAAACAATTCGAACTCAGAACCACCGCACATGGTGGTGCCGTCCACGGTTCCCCCGCGGTTGCTACAGTAACCAGGGCAAAAAGACCAAAATGCCCCTGGTTCAAATAATTACCAAACTGCCCCTCACTTTCTAGACCCGTAACTCAGCCATACGAAGTCCGATTTCGGCGTGCCGCCTGTCTACGGACTCAGGGCGTCGAGACCTACCTAACGGTCCTTGGGTCGAGTGAAAATTAGTTGCCAAACGAAAAGTCAACATTTTCGCCCCTAAAGTCCAAATTACGGTAATGCCCCTGAACTTCCGATAGTCATAACTTCCTCCCTGAGCGTCCGAATTTGACGTGCCACCTGTCTATGGACTCGTGACGTCTCGAACTACGTCACGATCATTGGTCAAAGTCCGTTTGACCCACAAATCAAAAAGTCAACAATTTGGCCATACCATCACAAGGGTAAGAACGTCAATTCATACATTAAATTACATTATTATAATCCTCGAATTTCCGGGGTGTTACAACCTTCCCCCCTTAAGAAATTTCGTCCCGAAATTTCAAGGAAACAAATAAGGAAATTGTTCTCGCATCTGAGCCTCGGGCTCCCATGTGGCTTCTTCCACATTCTGGTTTTTCCAGAGAATCTTCACGAGAGGGATAGTCTTCCGACGTAGTACCTTGTCCTTCTGATCCAAAATCTGAATTGGTTGTTCATCAAAGCTCAAATCCCCTCGGAGTTCGATAGGTTGTTCCCCTAGTACATGGGAAGCATCATGTACGTACTTCCGCAGCATCGATACGTGAAAAACATCTTGAACTCTAGAAAGTTCTAGAGGTAGTGCCAATCTGTATGCAACCCTGCCAATCCTCTCCACGATCTCATATGGTCCGATAAAACGTAGACTCAGTTTCCCCCGTCGACCTAAACGGATAATCCCCTTCTAGGGAGATAACTTCAGGAAGACAAAATCTCCCACTTCAAATTCCAAGTCTCGAATCCGTCGATCGGCATAACTCTTTTGGCGATCCTGTGCCGCCTTCAATCTCTCCTTGATAACCCGAAGTACTGAAACGTAGGGTTATTCCCAAAGTAGCTTGCAAACTCCGGCAGAACCTGGAAGTGAAACGCGGATCACGGTCGGACACGATCGATTCCGGTGTACCATGCAATCATATGATTTCTTTCACGAACAATTGAGCCAGTCGGTTAGGTTTATAAGTTCCTGAACTGGCAGAAAATGGGCTGATTTGGTTAGCCGGTCCATGTAACAACCCGTCCCGAGAATTGGGATTAGTAGAGTGATTAAGGTGTGATTAGTAAGGTTAATCAGGGGTTAGGTGGTCCCGAGGGGTTCGGGAACCTAGAATGACGATTTTGCCCCCTGCTTTGGGCAAAAATGTTGACTTTTATTTCGGGTGGTCAATTGGGGATTGACCAGTGACCGGAACGTAGTTGAGGTTGTCACGAATCCTTAGGCTGGTGGCACGCCCGATTCCGACATTCGATGAGGAAGTTGTGATGTTCGGAAGGCTGAGGGCTTAACCGTAATTTGAGTAAAGTAGGGGGAATAATTGACTTTTCGTATAATCGAGTTTTGGTAGGTTGACCTAGGATGGTTAGATAGTTCTTGTCGTCCTGAGTTCGATGACAGGCGGCACGTGTTCATCGGACTTACGAGGCGAGAGTTACGGGTCTAGAAAGTTTCGGTAAAACCGTAAAAATGTGTTAAACAGAAGGGTATTTTAGTCTTTTTGGGTTTATGGGGATTTGTGCAGAGAGAGAAGGAATGGACGGCTGGAGTTAATCAGGTGAGATAAGGATGGATTGGATTGTGACACATGGCAATTGTGTAGTGGGTTCTGGGGGGTTCTTCTGTGTGTACACGGTCCCAAATAATTGGGGTGCACTCGTGCAACCGTGCAGTCCTTCGATACACAGAGAAACAGAGTGAGAGCTTGAGGGGAAATCGACCGATCTGGGTGCAAGGGTGAGTGACTGGTGAGTTGTGAGAGTGACAGTGAAGCAAGGAGGAGCTGCTGGTCGTGTTTTGGCGGTGCAATCGTGCACGGCGGCACGGCGGAGGTGAGGAGAAGAATTGGGGGAAACAGGGAGGCCGTGAACGTTTGGCGGTGGCTACGCAGTGAGGCGGATCAAACCAAGACAAGGAGAGGCTGAGGAGGTTGTAGGGAGTCTAACGACCACAGTGGTGGGCGGCAGTGCGCACGGCGGAGCTGCAATCGAAGGGTAAGTCTTCCTGCTCTGTTTTCCCGTGGAATTTTATTTGGAAAGTCGTGACTCTGGGCTGAGAGTCGAGAGGATTGGAGGTTAGGGTAGTGATCAGGGAGGTCCTAGGTGTCGATTAGGGTGGTCGCCGTGACGGGGCCGTACACGGCGGAGCTCAGTCGAAGATGGGTCTCTTTTACCCTGTTTCGGCAGTGAACTTCGAACGGTAAGTCGACGAGTTTGGGGGTGAGTCGACGGTGTAGGAAGGTTGGTCTGGGTTCAGTGAGGTCTTAGGGACCGTCTAGTGTCACCACCGTGACGGGAGGTGGCTGGAGTCGAGGAGTCGTGAAACAGGGGTCGAAGGGCTGTCTGGTTTTGAGTTCAGTCGAGGGGATTGGGACAGTGTCGAGGTGAATGGAGTTGGGGAATCGATAGGGTTGGCCTGGACGATGCTGTTGGTGAAGAAAGGAATCGTTTTGGTGGACGGAAGAGGAAGAACCAGGTACGCCGGTCTGAGTGCAGACCACTGTACTGAACCGGGTTGATCGAGGAAGGAGGTGGTACTGTAGCAGCGCGTGAGGGCCACGCGCAGCCACTTTGGGCGGCGCGTGGGGGCGCGTGCGGCGGCGGATGGGAAAACGGTCAACATGGATTTTGGTCTAGGAGTCATGGTGAGTTCAATGGAGTTGGTTTCGGGTTAATCGGACATCGTATGAGTTTAGTTCCGCGAGGGTGAATGTTTAGGGTCCCGGGTTTTTCGGGTTTTGATTCGGGGACTTTTGAGGAAATCTAGGTGATTGATTATAGACGTATTAGTGACGTATTTTGACGGTGATTGACAGGATCGGGATTTCCCGAGGAAGCCGAGGATCGGGCTGGACGTTCAGGACGCGAGTAGGGCTCGGTATGTGAGTGGACCCTTTCCTTAAACTCGAGCATGCATAACTGTTTTTATATACGTATTTTATGGTTTTACTTATGAATCTATGTTTATTGAATATGAAGTGATGATTTTATGTGTTTGCACGTTTTTCGAGAAAAAGACGGTTTTGGCACGATTTTCGAGAAAATGTTGGTTTTCGGATTTTGATGCCACATTTGGGGATTTCCACCGATAAAGGTTTTCTAATAATGATAAATGGGTAATGAAATGTGATTTGTGATTACATGGGGTTTTGGTATGAAAATGGATATTTTCCGGATTTGGGTTCGGAATGACGGTTCTGAATGCCAGAAGGGCATCAGACCAGTGATTTCGGATTCGGGTTTGGATATGGATTGGTAAATGGTTTTCAAATGATTTTGAGATTGGATTTGCTGGATCTGGATATTGGGTTTAAAGACCCGGATTGAGTTTAAAGACTCGGGAGTTTAAAGACTCGGATATATATTGATTTTCCCCCGTAGGCCTTGAGTTTAAAGACTCGGGAGTTTAAAGACTCGGATATGATTAAGGCCTGGATTGAGTTTAAAGACTCGGGAGTTTAAAGACTCGGATAGGTCCAGCAGGTTTGATCGGGAAATTATGATTAAATTTCATGGTTTATGATATAGTTTCCTGATGCATATGTTATGGTTTCTATAACTGTTTTATAGTGTTTCTGTTTCTTATGATGTTTTATGATAATTGATTTATAACTGTGTTCAGAACTATTGGTTATGCATGTGGTTTCAAAACGGAGGGTAAAACTCGGTTTTCTTATAAAATGGTTTTGAACATTTTACACTTTCTGGTCCACTCACATTTTATGTTTTAACTTGCCCTCCAGGTCGTGGAGATAGCGCGGGGTCTGGACGTCGAGGCAGCGTCTGAGGCATAGAAATACCCTGAGGGATCCCGGAGTGTTTACCTTTTTCTTCCGCGTGCGTGTAATTATTATCACTTTTAGTTGTTGTAATTGTATCTATGCTCTGTGAACTTTAACTTCGGGATATGGTATTGAGGTTTTTCTCCTGCGTCTGACGGGTTACTGTTGGGTTGTCAGACGGGAGCAGGATTTACCTCGGGTTTCGGGGTGAAACCGGGGTGGGTCCTGACAGTCCACGATCACCCACACTCCGTCAACTCCCCTTTGAGTCCTTGGTAACTTAAAGACGAAGTCCATGGTAATGTGATTCCACTTTCACTCGGGAATTGGAAGTGGCTGCATAGCCCCATAAGGTCTCTGCCGTTCCGCCTTAACCTGCTGACAGGTTAAGCATCTGCTCACGAACTCTGCAATATCCTTCTTCATTCCTGGCCACCAATAATGGTTCCGGAGGGTACGGTACATCTTTGTACCTCCCGGATGCATAGCATAGGCCGAACTATGGGCCTCCTCAAGAATCTCGGCCCATAACTCTGCCACTGCAGGTACACACAAACGGCCCAACTTCACAAGTGCTTCATCATCCCGGATGGAGAAATCCTGTCTCCCATCCGTATCGACCTCAATCCTGTAAATACAGAGTATCGGATCCTGAAGTTGTGCTTCGATGATCCGATCAATCAGCACTGGTCGTACATGAAAGCTGGCCAACAAAGCTCCATGCTCATCCGTATCCAAAATAACTCCCGCCTTCCGGAGTTCCACCAGCAAAGGAAGATACACCATCCCCAGGTGTGCAACAGATCCCGCTGACTTCCTGCTGAGTGCATCTGCCACCATATTGGCCTTACCCAAATGGTACTCAATTGTACAGTCATAATCCTTCAGTAGCTCTAACCATCTCCGTTGTCTCATGTTAAGCTCCTTCTGAGTGAATAGGTACTTTAGACTCTGGTGGTCAGTGTATATCCGGCACGTTGCGCCGAATTGGTAATGTCTCCAGATTTTTAGGGCATGAACCACCGCTGCCAACTCCAAATCATGGGTTGGGTAGTTTAACTCATGAGTCTTTAGCTGCCGGGATGTGTAGGCGATAACCTTGCCAGTCTGCATCAACACGCAGCCCAGACCTTGTAGTGATGCGTCACTAAAGACCACGAATTCTCCACTGTCATCCGGCAATTCAAGGACAGGTGCAGTGGTCAATCGATCCTTCAATTCTTGAAAACTCCGATCACACCGCTCGTCCCAAATAAACTTCACTCCCTTCCGAGTCAAACGAGTCAATAATGCAGCAATTTTGGAGAAACCCTCCTCGAATCTTTGGTAGTAACTAGATAACCCGACAAAACTCCGCACCTCCGTTACCATTTTCGGTCTAGCCCAGTTAGTCACCGCTTCTGTTTTCTGGGGATCCACGCTAATCCCATCCGTCGATATCACGTGTCCCAGAAAACTAATACTGCTTAGCCAAAACTGACACTTGCTCAGCTTGGCGTACAATTGTTCTTGTCTCAGCTTCTCCAACACCAACCGTAGATTTTCCTCATGTGCTCGGGCACTCCTCGAGTACACCAAGATATCATCGATGAACACAATCACGAACTTATCCAAGTAGGGTCGGAAGACCCGGTTCATCAGATCCATGAATGCTGCTGGAGCATTCGTCAAACCAAAAGGCATAACCAGGAACTCGTAGTGTCCGTAATGGGTTCGAAAAGCAGTTTTCGGAATATCCTCCTTCGAAATCCTCAGTTGGTGATACCCAGACCGCAAATCAATCTTCGAAAAGCACTGTGCTCCCCGCAACTGGTCAAAAAGGTCATCGATCCTGGGTAGAGGATACTGGTTCCTCAGTGTCACCTTGTTGAGTTGTCGATAATCAATACACAAACAGAGACTCCCCCCTTCTTCTTTACGAACAACACCGGTGCTCCCCACAGTGAAGTGCTCGGTCGGACGTATCCCAATTCCACCAACTTTTGCAATTGAGTTTTGAGTTCTCGTAACTCGGCCGCGCCATCCGGTATGGTACCTGAGATATAGGTCGGGTACCAGGGAGTAGTTCAATTGTAAACTCGATCTCCCGCGATGGCGGTAATCCAGGCAAGTCTTCCGGGAACACATCCGGAAACTCACGTTCCACCGGTATCTCGTCGATACCCGGAGTATAAACCTGATCCGACACAACATGCGCCAGATAACCCTAGCATCCCTTCTGTAGAAGTTTGGTAGCAGTAAGTGAAGAAATCACTTCAGGAGGCGAACCGTCACGTTCCCCCTGAAAGATAACCTCCGGCAAACCTGGGCTTCGCAGAATCACTTACTTGCTACAGCAATCGATGAGCGACCCATGCTCCGACAGCCAATCTATCCCGAGGATTACATCTAAGTTTTGGATATCTAGAATAATTAAGTCCGCTGGTAAATCCACATCCTCAATTCTCACCGTGCATCTCCGAATCACCTGATTCACAAGGTATACGATGCCCATCGGGGTGCCAACACCCATCTCACAATCTAAGGCTGATACCACACAATAAAGCATACCAGCACAACTCCTCGAAATAAAAGAATGTGTAGCCCCCGCATCCATCAATACACGTACAAGAAGGTTTAAGATATGTAGTGTACCTGTAACCATGCCTGGGGCAGTCCTCGCCTGCTGCTGGGTCATTGCAAACACTTGAGCTCTAGGCCCTCCATTTCGTCTGCGCCCGCGCGCGCCACGCCCAGCACCAAGGTCACCTCCCTGACCTCGACCTACGTTAGTGTGGGAAGCCGTGCTCTGCACCACACTAGAGCCCCCAGCGTCGTTGCTCTTGGAAAACAGCGGGCAATCACAGGCATAGTGGCCCTCTTCTCCGCAAGCAAAGCAGGTTACTGGCCTCGGCCTGTCCAAATGCCCACCAGAAGCACCTCTCCATGATGAACGCTGCCCAGAGTTGTATCCTGATCCTCTGCCCTGAGAGCCTTCGCGTCGACCTGACTAGCCACGACCCTTGAAGGATGAGGGTGCTCCCCTATAGCCTCCTCCCTTGCTGTTCTTCTGGCCCGTTGGCCCACGTTGTGGGCGATCTTGTCGTCGCCCCTCGCCCGAAGGCTGTCGTGTCCGGTGTGCCGCTAGACTGGCCTCGACACGCACCGCAGCGTCGACCATATCTCTCAGAGAAGCATGAGTAGCAGCAGTCACACTTGCTAGGATCTCCCCTCGGAGTCCAAGCTCAAACCTTTGACATTTGTCCTCCTCCGTGCTCACGAATGATGCAGCAAACCGGGAAAGCTTCCCAAAAGTCTGCTCGTAATCCGCAACGGACATATCCCCCTGCTTTAGTCGCAGGAACTCAGCCTCCCGTGTCGCGCGAAACGATCGCGGGTAGTACTGGTCCAGAAATCGGGAACGGAAAACTTCCCAAGTAGTGGTATGGACAGACCATCCAGACATTTCAAGGCCGTGCCACCAATGGTAGGCTCCTCCTTCCAGTAAGAAGGCCGTCAAAGTTACCCGTTCGCCCGGAGGGCAGTGCATCACCGTGAAGATCCTTTCCCATTTGGTGATCCAATCATGGGCATCTTCGGGGTTTGATCCCCCATTGAAAGGTGTGGCTCCCAAACGCTGAGCCCGCTCAATGCTTGCGCATTCCATTTCCCTTTCCAGATCCTCGTCAGTTCGTGTATGAGGAATCCTCCTTGGAGGCATAACCAACTGTCAAGAGGCATAGATCAGTTAACATTATCCTTAAACTCGAAAAGTAACTAGTACTAATCGCTAGTCTAGCATGCTGACCACAACCTATTGCTCTGATACCAAGCTGACAGGACCCGTCCCGATTCCACAGGGACCACAATGGGACGTGCCCTGCTCCCGTCTGACACCCAAAATAACGTTCCAATTTTAACCTCAAATAGTCAAATGCATAAATAACCAAATTAAAGTTATACATAAAATCCGAATTAAACAGATGTCAGACAAGGGATGAAATCCAAAATTACAAGTTGCGAGCACGACTCTAAAATAAACCTGCGGGTAAACCACCCAACAGAGGTTCAGGTACGCAGAAGTAGATCTATGCCTCAGCCTCAGGATCCTCCTCTACCTCAGTAGCATAGCCTGGAGGGGTTACCAAAACATTAAGGGTGAGTGGACCGAAACTCAAGTTTATAAAATTGTTTAGTAAGTAAAACATATAATTTACCCCTCCGTTTTCCAAACATGCATGCATCAGAATTTAAAACCATAAATCATATAGTATGAACCATAAGGCATGTAATAAAATCATAAGATAATTTTAGCTACTGCACTATACACTCCGATCTTGACATCCCCGATGTCTGACGTCCCTGACGTCCAATAAGGTCACAGTCTCAAGGCTACGCGTACCACTCGGGTCTCAATTCCGAGTCCAATCCCCGAACCCTGTCCGGGTACGGCATCTCAAATGCCTAGCGTCCTAGACGCTCGACGTCCCTGACGTCTAATAAGCAATCCTGCTCCTGAGTCATTTTACGGTCCGGTTCCTCCGTAGAATGACCCCTCGCAGGCAATGCGCCATGACCACTCCGGGGTACCACATCCGGAGGAGACAGTATCATAAGAATGGATCTATACAGTGCAGTACCAAATACATTTTATTGATATCCACATGCAAAACATATATGTATACATAGATAAAATGCAAACCGAACGTTAAGTTTCATCAGACGGGTTTCAAACCCAAATATCGTGAAACGTGCCATAACCATAATTTCAATATCATCAAAACCATTTCTTGATTCCAACATGTGAACATATAAGTAAATCGGAAAACATTTAAGCATGCAAGTGTTTAATGAAATCGGGCCCACTCACAGTACGATCCCGCGATGAACCTGCGCGTACGAACTTGTACCGGGATTATCGTACAATTTCTGTCAGTCCAAATCACACGTAAGGGTCACTACAAGTCTTAACCATTTAACCAAAAAGTCCGAAACAGAAACCGGCTCGGGGAAACCGTCCAACACATTTCCCGAGACAACCGGCCCTAAACTGACCCATCAAAACTATCTCAGATCAACATGGTTAATTCACAAAAAATGTTCAGAATGATGAGAGGAATAAAAGTCATGTTGATCGTGATCAGAGATAAGGTCCAAAGCGCCCTCACGCGCCGCCCAAAGTGGCTGCTCGTGAAAGTCACGCGCCTGACACTGTAGCTGCTACAGTGTCACCACCCTCACCCGTTTGTCTGTAATACGGGCCTGCCACCCGCGGCTTGACCCGGTTATTTAAACACCAATCCTTAATCAATTTCCTTCGTTTTTGATTTTATTATCTTCCATAAACATCTAATTTAGGTTCTGAGACATTAATCACCCTTGACAAGTCCTCAATCGACCCATCGACCCGTGATCAACCAAACGGGTCAATCACCAGAACTTCCTGGTTTCTAATTCAATCTCCAATTAACTTCACAGGAAGCATAATAGGATCAAAACGAACTAAAATGAACAATCAATTGTATCTGAAAGTACCTGAAGGTTGTCGTCCCAAGCTCTGCAACTTCACTGAAAACGGCAGCCTCTGTCCCAGCTCAACCGTGGCTGGTTCCCCTCGATTTTGATGTGGTTGAGTTCCAAATACTCCCAGAAGACTAAACCTGGCTTTGGTTTGGTCCAAAAATCACTAGAAATCAAAACCCGATTTTCCCTCCAATTTTCCCCGAAATGGTTTCTCTGGTTTTCCTCTCCAATTCTCAGTTCTCTTAATGGCAGAGTCATACTCACACACGTTCTAATCAATTTTAAACAACCTAAGCCGTCCCAGAGGCTCGTGGAAGTCCAATCTGTCCACTGAGATTGTTCCCCGAAAAGATTCGATCTTCAATTAACAAATTGACCGTGCAGCTGGATGAATCAGACCATGTTTGATGCTTCTAAAAAGTTTAAACAATCAATACTTTCCAGCACACACACCAGCATAAACAATTCGCACTCAGAACCACCGCACATGGTGGTGCCGTCCACGGTTCCCCCCCGGTTGCTACAGTAACCAGGGCAAAAAGACCAAAATGCCCCTGGTACAAATAATTACCAAACTGCCCCTCACTTTCTAGACCCGTAACTTAGCCATACGAAGTCCGATTTCGGCGTGCCGCCTGTCTACGGACTCAGGGCGTCGAGACCTACCTAACGGTCCTTGGGTCAAGTGAAAATTAGTTTCCAAACAAAAAGTCAACATTTTCGCCCCTAAAGTCCAAATTACGGTAATGCCCCTGAACTTCCGATAGTCATAACTTCCTCCCTGAGCGTCCGAATTTGACGTGCCACCTGTCTATGGACTCGTGACGTCCCGAACTACGTCACGGTCATTGGTCAAAGTCCGTTTGACCCACAAATCAAAAAGTCAACAATTTGGCCATACCATCACAAGGGTAAGAACGTCAATTCATACATTAAATTACATTATTATAATCCTCGAATTTCCGGGGTGTTACAGGAGACCCCGTATTGTATGTTTTGGTATTTCACTGAGAATGGTTTGGGCTGAGTCCCACGTATGTTGATTTGGGCTGAGTTCCCACATATATGAATTTACGGGTGTTTGTGATTTCGGGTCGAGGACCCAATTGGTTTATGGGTCACGACGGTTTATGGGGCCGGGCATGAACCCTTGAAAGGTTTTTCTAAATGTTTGATAAATGATTTTATGAATGTTTTACTAAACGGTTTTTGGAATGCATGCGATGTTTTTATGAAGGGCATAAATGTCTTTTTGCGAAAGTGTTTTTAATGAAAATGTTTAAATTGTCCACTCACAGTTTTCGTATTTTAATGCCCTTCAGGTTGATCGCGGATGCGGGCTATAGCAGAGACGAGACATCACTCCCCTCCTCCTACGATCCTGATACACTCTGATAGCCCCGACGAGGGCAAAGATGGAATATTCCCTGGTCTGACACGTCGTGTCAAACGGGATCAGGCGGGTCCCACATTAATCCCGGGGGATTTGGGACCAGTCCTGACACTAAAACCACATTTTCGTTCCAATTTACTCTTTTTTATTGTGTAAGTCAGTTAAATTTGTCAATTTGGAAAATTTAGCAATTGTGTTGGTCATGAAAATGAGGTGGCACCACTTGAACCCAACTCAACAGCCGACTCAACCACATAGGCGAGAAGACAACATAAGGTCGTGCTTGGGCTTCGTCTTCCAACGATTAAAGAACAAAATATAGGCGAGAAAAGCTTGATGCATCTGTCGTGTGAAGACAACCATATCTACGCATAAAGGCAACCACATTGTCGCCCCATCATAAATTGGGATAAACAGAACTGAAGCCGCTTCGCCTACTTCCTAAGCATAATTTCGGACAGATCTTTAAGAACTCCCAACTAGTTTATGATGATGATGACGGCCAAGAGGCGTGTTTCTCTTCAGAGGGTCATCATCAAGTCCCAAAAATGGTAAGGTAGTGATAATAAGCTAGGACAGAATGTTTAAGGCAAAAGAAAGGGAAAACTTCGGAAGTAGAAGCTTCAATTCCAGAGCTGCATCATTCCAATGTTTGAAATCTGCGTCCCCAGTAAGTTTTGGGTCTAATATTGTCTTGTCGACATTGAATTTGAGTCCCACAAGCTTGAATTTGAGATCTCCAGACTGAATAATCACTTTCTCAGTTCCCTCTCAACATCTTGCGATCCTGATATCAGTGTCTACATCCTTATCTTCGTCGTCTTCATTATCCGAAAGGATTTCACCTTCAAGAGATTCGATTTTTTTGGGGCTCAAGGACCAATATCCGGTGAAAAATAAGACCACCTTTGTTCTGATAAAACTTCCGCCACCGCCTCCGCCATTACCACTGCCAAGGTTTTAGGAAGTTCCTGTTGTTCCGGGTCTTAACATAGGACCACTAGTTCTTATCAATTATTCCCGCCTAGTTTCCGGGGCTAGTATTTTGGCTAGTAAGCAATTACAGAGCATCAAGGTACTGGAAAAAACGAGGAGACTCCAAATCCCAAACTCAAACCTTTACATTGTGTTGATGCACGAAATGTGCCAACTTAGGGAGCGAATGCTACTCTGCCACGTGCCTTTAAATAGACTTGAAAGAAGAAAAAGTTGGTTGGTCGGTCATAGTATAGGTACCAGTGTGGTACCAGTCCAAAGGTACTCCGACGCTCAAGTCAGTGGTCGGTCTGAGATGTATGGGGAATGGTAAATAGTGTAGTGTAAAAGTGGTTATAGGGATCTGGAGGAGGAGCTTGAGAAAGCTTTTGCCTAGATGCCAGACGAGGCTGTTTCGGCCATTGGTGAGGCCGAACGGTTGATCGTTGATGTGGATTCGGTGGGGCAGACCGATGTTTTTGAAGGCATACCACTTGTGTCAGGTCGGTCGAGAGAAAAAGAAGCAGTGGGGACAAGCGATCAAGATGCGACATCCAGGCCGATGTTGATTGAGATTGACGTGGATGATGCAATGAAGCAGGTGACCGTTGCGACGTCCGTCTATCACATTGATCGTCAGCTGAGTACGATCAAATGTGATGACATTCAGGCATACCGAGAGGCGTTTCACGTGCCCGATTCAGTTGTGATGCGGCTGATTGGGGATAGGGACATGTGAGTGATCCCCCGGAGCCTTGGACGACCTTCCACCCGGATGTCTTCACGCATGGAGTCGTCCTGCCCCTCCATCCTTGGGTGCAAAGGATGGTTGCCCAGGTTGGTGTGGCCATCGGCCAAATCAACCCCAACACCTGGATTACCCTGACAGGTGTGTACACGGCCTTCAAGTTGGCCGGGAAAGGAGAGCCGTCCTGGGGGCATATAAACTACCTCTACCAGTTTAGAAGGGATAAAACAGGGTGGATTTATGTGGAGGCTAGAGATAGGAAGACCCGGGGGCCGTTCATATGGGATATGCCCACTTCTCAAAAGGCATGGAAGCATCGTTTTGTGTTGGTTTGCGGAGACTGGGAGGGGTCCTACCTAACCGACCTAGATAGGAGAATTCCGAGGAATTATCAGTCAAAAGGTGTGACTAGTGTTAGGTTTTGTAGGTCGGTTAGGGCTTGTTTTTTGTTTGTTTGTAGGCCGTGGCTAATGTGTCTTTGTTTTGCAGAAGTGTTCAAGTGTCCCAGCGTGACCGATAAGGAGAAGGCCGATTGTGTTGAATTGTTCGAGAGGCTTGACCGAACAGAAAGGAGTAGGGATTTTTTGAGGTTGCCCCAGAATTTGCTCAAGGTCGGCCTGATATCGAAACTTCGTAAGTATCGAATCATCATGCCCTGTGAAAGTGTTGGCTGGTTAATAAGTGATTGATTTTTTTTTGTGCAGCTCCTCCGGACTACGTGCTTGCTGCAGCCACCCAGTGTTCGAATCGAATGGCTAAGATACAAGAGATAATGAAGCAGGCCGAGGATGCGAAGGCCGAGGCTCAGAAAGCTGGGGCGTCGTCCAAAGTGGACTTCAGGCAGCCACTGAAGACGAAGTCTACGGCCAGAGTTAAACCGAGGCTGCGGATAGCCGGGGGGTCCAGTCAAGCCGGGGAACAGCCGGCAACTGATGTGGATGAAGCGACGCTGGAGCCCCTTGAGCCCTTGTTCTCAAGTCCTCCTGCGTCGGCCGGTGAGAAGAGGAAGGGTCCGCCGGGTAGTTCTCCGATCGTCATCCAAATAGATGAGGCAGCCGAAGAGAGGAGGAAGTTCGTGGCCGAGGCTCGCCTCAAAAAGCAAAAGAAACTGGCGGGGAGGAGGGAGGCCAGGGAAGATTAGGAGCCAGCCGAGAAAAAGCGGCAGAAAAGGCAGGCCGAGGTGGAGAACCTTGAACAGGTGAGGAACACGATCGTGCCTTCGCAGACTTCCCTGCTAGCTGGCCGAAAGGTGCCGAAGAAGCTGAAAAGGCCGACACTGGACTCGTCGATCAAGTCATATTTCGTCAATGCGGAGGGGGAGCCTGACTTGATCAGGACGACTGAGGTGGACGACAGCTAGCGGCATCTGAGCACGGCCTTCCACCCCTCGCAGCTGGACTTCATGAACACAGTGGTCCGGGGGTCCCAATATGAGTTGGGTGAGATAGCCGAAGTTCAGCCGAGGGACTTTGCCGACCGTTGTGACAAGACCATGCGGCTTGGCTCTCATGTAAGTTTCTGTTCCGTTGTGCCCCTTTTTTTTGTTGTTTTTTTTTTCGGGGACTAACGCGGCCTGTGATTTGTGCAGTTTCTTGGAGAAGTGTTCTCGACCTTCCGTCATGCCAGCAACCTCAGGCAGCAAGCCTTAGATATGAAGCGGAAAGTGGAAGGAAGGGAGCAAGCCTTGGCCGGCAATCAAAAGCTGTTCAACCAGGCGCTCGAGGCCAAGGCGGAGCTGGAGCTGAAAATAAAGGCCCTGGAGGTGGAAACAGCTGCGAGGGCCGAGAAGGCTAGGCGGGTCCAAGCCGAGCTGGAAGAATCCAGTTCAAGGTTGGCTGAGCAGGAGTCGGCCAATGCGAGGCTAGCCGAGCAGTTGATCTCGGCCAAGAAGGTGGGGATAGAAGAATATAAGGCTTCCCAGGAATGTGAGAAGACCTTCATGAAGTTCGGGGCTGCCTTGGAGGATGGCTTCTACAAGAAGTTGCTGCTGTCTAACCCGGGGGTCTCCATTGCCTTCCCTTGGCTCAAGTCCCCGCCGAGGGTTGAGGATTACCTGGACGATGATGGGAATCCTCTGCCCGATGACGAGGAGGAGGATCTGGAGTCCGATGAGGCCGACCAAGCTGAGTCCGAGAAGGTGGACGGTCCACATGCTGAAGATGAAGAAACGACCGAGCTGGGTGGCGACGGCCAGTAGTATCGGGCGCATTCTAAATTTCATTGTAATTCGGCTTAGGCCTGTGTAATGTGACCTTAGTTTTAATAAACTGTTTTTTTTTTTGGTAATTGATGTGTTTGGATTTGAAATAAGCACTAAGTGTGTCAGACTAAGACCGGAAAGGATAGGAGCATTAGTCAGTGTATCAGCCAAGGGTGGTTTGGGTAGCATATGGAAGTAAACCAACGAAATTTAACCCATAATTGGAGACTGCAGACTTGGTAAGTCGGCCACTGATGGCCGATGGTATCCGTCAGTTTTGGAACATAGACCGAGAAAGTACGCCTTGGGAAGGTTTGTAATAAAACTTGAATGGATCACTTGATGAATGTTATTCATAGATCAGTCTGGGTATGCCAGAACATGTTTACAAAAAATGGCCGTGGGCCGTGTGCCTTGCGGCGTTTTACAACAACCTATCTGTAGTAATACTTGAGATGGTCTACATTCCAGGGATGTGGAAGTGTCTTCCCTTCAGAATTTTGAAGCTCGTAAGTCCCTTCTCGGCAGACTCTTGCCACGGTGTATAGTCCTTCCCAGTTTGGGGCAAAAGTGCCTACTGCCTTGTCCCTGGTGCCAGTGTTAACTTTGCGGAGGACCAAGTCCCATACCCTGAAACTCCTGTGTCGAACCCTCGAGTCGTAGTATCTAGCAACACGCCGCTTGTAGGCCATGTTTTTCAGGTTAGCTTGGTCTCGCCTTTCCTCAAGGAGATCGAGGTTGAGGGCAATCTGCTGATCGTTGGTGTCCGGATCGTACGAGATTACACGATATGATGTTTCTCCGACCTCCACGGGGATCACGGCCTCTGACCCAAAAGCTAGGGCACAGGGTGTTTCGTTTGTGGCCTTTTTGTATGAAGTACGATGCGACCAAAGGACGTCGTTGATTATGTCTGCCCATTTTCCCTTGTCTTTGTCCAAGCGCTTTTTCAGGTTGTACTTGATATTTTTATTCACGGCCTCCACTTGGCCGTTGGACTGGGGGTATGCAGGGGATGCGAAGAGGAGCTGTATACCGTATGTCTGGCAGAATGCTTTGAAGCTATTGCAGTCGAACTGTTTCCCGTTATCGGTCACGATGGTGTGTGGGATCCCGAAGCGGCAAATGATACTCTGGTATATGAATGACTCGATCTGCGCTGCTGTGATGGACGCGAGGGGCTTCGCCTCCGCCCATTTGGTAAAATAGTCTACTGCCACCACATCGAAGTTTACCCTGCCCTTGCCCGAAGGCATTGGCCCAATAAGGTCGAGTCCCCACTGTGAGAACGGCCATGGGCTCATCTTGGAAGTGAGGGGTTCAGCTGGCAAGTGAGGGATCTGGGCGTGCCGCTGACACCTGTCGCATTGCTGTGTGAGAGCAGTGGCATCTGCGAGCATTGTTGGCCAAAAGTATCCCTGGCGGAATGCCTTGTGTGCCAAAGTGCGTGCACCCGAATGGTCTCCGCATATGCCTTCGTGCATTTCTCGGAGAACGTAATCTCCTAGTTCCGGCGTGAGGCACTTTAGGAGCGGGGTGGTGAATCCTCGCTTATACAGATGATCATGCTGAATGGTGTAGCGAGTGGCCTGCCTCCTGATTTTCTTGGCCTCCAGCCTGTTCTCTGGGAGAAAGCCATCCTATAGGTAGGACCTGATGGGGTCCATCAATGTCGGGCTGGTGTTGATGGTGTATACAGGGTTCGGTCTGGTGCTAGGTCTGTGTTGGACTTCGACCAAAACTTGTCTCCCTTTCTTGTCATCAAGTGAGGATGCCAGTCGAGCCAGGGCATCGGCATGGCCGTTTTCCGATCTCGGGATCTTTGCAACCTCAAAATTTATGAACGACCCAAGTAGTTGCCTGGCGAGGGCCAAGTAGAGATTCATGGACACGTCCTTGGCCTCGAAATTGTCGTTGATCTGGCTGACGACCAGTTGGGAGTCGCTGAAAATGCGTAGTTGCTGGGCCTCCATGTCTCTGGCGAGACGCAGGCCAGCCAGTAGAGCCTCGTATTCTGCCTCATTGTTGGATGCTCGGAAGCTGAACCTTAGAGCGTACTCTAGCTTGACTTGGTCGGGGGAGGTAAGTACTAAGCCTGCTCCCGATCCGTTGTGGCAGGCTGAACCGTCGACGTACAGCGTCCAACAAGGCCGTGTGGGGTCGATGCTAGAGGTAGATGGCCCTTCTCCTTCCCTGGCGGGAAGATCCTGCCTGCTGGTATCCTCAGGCGGCATGCACTGGGTGGGTTGGTAAGAGTAGTCGGCGACGAAGTCAGCCACTGCTTGTCCCTTCTCGGTAGTCTTTGCCACATAGTTAATGTCGAACTCGCTGAGCTCAATTGCCCACTTAATCAATCTGCCCGAGATGTCGGGTTTCTGGAGGACCTGCCGGAGAGGTTTATTAGTGACGACCTTGATTTCGTGTGCCTGAAAGTACGGGCGCAGTCGCTGTGCCGTTACTACCAGTGCAAGTGCTAGCTTCTCTAAGTCGGGGTATCTTGTTTCTGCATCCTGCAGAGCCTTGCTGACGTAGTAGACCGGGTTCTCGGCACCTGCCCTCCGGGTGACGAGGACTGAGCTCACTGCGGAGGTAGATACTGATAGGTAAAGAAAAAGGTGTTCCCCTATCTCTGGTCGGGTTAAGAGCGGTGCGCTGCTCATGTACCGCTTGAGCTCTACGAATGCCTTGCTGCACTCGTCCGTCCAGTTGATTCTTTTTCCCTTGCTTTTTAGTGCCTTAAAGAAGGGAGTGCACTTATCCGTCGCCTTGGATATGAATCTTGTGAGGGCCGCTACTCGCCCTGTGAGGCTCTGGATGTCCTTGCGTGTCTGAGGGGGTTGCATGTCCATGATAGCCTTGATTTTTTCAGGGTTGGCCTCGATTCCTCTCTGACTGATCATGTACCCTAGAAACTTGCCCGAACCCAAGCCGAAAATGCACTTGGCGGGGTTGAGACGCATCTTGTAGTGTTTGAGGATCGTGAACATTCTGACCAGATTAGGAACGTGTTCGCCTGCCGTCCTGCTTTTTACAAGCATGTCATCCACATATACCTCCATGGTTTTGTCAATCTGGTCGGCAAACATGAAGTTAACGAGGCGTTGATAGGTTGCCCCCGTGTTCTTCAGGCCAATGGGCATGACATTGTAACAGTAGACTCCCAAGTTGGTCCGGAAGCTTGTGTGGATCTGGTCGTCCGAATTCATCAGGATCTGATTGTAGCCCGAATAGGCGTCCATGAAACTGAGCAACTCGTGCCCCGCCGTAGCGTCTACCAGCATGTCGATTTTGGGAAGGGGGAAGTTGTCCTTCGGACATGCCTTATTTAAGTCCGTGAAATCGATACACATTCGCCAGAGTCCCGTAGGTTTCTTGACTAGGACCACGTTGGCGACCCATGCAGCGTATATGGCCTTCCGGACGAAGTGGATCGTGCTGAGCTTTGTGATTTCGGCCTGCATGGCCACTTGCCATTCCGCATCATAGCTTCGTCGCTTCTGGGCGACCAGCCTGAAGGTGGGATCGATGGTGAGCCGGTGGCAAATCACATCGGCGGAAATGCCGGGCATGTCCGTATAGGACCATGCAAAAACTTCAGCGTTGTCCGAAGGAACTGGATGAGTTCGGAGCAGATGTCGGGGCTGAGTTTTGAGCCGATTCGACCTGGCGGTCCTTGTATTCATTGGAAAGAGGGATCGTCTCTGTCCCTTCCACTGGCTCCGCATGGGACATGTGAGCCAAGTCGCGGGGGTCTTCTGGGGGGCTGTCCCTGAGCCTTTCCATGTATCCTGCTTCCACAGGGTCGTCCCCGAGTGCCGATTGTGTGACCGTCAGCATCTCTGTTGTCTCGGTCGGCCTATGGTTGGTTTTAGTGAGAGAGGTGGCATAACATGTCCGGGCTAAGAGCTGGTCTCCCTGTACCTGGCCCGGTCCCAAAGGTGTTGGGAATTTCATAAGCAGGAGGTGGGTGGATACGATGGCTCGTATCTGGTTGAGCAGGCCCCGACCAAGAATTGCATTGTAAGCTGTTGGACAATCGACCACAAGGAAAGTAGTCAGTGTGGTGGTGGTGAGGGGCTCGGAGCCCATGGTGATTGGTAAAGTGATAATCCCCCGGGGGAGGACTGAATCTCCTGAAAAACCAAGAAGAGGCGTGACCTTGCGGTCTAACTCTTTCTCGTTCAAACCCATTCTTTGAAAAGCATCCCAAAAAAGTACGTTTACCGAACTTCCGGTATCGACGAGAATGCGGCCCACGTCGCAGTTTGATATTAGCGCCCGGACGATCAGGGGGTCGTCATGCGGGAAAACGATGCCTCGCTCCTCCTCCTCTGAGAAGCTGATAGATTTCCACCCGGCCTTTGCAACCTTGCCGGGTCTGCTGGCGCCGATACTGAGTACCTGGCTGGATTGCGAAGCCCTGTTGAAGTCCTTCCTCGCCCGGTTGGAGGTGATGGGGGAAGACAAGGTCGGGCCTCCACTGATGGTGTTGATCTGAAGGCGCGCCGGGGTGGCCTGTGCTCGGGTCAGAAATTGATCGAGTCTGCCATCGCGGACTAGCTGTTCAACTATGTTATTGAAAGTGATGCATTCTTCAATGGTATGTCCATTGTACTTGTGGTACTGGCAAAAGGCCTCCTTGTTGACGACAGGTCGGTAGTTTGGGTTTCTTGGCTTGGGCTTCGGGATCATCTCCTCCACACTCAATAAGACATTGTCGAGGGTCGTGTTTAGGATCGTGTATGTCTCGAACCGGCGCCTAGGGCCTGCGCCCTCGGCTACCAATCCTCTGCCCTCCTGGGGGTTCCCGTGGTGAAAGCCGCAGTCGTTGCGACCGGTCCGTCCCCTTTTCTCCTGATTGCGAGAATCAAAGTGAAGCTTCCTCATCCCCTTCTCAGAACGATGGTCATCTTGACTATGGGAGTTTGGTTGCGCTCTTCCCGAGTTTGTGGCCGGGGGGTCGGGCTGAGTGTTTCTGCTCTCCTTTGGAGGAGTGTGGAAGAACTCGGCCTTCGCATGGATGCTGGCCCTCCGCATAAGTTCGGCGTAGGTTCCCAACTCCTCCGTATGGGCCGCATATTTGAAAGGAGACTCCTTGAGACCGCTCCGAAAGGCATTGAATGCGGCCTTGTCATCTGTATCCTGGCAGCGGGAGTACTCCAAACTAAATCTTGCGGCGTATTTTTGGAGGGTCTCGTCCTCCCTCTGCCTGATAGAGAACAGATCGTCCGTGGATACGAGCCTGATGATTTGGATCATGAACTGACTTAAGAACGTAGAATGTAGATCCTCAAGGGAATCGATCGTGCCTGGCGGCAGACGGTAGAACCAGTTCAGGGCCTCGTCGGTGAGGGTGGAGCTGAAAATAAGGCACTGTTCGTCTTCCGAGGCATCGCGGTATGCCAAGGCAGAGGTGTAGTTGTTCTAGTGGGTGTTGGGGTCTCCTTCCCGGTGTACAGGGCAATCTTAAGGGGCTTGACCCCAGTTCTGTGACGGGAGCGGAGGAGTCTTTCTGAGAAAGGGCTGGGGTTGGCCTTCTTCAAGGCTGGCGCCTTGCTCCCATCTTCCTTTGCCTCCAAGGTACGTACTCTTTTCAGAAGGGCCTCAATCTCTGCGCTCTGATCGCTGGGCAGTTGGGTAGAAGTCTCATTCGGCCGTCGGTCCTTGTCCTGGCGGACTTTTGCTTCTCTGCCTTGGGAGTAACTACCGGCCGTTGAGTCTGTCTCGTCCGGACGATGCTCCCGTGAGTGGGTTTCGTTCTTCCTAGTTGTCTGGCAACCTCTGTCCCTTGGCTCGTGGTCCGGGTGTTCCGCGGCGACCTGGCGGTCGGTTGAGCCGTGATGCCGCACTGACGAGATCCTCTCATCTGACGTTTCGTAGGAGAGCCTAGCTGGCACGACTTGGCGTTCTTCCAGCAGCTGTCGGGCATCCCGGTAGATCTTGGTTCCTGAGGGTCTTGCCCCCGTCGGTTGGATGAGGAGGCGACCGGAAGAAGCAGAGTTCGGCCTTTGCTGTCTCCGCGGCTGGTCCGATGACCTCTCGACTACAATGTGCGCAACATGTGGCCTGCCTGCCTGTCTCTCCGCGACTTGTAAGCGGTCGGCCAGTTCCTTTCCCGGTTGCCCCTCGCGTTGGGACATCCTCACGAGGGCAACCGTGTTTGCGTACTGCTCCGTTATGAGTTGGTTCTTCGCGTCGATTTTGGCATTGTGGGCCTCCAGCGCGGTCACCTCGCGCATCAAGTCGTCCAGAATCTGCCGGTAGGCATCCGGGACGCTCCCAGTTGTGTTTCCCCTAGTGAAGGGGGTGTGATTGAGCTCTCCTTCGTCCCGTTCGTCCGACATGACCTTTGGCAAGATTCGGGACGGCTGATCTGGTCAGTGAGCGTAGGCTGTTGTTGCGTTTTCCCACAGACGGCGCCAATCTGTTGATGCAAGAAATGGATCAACCTATTCCTGCCTCGCTGAGCTTCCTTCGCGATCCCTCTCGAAATATTGTGGCCTGTACAGGAAGAGGGTAAATGCAAAGGGACACCGGTGTGATGCCGGCCGAACAATCTCCGATGCTTAAGTCAGTTAAGCAGGAGGGTACTGTTGTAATTTAGACAGCGTGAGGGCAAGAATGTCATTACCTTTTGGAGGGGGATGCCCTTGTATTTATAGTAGCATTGAATGTGTTTGTTGGTGTTTGTCAATGTGGGATAAATGTTGCTGCCTCTAAGAGTTTGACAGGTGTCTTGTGGTGGTCCCGGATAGCATTTATGACTTGTCAGTAAGCCTTACCGACCAGATTTGGTCTTCCTATGTTGTTCTTGGTTTTGTTGGCGTAATCTGAGGCTTGCCTGGGACTGGTAAAGCGGGAACAGGCCAGATCGGTTCGGGCCTTTGACCAGGCCGACCAGTTTAGTTATGAACAGATCTGTTCTGGATGTTGAAGCTTTGCTTTTTTTTTTTTTTTTTGTAAAATTGAAGTTCTTGTGGTAATTTTTAGTTTATTTCCAATTTGACAAATTTACCCATTGATTTAATGTTCTTGTGGTACTCCCCCGTCTATATAAATTTTTAAAAATTCCATCGATCGTTATGTGTGATGGAAATGTTAACATACGACACATATTTACAAAGCCAAGGGTATAAAATATTAAAATTGATGATGATGAAATGTTTTCCAAAACCCTTTTGGAATAACCCTAACGAATATGGTGTTAGAAAAGTTGATCAAATTAATTATTGTGCTGCATATCCATATTTTCTGACCGAATTTGGTATGGTATTTTTTAGTTTATACAATTTTAAGAGACTTAGCTAGAAAAGCTAGACTTAACTAATATGATGACGAAACGAAACGAAACGAAACGAAACGAAACGAAACTTGGAGTGAGGAGCTAGAAAAGCTGTAGGTAGCTTAGCTAGAGTACTCATGCTCAAGGCCACTTCCTCCATTAAGATTTAAAAAATAATAATTTCATAAATTATTGTTTTTACCATATATGTTGTCCTCATCACTTATTAAATTTTTTTATTCAACAAAATAATTACTAGATAAGGCCTTTTTTTGAATTTTGAGAAATCTAATTTTGTTTTTTTTTTTTTTACATTTTTCCCTCATTTATTAAATATTTTTATTTAACAAAATAGCTATTAGCTAAGGGTATTTTTGAGATGTTGGAAAATGAAACTGAGAGGCGAGAGAAGGCTTCTCCATGTGGTTATTCTCTAAATGATTTGTAGATTTTTATCATATTTAGCTGGTGTAGATGTTTATTTTCTTCTACTGATTGTTTTTAATCCCCCACCCCCACATATAAGACATAGAAGAATCATTAAAAATTCACTAAGTCCTAACTCATTTACCATCTATTGTTAATAATAATTTTCTTTATATGTTATGTGAATTGTTTCGGATTTGACTCTTGTTATTGACAAAGTTGATACCCAACGTATATATATCCTATAACCCCCTTCACTCAATATCGTTGTATCAAAAAATTCTAACCCACCCACCACATAGCGTTAGTGGTATTGCACTTTATATGTTATGGTAGTCATCTCTCGAATTTGATTCTCGTCAATAACAAGGTCGATATTCAATGTGTATATATCGTGTATCACTCTTATCTCAATATCATTGTATAAAAAAAATCCTAGCCCACTGTTGAATCAAAGATTGAACCCGCCGCGAAAAGTCCTCACAATTTTTGCAAACAACAAACAATTAGCTATCGTTGCCTCGATCAATTTACCCGGGGGTTGTTCGACCAAGAACACTCCGATGCCTAAGTTAGCTTTTGAGAGAGGAAAAAGATATACTTCGAAGCGAAAAATCAACGTACCTTGGAAATGAAATGTGCCTTGCTATTTATAGGAAAATCTTGGGAGCCTTGGAGCGTTCTGATTGGTCGGTTGAATATTTAATTAGTAAATAATATATTATTATTAAATATATTATTTAATAATTGTAATGATGGCTCATCATGATAGTAATGATTTTTATTGTATTTTAATATTAATATTAATTATCCATTATTAAGAATAACGATAATTAACTCCCGGAGAGAATATCAATATTACGGAGATTTTAACCCGATCAAATAACGTATTTAACTGGTAAATAGATTATTCAATGTGCGGATGTTTTTCAAATGATCAGCGTTATTTGCCAAAGGCAATTTGGTCATTTTTGGGAATTACGGGACACGTGGCAGCTCCATAATTTTCGGATGATTTTGGGTTCCACAAATGCCCCCACATCGATTCGGTATTCAGGGAATCCGAAGGGATGTACATTGTTTGGAATCTTATATTACCGGGTTTTCCAGTCACTGTTGGGTTCAAGAATCGAGCTAGTGTCTTTTTGACAATTTTTCCCCTGGTTATAAGGGCTAAAAGTCAACTTTTTTATTAGAACATTTTTTGGATTTTCCGAATAGACCGTTGAGTAGGTCTCAAGGCGCTGAATCCGCAGACAGGTGGCATGCGTCAATCAGAGGTCGGATGCGAAAGTTATGGGTCTACGAAAGTGAGGGGCATTTTCGTAATTTTGAGAGGTAGGGGTAAAACGGTAATTTTCCGAGCGAAGGGCAAAACGGACTTTTGACAAATGAATTGTGGATGCTGACTCACGCTATCAGCCAATGATGCTTGTCACTTTGCCCAGAAAACATGGATGAAAACATGGATTTAGGGATATTAATCCCTAAATTAGGGAAAAACCATTTATTTTGTCCAACTTTTGACATTGTTAAATAAAAGATCAATTCGGTTGTGAGAGTGAGAGATTGAAGAGTTTGAATTGGATCAAAACAAACACGAGGGACAGAGGGGTCGCTGATTTTACAGAATTCGAAAAGTTTGAAAATTTTGGAGAAAATTTGAATTCAATTCTGTTGATTAAAATTGAAGCTTGATTAAGTTTCCTGAGGCCAATTCGAGCTAAACCACAACAAAAACGAAGGAGTTTGATGCTGTTTTGATCAAGAATCGAAGCTCCAAAGCTTTCGAAAAATCGAGCTTAAGTTCGAAGGGTTAGAGGTAAGGATTGGTGCAATTGATCTTGTATTAATGTTTATTATGATCATAGGATACTTCCCGTGTGTTTAATTTAAGGGGATGGGTTGAAATTGGGTGGAGCCCGGTTAAGAACCCGTCGGGTATTCGTTTCGAGTCGAGTGATTTGAGGACCAGTTTCATGAAATTGAGCGTACAGACCCGTAATTAGGATTGGATAGATGAAATCTAGTGAAAGAAACGAAGAAATTAGGGTCAAATCGATGGAGATTTTTCCGGGTCTGATCGCGGGTACAGGACCCGTTTAACAGAGAAACGGGCAGAGAAGATACGCGCGTGGTTTTCACGCGCAGCCGCTTGCGGCTGCGCGTGAGGGTGCGTGGATGTGTTTCTGGGGAAGTGTTCAACAGGTGTTTTACTATACATAATGTAATGAACATTTTTGGTGTTGGGTCCGAGACAAACTGACATCGTATCGATACTGTTTCGAGGGTCTGATGGTTTAGGTTATGCTTTAAATTTTTATTAAATTCCCGAAAAATCGTGGGAAATTGATATGATATTCTTAGAGTCATTGATGACCTTTCATGATTTTGTTTGGACAGGATTCGAGATTCCTGGAAAAGCGTCAGAAATTACGGAAACGCGTGCAGTTTGGACGGTGCCTGCTTGCATTGGTAGGCTGGCTCACAATTAATGTGGCTCTTGCTAGTACCACAAATATGCTTGCTACGTGCCAAGGGTCCGTCGAAGGTGTTTAGAAACTTTGTTGGAGCGGGTATACAACCAGCGCCACGTGGTGGGCGGAGTTTGGCTGAACAGTCGACGGAGATTTGGCGGTGACTGAGTGCACTTTCGGACGTGACTAGTGAGCATTGGTAGGCTGGATCACATTCACTGTGACTCCTGTTAGTACCACAAATATGCTCGCTATGCGTCAAGGTGTCGAGAGACCCAGCAAACTTGCATTGTGGGAGCGTGGTGGTTCTCGTGACGTAAGTCCATTCCGAGGGAAAGATATGGAGTTTGAGAAGCCTCAAGACTTCATGAAGTGGAAGGCTCGCAATCAAATTGCCTTTCTAAGCGACGTTCTCGTGGAGCTTGGCGACAATCATGCCTCTCCAGACTTAAGGATGGCCTTGCACTTCCGCATGTTTGATGAGCTGTACAACGGGTTTGGAGGTCAGCCTGATCTCAAAAAGATTGACATGGCCTTTAAAATTCCTCTAGAGTCCCGGGACATGAGCCGGCTACTTTCTCCATTTAGAGATATGAATGGCGGGAGTCCTTCAGACATCCTAATCAAGGAGTGGTCGAGCGCTCCACTGTGCTTGAAGGGAACCGTTGTTCAGAAGAAGAACGATAAACAAGGACCTATTGGTTCTTGGGAGAAAAAAGCATGTCGAGAAACTTATTTCCTAACCAAAAAGCATGCCGATCAACTTCTTTCCTAACCTTTCCGTTCTGGTCCCACGAATGTGCCATCTTGATGCGAAGGGCCGTAGAAACGGAAAGTTATGTTGTCGATGTGAGATTGCGATAACTTAAGAAAACTTAAGGTCCTAATTTCACATCGGAAGCCAAAGTGGACGAGTTGGAGATGAGCCGTGTAGAGAGGATGCTGATAGAAAATGAGCGAGATACCGCTCGAGATGAGCTCTCCTTGCTGCGCAGAAACTTGCAGGACTCAGAAGGCTTAGATGCTTCGATGACGAAGGCTTGAAAGCTTCGCAGGGCGAAGGCTTGGATGCTTTGATGACGAAGGCTTAGGTGCTTCGCATGGCGAAGGCTTAGATGCTTCGCAGGACAAATGCTTGAATGCTTCGATGACGAAGGCTTGGATGCTTCGATGACGAAGGCTTGGATGCTTCGATGACGAAGGCTTAGGTGCTTCGCATGGTGAAGGCTTAGGTGCTTCGCATGGCGAAGGCTTTTTATACTAGAGAGAATAAGCTTTGAAAATTGTATATAGTGAACAAATCAATTTGTCAATCTTATTCCATTGATACTTGAATTTAGAAGACAACTTGAAAGCAAAATTGAAAAGCTCCATAGAATTTTATGTCTCTCTAATGTTGACTTGCGTCTAGTTGATGCGGATCACCTTTGACGCTGGCCCGTTTGGCTCTTTGTTCTCCATGTGATTTACAGTCTTCTTCTTGATGTAGTCTGTACAATGCCCCTCCTTCATGAGATTTCGGAGATATCTTTCGAAAGATATACATGTGCTAATATTGTGCCCATAACATTCATGAAAGGCGCACCATTTGGTTTTATCAGCATTCTCTTGATTGCCCTTGACCGGCTCCGGTTTCTTAAACCATGGCTTGTCCTTAATTTCATTGTGGATCTGATGGACTGGTAAAGATAGCTGCAAGTTAGGCTTCCCCATCACTGGCGTTTGGGAGTGTTGCCCCGCCTTGCGCTTGTTGAGCTTTCCAGTCGCAAACTTTCCATGGGGCTCATCCTCATTGGAGGCCTTTTCACTACCCCCGGCATGGTCCTGAGTATGAGCGGCGTTCTTCTCGTCCTCCCAACTTGCATGTCGCTCTGCTAGCGAAAGTATTTTGGTGAAACTTTGCGCATTGCTCATGACGATGTCCCTGTATAGCTGGCTGTCTCGAGGGAGTCCTTGCTTAAATGCCATTGCTGCAACAAGGTCATTACAGCCGATAATGTGAGACTTCTCTTCACAAAATCTCCGTATGTATTGTCGCAGAGTGTCTTTTGCCCTCTTTCGGACAGAGAAAAGATGGTCATTTTTTACCTCAATTGTCCGAAGTTGTGCGTATTCCTTCACAAATGCCAGGGCCAACTCTTCGAAGGACCCAATCGACCTCGGGGGGAGATGATTGAACCAAGTCATGGCTTGGCCTTTGAGAGAAGCTTGAAAAACTTTGCACATGAGCGCATTGTTAGACCTATGGGGGATCATGACTCCTCGGTAATAATCTATGTGTTTTACCGGGTTGGAGGCTCCTTTGAATGGAGTGAAGTTTGGCGTTGCGAACCTCTGGGGGAATGGCTTCTCCTCAATATTCCTTATAAAGGGCGTCGAGAGCTGTATCTGGCGACGTAGATCGTCCTCTAGATAGCCACCTTGTTGAGCGCGAAGGTGCATGTCTAGCATTTTTTGAACATCATTAGCCCGCAACGCTCCTCGCTGAGGTGATGAGTCCCTTTGTGTTAATCGTCAAGAACCTCTTTGAGCTTCTTTCTTTGATCTCTGGGATCGTGCAAGGAAGTAGGCTTCATCTTCCCCTTTACTGCCGTGGGCAGATCGTTTTGGGTCTTTGTATAGAGCTTGAAGTTGCCCCCTGCTCCCATGTGAGTGCTGTGAGCGTTCTACCTGTGAAGTTGCCCCAATCTTATTTCCTAGCCATTCACGCACTGAAGGCTTTAGGCGTTGAGGGGTTTTTGCTCGGTGAGCATGACTTTCTTCACTGGAATTGCTTAGCAAAGTGTCTCGTGACATTATTTGACAGTGGACTGGTTCTTTCCTAGGACGTCTTTGAGCATGCTCTTGTTGTCCACGTGATGTGGAATGTCTGTCTTGCTCTTGGACTGGTCTCTCTGCTAGGAGTTGCTGCAAGAGCTCTGACTGAAGTTGAACTTGTTTGCTTAATCCTTCAACTTGCAGCGCCAAGTTGTCCTAGGGACGTTGGTGACGACTTCTCCCTGAGATTTCATGACACCCGTCCAGAAAGTCCCTTAGGACCATGTTTGTTGTGGGCAGATCATGTCGTGATGCATTTCCCATCAACCTCTTGTTTGCTTGTTGTAAAGCCGAAGTTCCTTCCCCTAGCGTGGGTATTTGGTTAGCTGGAGAGGGGAACGCTCCAAAACTGAAGGTTGGCCTCCCTTCAACTGTCTCCATGGGGTGATTCTATGGACACACACCTGGGTTGAGTTAGCCGCTTCTCCGGAGTTTCAATGCGAGCCTCATTCCTTGTCTGAGTTGTTGAGGCAGAAACAACTTTTCCAGCTGATCGAACGGATCGATGAACCTTAGCCATCCCGAATCGAAGAATTTCGAATTTGGAAAGCTGTTGATGGATAATTTGAACAACGTTCAGAACCTTCGAACAATGTCGATGAACGAAGAACGAAGGAAGATGAACGATGAACAACGTTCAAAATCTTCGAACAATATCGATGAACGACGAACGAAGAAAGATGAACGATGAACGAATTCCTGATGAGCGATGAACAACGTTCAAGATCTTCGAACAATGTCGATGAACGACGAACGAAGAAAGATGAACGATGAACGATGAACAAATTCTTGATGAGCGATGAACAACGTTCAAAATCTTCGAACAATGTCGATGAACGACGAACGACGAACGAAGAAAGATGAACGATGAACAAATGAGAGAGCTTCTTCTGAGTATTCCTCAATAACTCTCAATGAAAGCACCAATTGTTGAATCAAAGATTGAACCCGCAGCGAAAAGTCCTCACAATTCCTGCAAACAGCAAACAATTAGCTATCGTTGCCTCGATCGATTTACCCGGAGGGTTGTTCGACCAAGAACACTCTGATGCCTAAGTTAGCTTTTGAGAGAGGAAAAGGATATACTTCGAAGCGAAGAATCAACGTACATTGGAAATGAAATGTGCCTTGCTATTTATAGGAAAATCTTGGGAGCCTTGGAGCGTTCTGATTGGTCGGTTGAATATTTAATTAGTAAATAATATAATATTATTAAATATATTATTTAATAATTGTAATGATGGCTCATCATGATAGTAATGATTTTTATTGTATTTTAATATTAATATTAATGATCCATTATTAAGAATAACGATAATTAACTCTCGGAGAGAATATCAATATTACGGAGATTTTAACCCGATCAAATAACGTATTTAACTGATAAATAGATTATTCAATGTGCAGGTGTTTTTCAAATGATCAGCGTTATTTTCCAAGGGCAATTTGGTCATTTTTGGGAATTACGGGACATGTGGCAGCTCCATAATTTTCGGATGATTTTGGGTTCCACACCCACTTCTCATTTACATTTTATATATTTTAATTTTTTAATTAATGTTTTTGCATTCACTATTATATTCTCAATTATTAATGACAGGACCCGCCCCAATCCCACAGGGACCACAAGGGGACGTGCCCTGCTCCCGTCTGACACCCAATAATTCATACCAATTTTAACCTCAAAAACATCAAATGCATAAATAACCAAATTAAAGTTATACATCAAATCCGAATTAAACAGATGTCAGACAAGGGATGAAATCCAAACGACAAGTTGCGAGCACGACTCTAACATACACCTGCGGGTACACCACCCAACAGGGGTTCAGGTACGCAGAAGTGGATCTACGCCTCAGCCTCAGGTTCCTCCTCTACCTCAATAGCACGACCTTGAGGGGTTACTAAAACAATAAGGGTGAGTGGACCGAAACTCAAGTTTATAAAATCATTTGATAAGTAAAACATATAATTTACCCCTCCGTTTTCCAAACATGCATGCCACCGAATTTAAAACCATCAATCATATAATATAAACCATAAGGCATATAATAATACCATAAACATAATTTTAGCCACTGCACTATACACTCCAATCCCGACATCCCCGATGTCTGGCGTCCCTGACGTCCAATAAGGTCACAATCACAAGGCTACGCGTGCCACTCGGGTCTCAATTTCCGAGTTCAATCCCCGAACCCCGTTCGGGTACAGCATCCCCGATGCTTAGCGTCATAAACGCTGGACGTACTAGACGTCCGTGACCTCTCCGGGGTACCTCATCCGGAGGAGACAATATAATATGGAAGGATCTATACAGTGCAGTACCAAATACATTTTATTGATATCCAAATGCAAAGCATATATGTATACATAGGTAAAATCCGAACCGATCGTTACGTTTCATCAAACGGGTTTCATGCCCAAATACCGTGAAACGTGCCATAACCGAAATTTCAATATCATCAAAACCATTTATCGATTCCAGCATGTGAACATATAAGTAAATCAGAAAACATTTAAGCATGCAAGGGTTTAATGAAAACGGGCCCACTCACTGTACGATTCCGCTGCGAATCTGCGCGTACGGACCTGTACCGAGATTATCGTACAATTCCTGTCAGTTCAATTCACACGTAAGGGTCACTACAAGTCCTTAATATTTATTCAAAAGAAAGTTCGAAACAGAAACCGGTTCGGGGAAACCGTCGACACGTTTCCCGAGGCAACCGGCCCTAAACTGACCCTTCAAACTATCTCAGATCAACATGGTTAATTCACCAAAAATGTTCAGATTAATGAGAGGAATAAAAGTCATGTTGATCATGATCGGAGATAAGCCCCAACGCGCCCTCACGCGCCTCCCAAAGTGGCTGCGCGTGAAAGTCAAGCGCCTGACACTGTAGCTGCAGTGTCAGCACCTTCACCCGTTTGTCTGTAATTCGGGCCTGCAACCCGCGGCTTGACCCGGTTAATTACCCATCAATTCCTACTCGATTTCAATCCAATTTGATCCTAACATGTTATTTAAGCATCTAATTTAAGTTCTAAGTTATTAATTAGCCAAATCAAATCCTTAAATGGCCCTTGGACCCGTGATCATCCAAACGGGTTGATCACCCCAACTCACTGGTTTCTAAACCAAAATCAAATTAACCTTACAGGAAGCATCATAGTATCAGAATGAACTGGAAAACACACTCAATTGAACCAACACTCACCTGGAAGTAGTCGTCCAAACCTCTGAAATTCTTCTGAACACGGCAGTCACCGTCCCAGCTCACCCGTGGCTGATTGCCTTCGATTTTGATATGGTTGTGTTCTAAACACTCCCAGAAAGTTTACTCTGCGATTAGATTGGTCCAACACACCGTAGAAATTAAACTCTGATTTTCCCTCCAATTTTGCCCGAAATGGTTTCTCTGGTTTTCTTCATCAATTCTCAGCTCTTTCAGCATCAGAGTGATGCTCACTCACGTTCTGATCAGTTTTAAATAACCTCAGCCGTCCCAGAGGCTCGTGGGAGTCCAATTTGTCCACTGAAAAATGTTCCCCGAAAAGCTTCGAACTTGAATTAACAATGGGGTCGTGCAAGGTGGATGCAACAGACCACGTTCAAAAGCAAAAGACAGCCCAGACTTTCCAGCACATATTAGCATAATCAATTGTGCACTGAACCACCGCACATGGTGGTGCCGCCCATGTCCCCCGCGGTTTGCTACAGTAACCAGGGCGAAATGACCAAAATGCCCCTGGTTCAAATAATTACCAAACTGCCCCTCACTTCCTAGACGCGTAACTCAGCCATACGAAGTCCGATTTCGGCGTGCCGCCTGTCTACGGACTCAGGATATCGAGACCTATCTAACGGTCCTCGAGTCATGTGAAAATTTGTTGCCAAACGAAAAGTCAACATTTTCGCCCGTGAAGTCCAACTTACGGTAATGCCCCTGAATTTCGGATAGTCATAACTTTTACCCAGATCGTCCGAATTGGACGTGCTACCTGTCTATGGACTCGTGACGTCCCAAACTACGTCATGGTCACTGGTCAAAGTCCATTTGACCCACTAATCAAAAAGTCAACAATTTGGCCATACCATTAACAAGGGTAAAAACGTCAATTCAAATATTAATTTACAATATTAAAATCCTCGAATTTCCGGGGTGTTACAATTAAGGCATCTCTTTTTTAAAAAATTCATTACGTGAGGACATTTTAGGAATTAAGGAAACTTTAACCAAATCCTCCTTTTCGATTTCATTTTAATTTTTTATGTAATATTTTTTGTTTTAACTACCATGCCCTCACTTATTAAATCATCTATTTTTTTAATTTTTTTTAAAGAATGACCATTTTGGGGATTAAAAGTATATAAGTGCTTTTACTATTATGCCCTCATTTATTAAACCATTTTTTAATTCATTGACTAAGGTCATTAGAGGGTAATTTTGGATTTGCAATATTAACCAGTTGTGCCTTTTAGCATTATATGTATATATGTATATATTATATATATTAAAAAATTCAATCATTATTATTTATAGAGGAGAGTGGATTTTATTATATAATATATCATTGTGGTTTAAATTTAAGATCATTAATCTGTAAGTTAAGGCTAAAATAATCTGAATAGTACGTTCAAATGAGGAAATTATATATATCAACTAAGACACATAATTAATCTCTTTCACAAAAAATTTAAATATTTTTAACATATAATTTCTTATTTCAAATAAATAAATATTATGAAAATATACAACTTGCCTAATTCCTAAATGGTCCCAAAGCATTAGAGAGAGGAGCATACTAATAATTATGTGTTGTATGTACGTAGTACCTCATTCTAACTATCATACTATTTCAAATGTATTATATAAGATTTATATATTATTATCTTCGATCAAGAAAATAATTTACAAAAAAATTTGAATTTTTACCCAATGACTTTCCTCATTAGGACACCAAAAAACAAATTTAGACAATATGTTTGAACAATGTCACAAAAAGAGTCTAAACCTTACCTTTAACTTTTGCTCTTACACTACAAGAAATACAGTTTTACCCGGCGACAAAGACCCATCGGGTGAAATTAGGATCTTGTCGGATAACAATAAAACCTGACGATGAAGCCGTCTTGTTTACTTTTGAACAGTAATGGATTTTTTTTAAAAAAATTAATAATTAATTTTTTTATATTATTTAATTAATGAAATTGTTATTAATTATGAAAAATATGAATATGAACTAAAATTAAAATTTGGAATTAGGAAATATATATTTATAAAATTTAAAATATTTTTTTGAACATATTTACAACAAACTATAATACATAAATGGCTAAGAAGAGGGCTCTAGTCGAGGGGGCGAGCGTAGTTCGACGTGCTAGGCTAGTCGGACATGACAGGCTGGTGGGGTAGAGCTTGCTCAGAGGGCGGATGAACTCCCATGCGGCTAAGGACCATATCAAGCCGAGCTCGGATGTAGGCATTTCCGGCCCTCAACTCGGTGGTCTAGTTCCAAAGCTCAGTATAGTTGCATCTTAACTCGGAGTACTCCTCGAAGTTGACACCCCTAAAAGATGCCCTGGAGCTAGTCGAGATGCCTCACTCAAACCCTTTGCTCGCACCTCAGATGATCTTCCAAGGAAGTCGACCCAACCGCCCCTCTAAGATCTCCCTCGAACGCTCCGGATCGAGCAGCTGCTGCTCCAAGGGAGTGTTCGGCTATTGCTGAGTCAACTCTTCCTAGGTCTGCTGGACGTCTACCAGCATTCCCGCCTACAAAATCATAACACAATTACGAATTTTTAAAATAGATAACTAAATAATTAAAAAATAAAATATAACGAGTTGGACTTACATGAATAGCATCAGCCTGCGGGTTCCCTCGACCAGCGTACTCCTATCCCCAAGCATCCACCTCTGGGACCAGTGACCTGGCGTTGCGCCGATCCTCATGCCTAGCCGCCAATGGACGCGACCCCCTTGTGATGGTTTAGCGTCTTTTTTCTCTGGTTACACTTGTTGGCCTCCGATTTTTTCTATTCATTAATAGATGTAATTAAATTCAATAATTAAAAAATATATATTTACAAAATATAACAAATTAAGAAAATAAACTTACAATCCACTCGGGCATGACGAAGTGGTCACAAATCCAATCCCACTCGACCCTCAGAGGACCATCCAGCTCATCTGGAGGGTTGGCACGAGTTCGTCCGGGGTCGGCCAGCTCTTCCACCATAGGCCCAGCTCGTACTTCCACTCGGAGTACCGTAGCTACCAGTGGCCCCTCATGTATTGCATGTGACAGGACCCATCCCAATCCCCCCGGGATTACCGTGGAATGTGCCCTGCTCCCGTCCAACAAGGGGTGTCAGACAAGGGATAACCAAGAGCTACTGCCTAACGGGGCATCCAGAGTGCGCAAGGATCGATGGAGGAGATGTGCAATGTCCCAGTCTCTGCTGCAATCGCATCCGTGATCAACCTGAAGGGCATTAAAACCAAAAGCTGTGAGTGGACAAAAACCAGTAAGTTCATCAAATACATTTATAAGACATTTATGCCCTCCAATAAAAACGTATGCATGCCACCAAAAACCAGTAACCAAAACGTTTGCTCAACCGAGCCATTAGGGCCTTAGCCCAAAAACCGTTAACCAAAAACCAAGTGTGGGAACTCAGCCCAAAACCGTGGAATACCACCACCATACATATACGACCATGTGGGTCACCACCCACTACCATAAATGAACATTAATTCATTAAAATCACACAATCATAAATCCACCCGGAAAGCCATTTCATTAAATCGTATTTTACCATTACCATCACCAGCATCCCTGATGCTAGACGTCCCTGACGTCATGTCTCACGGTTTCATAAGCTACGCGTGCTGCCCGGGGTCTCTCCGGGTCCTTATATCTGACATCCCTGATGTCTGACGTCCCTGACGTCCTGACGTCCAGCAATCCTGCTCCTGAGTCATCATACGGTCCGGCTGCTCCGTATAATGACCCCTCACAGGCAATGCACCGTGACTTCCCCAGTGTCCCAGACATCTGGAGGAGACCATCATATATCCTTGTATCCAGATGGTATATGGAAAATAGTTTTATTAAATCCTTTTATCACATTATTACCATTGGGCCCTGCCCGAAATTTCCATAAAACCACATAATTCCATTTAGGGTCCTTGACCCAAAATCACCAATATAAATATAGGGTCCCTGACCCGAAATCACATTTATTATCCAACTGGGCCTCATGCCCGATTTTATGAACCACTGGGCCCACGGCCCGATTTGTAAACCAACTGGGCCCGCAGCCCGACTTATAAACCCACTGGGCCCACGGCCCGAATTCACAAATCAACTGGGCCCCTGGCCCGATAACATAACTCAAATGGGTCTCAGCCCGATTTCATACCAACTGGGCCCCTGGCCCGATTTCATTAACCAACTAGGCCCCCGGCCCGATTCTCAAATGGACTCCAAGTCCGAAATTTCCAAAACAAGTGGGCCTCAAGCCCGAGTTTATATTTCCAATTTCAAAACCATTTCATCACATTATATCCAAGTCATAAATATGGAAAATCCATGTAAAACCGGAAAACCTCGATTTACGTGCAAGCACGTAAATCGCCTCGAAATACGTGAAACCGTACAATTTACCAACAACCAAATCAACATCACACAATCACAACCATAATCCATATAAAACATTTAAGCATGCATAGAATTTATAAAACCAAAGTCCACTCACAGACCGTTTTAACCGTGTGCCTCGATACGCGTGCCACCGGCCCTCCCGGGCCACACCACTATCACCGGGACTCCCAATCCTGTCCAAATCACATTAGAGGGTCACTAACCTCATCATTAACATCCTATCAAAGTCCCGTAATTTTCCCGAATTTTTACTTATTTTTAAACTTAATTTAAAACCTTCGGATATCCCGAACAATATCGAGACGGTGTCCGATCGACACGAAACCAATTCCAAAATGTCCGTTACATTAAATAGGACAGAAGTCATGTTGACCTCACCTCGAGATTCGTGCCCACGCGCCGCCACGCGCCGCCGTGAGTGGCTGCGCGTGAAACTCACGCGCCTGCTACAGTGTCACCAGCCCAACCCGTTTGTCTGGTAAACGGGTCCAATTCACCCGCGACACAACCCGGTTCCCATCCTGTCAATTCAGCCTTAATTACAACAATTGATCATTCCATTAGCTTCGTTTTAAGTTTAATTTAAGTTCTGTAACATTGATTACACAATTCATTACCTACAATTCCACGATTCGATGATGAACACCAAGAACATCCGTCCGTTGTTCATCCTTCGAACCCCATCCATTTCGATCGATATCCTGAAATTGATTCAACCAGAAGCTTCCATGGACTCCGTAGATCATTTCCCCCAACCCAATTGCTTCAATCCAGTGTTCAATCGTCACGACTCAAACTCGATGGCCGTCACTGTGCAACCATGGAAGTCTGTCGATTACACCCGTTTTCCTTCAATTGATGAACCCAGAAGCATCGTGGGATCATGAGAAGTAGTTTCCCCACCTCAATTGCATCCAACGAAGCCTCCAATTCCACGACTCAGCTTCGAAATTTCAGAGACCTCCATCCTTCTGTTCTTCCTCAATTCGACCCCAATTACCTTCGTTCTTGTTGCAGATCGATTCGTGTTGATCCCAGAAAGCTGAAGGTGAGCTCAATTTCGATCCTCACGGCCTCAAGTTCAAAATCTGAAATCCCCCCCCCAAAATCCAAATTTTCGAATTTCAGTTCCTCAGCCTTCCTCAATCTCCCGTGTTTACCCAGTTGAGTTAGTCTCAACAAGTACTCAATTTTGCCCTCAAACCCAGTTAGAGAAGGTAGCAAACTCTCTCCAATTTGATTCCCCCATTTTGCACGGTTTGAAGAACAAAGGAGATTAATGGAGAAAATAAATATTAATTAATTTAATTAATAATAAAACATCATAATGATGTTTCCCCTAAGACAAGGATTCTGGTTTCAAGGGATGAGTGACACTTGTCACTCATCCAGGTGTGCTGAGTCAACGGTCACTATTCATTATTATATTATTATTTTAATCCCGGCCTCGGTTCGTTAGTTCGTTTCCTTGACCATAACGTCGTCGTCGGATCTCCGATTTCGGCATGCCGCCTGTCGTTGGATTCGTATCGACGATACCTACGTAACGGTCCTTGGCCCTCGCCCATCGGACCTCCCGGTCAGAAAGTCAACATTTGGCCCCTAAAATGCCAAATTACCAAAATGCCCCTCAACTTCTGAACACCATAACTTTCTCTACGAATGTCAGAATCGAACGTGCCACCTGTCTATGAACTCGTGACGTCCCGAACTACGTCACGGTCATCGGTCAAAGTCCATTTGACCGCCCGAACAAAAAGTCAACATTTTGCCCACGACCAGGGGCAAAACGGTCATTTTGCACATTTTGTCCGATTCCGCCCTACTAACCACCGTTCAACCTCGCTAATCAAGATTAGTCACTAAACTAATCCCGGACTTCGGGACGGGTCGTTACAATCTTCCCTCCTTAATAAATTTCGTCCTCGAAATTCTAACCGATCTAAACTCAACGTACTTCCCTCCTTAAAAAAAAAGTTTCGCTCTCGAAACTCGAGTACCCTGATTCCACAAACACCCCGTGGAAAGTGGAATCGACCACACAACACGTGTACACCCGTACACCAACTAACCAGGCAAAACTTGTCTGCACTCTACGTACCACTAATACTCAAAACGCAACGACTACATTCGACCCCGTCGAATGACTGAAACTACTTGTTTCGAATTTGACCCCACTTGTCAAATCAACCCTCTCGTTGACGCAACAACTCGACGGTTCCTTTCCCACTCCCACTAGGAGTCAGCTGACCCCACTCAACAATCTATGTTGACGCATCCTGACAAACTGTCACCACACAGTTGTTGTCAGTCGAAAACTGACACTAGACTCACTCGTGGCTACACATGCCACCAACGTACTCGACTCGCCAATACCCTTACCGACATTTCACACGACCTGTGTGTAATTAAACACATCGGAATTACCATGACCCATTGCATAATAATGTCCGGTCCACAACCAATCCCATGGTATCGGAACCAATCCGACTACCAACACGCTCACCAACACACCTCGGGTATATCCCGTATACCGTAACTAGACATCACAAGTCTACAAGTATTGTACCTCGAACCATGTACGAAGTACACACATCTATCTAATGACCAGACTACAACCACCTAGGTCATAGCCGAACGCGTTCCAATAATGGAGTACGTTTGCCCAATGAGACAAATCGAAACTCCACCCAACATCTAGTTCTACTTCCGAATCTGAATCCGCAACTTCGTAAGAAATCCCGGATCCAAACCCAGATATCCCATTATAATTCATATCCAAATCCGAATCCGAAATCATTATTCCGTAAGCTAGCATTTGGAATAATCATTCCGTACCCAAACCCAGAAATATACTTTCAAGTTCCAAAATCGAATCCTGAATCGTCACCCAGAAATTCGATTCCAAATCCCGAAATCTCATTCACAATTACCAAGACACACCCAAACCGAACCTATCGGTTACCTGCTCAATACACTTGATTGACTTCATAGGGAAGCCAATCCAACCTCCACACGTCGAAGGTTGACAAAATTCAACTACCTTGAAAACCTACTCACCCGAGTAGAATACCATACGGGCCCCACTTCGAAAAGAAGTTCAACCCCGCCGTTTACGACTCGCATACCCAAGTTCGTATCGATCCTTGTCATTCCACCTAGGAGAAACCAAGGATGATCCAACACAATGACGCCAAAACTCATCCTACGTGGATGCAACAAAACTCACTGCACTCACCACGCCATGTACCCCAACATCGTCTGCCACCAAGCAGAAAATGAGAAATCTTGTTTACCTAATTTCGAACACATAGCTCCTCCTAGTGACCTCACAACACACATGGGCTCACCAACCAATACACGCTCAACGTACTGGTAACTACAGTCAAAGTCTGCCAGGGCAGAAAGCAAGAAGTCAACCCCAAGGACTTCAGAATACCTATTACCAAAAACAAGCACCACTCTCGTTTCCTAATCACAACTCTCCTCGACACTAAGGTTCCAATCATGTTGGAAACAGACATGCTCCCAACAAGACGTCAAGTCTAACCACTAGACTTCCTACCTCCTCAATTCACTTGGACAACCCTGTGTCCACAATCAATCCGTTATTGTTCCGTTCGCACATCCCGACCTTTACAGGTTCAACACTCGATTTTCCAAGTTCTCAATTACAAATTCCTACCTTTATACCACTAATGGTTTTCCTCGTCTTTTCCAGTTTTAATCATTTCCATGTACATTTTAGGGATATTTAAAAACATAGAATCGCACAAATTTTGGAGTTGCCAACAACTCCCCCAAATCCACCAATTAACATGACATAGGGGACGTCATCCCAAGATTACTCAAGTCTCAATTATACCCTTTTTAATCCACTCCTTACTGATTATCTCACCACTATTGGGACTTATCCCAACACAGCGCAATCTTAACTGGATCCCATCCAGTCCATCACTCAACCATTACCGAATCTCAAAGACCGAATATATGTTCAGCATGACGGAGTCACACCCCAATTTGTGGCTCATCGTCAACACCATTACCGACACTAGCACCAGCGCTAGTACCAGCACCAACACTCTATCAACAACACTAGTATCAGCACACAGGCATCCATACTAGCATCAGCCCAAAAGTACCAACCCCGCAAACATCCATACTGCACACCGTGTGCAAAAACGACAACCCTGGATCTCCGTTCATACGGAACGACGATCCCGTACCTCACGACTATGGGTACCACTATTCTGACACTCCACATCAGGAAGATGAACGTTCCCTGAACGTCCCCTGATCCCCAAGTATTATGACCACACTGATTACCCTCGATAGCCAGTCATCTCCATATGACTTCCGACTAACTGTCCTTGCTATCGAGATCCGCATCCATACCTCACACTAATACCCGATCCAACACGGGATTCCATAATTTATCTCAGAACCGTATCCGTAGATCGGATCTCATAATTCTGACAAGACTCACTAGAGTTATCCACATGGTCATCCATGACCTCAACCGCTCGTCGCAGCACAAGTTCTCATCCACTAGTCACAATTAAGGTTTAGCTTTTTAGTATTAGGGTTCCACGATCACACCCTATGGTTCAACCGAACCAAACAGCTTTCCGTAATATAAAATCCACAACCTGACCGACCCCGCGGTCTAGACATCGAATAGACGTCAGATCCAATCCTACCATCCCATCAACGTGGGTTCCACCACTAGGTCATCGGCCAACTCCGATGAACCAACATCCCTCACACTAGAAACCACCACAAGGGTTCACATTTTAGACCATTACTCACATGAGGTTCCCCGAACCTAGCTGCACCTAGCAGCACAACAATCCAATATCACATGACCGAACCGACGGTCCCACTATACCAGTTCACCACAATCAACCCCACTTGGGTCGAATCACATTAACGCATGGCGTATCGGGCCAATTGCACTCCATCCACTATCCAAACCCAAACACTATCTATCAGGTTGATAACGAATTGCAGCCCAATGAGACATCACACCCTCGACCTGCGCGCACAAATAGAGCAACCGTGCTCTGATACCAAGTTGACAGGACCCATCCCAATCCCCCCGGGATTACCGTGGAATGTGCCTTGCTCCCGTCCAACAAGGGGTGTCAGACAAGGGATAACCAAGAGCTACTGCCCAACGGGGCATCCAGAGTGCGCAAGGATCGATGGAGGAGATGTGCAATGTCCCAGTCTCTGCTGCAATCGCATCCGTGATCAACCTGAAGGGCATTAAAACCAAAAGCTGTGAGTGGACAAAAACCAGTAAGTTCATCAAATACATTTATAAGACATTTATGCCCTCCAATAAAAACGTATGCATGCCACCAAAAACCAGTAACCAAAACGTTTGCTCAACCGAGCCATTAGGGCCTTAGCCCAAAAACCGTTAACCAAAAACCAAGTGTGGGAACTCAGCCCAAAACCGTGGAATACCACCACCATACATATACGACCATGTGGGTCACCACCCACTACCATAAATGAACATTAATTCATTAAAATCACACAATCATAAATCCACCCGGAAAGCCATTTCATTAAATCGTATTTTACCATTACCATCACCAGCATCCCTGATGCTAGACGTCCCTGACGTCATGTCTCACGGTTTCATAAGCTACGCGTGCTGCCCGGGGTCTCTCCGGGTCCTTATATCTGACATCCCTGATGTCTGACGTCCCTGACGTCCTGACGTCCAGCAATCCTGCTCCTGAGTCATCATACGGTCCGGCTGCTCCGTATAATGACCCCTCACAGGCAATGCACCGTGACTTCCCCAGTGTCCCAGACATCTGGAGGAGACCATCATATATCCTTGTATCCAGATGGTATATGGAAAATAGTTTTATTAAATCCTTTTATCACATTATTACCATTGGGCCCTGCCCGAAATTTCCATAAAACCACATAATTCCATTTAGGGTCCTTGACCCAAAATCACCAATATAAATATAGGGTCCCTGATCCGAAATCACATTTATTATCCAACTGGGCCTCATGCCCGATTTTATGAACCACTGGGCCCACGGCCCGATTTGTAAACCAACTGGGCCCGCAGCCCGACTTATAAACCCACTGGGCCCACGGCCCGAATTCACAAATCAACTGGGCCCCTGGCCCGATAACATAACTCAAATGGGTCTCAGCCCGATTTCATACCAACTGGGCCCCTGGCCCGATTTCATTAACCAACTAGGCCCCCGGCCCGATTCTCAAATGGACTCCAAGTCCGAAATTTCCAAAACAAGTGGGCCTCAAGCCCGAGTTTATATTTCCAATTTCAAAACCATTTCATCACATTATATCCAAGTCATAAATATGGAAAATCCATGTAAAACCGGAAAACCTCGATTTACGTGCAAGCACGTAAATCGCCTCGAAATACGTGAAACCGTACAATTTACCAACAACCAAATCAACATCACACAATCACAACCATAATCCATATAAAACATTTAAGCATGCATAGAATTTATAAAACCAAAGTCCACTCACAGACCGTTTTAACCGTGTGCCTCGATACGCGTGCCACCGGCCCTCCCGGGCCACACCACTATCACCGGGACTCCCAATCCTGTCCAAATCACATTAGAGGGTCACTAACCTCATCATTAACATCCTATCAAAGTCCCGTAATTTTCCCGAATTTTTACTTATTTTTAAACTTAATTTAAAACCTTCGGATATCCCGAACAATATCGAGACGGTGTCCGATCGACACGAAACCAATTCCAAAATGTCCGTTACATTAAATAGGACAGAAGTCATGTTGACCTCACCTCGAGATTCGTGCCCACGCGCCGCCACGCGCCGCCGTGAGTGGCTGCGCGTGAAACTCACGCGCCGCCGTGAGTGGCTGCGCGTGAAACTCACGCGCCTGCTACAGTGTCACCAGCCCAACCCGTTTGTCTGGTAAACGGGTCCAATTCACCCGCGACACAACCCGGTTCCCATCCTGTCAATTCAGCCTTAATTACAACAATTGATCATTCCATTAGCTTCGTTTTAAGTTTAATTTAAGTTCTGTAACATTGATTACACAATTCATTACCTACAATTCCACGATTCGATGATGAACACCAAGAACACCCGTCCGTTGTTCATCCTTCGAACCCCATCCATTTCGATCGATATCCTGAAATTGATTCAACCAGAAGCTTCCATGGACTCCGTTGATCATTTCCCCCAACCCAATTGCTTCAATCCAGTGTTCAATCGTCACGACTCAAACTCGATGGCCGTCACTGTGCAACCATGGAAGTCTGTCGATTACACCCGTTTTCCTTCAATTGATGAACCCAGAAGCATCGTGGGATCATGAGAAGTAGTTTCCCCACCTCAATTGCATCCAACGAAGCCTCCAATTCCACGACTCAGCTTCGAAATTTCAGAGACCTCCATCCTTCTGTTCTTCCTCAATTCGACCCCAATTACCTTCGTTCTTGTTGCAGATCGATTCGTGTTGATCCCAGAAAGCTGAAGGTGAGCTCAATTTCGATCCTCACGACCTCAAGTTCAAAATCTGAAATCCCCCCCCCCCCCCCCCAAAATCCAAATTTTCGAATTTCAGTTCCTCAGCCTTCCTCAATCTCCCGTGTTTACCCAGTTGAGTTAGTCTCAACAAGTACTCAATTTTGCCCTCAAACCCAGTTAGAGAAGGCAGCAAACTCTCTCCAATTTGATTCCCCCATTTTGCACGGTTTGAAGAACAAAGGAGATTAATGGAGAAAATAAATATTAATTAATTTAATTAATAATAAAACATCATAATGATGTTTCCCCTAAGACAAGGATTCTGGTTTCAAGGGATGAGTGACACTTGTCACTCATCCAGGTGTGCTGAGTCAACGGTCACTATTCATTATTATATTATTATTTTAATCCCGGCCTCGGTTCGTTAGTTCGTTTCCTTGACCATAACGTCGTCGTCGGATCTCCGATTTCGGCATGCCGCCTGTCGTTGGATTCGTATCGACGATACCTACGTAACGGTCCTTGGCCCTCGCCCATCGGACCTCCCGGTCAGAAAGTCAACATTTGGCCCCTAAAATGCCAAATTACCAAAATGCCCCTCAACTTCTGAACACCATAACTTTCTCTACGAATGTCGGAATCGAACGTGCCACCTGTCTATGAACTCGTGACGTCCCGAACTACGTCACGGTCATCGGTCAAAGTCCATTTGACCGCCCGAACAAAAAGTCAACATTTTGCCCACGACCAGGGGCAAAACGGTCATTTTGCACATTTTGTCCGATTCCGCCCTACTAACCACCGTTCAACCTCGCTAATCAAGATTAGTCACTAAACTAATCCCGAACTTCGGGACGGGTCGTTACAGCATGAGTTTCTCATTCCGAGTATCATACTGGAAATTGACCTGCAATGTACGATTAACAAAAATAAAAATACTTATAGACAAGGCACCTCAAAGTAAGGTGAGGTGGTCTGGGGCTTGATCCCAAAATTTATCACCCATCATGAGACAATGGGTGAGCAGAATGGCACCCATGTCATGCACCATGAAGCTGTGTATCTTGACGGGCGCTTGGCCGAGCTAATCGACGAAAATAATCTCGATCTTCACGCTCGTCACTCGACAAATCCGTTGGGATGCCTTCTCCCGGTTGATCCCACGCATTCTACGGGATCTCCCTACAAATTGGGTAAAAATTAGTAAAAAACATGAACAAAATTTGAGATAAAAAATCTTTTAACAACAATTATTGACCAATTCACCCATAGAGATCGTACTAACTACCTCTGAGGTATCCCCATCAACCTGCTCCTCTGGGGGCTCGAGACCAATACGACGTTGCTCTCGTTGCTTCAAATATTGCTAACGAGCCGACCTAGTGCCAGGTCGGACATACTTCTCGATCGGGAAGGTCGGGACCAGCGGGACAATCGGTGTGGCAGATGCTGGTGCTGGTGAAGGGGTTGGAGTCGAGACCGGTGTGTCCGGTATCGATGTCGAGCTAACATGGTCCCTAGGTGTATTTGGGACCGACGAAGTCGCGACGACTGCCGGCTACTAAACCAGTCCTGATGAAATGCGAGGACGAGCTCGTGAAGTAATCAACATGGGTGTCGACATCTACAAAAAATAATCAATAATTAATAATAAATAATAAAAAAATACTTAAAAATTACTAATAAAAAAAATTAAATAAATTAGAATCTCAACAACGCGGGGCTCTAACGACGGTGTTCTGGAATCCGTCGGGTAATACTGTTTTTAACGGCGATTTCGTGATCGTCGGGCAAAAAACCGCTAGGTGCAAGAAATTTTCTTGTAGTGTTATTTTTACCACTCGATATACTCTCAGCCTAACTTGGGTCTGAGGCCGAAGAGAGGGTCCTGAGTAGGTACACCAAGATGTATATTTCTTCTATCTCATAAAAGGGTGGAAGTAGGGTAAGGTAGGGTGACACAAAATGAAAGAGGGATCCATCTATTATGTGGTATTCACAATCCATATGATAATGGTGTGCACAATCCATATGATCCTTCAAAGTGCACCTAAATTTTTTCGGGACTCGGGTCTAAACTAAATATCATTATTGATCATGAGGTCAATAATTCTATAATATACACATAAAAAACATTGTATTTTACAGTAGTTGAATCTGCAGGGAATAAATTAATTAGTGCATGCCCATTCATTAATCATGCTGCCTAAAATTTTGTTGTATTGAGTGTCCTTATTATACCGTATATATCTTCATCAAAACCCATAATATATATCTACAAGCAAAGATATATACACCACCCAAAATTCATGACAGGGTGAAATCTACTATCACCAAAACAGTAGGTCAAATGATAAGGATGGTGATCACATGATTACATCTATTACGTACAATAAGAGGAAATTAAATAAAAGCCAAGTAAATTATATATGTAGATGGCAATGGTATTCACTCAAAAATCACAACATAGAATAAATTATGCATTTTAAATAGTAAAAAATAAAATTAAGATATAATACTTTGATTGTTTTGCCTTTTCTTTCTCCTTTCCTTTGTTAGGAATAGTAAAAGGACAATTATGCCCTTATGTGCGACCATCTTTGCCCCTGCTAGCCCTAATTCTTGCTTTCCCAACCTCCTCTCTTTTTCTTATTTGGTGAACTACATATTTTGTATTATAACATATCGATCTTTATATACATTATGTTTTGTACAAAACTCATATTTATAATCATTTCATGTAATCCGACATAATTTTCTAGTATATAAACTGAAACAAAGAGTAAGTTGGTTACGTAGGCTTGTAAATTAAAGTGGGAGGTAGGTTGTATAGGGACAGAGATATGCTTGCAGTTGCCCAAGACGAAGGAAACATAGGCTTTCATTATGCAGCTTGTATGAAAGACACAAGGATAGATCTTGCGTGTCATTAAAAAAAGAAGGCAACTTAAGAATCATGCAAAAGGTTAAAAAGGTAAAAATCATATATAGCTTGTGTCTTGGATGGATCGACATTAGTAATAGTGTACGTAATAGGGTGGTGTATCATGTATGTGATTATTGCCTTTCCATTTGAAGGTCATTCTTCCCATTGAACCACTCCTCTCTCTTTCACTCTCTATTTGTTTTTCTTCACAAATGAATTAATGACAATAAGGTGCGTACATGTAAGCTCTTTAATTTAAGACCAACATGTTTTTGAATCCTATTTGGGGACATTCAAATAATGATGCATGGTGTATGTGTATATATATATATACATATATATTCTGCATCATCCATTATTGGAAAGATTTCGGTGTCGACGTACAACAACAATAAGTTTCTATGCATGCATATCGCTCGATCTACCTATATGCACTGATTGTCTTATAGAAACATGCACCCTCTCTCTCTCTCTCTCTCTCTCTAGTCTCTATAGCTAGCTCTTCTGTCGGGGCCAAAATTAAGACTCAGATCAGTATGATTAACAGACCAATAATCCCATTAAAATTAAGTCAAAGCTTGATTTTCCAGCGGGAGTTGACTATATATTTCTTCTTTTGAATTGCATAATTTGCATGAGTTATTATTAATTGGGTGTTTCTTTGTTAAAATTTGGGTGCAGCGCCAGCAAAGATTGCGATGGATGTACGGCAGACCAAATGCAAATGCACTTAATCTATTAATGTTCATGTGCTTCATTGTTGTGTGACTCTGTGAGCGACAGCTATATTATATATATATATATACACACACACTAGTCATATAAATATGTTTTGGTTTGGTTTTGCAATTTGCATGCAGACTTTGCATGCATGTCGGAGGTGACCAGCAATTGCTAATTAATCTCATAATTGCATGCCGACAAAGTAATTAAGGAACTCGATCATTAGTGCTTTGCAACTCCATCTCACCAAAAAAGGAAGACAAATATCTATCTCTCTATCTCACCCACCGCTAATTAATAAGCACCTTAATTATATTAGTTGCAGCTAATGATATATTCACCCCTCAAAGTTATTTCTAATTAGTATATATATATATTAATAGAAAAGTACTACTATTTACTTTTTCATTATTATTCCCCAATATATTTGTATATAGCTGATTATGAAATTTTCGATAAATAATAATTATAAATGGTATTATTAATTTTTAAAAATATTATGTAAAGATTATTTCTAGAAACATCTATCAACAACGTTCAGTTAATAGACAATTAAGGATGAGTAAACCCCATCACAAAATGATCTTTACTTATATTTGCTGAAATCAGCGATCCATCTCGATAACAACATTTAAATTATATAACAACATTTAGCAATGAATTCAAGGAAAATGGTCTCCACATAACTTTAGATTGAACGCAAGTATTACTCTGTGTTATTCATACAGCTGGCACAAATCTACATATATGGTATGGCATTCATTTATAAAATAAAAATAAATAAATAAAAACATAAAAAAAAAATATGAAAAGACATTAATAAATATAACGTTGTTAAAATATTGTAATAATTTTCAACCAGCTCCTCAGAATTGAAAGAAAGAAAGAAAGCAATATCTGTGGATAATAAGTACGTTAATTAAGAAACAAGGTACGTACGTAGTTAATTTGTAAGACCATCTCTAACAATGTCGTCTTATAACATTGTTAAAATATTGTAATAATTTTCAACCAGTTACTCGAAAGAAAGAAATAAAGCAATATATGTATGTGGATAATAAGTACGTTAAGAAACAAGGTACGTATTTAGCATGTAAAACCATCTCTAATAATGTCCTCTTAAAGGGTTAAAAATAAACAAAAATTAGGAATTTTGGGTAAAAAACCATCTCCAGCTAGCTGGTCCTTTATCACAGAAATTAAAATTTAGCCATTTAGGACACATTTAGGAAACACATGTACGACGCTTGCTGGAGATGATTTTTCACACAAAATTCCTAAATTTTGCTATTTATATTTAAGTTATTCTATTTAAATTTCTTATACTTAACTTGTTGTATTTAATTTCTATCTTTAAGTTGTTTACTTTTAGATTAAAAATAAAAATATTTTTCAATTAAGTTTAAATAATTAGTCAATTTAAATATTACTATTCAAAAATTTCAAAACTTAAAATTCATTTATTACAATATATTAAATGGCAAGCACAAACACAAAGATAAGACTTAAAAAAAATACAAACATAACTCATTAAAAAGAAAATACAATCATACGACACATGAAAAATAATTTACAAACATCTAGACTCGAGAGTAAGATCAACATGTTTCTCACACAAGGTAGTAAATCTTGATAATTAATTGGGTGTTTATATCTGGCAAATTATCTTATCAATATCTTAATGATTTTGTTATCTTAAAATAATAAATAAAAAATACGAATTTTATGAGCCGCTACGTGACAAAAAAAATCTTATATGAAATATTTTTTATTTTGTCATATATTTGAAAAATAATTAAGATGTGTATTTAGTAAATTTATTAATTCATTACACTCAAATATATATTAAAAAATATTAAATAAAATAGTACATAACCCTAAATTACTGGAGATGGTAAAATATAATCCTATATTATTAATTAAAAAACTCATTTTTGGAGAGTTAAATTTTGATTGAAGTGGCCTTTTATGAAGGTGTTATTAGAGATGGTAATGCGTACTGTGTAGGTTTCAACTTTGGAGCAGAATACAGCAGATAGATTGTCTCAAAATTGTACTTTCCTTAGTTTTTATTATATTATTTGGCATCAATGGTTGTCATTTCGACAAACTAGTTAGCTTAGCAGTTCGCACACTCTTCATGTTGACACGTGAGTCGCACGTAAGTTAAGACGTTAAACAAATCAAAATATATGATTCAATTATTTATGTTTGGCAAAATATAAGATGAGGTATTAAGTTCATAAATAGCCCATATATGAATTTCATGGTCAATAACTATCGTATTAGAATTTAACCACACTTACAAAAGTTTTCTTAATCCTTACAAACAGTAAATAGGAAGTTAACGTTTGTCTCAATCGAAGGTTCAGGGGGTTGTCCGATTATAAACACTCTAATATTGTTTACATCTAAAAAAATTTCATTAGGCCAAAGCCAATGACTCAAAGGAATTAAAGGCCCAAAACAGATAGAGGTCTAGCCCAAGCGATTACTTGGAACGTGAAGAAAAAGAAAGCATGGGCGGTTATAACAAGCGAAGAAAATTAAGGCAAATGGGAGGTTTTCAATAGAAAAAATGGTTGCATGCGACCCACCAGAGGCTCAACTTGGCAACTTGATCAGCTTTTTCACCGCCTCTAAAAGGAGAAGAACTCGGCTTCTCAAAGGATGAAAATTCAACCAATCAAACTCAAAATTGATCTCAATCAATTTCTAATCCTATGAATACCTGACCAATGTTTCATGATTTAACAAAGGTTAGCCCTTATGGCAAAAATTACTTCTTTCGACCCAAGAAATCAAGATGCAACTTCTCTTCTCACTTTCTCAGGGCATTTATGCAAATGCCTAACTGTCTTTCTAACCGCTCTAGCAGCAATGTCATAATGGTTAGCTTCATTTCCTTCATTAACCTTCTTCCGGACTAAAAATTGTAAAAAAGGTTAACCTCATTCTGATTGCCAGTTTATAGTGATAATTGAGGCTTGTAGAAGATTAACCTTCTTTATGACTGAACATTATCATAAGGGTTAATTATTTCTACTAATAGTTCACGGAAAGTCATCCCGACTATTAACTCATGGAAGGTCATCCGGACTGCTAGTTCATGGCCGATCATTAAGATACTTGAACCTCCCTTTCGACGTCTTGTCATCGCATTTAAGTGCTTTTCCATCTCATTGCAAGATTTCTGATTGAAATTCAGTTGATGGTATCTGAAATTTCTCTCTTGATACGGGCTTGAATGCGAAATAAATAGTTTCCTTTTATGTACTTGTAATTTCAGTTGTTGCTTAGTTCAATTTCAGTACTTTTACATTCTAATATTTGTACTTCCATTTCCATTTCAATACAAACCAAATTTTCTTAAGTAGCAATTGGTACTCGGAATACACCATCCAAGTGTGGTTCACGACTTTCCAAGTCAGGATATCATCTTTGAACATTGGTCCGAATACTTTGATTCCAACTTGAGGGAACTTTGGCCTCTAACCACCTGGCTACTGAAATAACAACGTCGTTGACATGAATATCATGGCAAAATAACTGAATTTGGACTATGCTGGAAAGAAAATTGTTAAAGTCCTTTTAAAAAGGTATAAAAAAGAACAGAGAAAGCTAATCTTATCTGCTTGCCTCATGATCTCTTTGACCAAAAGAAAGGTTCTTGGACTGAAAGCAGAACCTATCTGCACTGTCTAGCAGCAGCTTCTACTTGTGGCGTGTTTGCACCCAAATTAAAGGCCTACTTGCTTCCTGATCCGCTCATTTAGGAAACGACCATAGCTAAAGGTCCACTATGCTAAGACCATCCAACTTCACCTGCAACACATCACCAACAACAAAAAGAGACCCTACAAATGGTAGCCATCCTCGTTCCGCAGACCAGGTTCCGCGTGGAGGTCCAATAAGGATTACCTTAGGACATTCGATTCCTAAAATGAGAAAAATATTGTTGGCAGGGACATAATTTGGCACGCCCAATGGGACTCTTTTTAGTGCATGCCCAAGTTCAAATATACTCAATGATGCCAAAATGCGAAGGGGAGATTTTTAAGGAATCTTTCTCAAGGGATGGTACCTGAGTTACCAACCCCTCAAGTTGACATGTAGCTACCACGCGATGGAATAGTAGAGGATATTATCAGCCAAGTTATGGCTAAGGAGGATTCTGTGGAGTTCTTCAAAGATATTTTGATTCCCATCAATTTACAGATAGAAGCTCTAAATCGCCAAGTTCAAATGCTTTCTAGCCACAATACGACTCCTAATAAGGATACCAGTGTCCCATCACCAAAGATCTCAAAACCTGACAAAGGCAAGAATCATATGGAATCAGGAACATCGATTCTTGAGCCCTTGTTTCCAACACCAGCCTTCCTGATAGGACTAGGAATTGAAATCCTAGAAACAAGCAGAGTTCATCAAAAGTTTTTGGGCATTGACTCTAAGATGTTTTCTACGAACCAGTCACATAATGGAAGGGGAGAGTTCAAGCCCGCTATTCCATCAAAGAGTGGAAATATATTGAACAACTGGAGAAAATTTGATTCCGATGAAGTAGGATCAGATGAAGAGTTTATACTTGATAAATGATCATCCTGTGAGACATAACATCAAGCCCTCATGAATGAGATGAATGAGTTGAGATGTCTGATGGCGGGTCAACTGGCACCTCCCAAGAGAATAAATTTCCTAACCTATAGAAAGCCTTATTCAGTTTATATAGATCAGGACAACTCTTTTCCCAGGAGTTTCAAGCTGCTAAAATTTACACTTTTCAGTGGAGATGGTAGCACATCATTCTTGGAACACATAGGGAGATTCTCATCTCAATGTGTGGTTGTTGAAGACAGTCCTTACCTCAAGTTACGACTATTCAGTAGTTCCCTATTTAGTTAAGGGATGCTTTCTCTAGGTACACTTCATTACCTGAGGCATCCTTTCATACTTGGAGGAAAATGGAAGCTAAGTTCCATGAGTAATGCTACACAATCGAGCCTGAAGGTATAATCAATGACCTGATCACTCTTAGGCAGGGTGAGCACAAAACAAGAGCATATTTCACTGCTAGATTCAAAAGAATAAAGATGAAATGCAGGTTTGCCATCAATAATGCCCAAATGGTTTCTATCGTACATCGAGCTCTAAGGTTTTCCCTCAGAAAGAAATTTGATGGTATTACCTTTTCTGATTTCCAAGAGATTTTAGTATCAGTGACCAAATTTGAAAGGTTGTAAGAAGAATAACAACTGAAAAGGCATAACTGCAAAGTTCCCCCTTTCTATAAAAAATGATGCCCCTATACACCAGATGAAGCTTAAAGAACTTGAAAAAGGGTAAAAAAAAATGATAAAAAAGGGAGGAAGAACTAAATGTGGCAACAACCGAGATCCAAACACCAGAAAATGAACCAGTGATCCTCATTTCATTAGCCAAATCCGCATGGGAGCAGAAACCAGTCATGCCAAGTGGCAACATGTTCGTAGATAAAACAACAGTGTTTGGTTCTTACTCATTTGACCTAACAAAAGCTAGAGAGATCTATGATAAGTTGGTAAAGTCCAAGGTAATCAAACCAAACCCTAAGCAAGAATTACCCAAACTTGAAGATATCAAGGGAAAACAATTCTACAAATGGCATATGTCATTACACCATGCCACATCTAATTGTGTTCAGTTTAGGGATATAATTTAGAGGTTAATCAACAAATTGCATTAGCACCAATTCATGGTGACATCAGTTAGTATGGTCAATCTCCTCTGGTCTCAAAAAGGGGCCAAGTCAGGAAAAGGCGAACAACCACACAGTGACCAAATTAGATGGATATCTTCCACAATCGAAAGCGGGATAGTGTTATAAAACAAGTGAAAAACAAAATGTGTTCCTAAGGCCTTGATTTTTGACATTAGAACAAAATTAGAATGGTCAAAGCAATGTTGGGATGGCAATCCTTTGAACAGTCTTGGATGGAATCATGATTCGTGCATCCCCAAAACAAAGACATTATGGAGCCTTGTATCTCAGGAATCAGGAGACATTAGAAAGAAGAAAGAGTGGAAAACTAGTCAGCAGACTAAGGGGCATGTCGACCAACAAAAACCAAAAAACAAGAGGTATGTTCTTCCTGATAAATCTATTGAGATGGCCAGACCTTTTAAAGATATAATCAAGGAGGGGAAATGGTATGTAGTAGAAAAAGATGGAAAACTGGCTAAAGAATTATGGAGGATTGTAAAAAGAAGGATCCAGATAGAGTACAGAGCATACCTTCACACTAGGAAGCGCTTGGGGGCAAGGCCTTCTAAAGAACTGACAACGCCTCCGAAAAGTAAACATTCATTCGGTACTATCTCAGAGAGAAACTCAAAAGGAAACATTCATTCGGTACTATCTCAGAGATATCTTTTAAAGTCATGGAAAAGCTCATAATCGGAGACTTTCCCCAACGAAGCTTAGAGAGTGAGAAAACTAAGAATATGGAGGACCCGACTAAAGAGTCACCCAGGTGTGACGTTCAACAAAGTTATGGTCAGTGTATGACCAAAAGGGAAATAGAAAAGTTTGAAAAGGATCTACTCAAAGTCATGGAAATGGATGCCTTGTTCAACAAGATACAAGAACCTCGAGTTGAGATTGATGTAGTCGTAGTCCTACCTGATCACTTATCAACAGTATATCACCAAGTAGACCAGATGATATGAGATGTTTCTATTTACGAACCCTCCTGAGCAACGATCGAGATTCCGATGGATAAAGATTAAGATGTCCCAAAAAAGCAACTTTCCGCCAAGTAAAGTCACTGTTTGCTATCCTGACTAAGGGAAGACGGATCATCTATGACCTATTTTTATTACAACTTATTTAGAAGGAATCTCGATAAAGATAATGATAGATGGAAGGGCTTCCATTAACATCCTGTTGAAGAGATTGAACAGAACACTATAAGATTGTTTGTCGACTATGGCTATGATGTCCAACTTTAGCGCGACCATTACTAAAAATCACGAGGTTCTGCCCTTGGAGATCACAGTGGGATCTAAGAAGTTGATGTTGGCATTCTTCATAATACACAACATTGCAAACACATGTACGTCCCATCGACTTTACGCCAACAAATTTCCATAAGGAATCCCGACGACGCCTTCCATGAGGGAGGGCCTTAAGAGATCATTCAGGCAGATGAAAGGACATTCATTGCAACCTTACATTGGCTGAATCTAGTGTCTATAAACCCAAAATGGGAAGCATCAAATTTACAGGAAAATACGAAAAACGACCGAACTACCAAGGTAACATCCAATAAGTTATCAGAACAGGAGTTCGTACTCCCTGTAGAGTGGGAGAAGTATCGCCTAGTGCATGAGTTCCATAGTTAGTAACCACTATATGCTACACAGACTTAAGGCAACTAGGTATATAAAAATACTAGAAAGGAGCTTACAAAACAACACCATAAAATAAAACACTCGATGGTCTAATTTATATGGAAAGTAACAAGTACATGGTAGGATGAAGTCAGGATCGATCAAGATCAGCATGGATCAAGGAGAGACAGGTTCTCGTTTAGACCAACCAGCAGGAAGAGATTGACCAACCACTTGAGAAATGTACCCATCATTATAACTGCTCTAGAAAGATTTCATAAATAGAGAGTACTTCTCCATGTCACTTTTCAGCTCCAACTGCCAAACTTGTTGATTAAATGAAGACATCGAGTGGGAACCCTCTTGTATGATCCCCACCCTATATGCTTTGCCAAAGTACACACAGTTTTGCAGAAATAAAATATCTTCAATGTTTTCTTCCACTATACGGCGTGATCTGACATGACCCATTCCAATCCCCTGGATTATCGTGGGACGTGCATGCTCTCGCCTGACACTGCGTGAAAGCCCAGAGATAAACTCGTCACCCACTCGAGGTCCATTAGAGTACACCAGGATCAGAGGTGGCATGTGATGTCTCGATCTCTGCTATAGCCTGCATCCGTGATCAACCTGAAGGGTATTAAAACCATAAAAGTTGTGAGTGGACAAAACAACAGTTTAATAAAAATAATTTATATCAAAAATTACATTTATACCCTTCACGTAAAAGCCTTCATGCATCATAAAACAGTTATTTCAAATACTTTCTCGGAAGCAAGACGTATTGCTTCCCAAATCAAAGCACAGTGAAAAAGGCTTCTCAATCGAAGCCATTACCTCGGTAGGGTCTCAGCCCAAAAACCAAATCATACAGGGCCACAACCCAAAACCAAATCAAAGAAAACCAGAATGGAACCTCAGCCCAAATCATAGAACACGTGGGAACACATCCCATGGCAACTCATCCCAATGTCAATCATGATTCTAATCCTAGCACATGTGTGTATTGCCCAGGACCACTCACAATCCTAGCATGTCGCCATGAACACATCAGTTGTCAAGACCCGACCCTCCTCAATCAGGACCCTACTCATCTAGCACGATATTGTCCGCTTTGGGCCTCTTTGCTCTTGCCCTCACGGTTTTGTTTTCGAGAGCTCACGATGCAACTTCCCAAGCGGTCACCCATCATGGAATTGCACCAGCCTCAACTCGCTTAACTTTGGAGTTCCAACAGAACCCAAAGCCAATGAGCTCCCAAAAGGCCTCGTTTAGATCAGAGTTGCGCAGCAGCCCACTCTATCTAACACAATATTATGCCCTCTGGGCGGCCAAAGCCAAACTCGCAGGGTTTTGTTCCCAAGAGCTCACAGTGCAACTTCCCAGTGGGTCACCCATCATGGGATTACACCAGTCTTCACTCGCTTAACTTTGGAGTTCCCTCGGAATCCAAAGCCAGTGAGCTCTTAGAAGGCCTCGCACTAGATAGGTGTGTGCCTACACCTTTAAGGCACACCATCATTCCCTTCCTAGACCATTCCTCCCTCGCAGGAATGTGGGATCATTCACCATTCCCTCCAGGACACGGGTCTTACAATCCACCCCCTTAGGGCCCAGCATCCTCGCTAGCACACTTTCTGGTCGGGATTTGGCTCTGATACCATTCTGTAAGAACCCGACCCCCCTCGGTCAGGACTCGACTCATCTAGCACGATATTGTCTGCTTTAGGCCTCCTTGCCCTTGCCCTCACGGTTTTGTTTTTGGGAGCTCACGGTGCAACTTCCAAAAGGGTCACCCATCATGGAATTGCACCAGCCTCAACTCGCTTAACTTTGGAGTTCCCCCAGAATCCAAAGCCAGTGAGCTCCCAAAAGGCCTCGCGCTAGATAGGAGTGTGCCTACACCTTTAAGGAACACCACCATTCCCTTCCCAGACCATTCCTCCCTCGCAGGAATGTTGGATCGTTCACCGTTCCCTCCAGGACACGGGTCTTACATCACTCGCCGCAACCGTCTCTAGATCATCGTAAACACATTGCCGATCGATCTCAGAGGATACCATCAGCACTCATGAGTCGAGCCTCCCTCGGTCATTGCTCCCCGCGGCTGCTCGACAACAGGCAGTGCATCATAATCTCTCTGGAAAGAACACATCTACAGTCTGGAGGCGAGCGTCACCATCATCAATAAGGCCTCAAACGCGGAACATCACCAAATGGGTCATAGCCCGAAAATCAGTGTCCAACGGCACATCATATCCCAGGATTCCTCAAATCCTATAAAATCCACAACTGGGTCTCATGCCCGAAATATCTTTCATAAACTCATAACTGTGTCATAGCCCGACTTATCTCACGTTTGACTATACTCTAAGTCAAACCTCAAATCAACTGGGTCATACGCCCGAAAGATATTTCCAAAGTTGAAAACCAGTTCTCATTTCTAAAACACTTTCAAATCATCTTTCAACTATGACTCGTGCCCGAATATCGATTTCTCGTATCTCCGTGAAATCCTCCAAAATTGTAAATCAGTTTCTCAATTTCACGCCTTTCCGTGAAACCTTCGAAATCAAATAAAACACAAGCACGTAGTACACTCGGCCAAAGCCCAAATATAATATAAAACAGAAATCTTGAACTACGTAGAATAACGCATTTTTCTCCGAAAATTCCAAAAAATTCATATTTAAATCACATACACCCATGGCAGCTCAAAACATGTTCATAAACACATATAAAATATTTATGCATGCATCATATTCATAAAACAAAGTCCACTCACATACTGTCTATGATACGCCTTGATACTCCTACCATAAGCCTCTTCGAGCTAATCCAACCTCACCGGGTCATCCGGACCTGTCCAAAACATACTCAAAGGTTACTATCAGCCTAAACAAGTCCATATCAAGAACCCCCAACATTCCCGGAAAAGTCAACGTGTCCCAAACACGCTTCCATAGGCTTTAAACTTCATTTGACTAACCTAACGATCTCTGCTCGACTCGAAACCACCACCATTGGATTCGTATCGTCGAAACCTTTAAAATGGTCCTTGTAACGACCCGTCCCAAATACCGAGATTAAATATTAATTAATTATGGGTTAAAATGACTAATCGGGAATTAGTTGAGTGAAATCGGACGAAATGTGCAGAATGATTGTTTTGCCCCTAGGCGTGGGTAAAATATTGACTTTTAGTTCGAGCTGTCAAATGGACGTTGACCGATGACTGTGACGTAGTTCGGGACGTCACTAGTTCATAGATAGGTGGTACATCTGATTCCGACATTTGAGGAAGAAGTTATGACGTTCGGAAGTCGAGGGGTACTTTGGTAATTTGGTTGAAAAGTGGGCAACATGTTGACTTTTGACCCGGGAGGTCCGATGGCCGAGGGTCGAGGACCGTTACTAGATCGAGTTGATACGAATCCATAGGCAGGCGTCACGGAAGTAAAATCGATTAAATGTACGAACCGAGAGTTTAATTAAAATAATAATATAATATTGTAATCTGACCTAAAAGCTAGAATTAATTTGGACCATTGGATGAGTGACAAGTGTCACTCATCCCACACTCCCTTTTTCCTAAAACGTGGATCATGTTCCCCATTGGTCAAATAAAATAAATTATCATTTTATTCAACCAATCCCAACCGTCCATCTTATTCTCAAGATTGCATCTGCACCTTTCATTCTATCTTCCTTTTTTTTTGTTTCACTGATCAGATATTTCTCTCTCTCACTCACTTTCATTCTCCCTTTGCCCGTGAAGAAACCATTTCCACAAACATATCACTCTATCACCATACCTTCTCTGTGCTTGTGTGTGAGAAACTGAGATAGTGAGGGAATGACCGGGGTGGCTGAGACGTGACGATGATGAGCTGGGAACGACGGGGACGACGACGGAGGTAAGTATAACCCGAGAACCCGTTTGTGTTCAAAAATAGAAACATGAGTTTTAGTTTTAGTTTTGAATCCCTTTCGATCCTAACACAACCTAGGGACTCAGACGAGTCGAATGAGACTGGTTTCGAAGGTTGGGACGGTCGAAATGGGTGGCAGAACTTAGTTGCAGGTGGCAGGTCGTGTTATCTCCATGAACAAGTGAGATCTTGATATTTTTTTTCTTGTTTTTGAAGTTAGAAATCGAACCTAGGAAATTCGACGAACTTATGGGGAATTGAAATCACTGAAAATGGTTGAGGAACGGCTGAGAACCGACCAGGTCGATTCAGCTGTTTGGCTGAACCGGTTTGAACCAGTGAACCCGGTTCACCAGAGGAAGACGATGACACTGTTCACCGAGCGCGGGCTTCACGCGCAGCCGCTTGCGGCGGCGCGTGAAGGGTATTTTGGGGAAACTTCCAACATGACTTTTAATCTATTCAATGTAATGAACATTTTGGGACTGGTTTCGTGTTGATCGGACACCGTCTCGATATGTTTCGGGGTGTCCGAAGGTTTTGAATCGAGTTTAAAAATAGTTAAATATTCGGAAAAATTACGGGGCTTTAATAGAAGGTTAATGAAGAGGTTAGTGACCCTCTAGTGTGATTTGGACAGGTTTGGAAGTCCCGTGATAGTGATGGGGCCCGGGAAGGCCTATGGCACGCGTATCGAGGCGGCAGCGTAGGACGGCCTGTGAGTGGACTTTGGTTTTATAAATACTATGCATGCATAACTGTTTTATATGTTGTATATACGTTATTTCTATGATGATGATTGTGATTATTGATTTTACGTATGTTACACGTATTTCGAGATATTTTCTGTATTACACACATATCGAGGCTGACGGTTTTATTGTGATTTTACGTGCTTGCGGTTTCATGAATAATGTGATGAAATGTTTTGAAATTTGAAAGATGAACTCGGGCATGAGGCCCAATTGTTTTGGAAATCTCGAACTTGGAGTCCATTTGAGTTACGTAATTGGGTCGGAGGCCCAGTTGCTTTATGAAATCGGGCCAGGGGCCGAGTTGGTTACGAAATCGGGTTGAGACCCATTTGAGTTATATTATCGGGTCAGGGGCCCAGTTGGTTTACGAAATCGGGTATGAGGACCAGGTGGGTTATAAATGTGATTTCGGGTCCGGGACCCTAAATGGATTTGAATAAATGGTTTTGGATTTGAGAAATCAGATGTTTGGACTTGTAATGGTTTTATGGAAATTCCGGGCAGGCCCCTTGAGATGTTTTCAAATGATTTGATAAAACTGTTTTCCATAAACCATCTTGATACGAGGATATGTGGATGGTCTTCTCCAAGTGTCTGGGACACTGGAGAAGTCACGGTGCATTGCCTGCGAGGGGTCACTACACGGAGCAAGACTGTATAGTGACTCAGGTGCAGGATTGCTATGATATGACGTCTAAGACGTCCGACATATGGGATGTCAGAGATATGGACCCGATGAGACCCGGGGCAGCACGCGTTGCTTATACCGTGAGATATGACGTCTGGGACGCTAGGCATCTGGGATGCCCAGGATTGTTAAACATGTTTTCTTGAGAGGCTATTTGTATGGTTATTGATTATTTGGATTTTGAATTTATTAGATATATGAGTTGGTTTTCGGTATTCATGGATTTGGACAGAGACCCACATGATTTCGTTTACGGTTTTGGGCTGAGTTCCCACATTTGGTTTTGAGTTACGGTTTTTGGGCTAAGGCCCTAATGGTTTCTTTTAGTAAATGGTTTGCTTACTGGTTTCGATGCATGCATACGTTTTAATGAAAGGCATAAATATCTTTGTGAAATGTGTTTTATGAACTCCTTTATTTTCGTCCACTCACAGCCTTTGTTGTTTTTAATACCCTTTAGGTTGATCACGGATGCGATTGCAGCAGAGACTGGGACATCGCATGCCTCCTCCATCGATCCTTACGCACTCTAGAAGCCCCGAATGGGCAGTGGCATTAGGTTACCCCTTGTCTGACACTTCGTGTCAGACGGGAGCATAGCACATTCCAGGGTAATCCCAGGGGGATTGGGATGGGTCGTGTCAGTCCTAGTCCCACCTTAAAATAAGTGCCCACACACCCCCACGTGCGGGTCAAAGTGGCTGGTCAACATTGATAAAAAAGTTAACAGTGACGTCAACAAAGTCAATATTGCTGTCAGCGGTCAACGATCGACGCTGACATCATCGTTGACGTCAACAGTGACGTCATCACTGACATCTAACAATGATACATGTTAGTCTGACATGATGACGTCATCATCCCTGTCCTCTATTCAGGTCGACTCGGATTCCTACAATCGGGTCACGCAGACCCACGGACCTGACCCAGTCCGTTCTTCCAACTCCAGCCACCAAAATTGATGTCTTTGGTTCCAGTATGTTTGTACAGTCCTAGGGAATCGATCTATGGATTCAAAACACTAAAAAATGGCCTAGAAATTTACCTCTAATTCGAAGGACAGTCGCCCAGTTTTCCAGCCTCTTGTCTGGGCTACTTAGCCGTCATCCTCCGTTCAAAACCATCCTTAAACCTTCGTACAAGCCCAAAAACACACCCCAATCATTAGAAACTGTTCCCAACATTCAAAACAAAAAACTGAAATTCGAATTAAAAAGGGGGTTCTCGGGTTTACCTTCCTCCACCGTCTACAACGGCTCAGCCATCCTCCTCGCCGTCATCGTCTCACCCTTAGCCTCACTCTCTGTCTCTCTCAGTCAGTACAGGTGAGGGGGAAGGATTGGGATTGTGGTTCGAATGGGTTTTGGGTTTGGTTTGAACGAAATAGATGAAAGAGGATGGGTGCATGTATATGGGGTGATATGCAAGGGATGAGTGACACTTGTCACTCATCCATTGGACCTGGGAAAAATATATGGGGCCCACTCAAGACAAAATTCCACCCGTCTCGTAATTCGTGCAATAGATCCCCAAAACTTCTGTGACCCGTATCTTTCCCGTCGAATATCCAATTTCGACGTGCTGCTTATCTATGAACTCGTATTGACTTGATCTATGTAACTATCCTTGGTCCTCGTGCATTGGACCTCCCGGGTCAAAGTCAACTTTTTCCCCTTGTCTAGGGGCAAAATCATAATTTCACCCTGAATGTCTGGGAATCCTCAACTAATTCTCGATTATTCTCACTAATCTTCGGTTTAATCTTAATTAATCATAAAAATTTGGGACGGGTCGTTACATGATCTAACAATTTGATCCGTGATAGAAGCCATAAAGATTCGAGGGCTATGTTCGGAAGAGTCACCAGACATGGCGGTGTAAATTTTGACGAGAGAGAACCCTGCCAATACATGACTTAAAAAGGGCCGAGGGCTCAATTGACGAGACAAGTGTTGATACAAGGTTTCATACAAAACTAGAGATGCTTGTTTAAAAACACGACATCAAGATTATCAAATCAAAAGTAATGAATGAAAAATGGAAAAACAGGCCTAATTCAACATGTAAAATAAAATATCTCTTCTCATTTTATTTCATTAAAGGTCAAATTACAAGTGGGTAATAAAAGAATGGAGTTTCCTAACTTTTCGATCCATAAAGCCTTGAGTGAAGCCATCTCGATAAAAAGAACGATGCATATGATGGAGTTTCCTATCTCAGGAAACCAAACCACAAAAAAATATCACCCTTTTCAACACAGAGTGTTGCCAACTTATCCTTGAAAAGGGATGTGCGGTTCCCAACCTCTGCCAAGGTGTCCTCAAGGGATCTAGTGCGAGCATTTAGAGAAGCTTTATTGTGAAGGGTTTCATGTTTGTGCGCATTGATGGAAACAACAAGATGGTAAAGCTGGACCTCTAGATCTTGGATAATTTTTTTGTTGCTTCCGAAATTCATCTTAGAGACGTTGGTTGATTCGCTTATAATGAAGAAGAGGAACCCTAGACAGATGTTGGTTACTGGTAGACATGATAAGTTGGAAGAAAATGAGACAATAATTTGAGATGAGTGAACTTGCTTTATGGTGGTGAGTATCAAACATTTTGATCATTTCAGAATTAATAGAAGACTGTGAAGGGTATTTTTGGTAGTTCCATTTCATTAATGAAAGATATTACAAAAAAAATAGAAAAAAAGAGAGATCATTGTTGCGAAAGGGATGATGTCTCAGTTGAGAAGGAAACTCCAGTCATCACCCACTCCAAGGTACAAAGGAAGGCTTCTCCACAGTTTATGACCCTGTTCCACTCCATGACCGCAATGACCACAAGTTCCACCAACACAGATTTCTTTACTTCGTGAATATCATGAAGCCTCATTTCGCGTGCCCTAGCCAGTGCTTCCTCCTCAGCCTAAATTTTCTTCCAAAGAGCCTCTGCATCCTTCAGGTCTCGCTCGAGATAGAAGTTATGGAACGAGAGGTCATCCAACTTTGCTTGCAGTTTTGTACGAATCTTCTTTGAGTTTATAGAGCGGCTTGAGTGCCCGGAACGAAAAGAAGAATCCATCGCACAAGGCTTGAAAATGAAATTGTTTCTTTCTGCTAAGTCTTTTTAAACAGGGAAATATGAAATGATAGACGAAGCATAAGGTTTAAATATAGGGTTGCGTATGACTTTATGATATCATGATTAAAAAAAGGGCATGGAACTCAAAGCGTTTGAAATAAGACGACACATGCAAAATCTATAGATCTTTGAATTTCTGTTCATTTTACGTCGAGGCCATACATAAAGGTGTAACAAAGATCGAGATAACTAAGGGCCTACTGTTCTATAAAAAAATCCTAACATGGATTGAAGCCCAAGTATTAGCACCTGCAATTCAATAGAAACATGGTCGGCAAGTTAAGCTACGACCCGCGCTTGGTTCTCTTTTTTTTGAAGATTTTGTTCCTTGGCCAACGCCGCAGCTCTGATCGCTTATATTCCCGCTTAAATGCAGAGTGCTCTGCCTCTGTTGCTGCAAAAGTGGATTGAAGGCCTTCTGCATTAAGGGACATATCAATTAAGTGGCGACCTATCTAGGCACTCTCCTCATTACCTTGTAGAAAGTCCTACTGCATTGATTTCAATTCAGCCAAAGATGCAATCTCTGCCAGATGAACATTTTGGAGCCGACCTTTCTCAAACAACGTGCTCTACTAGCTATCCAAATTTTTTGCAATGGTCATGGCAACAAGGGCAAGAAGCGGTGAAGTGCCATAAATAGCATTCAGTGAGTTCCTAACTTCATCCGAATCTTGAACTTCATTCCCATTGGTAAGGGCTCCCAGGAAGCTTTAGATTACTTCATAATCGAAATGGGAAAGGACGAAAATAGAAGCTGGATTCGAAGGTCTAGGAGAAGGAGAAAGGAGCGACCTAACCTTTTGCTCCAAAAGCTAGATCTCTGGAGATACTTGAACTTGAAATAAGGATAGAGAGTTAGAACCAAGAAACATAAGGGAGATAAGGGCAGAAAGAATACATTTCCAATGCCAAGAGGGATCATGCATTCCCCACCACCAGGGCTGCTCTCAGAGATAGCCGCATGAGGAGTGTGCGGACTACCATGTACCTCTTCAAATTCCGAGAAGCCCACATCCGCTATCGGTGTATCCTTGATAGGTGACAGAGGAAGTGATTGGTCTATGGCTTTAGAAGCTTCTTCCAAGAGAGGAAACTGTGGAAAGAGTATAGTGGAAAGATCTCAATCATAGGCATTTTGAGTACCTGATGGAAATGCTTCCAATGGTGGAGTATCCGCATCAAATTCAAGAATGGATTAGGAGGAACATGATGCTAATGGTGGATCCCATGCTGTCATTTTTTCTTTTGGAAACCTCCCCTTTGCCTTCATTTTCTCCGCGTGTTAGAACCGCCCATACTTTCTTTTTCTTCATGTTCCAAGTAGTCCCTTAGGCTGGGTCTCTATCTTTGTTGGCCTTTAATTCTTTCGAGCCATTGGTTTTGGCCCAATGGGATATTTTTAGGTGTAAAAATTGCCCGTTGAATTTGAATTACTTTTGATTATAAAAATAATTAAAATTCATACGATCGTACCTTCTCCTTTTTTTCGCTTGTGTTGAACTTTTTTATCTAACTCAGCATTTTTTTAGCGATTTAAGCCATTTGAAAATTCACTTCTTTGAACAAGTTTTTGCCTTTATTTTTTAACTTCGAAAATTTTGAGAATTGCTTTCCGTTTGTAGCAATCGATCAAGAAAAATGGCTCCCAAAATAGTCCAGAAAGAGAAATCCCCCGTCGACTCATCATCCCCTGCTAATTTAGGGGTCGTTCCTACGTTCAAGACTCCTTGGATTTCGAGGGAAAGTTTTGAGGGTTGTCATTTGATAAGCCTTGAATTACGCATCATTTTATACACTTTATGCTTATTTTTTAATGTTTAAATACAAAGAAATTGTAGAAAATAACTTATTTTGTAAGAAATGTACAGAATTGGATAGAGCTTGGAATTATAAGAATTTAGGCGAAATAATCATCTCGATCGGATTTATATTGAAGAAGGTATGATTAAATGAAAGGAAGTCACCAAAAACCACTCAGGAATTCGGTAGGGGCCTACCGAATCCACAGAGACAGCCCAAAGTCGGATTCGGCCAGCGCATACCGATTCACAGTAGAGATTTTCGGCGAGCACATCCTGAACAGTGACCATGCCCTTTGACTCCGAATTCCAGCCCAAGTTTCGGTGCCTTTCCACCGAATCGTCTCCTATTCAATTTCCAATAGTTTTTTCCTTCTTTCTAATGGAATAATTGTCCAATTCAAGTTATGATTTTTTTTTCTTTTTCCAAAAGAAACCTTTTTTCCTTTAGGACTTCAAAAATAGGTCAGAAAGAGAAATCCCCATCGACTCCTCATCCCCTGCTAATTTAGGGGTTGTTCCTATGTTTAAGAATCCTTGGATTTCTAGGGAATGTTTTGAGGGTTGTCGTTTGATAAGCCTTGAATTACGCATCATTTTATACCCTTTATGCTTATCTTTTAATGTTTAAATACAAAGCAATTGTAGAAAATAACATATTTTGTAAGAAATGTACAGAATTGGAAAGAGCTCGGAATTACAAGAATTTAGACGAAATAATCACCTTAATCGGAGTTATATTGAAGAAGGTATGATTGAATGAAAGGACGCCACCACAAACCATTCAAGAATTCGGTAGGGGCCTACTGAATCCATGGAGACAGCCAAAAGTCAGATTCGACCAGCGCTTACCGATTCACAGTAGAGATTTTCGGCGCGCACATCCTGAACAATGACCGCGCCCTTTGACTCCGAATTCCAGCCCAAGTTTTGGTGCCCTTCCACCGAATCGTCTCCTGTTCAATTTCCAGCAGTTTTTTCCTTCTTTCTAGTTGAATAATTGTCCAGTTCAAGTTAGGATTTTTTTTTTCTTTTTCCAAAAGAAACCTTTTTTCCTTTAGGACTTCAATTTAATTAGCTTAATTCTTTTCCTTTTAGAATTTAAATTGTGAACACCTTTTTATTTGAGGATTAATTTTCTCCTATAAATAGAGAGGCATGGGTTATTTGTAAAAGGTCGCTCATTCTTTTTGTACCGAAACGCTGCTTAACCAATTTTCCCTTTCTAATAAATTCAAGATTTCTTGTGCAAGGTTAATTATACGATACTTCATCTTTTACACCTTCATCCGTGACTCAGTTGGGGGGTCCCCGCTTGTCTCAGCAAATAGTGCTCATTCACTTTGTATCCATAGGGTGTCTCGAAGAGAAAAAGTGTAACACGACCTCTTTACCTTATAGTTATCTCTTGTACTTGAATATTGCTTTTATGATCTGATTTCTAATATTATTCTTGGTGTTATGATTTGTATTGGTTCAATTTTCTATGTATTTTATGATTATAGGTTTTGTTATGTTCGTATGTTTGCGCTTAATGCTTGACTAGATATAGGGAGTTCCGAGTCTAGATCATTAAAAGTGTCATCGGGGGTCCCGGGCACGTACTTAAGAGAATATGCAAGTAACTCGTAAGGCTAGAATTAGAGGATTTCGTAGGTTGAAGTTAATAGAATTCATGAATGAGTTAGGTTAAATATGGGTTGACCATGTAAATAATAGATCAGGTTAGTTTAGATTAGTTAATCACGTAGGATAATAGAAACAGTCAACTAACCCATAATTAATTAATCAAATGATAACCATGCTTAAGTACCCTCAATTCCCAGTTAAGAATGTTCCTTACTTATCAATGCTACATCTACACAAAAGAGTTTAAATTTGCATATGTTTTTAGTAAGTGTTGAGTGTGACTTTGTGTTTACTTTAATGCTCAGTTTTAGCGTATCATCATTCGCTTGTTTGTGATATCCTTCAAGTCTGTGAAGTGGGGGACCATATTGATGGCGTACCAATTCTTCTTGCGGGATCTGATCGCCACTTCGTTTTGGGACCTTGTCGGCATGGTCAGGTACCATAGGACGCTGGCCCACTTTATGATATTCTATCTGGGTTCCAAGCTTCTTCAATTTATCGACGAGTTTTCTTTCCTTGGAGCGGCGTCCACTCGGGATGAGCCCATGTGTTCCTGTCCAGCAACAAATCGAAGATTTCCAATTGTTTTTTTGTAGGGGGTCATGAGGATGAAGGGGCTATATTAAAACAAGCTTTAAATTAATAGAGTGCTTCACTTGGTGAGTTTATCTAAATTGCCAACCACTATTGATATAAACTTACTTAGTGCTGCTTTGTGCTTCTGGAATAATAGCACCAACACATTTCATTTCGGTGTTGGTCATATGGCTCTAACCTTGATGGATTTGGCCGTTCTGTTTGGTCTAAATCCTTCTGGCTAGATTACTAATTTAACTGGCATGTTTACCAACCCGTACTCATCTAGAAAGTCGAATCCCAAGATAATCAAGGCCATTCCTCATAAATGTAACATACTTTCTCCATTCCCTAATGACTTCTAATCTTAACAAAGAAAGTCAATAACAAAGGGGTATAAGCTCTTCATTCCAATAACAAAGAATGTCATAGTGAATAGACATGTTACTTTTGATGAAGAAAAGGCCTGAGATTGGTCTTTGAAGGGAAGCACACCGGCTGTATTTGTTCATCATGATAACACTGATATTGGTGATGGTTAGCTTGCTGAAAATTCTAATGTTCATGCACTTAGATAATTATATGGTCACAAATGACGATGATGACAAGGATGAAGAGTGTATGAATTTTTCACTCTTTGCCGATTGTGATCATATTTCTTTTGATGTTGCTTGCTGTAAAGAACAATGGCTTACGGCTATGAATGAAGAAATCATTGCAATTGAAAGAAATGATACATGAGAGATGACTTCTAAAGTAAAAGGAAAGATTTCAATTACTGTCAAATGGGTGTACAAGAAGTGAGAGTCAAATGGAGATGTGGACCGCTACATGGCGACGTTAGTAGCCAAAGGCTACAAGAAAAAGCTAGGTATTATTTATTTTAAGGTTTTTTTTTCTCCTGTTGCTAGCCTTGATACCGTTAAAATGATTGTTTCAATTGTTGCTCATAATGTTTGGAACATATTTCAAATGGATGTTAATTCCGCGTTCTTAAATGGAACCTTAGAAGAAAAAGTCTATTTAGTACAGCTAGCTAGCTATGTAAAAAAGGTGAAGATGTCAAGATATATAAGCTAAAAAAGGACTTGTATGGGCTCAAACAAGCTCCAAGGGCATGGTACAATAAAATTGATTCTTACTTCATGGAGCATGAGTTTGAGAGGTGTCCTTATGAGCATGCTTCTTGTGCAAAGAAGGATGACAACAGAGATAGTGTGTTTATATGTTGATAACATGATTATCCCATGTAATAATTAGAAATTGATTGCTGATTTTAGGGAGGCCTTGGCATCTCAGTTTGAGATGACTGATATGAGTTGATGTCACACTTCCTTGGTATTGAGTGAAACAAACTGATCAAAGAATCATTATTTCATAGAGGAAGTATGCTGGAGATATTCTTAAAAAAGGTTCAAAATGGAATCATGTAATCCAATTATGACTCCATGTGAAGGAAAACTGAAGTTGTATGATGATGAATGTGAAGAATTGCTTAATTCTACTCGTTATAAGTAGTTGGTTAGAAGTTTAAGGTAAATCACTTCCACTAGACTTGATATCACATTTGGAGTTGGCCTTATTAGTATATTCATATAAGCTCTTCGACAATCATATATGCAAGCAGTAAAAAGAATATTGAGGTATGTGAAAGGCACACAAAATGATGGAATATTTTACTCAACTAACTATAGTGTTAAGCTTGTTGGTTATAAAGATTGTGTATACTGCAATATCAAAGAGTACTCTAGTATATGCCTTCCACATTGGTTATTGAGTTATCTCTTGGTCATCTAAGAAGCAGCATGTTGTGGCTCTTTCTATAACATAAGCAGAGTATAATGCCTCTACATATTGTGCCAATCAGGTAGTATGACTCCGAAAAATGTTTGAAGTTTTACAATACGAGAGGAAAAGTCCAACAACAATTTTTTTTCTGATAATAGCTCAACTAGTGCACTGACAAAGAATCCAGTTTTCCATGGAGATATTATGTTGGTGGTATACAAGCTCTTTCTAGTTACAACATTCAATTTAGAAACTTCCTTAACCTTGCTAGTATTCCTTATTCACCAACAAGGAGAGTTCTTTTCACCTGGACTAATGACCATAAGGATCCCGTTATTATCTATGAGAGATTGCATCGTTCTCTCTCCAAAGCTAGTTGGATCCAAAGGTTCCTAATCATTTTTTGACTCACCATGCAATTCAAGGCTCAGACTATGGTCCTATTACTTTAACCCTAACCAATAAACCTACTCAAAAACCTAGGGACTTTAAGTTGGAAGTCATGTGCTTTGATCACCCTAATTTCCAAAACTTGGCTACAAATGCCTGTAATAAATCTATTACGGGGAATTATTGTCAACGCTTCTCTACTCATTGTAGTAGTTCTACCTCTTTGGCCAAAAATTGGAATAAGCATGTTTTTGTCAATCTAAACAATCAACTACGTCTTATTCAGTCTCAGAGAATGAAAACCCCTTTTTTGTGTCCCTAGAAGGTTATGAGGCTGCTATCCAAGATGAACTCAATAGCTTGTTTGCTATTTAAGAATGTCACTGGGCTTAAAAAAGCTTGAGCAAACTGTCTCACTCTAGGTGATAGAAACAATAAGTGCTTCCACACGCAGGCCTTAACTAGGAGGAAGCGTAATAATATTGATAATATCTTTGATAATTTAGGAATCTAGCATGCTGAAAATAACTTTATGGTTAATCTTTTTTGTTAATTATTTTGAACAATGTGTTTTCCAAAAATAACTCTGTTTTTAATAATCATGATAATCCCTTCCTATCTTCTATTTGCCCTTGCATATCTTCTGTGTACAATGATTCCCTCACTAAACCTATCTTGAAGGTGGAAATTAAGGATGCGATCAAGGGCATTGAAGGTCTCAAAGCTCCCGAACCAGATGGTATTCATGCAGCCTTCTACCCTAGGTATTGGGATACTGTCAAAGGACATGTCTTCAATTTTGTAATTGATTTCGTCTCCAACCCTTTTTCTGACAGGACCCATCCCAATCCCCCGGGGATTAGTGCGAGATGACCCTGCTCCCGTCTGACACGGAGTGTCAGACAAGGGATATTTCCGACCTTTGCCCTACCGGGCTATCAGAGTACGCCAGGATCCGGAGGAGGCATGTGATATCTCGATCTCTGCTACAGCCCACATCCGATGTCAACCTGAAGGGCAGTCAAAACATTAAAAACTGTGAGTGGACAAAACAAGAGTTTATAAAAACATTTTAACGAGAAGACCTTTGTACCCTCCACTAAAAAGCATGCATGCATTCGAAAACCATTTATCCAAAACAAACCATATGTGGGACTAAGCCCAAAGCAGATATAAACCAAGGTCGAAAGGACCACAATGAAAACGACCATACAGGCCACTGCCCAAATCCTGTGCACACCTGTACACACCACATATCATATATCATATATCCATCACATACATATATATAAGTCACACAACCAATCCTGTCACGGTATCCAAAGCCACGCGCGCGCTACCCGGGTCTCAATCCGAGTCATCTCAAAGTCAAGATCAATGTCCGCAGACCACTGACCCTACCCGAGGTAATAGTAACCATAGCCTTCCTGAGAGTAAGGAACCCAACTGGGGGGTGACTCCACTCAGTCGGTGCTCCGTGACTACTCCGGGGTCCACCCAGGCCAACGACCCTCCCCGGAGGAGATAGTAGAACATGTAAAGGAAGGTAGACGAACATATATATACATAACATAAACATTCATGACCGGTTCCCCTGAACCGTCATGAATCCATAATATCCATAATCAGGTAACATGCCGGTTCCCATAAACCGTCATGTACCGTAATAACATAACCGAGGTAACATGCCGGTTCCCATAAACCGTCATGTACCGTAATAACCAACAAGGGTTCATGCCGGTTCCCATAAACCGTCATGAACCACGATACCATAACAAGGGTTCATGCCGGTTCCCATAAACCGTCATGAACCTGGGAATCCATTTAAGGTTCCCTGACCTGAAATCAAAACCGTAAAGTGATTGGGTCTCGTACCCGAACATAGGACACCAACTGGGCACCGTGCCCGGAATCTGAGGTCATATGCCCGAGACAAAACCAAATGGGTCTCATACCCGAGTTTATCATTTTGAAATCCAAATTCAGTTCATTTAAATCAATAAAGAAATACAGACCCGTATAAGCACCGTATAAGGACGAAACCTCGAAATACGTGCTTATACGTAACCACATAGAAATGCACCCATGGCATCATCAATCAAGTAATAAAACATATAATAAACATTTATGCATGCATCAATTTAGAAAACAAGGTCCACTCACAGACCGTCCGAGCTGCCGCCTCGATTTGCGTGCCATACGGCTCCCCGAGCCGATCACCGTCACCGGGACTCCCAAACCTGTCCAAATCGTAATATAAGGTTACTAACTACTTAATTAACCTCCTACCAAAGCCCCGTAATTTTCCCGTATTTTTAACTATTTTTAATCCCGAACTTAAACATTCCGATGCCCCGAAACATATCGAGACGGTGTCCGATCGACACGAAACCAGTCCCAAAATGTTCGTTACATCGAATAGAAGATTTCACATGTTGGAACCTTCCCCAGATTCCCTGCCACGCGCCCTCACGCGCCGCCCGAAGTGGCTGCGCGTGGGCTTCACGCGCCTCTACAGTACCTGCTGACGTCATCGCTGACGTCAGCATGACGTCATCTGACAGCTGTCAGGTCTGACATGTCAGACTCTGACAGGTGCCACGTGTCATGCTCCCATTGGTCCACGTTATTGTGTTGTCAGTGCCACGTGTCATCACGGCACTGGTCCACGTCGGTGCCACGTGTCAGCCCCTGATTGGGCCACGTCACTGACATGTCAGTGCAGACTGTGCACTGACATGTGACACGTGTCGCACTCCTATTAGCCCATTTTCTGACATGTCAGCTGACATTGTCAGATCTGACAAGGCTGACGTCATCGCTGACATGATGACGTCAGCAGGATGACGTCACCTGTCATCCCTTCCCTCCCGCAGGTCGACCCGAACGTCTGCAACCGGGTCGCCGTGACCCGCGGCTTGACCCGGCCGGTTCTCCCAGCTCCGGCCACCAAAACACTCCCCGTTTGTCCCATTCTCTTCGTCTCAACCCAAACTACAGTCCTATGACCTTAAAATGTAAGAAAAGCATCGAAAACACGTACCTTCAATCCAGCCATGGCGGCCGTGACTTCCTCCGCCGTTCACGGCCGTTCCAGGCCTTCCTAACCCTCGAATCCAATCCCAATAGACTCCTAGGGTCCCTAGAAACCATTCCTAATCTTTAGAAATCATCGAAAACCCCTAAAACTAAAAATCCAAATTTTGAGTAAAATGTACATCACGGGTTTTCGGGTTCCCCCGCCGTGGTCCGCCGCCGTGAGTCCTCGCCGTCGCGTCCTCATCATCACGGTCCCTCCTCACGTCACACATAAGATGGAAAATGATGAGATGTGGTGGTATGTGTATGGTGTGGTGTTTGAAAATGGAGGATGAAGAAAATGAAGAAAAATGGGATAATGGGTTTCGGGTGGTAAGGAACAAAGAAGAAGAGGATGGCTGATGAGAGAAGGAGAGATTGATGGTGAGGATTGATAGTTAGGTTGTAATGGATGGTTAGGATTAATAGTTGTTAGGTTTAATTATAAAATAATTAAAATAATAATATTTAATTATTTAGATCCACATTTTGGGGGATCAAAGCAATGGGATGAGTGACACTTGTCACTCATCCATGGGGCCCACCAAAATATCCACCCAATCAGATTTCGCCGAAATGTCCCCGTCTCGAAGTTCGTGCATAGTGAAATCGAACTTCCGTGACCCATAACTCTCCCGTTCGAAGTCCGATTTCAGTGTGCCGCCTGCCTATGGATTCGTATCGTCCTTATCTACGTAACGGTCTTCGGCCCTCGGCCATCGGACCTCCTGGTCAAAAAGTCAACTTTTGACCACCTACTCACCCAAATTACCAAAATGCCCTTGGGCTTCCGAACGTCATAACTTCTTCTACGAACGTCAGAATTGAACGTGCCACCTGTCTACGAACTCGTGACGTCACGAACTACGTCACGGTCATCGGTCAAAGTCCATTTGACCGCCCGAATGAAAAGTCAACGTTTTGCCACCATCAGGGGCAAAACGGTCGTTTCGCATCGTTCGTCCGATTTCGCTCTACTAATCACGGATTAGCCTCACTAATCGTGATTAGTCACTAATCTAATCATGGAATTTGGGACGGGTCGTTACATTTTCCCCTTAGTAATCTTAACCATACCAGCATTGCACTAATTCCCAAAGTGGATAAGCCTACTTTGGTTAGTCCTTTTAGATCTATTAGAGCATCCACAACAGACTAACAAAATATTTGGAAAACTTTAACTTAAATGGACCCAAAAGTTATTAATAGCTAGCCAGTTTTTAAAACTACCAAAATCAGACTCTATATTTTCACCAATTTAGAATTTTAAATTCAATTTTTTTTTTTCAAATTTGAATATATAAAAACATACTTTTCCTACAATGTCTAGTTTTTAACTAGTTATTTTAACGGGTCAAATAAATTTGTCCATTTTTGGTGAAAATTTAATCCAGTCAATAATTCGAGCAATTCACTGCATATATAGCAAGTTTTTTAATGGTTCAAATAGATATGTCAATTTTAACGGTGAAATCAGATAGAACGAATTCGGAGCCAAAGACAATAGCTAAAATTTCAAAGGGAAATCCATCTTAAGAGGAAAGGAGAGTAACAACCATAAACTTCAGGTCTTTATTTGGGAGACGATATATGTGACGAAATATATTTTCTGCTTCCAAGAAAGTAAGGAGCATTATTTTACTCAATGTTACCAACGTAATTTATGGTAAAAATTTTAAATTTTCTTACTTTCTTCTTTCTAATTGTTGAATGTGTAAAATTATTGTCAGGACTCGACCATCCTCTGTCAGGTCCCGACTCATCAAGTACGATATTTTCCGCTTTGGGCCTCCTTGCCCTTGCCCTCAAGGTTTTGTTTTCGAGAGCTCACGGTGCAACTTCCTAGGGGGTCACCCATCATGGAATTGCACCAACCTCAACTCATTTAACTATGGAGTTCCAATTGAACCCAAAGCCACTGAGCTCCCAAAAGGCCACGTGCTAGATAGGTGTGTGCCTATACCTTTAAGGCACACCACCAATCCCCTCCCATACCATTCCCCTCATAGGAATGTGGGATCGTTCACCATTCCCTCCAGGAAGTGAGTCTTACAATCCATCCTCCTTAGGGCCCAGCGCCATCGCTGGCACACTTCCCATTCGGGGTTTGGCTCTGATACCATTCTTTCAGGACCCGACCATCCTCTGTCAGGTCCCGACTCATCTAGCACGATATTGTCCGCCTTGGGCTTCCTTACCCTTGCCTTTACCCTTTTTTTTCGGGAGCTCACAGTGTAACTTCCTAGGGGGTCACCCATCATGGAATTGCACCAACCTCAACTCGCTTAACTTTGGAGTTCCAATTGAACCCAAGGCCACTGAGCTCCCAAAAGGCCTTGTGCTAGATAGGTGTGTGCCTACACCTTTAAGGCACACCACCAATCCCCTCTTAGACCATTCTTCTCGCAAGAATGTGGGACCGTTCACCGTTCCTTCCAGGACACGAGTTTTACAATTATCATACCCAAACCCTGTGCAGAAAATCGACCCTTCTGATCATCAGCTAAAAGCTGTGAAACATCAAAACCTCAAGTTCCCAAATACCAAAAAGAATCAAACTTTTCACAGCCCTATAAGAAAAGTCCGAGTCAATTAACAACCTAGAAACGAAAAAAATTTGGAAGTTCACTTTCTTTTCTTTAACGCAAATGATGATGAGTTTTGAGAATAAAGAAGAGCGTTTGTGAAGTAGGGAGGATGAAAAGGATGAAAGAGGTAAGAGAGAAACGAGACTAAGAAATGGCTAGCGGGAGGAGACTAGCTACTAATGACTAGTCTACTGTAAGCCCATTTTAATGATTTTGGATAAATTTTTGGTTAAAATTATCCAAAAGTTAAATTTGTCTACTTTATTGCAGATGCACTTAGCCTTTGCAATGTTTCCTATAAGATGATTTCAAAAAATCTTGTCAATAGACTCAAACCTATTTTGAAAAATTGTATCTCTCTAATCAAGCTGCTTTTGCTCTTGGTAGATCTATTCTAGATAATATCATTGTTGCTCATTAATTATCCAATGATTTCAAAATGAAGAAAGGTAATCCATGACCTGGAATTATAAGATAATTCCATGAAACCCACACACCGCTACAGTACTACTATAATGCATCGTCCTCACCCGTTTTATTGTACACGAGTGAGAACGATGCACTATAGGAGTAATGTAGCAGTGCGTGAGGGCGAGTAGATGGTATTTATGAAGTATGGTTAACATGAATTCTAATTTAGTCTATGTAACAAACTTTTTGGCGCAGGTTTCGAGTCGATCAAACACCGTTTTGATATAGTTTCACGTGTCCGAAGTTTTATGTTAAGTTTTTAATACGTATTTGAATTCTGTAAAATGAGGGATTGTATTGTGAGGTTACTTGGGATGTTAGTGACCCTTGATAGTGGTTTTGACAGGATTGTTGATTCCTCGAATTGCGGAGGAGCGTATGGCTCAAAATCTAACCTGCATGGATAGGTGTGAGTGGAAGTTTGTTGTATAAATTGATATGCATGCATAGTAATTTTTTCCATGATTTATTGCATGATTTGAGTTGCAATGGTTGAATTGATGTTTTGATATGATTATTTGATGATTTTATGGATTTAAATATCAGTTACTGGATATGGTTTTACGGATTTACGTGAAAATAGTATTTTGGACTTGAGACCGTATTGGAAATGGTTTGTGATTGTGATGAGTTGCTAGACAATCGAAGCTAGGGGTTTCCCAGGTGACCAGAACTTGGGATGATTGTTTCCCAGGCAGCCGAAGCTAAGGGTATTCCCAAACGGCTGATGAATGGATAATTGTGTCCTTGGCAGCCAAAACTTGGGGTGTTTCCCAAACGGCTAATGCTCGGGGTTATTGTTGTTAATATGGTCATGGTATTTGTTCTCATGCAGCTGAAGCTCAGGGTGTTTCTCAGACGGCTGATGTTCGGGGGAGTCAATGATTGACTTAGATTGGTTCTGGATATTGGTTTCCAGGTTTTTTCGTATTGTGATTTGATGAAATGGATTTTGGGAAATGTGGGCCACATGCTTATTATAGGTCCCACGGTTTTCTATATGATATGATTTGAAATCCGGTTGTCATGTTTTGCTCTATGCATGCATGTTTTATACGCTGGAGGGGAAAAGTGTTTATTTCTATCGAAATGTAATTTCGAAAGATATTATTTTTGTTCACTCGCACTTTTAATGTTTTTGATGACCATCTAGGTCGTGACACGAAAATCGGGGCTGATCGAGAGGTCGAGCTATGAGTGAGAATCAGTACAGCTACCCCTTGTTTGACAAGTGCTGAGCATGTATTTGGAACTTCGGTTGACTTGTCAGACAGGAGTAAGACCATGCTTGATTATCAAAATACTTTTGGGATGGATCTTGTAATGATTGGTCATGACTTGTATCTTGTAACGGCCCGTCCCGAATCCCAGGATTAGATTAGTGACTAATCACGATTAGTGAGGCTAATCCGTGATTAGTTGGGCAAAATAGGACGAACGATGCAAAATGATCGTCTTGCCCCTGGGCGTGGGTAAAACGTTGACTTTTCATTCTAAACGTATGATTACTATCATTCGACGTGGTCGAGTGTAGTCGATACGACGTGGGTGTTAGTGGTACGTCTGGTTGCAGACAAGTATTATGTTGGCTATTGGGTGCTAGTGTACACATGTAGTGAGATCAAATTATTTCCACGAGGTTGATGTGGAATCAGAATAATTGGAGTTTCGAGAACGAAACTAAATTAAGGAGGGAAAACGGTTGGAATTAGGTCGGTTGGAATTTCGAGGACGAAATTAATTAAGGAGGGAAGGTTGTAACGACACGTGCCGAATCCCAGGATTAGATTAGTGACTAATCACGATTAGTGAGACTAATCCGTGATTAGTTGGGCGAAATAGGACGAACGATGCAAAATGATCGTTTTGCCCCTGGGCGTGGGCAAAACGTTGACTTTTCATTCGGACAGTCAAATGGACTTTGACCGATGATCGTGATGTAGTTCGTGACGTCACGAGTTCATAGACAGGTGGCACGTTCAATTCCGACATTTGAGGAAGAAGTTATGACGTTCGGAAGTTTAAGGGCATTTTGGTAATTATGGTTAAAAGGGGCAAAATGTTGACTTTTGACCTAGGATGTCTGATGGCCGAGGGCCAAGGACTGTTACGTAGATCGGGATGATACAAATCCATAGACAGGCGGCACGCTGAAATCGGACTTCGAACAGAGAAATTATAAGTCACGGAGGGTCGATTTCACTATGCATGTACTTCGAGACGATGATGATTTGGCAATATCTGATTGGGCAGATATTTTGAGTGGGACCCATGGATGAGTGACAAGTGTCACTCATCCCATTGGCCAATCCCCTAAATTGTGGATCTACTTAATTAAATAATATTATTTAATTAATTTTATAATCTAATCTATCTTCACTTAATCCTAACCATCCATTCCATTTAATCTCTCAAATCCTAACCATCCATTTAATCCTCTCTCATCTGATCAAATATTATTCTTCATCTCCTTTGTCTCTCACAAAACCGAAACCCCACCATTTTCTTCATCCTCCATTTTCAAACACCACACCACACACATACCACCACACCTCACCATCATTCATCTTGTGTGTGACCGTGAGGAATGAGAGGAAGGAATGAGAGGCTGAACGGTGGCACACGGCGGCGGTCCACGGCGGGGAAACCCGAAAACCCCTGAGGTAAGTTTTGTTCAAAAATTCAAGTTTCGGGTTTGTTGGGTTTTAATCGAAACTAATGATTGGGTTGTGCTTCTGGGGACCCTAGGAGATGAATGGGATCTTTTTCAAGGTTTAGGATGGCCGGGAAGGGCCGTGAACGGCGGAGGATAGGAACGGTCGCCATGGCCGAATATGAAGGTATGGTTTTGGTGGGTTTTATTTAGCTTTTAACGTATAAAATGATAGGAAAGGATGTTAGGATTGTATTAGGATAAAAATGGGACAAATGGGTTTAAAAATGGACGGTTTAAGGGTTGAACCGGTCGAGCCGGTCCGATCAGGTTCGAACCAGTCGAACCCGGTTCGACCATCGGAGAAGATGACACTATTCACCGCGCGTGATCTCACGCGCAGTACCTTCATTGGGCGCGTGGGGGCGCGTGGCAGGTCCAATGGCAAAGTGTTCAACATGTGAAACACTCTATTTGATGTAACTAATATTTTGGGACTGGTTTCGTGTCGATTGGACAACGTCTCGATAATATTCGGGGCATCGGAAGGTTTCGGATGGGGATTAAAAATAGTTAAAAATTCTGGAAAATTATGGGGCTTTAGTGGAAGGTTAATTAAGTGGTTAGTAACCTTCTATTATGATTTGGACAGGTTCGGGAGTCCCGGTGATGGTGATTGGCTTGGGAGAGCCATATGGCATGCAAATCGAGGCGGCAACTCGGACAGTCTGTGAGTGGACCTTGTTTTCTAAATTGGTGCATGCATAAATGTTTATTATATGTTTTAATACATGTTTGGAAATTTCATGAGTGCATTATGTTGTGGTTACGTATAAGCACGTATTTCGAAGTTTCGACCTTATACGGTGCTTATACGGGTCGGTATTTCTTTAATGGTTAAAATGAAATGGTTTTGGATTTCTAAAAGGATAAACTCGGGTATGAGACCCATTTGGTTTTGTCTCCGGCATATGACCCTATTGATGACCTACGGGTCCGAGTCGTGGTCGCGGCAGATTCTTGGTCCACGGCGACAAACGACGTGACGCTCGCCTCAGGGTTGGGATGTGTTCCTTCCGGAGAGGTCACGATGCACGATTCGTGGTCGGGCAGCCTGGGGAGGCTCGACTTCGAAGTGCTGATGATTCAGGATAGCGATCGGTGATGAGTGCACCATGATCTTGTGGTGGTCGCGTCGGTTTATTCGTTCACGGCGACATAACAGGATTGAGGGCGGTCCTGGATGGATGGTTGCACGCATCACTATGATCGGAGTCGTGACTGACCCTGAGATATCGGGCAGGATGGCCAGCTAATGTCATATGTTCGGGCACGAGACCCAGTTGTTTTACGGTTATGATTTCGGGTCAGGGACCCTACATGGATTTCCAGGTTCATGAGGGTTTATGGGAACCGGCATGAACCTTTGTCAGGTCATTGTGGTACATGACGGTTTATGGGAACCGGGCATGGAGGATGTTGTCTATATGTATATGAATATAATGGCTATTATGGATCATGACGGTTCAGGGGAACCAGGCATGAATGTTTATGATATCTATATATATGTTCATATACCTTCCTTTACTTCTATTATCTCCTCTGGGGAGGGTCGTTGGCCTGGGTGGACCCCGGAGAAGTCACGGAGCACTGATTGAGTGGGAGTTGCCCCGTTGGGTTCCTTACTCTCAGGAAGGCTGGTTACCATAACCTCGGTTAGGGTCAGTGGTCTGCGTACATTGACTTTGACTTTGAGAAGACTTGGGTTTGTGACCCCAGGTAGCACGCGCGTAGCTTTTGAAACCGTGACAGGATTGGTTGTGTGAATTATATGTATATATGATATATCTGTTATGTGATATGTGATGTGCACAGGATTTAGGCAGTGGCCCGTGTACTTGGTTTCAGTATGGATATGGTTTTGGGCTGAGTCCCTTATGGATTTGGGCGGCGGCCCGTATATTTGATTTGATTATGATTTTGGGCTTAGTTCCCACAGATGGTTTCTTTCGGATAAATGGTTTTCGAATGCATGCATGCTTTTTAGTGAAGGGTAAAAATGTCTTCTTATGAACTGTTTTTATAAACTCTGGTTTTGTCCCTTCACAGCTTTTAATATTTTGATTGCCCTTCAGGTTGACAGCGGATGTGGACTGTAGCAGAGACCGAGATATCACATACCTCATCCGGATCCTGGCGTACTCTAATAGCCCGGGAGGGCAAAGGTCGGAAATATCCCTTGTCTCACACTTCGTGTCAGACGGGAGCAGGGCCATCCCGCATTAATCCCGAGGGGATTAAGATGGGTCATGTCATATCTCCTCAGTCTCCTTCTCTATTCTCATTAATAGCTCCCCTAACGGGCATTTTTTCCCTTCTCGTGGGATCAGACAGGGCGACCCTCTGTCACCTTATAGTTTCATGCTTTCCATGGAACCACTAATAAGGAATTTAAATCTTCTTTCTACTAGAACTAAGAATCGTGTTGGAATTCTGTCCTCTCTTTTGGTATTTGATTCTCTAATTTGGTGTTTGCTGATGTTTTTCTCATTTTTGGGAAATCCACTACCACTAATGCAAAAAATATATTTAATGTTTTGAATAATTTCTCCTCTAACTCAAGGCTCCAAATTAATTTCAATAAATCTTCTCTTTATTTTCTACCAATACCACTAATGCTTTAAGACTTTCTATGTCAACATTATGGTATACAACACAAAGCGACCATTGGTAAGTATTTGGGCGTCCATAATATCATCTTATGGAAGAATTCCACTAATGTGAATGAGTGTATCTCTCAGGTACAAAATAAACTTGCAGATTGGAAAAGCGGCACTCTATCCAGAGCCGAGAAATGACCCTATTGAGGTCCTGTATCTTAGGTATGCCTAACCATCTTCTGTCTTGCTTTCTCTATCCTCTTTAGCTAGCGAACAATATAAATAAAGAAGGCAGGAATTTCTTTTGAGGTTCTTCTGCGTCCTCCTCTTATTGCTTAAAAAGATGTTTGTAAACCCAAAAACAAATGAGGGCCAGGTATCACTAAAATTGAGGACTTTAATGAAGTGGCTATGGCCAAACTGGAATGGAAAATCCTTACAGACCATGAAAACCGGTGGGTCAAGCTTGTTAAAGCCAAATACCTGAAGAATATTAACATTTTCTTATGCCCCAAGAAAGCTTCCAACTCTTTTGCTTAGAAAGGTATTTGGATAGTCGAATTCTCCATTTTCGGGGAATTTGATGGATAACTAATGATGGTACGCATATTATCTTTTTCGGTGGTTACTAGGCTTTCCTCGCCACCTCACTAAGTTTATAGTTCAAAATCACCTTGAACAACTGGATTGGTGACTCATTGTTGATAACTTTATAAGCAATGGAAACGTGAACATTAATGCCCTAAATTTGATTTTGCCTAACCGTAAGACCCGATCTTGGAAGCAAGAACGGTGAGCAAGACCCGTGAGCTTGGAAAGGTAAGATCGGTGAACGATCCCACATCGCTCGGGGAGGGAAAAGTGAAGTACCTTATATGTGTGGGCACGTATCTATCTAACACAAGGCCTTTTGGGAGCTCAGTGGCTTTGGGGGGGATTGGAACCCCAAAGTTAAACGAGTTGAGGCTGGTGCAATCCTATGATGGGTGACCTACTGGGAAGTTGCACCATGAGCTCCCGAAAACAAAACCGTGAGGGCGAGGCCCAAAGCGGACAATATGGTGCTAGACGAGTCGGGTCCTGGCCGAGGAGGGTCGGGTCCTGACACTAACAATATTGTGAATTCTATCATTGTTATTCCCTTGTATGTTCCTAACTTTATGCAGGAAAATAAATTTTTTTGGGGTCCTAACCTCAAAGGTACTTTTTCTATTAGGTCTGTCTCTCTACTCTCAAGTGGAGGTGCCATGAGGCCCACACTCATGCCAAGTTGCTGAATAAGATCTGAAAGTTGTCAATTCCCCACAAGATTCGCTTCTTTTCTTGGCTTCTTATCCAGGGCCGTTTAAACACCAATGGAAGACTCTACATGCACCTTAACATTGATGATCCTGGCTGTAATCTTTGTGACCATGATACGGAAACTATCAAGCATGTGGAACCCAAAATCACCGGAAGAATGTGAAGCTGCCACGTGGCCCATAATTCCCGAAATGACCAAATTGCCCCCGGTAATAATACTTAAAGCCCAAGCATCGAACGTGACCCAAGCCCACAACGCTTACATAGCCCTAACATTGGGCCCAAATGGGAATAACACGTGGAAGCCTTTCCACTTTCGAGCTGTGTAACATGTGTTGGCACGCAAATTGAGCAGTAATTTTCCCACATTGAAACTATGGAAATTGAACATCCCACTCACCCCTATATAAGGGGAACACATTTCCCAATAAAGGTAATTATGTGCAACGCTACTTAAGCTCTTGAGATTTCTCTTTCGAAGCTGACTTAAGCATTGGAACGTTCTTGGTCGAACACCCCCAGGGTCTCGATCATTGAACGAACGTTATCTTACTGTTTACTTGTTTGCAGGGATCCTTGAGTCTTTTGAATTTTTACTTGTTTGCAGGGATCCTTGAGTCTTTTGAGTTAAAAGACGAATTCAGCTTCAAAAATTAGTGCTTTCATTGAGAGCTTGAAGATATTCAAGGAGAAGCTTTCACGATTATTCATCGTTCATCTTACTTCGTTCATCGTTCATAACATTGTTCGAAGATCTTGAACGTGTTCATAGTTCAACAACATTTCCATTCAAGATTTTCTAGACAAGCATGGCTAGGGTTCGTCAATCTGTTCGTTAAACTGGAGAATGTGTTTCTACCTCAACTGCTCAGACAAGGAATGAACCTCACATAGAGACTCCGGAGGAGCGCCCAATTCTTCCTCGACGTGTGTCCATAGAAGCACCCATAGAGACACAGGGAAGGATGCCAACCTTCAGCTTCGGAGCATTCCCATCTCTAACAAACCAAGTGTCTGTGCTAGGGGAAGGAACTTCAACCTTACAGCAAACAAGCTGGTGGATGGTGGGAGGAGCATTAAGGCAGAGTCAGCCCACTGTAAACATGGATCTACGGGACTTCCTGGATGGGCGCCACGACATCTCAGGAAGGAGTCACCACCAACCTCCTCAGGACAACTTGGCACAACAAGTAGAATGCTTGAGTAGCCAAGTTCAACTTCAGTCGAAGCTCTTGCAGCAACTCCTGGTAGAAAGAACAGCCCAAGAACCAGAGAGACATTCCACTTCGCGTAGACGACAAGAGAATGTTTCAAGGCGACCAAGGAAGGAAACAGTCTGATGTCGAACAATGTCTCGGGACACCTCGCTAGGTGAATCCGGTGAGGAAAGTCACACCCGCAGAGAAAAGAGTCCACAGTGCCCAAGACCATCAGTACTTGAGCGGCTTGGAAGTAGAGTCGGGACAGCTTCACTGGAGAAACGCTCATATGGAGTAGAAGGGAACACTAGACTCACCAGAAAACTCCAAGAAGATCTGCCCATGGCAGTAAGGGGGAGGACGAGGCTTACTCATCTACGCTACCTCAGAGGTCAATGGGAGAGACTCGAGGAGGTTCTCGGCGGATAGCGCATAATGACTTACTGCCTCAGGGAGGTGCACTGCAAGCTAATGACGTTCAAAGGATGTTGGACTGACACCTTCGTATTCAACGAGATGGCGATCTAGAGGATGATCTACGTCGTTAGATTCAGCTGTCCACACCCTTCTGAGGGATATTGAGGAAGCACCATTCCCTCAAAGATTTGCTACGCCAAACTTCAATCCGTTCAAAGGAAATTCTGACCCGATGAAGCATATAGACTACTACCGGGGAGTTATGTTCCCTCATAGACACAACGATGGACTCATGTGAAAGGTGTTTCAAGCATCCTTGCAAGGCCAAGCCATGACGTGGTTCAATCATCTCACCTGGAGGTTGGTCACTTCTTTTGAAGAGTTGGCTCTGGCATTCGTGAAGGAGTACTCGCAGCTTCGTACAGTTGAGGTAAAGGAAGACCATCTTTTTTCCATCTGGAAGAGAGCAAAAGAGACCCTCGACAAATACATTCGGAGGTATTGCGAGATAAAGTCTCAAATTGTTGGCTGTAGTGAGCTTGTTGCGGCAATGACATTCAAATAAGAGCTTTCCTGGGACAGCCAGCTCTACGGAGACATTGTCATGAACAATGCACGAAGTCTCACCAAGATGCTCTCTCTAGCAAAGCGTCATGCATGCTGGGAGGATGAAAAAAGTGTTGCACATGCACTAGATCATACCGAGACGAGCGAGAAAGCCTCCAAGTCGACATCACCGCGCAAAGAGGATGTTAGTGGCAAACTTTCTTATAGGGGGTTCAACAAGCGCAAGGCAAACCAAACTCCAAATGACTCAACCAACGAGAAGCCTAAACTGCAATTCTCAATACCAGTCCACCAGATTCATAATGAGATCAAGGACAATACTTGGTTTAAAATCCAGGACCCGTCAAGGGCGATCAAGAAAAAAGATGATAAAACAAAATGGTGCGCCTTTCATGAATGTTATGGGCACAATATCAGTACATGTATATTTTTCGAAAGATATCTCCAAAATCTCATGAATGAAGGACATTGCACATACTACATTAAGAAGAAGACTGCAGATCAGATGGAGAACAAAGAACCTAAGGAGCCCGCGTCAAAAGTGATCCGCATCAACTAGCTGTATGTCAAAATTAGAGAGATATAGAAGTCTATGAAGCTTTCAATTTTTATTTTCTAGTTGTCTTCTAATTCATGTAGCTTGCAATTGAATTATCAGTAAGATTGAAATTTTTTTCTGAATTCATACCAACATGTTTGTACAATTTTCAAAACTTATACCCTCTAGCATCAAAGCCTTCGACATCGAAGCATCTAAGCTTTCACCCTGCGAAGCATCTAAGCCTTCGCCCAACGAAGCATCTAAGCCTTCGCCTTCACCCAGCGAAGCATCTAAGCCTTCACCATGCAAGGACATCGCCATGCGAAGCATCCAAGCCTTTGTCATGCGAGCCATCCAAGCCTTCGCCTTGCGAAGCATCCAAGCCTTCGCCCTGCGAAGCATCCAAGCCTTCGCCCTGCGAAGCATCCAAGCCTTCGCCATGCGAAACACCCAAGCCTTCGCCTTGCGAAGTGTAACGACCTGTCCCAGAATTCGGGGTTAGGTTAGTAACTAATCATGATTAATGAGGGTCAAGCGGTAATTAGTTGGGCGAACTCGGACGAACGGTGCAAAATGACCGTTTTGCCCCTAGTCGTGGGCAAAAAGTTGACTTTTTGGTGGGACGGTCAAATGGACTTTGACCGATGACCGTGACGTAGTTTGGGACGTCACGAGTTCATAGACAGGTGGCACGTTTGATTCCGACGTTCGTGGCGAAAGTTATGACGTTCGGAAGTCCAGGGGCACTTCCGTAATTTTGACAAAATAAGGGAAAATGTTGACTTTTTGATCGGGAGGTCCGAGGGCCGAGGACCGAGGACCGTTAGGGTGGTCTCGATGCCCCGAGTACAACGACAGGCGGCACACGTGAAACGGACATCGGATGACCGAGTTACGGGTCACGAAAGGTGAGGGGCAATTTTGTAATTTGCCAACTGAGGGCATTTTGGCCATTTTACCAACTGGGTACTGTTCACCACCGTGGGAGACAACCTGCACGGCCGTGCCGTGGGGGTCTGAGCGTGCAAATTGTTTATGGAACCCAATGGCTCGTGATGGGTGCTAATGGACTGAAGAGGGAGTTGTTTAATACAGTGCGGGGACGTGTTTGTTGCAGAGGAGTGTTCGGGCAGTGCCCGGGTGCACGATGCCGTGAAGGTGTTCTGATTTTGGAGGACATAGTACCTGGTGCGTCGAATTGGTCTAACTGAGCGTGGGGGCAGAGACTGAAGACAGTGCACGGGTGTGTTGGTAGAGGAGAGATGCGGGGCACAACCGCACAGTGAACTGTGCTGTTACATTTGAAGTTGGGAAAACAGAGTCTGGGGAAGGATTGCCATTTCGACCTCCCCAATAATGGTTTGGAGGGAAATGAGCGCTGGGGAGGAATGAGAGAAACAGAGGCTTGAGTTGGTGAGGAAAACGGGGGGATTGAGTGAAGGTTTTACAACTGGAACCCGAAACTCGTGTTTGGGCAAATTCGAATCCGAATTTGAATTGTAGGCTGGCCCAGGTCGAATTAAGGTTCGAATAAGCTTCCTGGGGTCTTAGTTAGCTGATCCAAATCGCGGATGGCAAGCTTTGAAGCTCCTGGAGCCACGAACGTACGTCGTGGGTGGCCGGAAAATCGAGCTTTGTGTTCGTGCAATTGGAGGTAAGTGTTGTGAAATTGATTCCCAAATAATCCTTTCCAGGAGGCTACGATGCTATACTATCATTTAATTGAGAAATTACTTGGTTATACGATGAGTTCAGATGAGGAACTCGTTTGAGGATATCGCGTTAAGTCGAGATGGTTAGAGGTGATGACGCCTGCAATGGATGTTGCAGATCCCTAATTAAACTGGTTGCGAAGCTAATGGACTGCTGAATTGATCAAAATGGTGTCGAATTGAGGGAATGCTAGCCGGGTCAAGTCGCGGGTTAAACGGCCCGTATATCAGGAAGCCGGGTGAGGACGATGACTGTGCCTGTCACTGTAGCAGGCGCGTGAGTGTCACGCGCAGCCGCTTGCGGCGGCGCGTTACGGCGCCTGGACCCGAATTTCAAGGTGAACCCAACATGACTTTTGTCCTACACATTGTAACGAATATTTTAGCGTTGGTTTCGAAATTGTCGGACACCGTTTCGATGTGGTTCCGAGGGTCCGAAGATTTCCGTTACGTTTGTAATTAACGATTAATTCCCGGAAAATTATGGGAAATTAGTATGTTGTTATATAAGCCCTTAATGACACTAAAGTATGTTTTCGGGCAGGACTCGAAATTCTGGAAAATATCGGAAATTATGGGCATGCGTGCGGCGCGAAACCGAGCCTTAAAATTGGTGTGTGAGTGGACTTGCTTTCAAAATTTAATGCATGCATAAATTATTTCTATGAGTTTATGATTGTGATTATAAGTTGTGGTTGATTTTGATTTCCGTACTTATACGTATTCGGTTCCCGTATTTATACGTATTTTTACTATACATGTGAAATTACACGTATTTCGAGGCTATGGTCACTCGTGTGCTTAATGATGGTTTAATGAAAGAAGTTATATGGAATGGGTGTAAAATGATTTAAGAAGGTTGTTATGATTTGCGAGTGTGACTTACGGTTTTGACACGTTTTTTTAGAACGTTCCAGGTTTGCACGTTTTACGAAATTTCGAGTTATTGTGATTTGATCACTGTTGATGTTTGAATCTGGGAATTGAAATGAGACTTGTAATTTTGAGGTTTTAAAAATGGGTATTGAGTACGTTTGGATTGGACCATGATTTTGGTGATTATGATTGTGGTTTTGGTGTGTTGAAAATAAGATTTGAGAAAGAGGTGATTTCCAAGAATTAAAATGGATTTGAAAAAGGGTGGTTTCAAGCTTAATGCTCGGGGCAAAATTAACTTTGATTTACGAGATTTCGGTTTTCGAAAATAATAAAGTGGATTTCTTGGTTTGGGTTCGGGATGATGCTTCCGGATGCCGGCTTACGGAATCATTATTTCGAATTCGAATTCGGGAATGAAAAAGGATTTAATAAAGTGATTTGGTATGATTGTACATGCCCCGTGTTTAATGATAATTTGATTATGTTTGTGAAGTAGGATTTGGAGAATTGAATGTGGAAATTCGGACCATGCGTCCTGTTGTGAAAAATGTGGTTTTGGGTTGGATCCCACGTTGTCGTGATTGATAAACTGTTTTGGGGTTTAAAGACCCGTTGAAAACTGCTTGGGGTTTAAAGACTCGTTGTTGTGTTTGAAAACTGTTTTGGGTTTAAAAACCCGGTGCTATTGCTGGAGCACGTTTTGAGTTTAAAGACTCGGTTAATTGATGACGGGTGACAGGACCCATCCCAATCCCCCCGGGATTAGTGCGGGATGAGCCTGCTCCCGTCTGACACGGAGTGTCAGACAAGGGATAATTTCGACCTTTGCCCTCCCGGGCTATCAGAGTACGCCAGGATCCGGAGGAGGTATGTGATATCTCGGTCTCTGCTACAGTCCACATCCGATGTCAACCTGAAGGGCAGTCAAAATATTAAAAACTGTGAGTGGACAAAACAAAAGTTTATAAAAACATTTCATAAGACATTTGTACCCTCCACTAAAAAGCATGCATGCATTCGAAAACCATTTATCCAAAACAAACCATATGTGGGACTAAGCCCAAAGTAGATATAAACTAAGGTCGAAAGGACCACAATAAAAACGACCATACGGGCCACTGCCCAAATCCATAAGGAACTCGGCCCCAAACCATAAAGAAACCAAGTACACGAGCCACTACTCAAATCCTGTGCACACCTGTGCACACCACATATCATATATCATATATACATATAAGTCACACAACCAATCCTGTCACGGTATCCAAAGCTACGCGCGTGCTACCCGGGTCTCAATCCGAGTCTTCTCAAAGTCAAGGTCAACGTCCGCAGACCACTGATCCTACTCGAGGTAATAGTAACCATAGCCTTCCTGAGAGTAAGGAACCCAATTGGAGGGTGACTCCACTCAGTCGGTGCTCCATGACTACTCCGGGGTCCACCCAGGCCAACGACCCTCCCCGGAGGAGATAGTAGAACATGTAAAGGAAGGTAGATGAACATATATATACATAGCATAAACATTCATGACCGGTTCCCCTGAACCGTCATGATCTATAATATCCATAATCAGGTAACATGCCGGTTCCCATAAACCGTCATGTACCGTAATAACCAACAAGGGTTCATGCCGGTTCCCATAAACCGTCATGAACCATGATACCATAACAAGGGTCCATGCCGGTTCCCATAAACCGTCATGAACCTGGGAATCCATTTAAGGTTTCCTGACCTGAAATCAAAACCGTAAAGTGACTAAGTCTCGTACCCGAACATAGGACATCAACTGGGCACCGTGCCCGGAATCTGAGGTCATATGCCCGAGACAAAACCAAATGGGTCTCATACCCGAGTTTATCCTTTTATAAATCCAAGCCATTTCATTAAAACCAATAAAGAAATACAGACCCGTATAAGCACCGTATAAGGCCGAAACCTCGAAATACGTGCTTATATGTAACCACATACAAATGCACCCATGGCATTACAAACAAGCATTTAAAACATATAATAACATTTATGCATGCACCAATTTAGAAAACAAGGTCCACTCACAGACCGTCCGAGCTGCCGCCTCGATTTGCGTGCCATACGGTTCCCCGAGCCGATCACCGTCACCGGGACTCCCAAACCTGTCCAAATCGTAATAGAGGGTTACTAACTACTTAATTAACCTCCCACTAAAGCCCCGTAATCTTCCCATATTTTTAACTATTTTTAAAACCGAACCTAAACCTTCCGATGCCCCGAAACATATCGAGACGGTGTCCGATTGACACGAAACCAGTGCCAAAATGTTCGTTACATCGAATAGATGATTTCGTATGTAGGAACCTTCCCCAGATTCCCTGCCACACGCCCTCACGCGCCGCCTGAAGTGGCTGCGCGTGGGCTTCACGCGCCGCTACAGTACCTGCTGACGTCATCGCTGACGTCAGCATGACGTCATCTGACAGCTGTCAGGTCTGACATGTCAGACCTTGACAGGTGCCACGTGTCATGCTCCCATTGATCCACGTCACTGTGCTGTCAGTGCCACGTGGCAGTCTGAAATGTGCCACGTGTCATCACGGCACTGGTCCACGTCTGTGACACGTGTCAGCCCCTGATTGGGCCACGTCACTGACATGTCAGTGCTGACTGTGCATTGACATGTGACACGTGTCACACTCCTATTGGCCCATTTTCTGACATGTCAGCTGACATTGTCAGATCTGACAATGCTGACGTCATCCCTGACATGATGATGTCAGCAGGATGACGTCACCTGTCATCTCTGTCCTCCCGCGGGTCGACCCGAATACCAGTAACAGGGTCGCCGTGACCCGCGGCTTGACCCGGCTGGTTCTCCCTGCTTCGGCCACTATTTCTCCTCCCGTTTGTCCCATTCTACTCGTCTCAAACTAACTTAGAGTTCTATGGGTTTAAAAACTAGAAAACGGGTCGAGGTAATTACCTGTGATGCCGAGAACAGTCACCCAGCCTTCGGCCGTCTGCCTGGGCTGCACCGCCGTCCTCAGCCGTTCCTTTTGATCCCATTAGCCTCCTCGAGTCCCCAAAAACCCAACCAAATCATTAGTTTCGATCCAAGACCCATAAAACCCAAGTTTTGAATTTCAAACCCAAAACCTACCTTTTCGGGTTTCCTCCCGCCGTGAGCCGCCGTGGCTCTGGCCGTCTCCGTCCAGTCCTTCCTCGTCTCACTCACACTATCACTCCGGTCTCAGTCACAGGTGGTAAGGGGATGTGTGTTGTGTGTTTTGAAGAAAAATGAAAATGGTGGATAAGGGGGGTTCGGGTTTTGTGTTTGGAGAAGAAGAAAATGAAAAGAAATGAAGATGATGATGTGGATCTGGTGAGAGGAGTGAAATGGAGGGTGAGGATTGAGAGATTAATTGATAATGGATGGTTAGGATTAATGGTTGTTAAGATCAATTATAAAATAATTAAAATAATAATATTTTATTAATTAGATCCACAAATTAAGGGTATTGACCAATAGGATGAGTGACACTTGTCACTCATCCATGGGACCCACTAAAAATATCTGCCCAATCAGCTTTCGCCAAATCATCCCCGTCTCGAAGTTCGTGCATAGTGAAATCGAACTTCCGTGACCCATAACTCTCTCGTTCGAAGTCCGATTTCAGTGTGCCGCCTGTCTATGGATTCGTATCGTCCTCATCTACGTAACGGTCTTTGGCCCTCGGCCATCGGACCTCCTAGTCAAAAATTCAACATTTGACCATTTTGACCAAAATTACCAAATTGCTCCTAAACTTCCGATCGTCATAACTTCCTCCTCGAACGTCGGAATTGAACGTGCCACCTGTCTATGAACTCGTGACGTCACGAACTACGTCACGGTCATCGGTCAAAGTCCATTTGACAGCCCGATTGAAAAGTTAACGTTTTGCCACGATTAGGGGCAAAACGGTCATTTCGCACCGTTCGTCCGATTTCGCCCAGCTAATCACGGATTAGCCTCACTAATCGTGATTAGTCACTAATCTAATTATGGAATTTAGGACGGGTCGTTACAACCTTCCCTCCTTAATTAATTTCGTGCTTGAAATTCCAACTGACCTAATTTCAACCGTTCTTCCCTCCTTAATTAGTTCCGTTCTCGAAACGCCAACTATCCTGATTCCACATCCATCTCGTGGAAAGTAGAATCGACCCCGAAATACGTGTACACTCGTACACCAACCAACTAGAACAATACTTACTCGTCTGCAACCAGACGTACCACTAACGCTCATGTCGCCTCGTCTACATTCGACCACGTCGAATAGCAGAAGTCGTACGCTCCGAACTGACACCACCTGTCAGTATCAGAGTAGCCCAAGCATCCTATGATCGACCCACTTGTCAAATCTACCCTTTCGCTGACACAACAACTCGACGGTTCCTTACTCAATCACTAATATATCCTGACGTCTGCTCCCACTGGGAGTCATCAGACCTCACTCAACGATCCACGCTGACACCTCCGACAGACCGTCACCACTTGACAGTCGTCAGTCGAAAACTAACACTATACTCCCTTGTGGTTATACTAACCACCAACTCACTCAGCCGGAGTATACGTATACCAACATCTAACTCGACCTGTGTGTAACTGGACCCCTCATAAAAACTATGACCCAATGCACAGTATCCAATGTTCAGTCCACGACCTCAACTAATCCAATGGTATCGGAACTAAGCCGACTACCAACACGCTCACCAACGTACTACGAGTATAACCTATATACCGTCACTAGGCACCACAAGTCTGCCCAGTGTCGTACCTCGAACTACGTACAAGGTACAGACGTCTATCCATCAACCTAACTACAACCACCTAGGTCATAGCCAAACACGTTTATATTTTGGAGTCTATCTGTCAAATCCAGCATTAGACAAATCGAAACTCCAACCCATCATCTATTTCCAAATCCGAATCCGAATCCGCAATTTTGTAAGAAATCCCGAATTCAAACCCAGAACCCATATCCATAACCATGTCCAAATCCGAATCCGAAATCATCATTCCGTTAGCTAGCATTTGGAATAACCATTCCGAACCCAAATCCATAAAAAGAAAATCCACAGTCAAGCTCTAGAATCAAATCCTGAATCTTCACCCAGAATCCGATTCCAAAACCCAAATACAAAAATCCTCTTTCAAGTTCCAAAATCAAATCCTGAATCGTCATCCAGAAATCTGATTCCGAAACCTGAAATTTCGTTCACATCTACCGAGACGTACCATAATCGAACCTATCGGTTACCTGCTTAACCGATTACCACATTACCATCGATTGACTTCATAGGGAAGCCAATCCCAACATCAACACCTCTAAGGCCGACCATATCCGACCACGTCGGAAAACTACTCATCGGACAACTACTCAGGCGAGTAATAAGCCATATGGGATTTACCTCGAAAAGAAGTTCAGTCCCATCATGCTCCACTCAACATCCAAGTAAGAGTAATAAACTCTCCACCTATCTGGATCATCAAGATCACGATCCAGATCCACCACTACGTCAAACGACTATAGACGTCACGATCGAGACTGTGGGTCCTCCCCAATCACCTCGTATCGATCCTTGGCATTCCACCGTGGAATACTATGACATCAAGATCCATCCTCGTGAATGCAAATAAAACTCCCTGCACTCACCACACCACGTAATCCAGCCTCGTCTGCCACCAAGCAGAAAATGAGAAATCTCAGTCACCTAACTTCGATATACACAACACATGCTGATGACCCAAGACAAATCCTGGGTCCACCAACCAATACACGATCAGTGTACCAGTGATACAACCATCATCTGCCTTAGCAGAACCTGAGAAGTCACCCTAATAACTTCGAATTACCCAATACCAATGCGAAAAGCCCGCACTCCTCGTGTCACCCCAATCGCAATTCTCGCGATTCCGGAATTCCAACCATATGGAAACCAACACACTCGGACATCAACCACGTGTCCATCACCAATTTAACTCTATCTGAGATCCACTCTTGAACCACAGATACCGAACATATGTCCATTACGACGGATGTGACTCAACGTCATCGCAATCACCGGCACCAGCACCAGCACTAGTACCAGTATCAACACTATCACCTATCAGCATCAGCACAAAGTGTCCATACTAGCATCAACAATAACACTAGCACACCATGTGCAAAATTGACAACCCTGGATCTCTGCTCATACTGAACGACGATCCCATACCTCTACTCATATTGGAGAAACTCTGTCTCCCTCGTACCCGACAACTCTGGGTACAGTCACCCTGAAAACTCATGCGAGAAAAGGAAACGTCCCCTGAACGTCCCCGATTCCCAACAACCATATCTACGACCACTCCCGGTAGTAGTGCCTGCCACAAACTCATGCAGACATAACTACCAGGCACCGCTATCGAGACTCCGCATCCAACGGAATCAACCGCTCGTATTAACCACTCCTTATCCCACTCAGGGATTCCATCGACAAGTACCAACCCTGATCACTTGTCAAACCAATCACTAACTAGTCGTAACTCGACTCAACCAATGTCGTCTACCAGGTCATCCATGACCGTAGTTGTACCAACAATCCATCACAACTAATATAGTACGACAACCTACTAGGTCTAACCGATAAGTACAACCTCGACTGCGAAGTGCAATCCCCACACAAGCTGACATGACTAGACCGACTAACGAATCCAAATCCGAATAGTCGTCAAAGTCACACCACTCGCCAACTTGCCTTCCCGAACCATACACATCCTACCATAGGATTCCACGGTCACCCCTAGAGTTCCGCAGAACCCAACTGCATAAGGCAGTAAAATCCACAATCTGACCGACTCCGTGGTCTTGACATCGTAATGACGTTAATCCAATCCTACCGTAAGTCCAATCAGGATCCTCGAATCTGGCTGCTAACTGCCGACTGCAGTAAATCCATTTAACTCAACATAATCTGACCATCTAATGGTCACAACGTCGAATCAGTCGTCGGAACCGATCCTACGACATCGTGAAGACGATCCCAACTAACCGTCTCACGATCACACTCTAGAATACGAACACATTAATCCTTCCGTAGGGTCCCACACTGTCAACCTTGACAGAACTATGGCAACCCCGGCCTCAAATGCCAAACCAAGGCATGCCAATCCTACTAACTATCGTACCGGCACCCTAACTATCAGGTTGATCACGAACTGTAGCTAATTGAGATATCACACCCTCGACCTGCGTACATTCCAAGAGCTCCGCGGTTGCTCGAATAGAGACAACCCCGCTCTGATACCACGTTGACAGGACTCATCCCAATCCCCCCGGGATTAGTGCGGGATGAGCCTGCTCCCGTCTGACACGGAGTGTCAGACAAGGGATAATTTCGACCTTTGCCCTCCTGGGCTATCAGAGTACACCAGGATCCGGAGTCTCTGCTACAGTCCACATCCGATGTCAACCTGAAGGGCAGTCAAAACATTAAAAACTGTGAGTGGACAAAACAAAAGTTTATAAAAACATTTCATAAGACATTTGTACCCTCCACTAAAAAGCATGCATGCATTCGAAAACCATTTATCCAAAACAAACCATATGTGAGACTAAGCCCAAAGCAGATATAAACTAAGGTCGAAAGGACCACAATAAAAACGACCATACGGGTCACTGCCCAAATCCATAAGGGACTCGGCCCCAAACCATAAAGAAACCAAGTACACGAGCCACTGCTCAAATCCTGCGCACACCTGTGCACACCACATATCATATATCATATATACATATAAGTCACACAACCAATCCTGTCACGGTATCCAAAGCTACGCGCGTGCTACCCGGGTCTCAATCCGAGTCTTCTCAAAGTCAAGGTCAACGTCCGCAGACCACTGATCCTACTCGAGGTAATAGTAACCATAGCCTTCCTGAGAGTAAGGAACCCAACTGGGGGGTGACTCCACTCAGTCGGTGCTCCGTGACTACTCCAGGGTCCACCCAGGCCAACGACCCTCCCCGGAGGAGATAGTAGAACATGTAAAGGAAGGTAGATGAACATATATATACATAGCATAAACATTCATGACCGGTTCCCCTGAACCGTCATGATCTATAATATCCATAATCAGGTAACATGCCGGTTCCCATAAACCGTCATGTACCGTAATAACCAACAAGGGTTCATGCCGGTTCCCATAAACCGTCATGAACCATGATACCATAACAAGGGTCCATGCCGGTTCCCATAAACCGTCATGAACCTGGGAATCCATTTAAGGTTCCCTGACCTGAAATCAAAACCGTAAAGTGACTAGGTCTCGTACCCGAACATAGGACATCAATTGGGCACCGTGCCCGGAATCTGAGGTCATATGCCCGAGACAAAACCAAATGGGTCTCATACCCGAGTTTATCCTTTTATAAATCCAAGCCATTTCATTAAAACCAATAAAGAAATACAGACCCGTATAAGCACCGTATAAGGCCGAAACCTCGAAATACGTGCTTATACGTAACCACATACAAATGCACCCATGGCATTACAAACAAGCATTTAAAACATATAATAACATTTATGCATGCACAAATTTAGAAAACAAGGTCCACTCACAGACCGTCCGAGCTGCCGCCTCGATTTGTGTGCCATACGGCTCCCCGAGCCGATCACCGTCACAGGGACTCCCAAACCTGTCCAAATCGTAATAGAGGGTTACTAACTACTTAATTAACCTCCCACTAAAGCCCCGTAATCTTCCCATATTTTTAACTATTTTTAAAACCGAACCTAAACCTTCCGATGCCCCGAAACATATCGAGACGGTGCCTGATTGACACGAAACCAGTCCCAAAATGTTCGTTACATCGAATAGATGATTTCGTATGTTGGAACCTTCCCCAGATTCCCTGCCACGCGCCCTCACGCGCCGCCTGAAGTGGCTGCGCGTGGGCTTCACGCGCCGCTACAGTACCTGCTGACGTCATCGCTGACGTCAGCATGACGTCATCTGACAGCTGTCAGGTCTGACATGTCAGACCCTGACAGGTGCCACATGTCATGCTCCCATTGATCCACGTCACTGTGCTGTCAGTGCCACGTGGCAGTCTGACATGTGCCACGTGTCATCACGGCACTGGTCCACGTCTGTGACACGTGTCAGCCCCTGATTGGGCCACGTCACTGACATGTTAGTGCTGACTGTGCACTGACATGTGACACGTGTCACACTCCTATTGGCCCATTTTCTAACATGTCAGCTGACATTGTTAGATCTGACAATGCTGACGTCATCCCTGACATGATGACGTCAGCAGGATGACGTCACCTGTCATCTCTGTCCTCCCGCGGGTCGACCCGAATACCAGTAACCGGGTCGCCGTGACCCGCGGCTTGACTCGGCCGGTTCTCCCTGTTCCGGCCACCATTTCTCCTCCCGTTTGTCCCATTCTACTCGTCTCAAACTAACTTAGAGTTCTAAGGGTTTAAAAACTAGAAAACGGGTCGAGGTAATTACCTGTGATGCCGAGAACAGTCGCCCAGCCTTCGGCCGTCCGTCTGGGCTGCACCGCCGTCCTCAGCCATTCCTTTTGATCCCATTAGCCTCCTCGAGTCCCCAAAAACCCAACCAAATCATTAGTTTCGATCCAAGACCCATAAAACCCAAGTTTTGAATTTCAAACCCAAAACCTACCTTTTCGGGTTTCCTCCCGCCATGGCTCTGGCCGTCTCCGTCCAGTCCTTCCTCGTCTCACTCACACTATCACTCTGGTCTCAGTCACAGGTGGTAAGGGGATGTGTGTTGTGTGTTTTGAAGAAAAATGAAAATGGGGATAAGGGGGGTTCGGGTTTTGTGTTTGGAGAAGAAGAAAATGAAAAGAAATGAAGATGATGATGTGGATCTGGTGAGAGGAGTGAAATGGAGGGTGAGGATTGAGAGATTAATTGATAATGGATGGTTAGGATTAATGGTTGTTAAGATTAATTATAAAATAATTAAAATAATAATATTTTATTAATTAGATCCACAAATTAAGGGTATTGATCAATAGGATGAGTGACACTTGTCACTCATCCATGGGACCCACTAAAAATATCTGCCCAATCAGCTTTCGCCAAATCATCCCCGTCTCGAAGTTCGTGCATAGTGAAATCGAACTTCCGTGACCCATAACTCTCTCGTTCGAAGTCCGATTTCAGTGTGCCGCCTGTCTATGGAATCGTATCGTCCTCATCTACGTAACGGTCTTTGGCCCTCGGCCATCGGACCTCCTGGTCAAAAAGTCAACATTTGACCATTTTGACCAAAATTACCAAAATGCCCCTAAACTTCCGAACGTCATAACTTCCTCCTCGAACGTCGGAATTGAACGTGCCACCTGTCTATGAACTCGTGACGTCACGAACTATGTCACGGTCATCGGTCAAAGTCCATTTGACCGCCCGATTGAAAAGTCAACGTTTTGCCACGATCAAGGGCAAAACAGTCATTTCGCACCGTTCGTCCTATTTCGCCCAGCTAATCACGGATTAGCCTCACTAATCGTGATTAGTCACTAATCTAATTATGGAATTTGGGACGGATCGTTACAACGGGGGAGGGCCCTTAATGAGTTTAAAGACTCGTGAGTTTAAAGACTCGGTTACTGTGATACCCCCGAGGCCTATTGAGTATGTTCTGAGTTTAAAGACTCGTTGATATCCCGGGAAGGCCTGTTTATGCGCATGGTTTTGAGTTTAAAGACTCGGGCGCACTTGTTATCTAGAAAAATGATTGACTTATGTTTTATTGATGACTTCTGATGTTTCGGTTGAGTTGGGCAGTGGCCCGGTATGTGGTTGATGGTTTTGGATCATGTTGTGCATTTGGTTGAGTTGTGGTTTTGGGCTGAGGCCCGGTGTCTATGATTGCGGGCTAAGACCCGATGGTTGAGAAAGGAAAAATGATTTTGAGATTCCTACGAATTTTCCCTTATGTTGAAATTTGATACACAGTTTTTCTTATGTGGAAAATCTTAACCGATTGCGAAATGATTTTTGTATGCATGCATTCGTTTTTATGCGGAGGGTAAAAACGCTTGTTGTAACTGTTTTGCTAAACTGATTTATTTTTTGTCCACTCACACCTTTTGGTTTTTATTGACCCTCCAGGTCGTGGCGCGTTGTTCGAGGCTATACGAGGGGCGGAGGCATGAGTAAGTACGTGTGGCTATCCCTGGTTTGGCAAGTACTGAGGGTAATTTGGGATTGTCAGTCATCTTGCCAGACGGGATCAGGACCGGGCACGGTTATCGATGCCCCTTTCGGGGGCGGTCCTGACACGAAGCCCTCAAAATCTTCGCCTTGCGAAGCACTCCAAATATTTTTCTTGCGAAGCACTCAACGTTTTCCGTTAGGAAGTACTCAACGCCTTCCACTAGGAATCACTCAACGACTTCCGTTAGGAAGCATCCCAAGTCTTCCTCTTTTAAGCACTCCGAGTCTTCCACCAGGAAGCACTTCAGACCTTCTTTTAAGAAGCAAAAGCTCTTCCATGAAGGAAACAAAAAAAAAATGTTGATCAAGTTAGCAAAAATCAAATGTTGGACGCCCATGGCTACAACGGGGGCATCTAATGCATGTGTTAGTTTGCAATTCAATCAAAATGGTTAGCAGAATTTTGCAAAGGGCCTAGACGCTGGGATCTCAAAATCCTTCATAAGAACTGTATTCATTTACTCATTTGAATGATGATTAGCTAATCACATCTCGATTTCTCAAACCAGTTATTCAGTACAAGAATGTAAAAACAATAATCAACGTACACAAATGATGTAACTACGGATGCAAGTCTTCAAAGCCCATGGTCCTTTGAAACTCTGCCCATTCTTCTGGAAGTAGGGACATGTCGTCGAATGGTGACTCGTCAGTTTCAGGAACATCGTCTTTCTTAGCCTCCCCATCAGGCCCAAGTTCGTGCTTAGGCTCCATATCCAATACAAGCTCTAGCTATTTTGTGGTAATCCCAATCCAACTCTCCATACCCAACTTTTGCGCTTTATCTTCCTTAAAGCACAAAGTTGCGGGGGCATGTAATGACAGCAAGCAGTCAGCTCTCAAATTTTTGATTTCAACATCCAACTGTCTGTTTCTCTTCGGAATCATGCAAGCTTCTACGCACCAAGCTCTTTTATCTGCCAGGCACCACGTGCATGGTCATTGGAAGTACGCCTCGTGCAACACTTTGAGCTCCAACCAGGCATTGCCTTATATTCTGATGTGCATTGATCTTCGTGTGTCAAGCCCTTCTATCTTCCAAGCACCACATGCATGGTCCTCATCCAATCTTTCTTCCTTCAGTTACGCAATGGTGTACACCATCTGGAGCTTCACAGGGGGCATGATCGATCCTCCATCTTTATGCTTCACCTTGCAGCCACCTCATTTCGAGCTCAATAGGGACTGGAATATCAAGTCTCCAGAAGGCCCTCCGCTGGTCAAACAACCGCTCGCCAAGCTTCATTCACTTCATTGCTCCACATGAACTTCGCATCGCGTCATGGGATACCTTGCCTTGCCTTGCACTGTGGCACGTATCCTATTGCATTGCGACGTGCCTAATTTCAAGTCATGGGTTGCCTCGCCTCTTTTGGATGAAAAGTCTAGACAGGTCATGGTGCACCCATCTCCCCATGTGTCGAAATCTTCTATCCACCAAGCACCAAGTGAATGGTCACTGGGAAGAACACTTCATGTTGTTTCGGCGCATCACCTCCTGCTCCAACCTTACCTTGTGTTTTGGAAAATCAAGCCTTGGATGAAAAACATCTCGCATCGCACTTGCAGCATGCTTCGTCTTGTAGTTGCACCCTGTCTCACTTCGCAGTTGTAAACATGCCCCGCCTTGCATTCTGTTGTGCCTCGCCTTGCTACACCTTGCCTTTCACTTGCAGCATGCTTCGACTTGTAGTTGCACCATGCCTCACTTCGCAGTTGTAAACGTACCCTGCCTTTCATCCTGCTGCACCTCGCCTTGCTATGCCTTGTACTGCACCATAACATGACCCTCATTGCAGTATATCACACCTTGCTCAGAAGCAGGAACACACCTCGCCTTGTGACACGCCTTACTTCGAACGATCGAACTCTTTGACTTTCCCTGTTGAAAGCCTTGATGATTCATGACATATTGCTCCCAATGTGCCAAAGTCTTCACCCCTGTGAAGCGTCCAAAGCCTTCGCTCCTGCGAAGCATCCAAAACCTTCACTCTAGCGAAGCACTAAAGCCTTCGCCATGCGAAGCACCTTTGCCTTCGCCATGCGAAGCACCTATGCCTTCACCTTGTGAGGCACCAAAGCCTTCGCCCCTGCGAAGCATCCAAAAATTTGCCCTGCGAAGCATCCAAAAATTTGCCCTACGAAGCATCAAATTCTTCCTCCAAGAAACACCACAGGCATTTCCTTCTGGAAACAATCAAAGCCTTTCTCCAGAAAGCCTACAAAGCCTTGCTCTCAGAAGCGCATCAAGCCCTTCCACCTGGAAGCACTTCAAGCCTTCCTCTGGAATCAATCCAAGCCTTCATCCTGGAAGCAGTCTAAACCCTACCCGGGAATCGCCTTAGGTGAATTGGAGTCGAGAAGCTCTCAGCGGATGCTCATGGCTGCAATGGGGGCATGTGACAACCTACACGTTCGGAGGCTAATTCAAACAAATAAAAAGTTTGTAGAGGAAGCTTTACCCAAGAATGATACAAGAGAAGACGGAGTCCTACTCCAAACAAGATTTTCCAGGACTATCAAAAATCTACTTCCCTTAGGATTCCCTGAATTCCTAAGTGAAATGGGGGCATTTGTGGAACCCAAAATCACCGGAAGAATGTGAAACTGTCACCTGAACCATAATTACCGAAATGACCAAATTTCCCCAGGTAATAATACTTAAAGCCCAAGCATCGAACGTGGCCCAAGTCCACAATGCTTACATAGCCCTAACATTGGGCCCAAATGGGAATAACACGTGGAAGTCTTTCCACCCTCAATCTGTGTAACACGTGTTAGCACGCAAATTGAGCAACATTTGTCCCACATCGAAACTATGGAAATTGAACATCCCACTCACCCTTATATAAGGGGAACACATTTCTCAATAAAGGTAATTATGTTCAACGCTACTTAAGCTCTTGTGATTTCTCTTTCGAAGCTGACTTAAGTATCTTTTAAGTCAGCTTCGAGTCTTTGAGTCTTTTAACACATTTCCCAATAAAGGTAATAATGTTTACTGGTTTGCAAAGATCTTTGAGTCTTTTAAATTTAAAGGACGAATTCAGTTTCAACAAAGTATCTTTTATGGAATGCTCCTTTGGCCTTAGAGTGTGGAACATCCCTAACCCGACTCTATGACCAAATGGGCTTGGTGATATTGTTGCTTAGCTTTCTTCCCTCAATTGCCAAGACTTGCAGAATAATACCGTATTGCTGTCATCATGATTTACTGGCAGATCTGGAACGAGAAAAAAATATATATATGCCTTTTATTAGAGGCCCCTTCCCATATTCGAGTGCTTCTCATTGCCAACACCTTGGGGGCATACCTACCACACTTCCAATTGTAAGATAAGAAATGAAGCCTTAAGTAATTAGAATGTAATTTGCTGGAAGCCGCCTCATTAGGATTTTTTGAAGTTGAGCTTTGCTGGCTTGACGCGCACAACGGTTGTGTTACTGCTAGGTTTATGATCTGTGATATCTATGATTTCGCCGTCTATGTTGGTGCTAGGAACATTGGCTTCTTTGATGTTCTTAGGTCTGAAGGCTTCAGGCTTCTTGTTGGATTATGTAAAGCTAAGGAAATGAGCAACTCCTAGTTGTTGGTGGAGGGCGATTCTAAAAACCTCATTGACGCCATTCGCCATCCCAACTATGGGCCTTTGTATCTCCACATGCTTCTTGAGAACATCTGTCATCTCAAATCTTTCTTCCAATTCATTAATTTCAAGCATGTATACAAAAAGACTAATTTGGTCGCTGATGTTATTGTTAATTTGTGACAACGCTACTGACATGCTTTATTGGTGTAGATCCCTCCCTCATGATGCTACTATGGCCTGAAAATTTGACTTTGTTGCTGGTGGCTGTTTGAGAGGCTTTTTTTTTTGGGACAATGTTTGAGAGGCTTTGCACTCTAGTTTTTCAATTTTTTCTTTCGTAGCAAAAATAAATAAATATTAGAGTAATCTACACAATTTTGAATCGAAAATAGAATTATCTAAAATTCTTAAATAAATTGAAAGAGAAACAATTTTTCTTTTTTCCTCTATAAGATTAAGAAGACAGTTCCAATATTGGTAATTTTCCCTGGTATTGGCTTTTTTGATGCACCATAAATGACAAGTTTAGTTTAACAAACTTCACATATTACATTTGAAGAAACTTTATTGTCGTAGGAATATAGGTATAGCTTGTACGTGCACGATAAGGGAATCAATATAGCTCAGAACACGTAGAGGACCACTTCAGCATTTGATGAACGAAGGTGCAATTTTACTCTTACATTTAAAAAATAAATAAATAAATATACCACAGCAAAGTAGACAAAGGGATATTTTATATCATTTATTCCCAACTTGTGTGGTGACAAAAAGAAGGAAAAGAATCTAAAGACAATATATGTTTTTGATTTCCTATCAATTTTCGATCCTCTGGCCCTAATCCAAAAGAAGGAAAAAAATAATAATACATTTTACAGGGAAGCAGAACATACAACCAAAAGTCACAACCTTAGAAAGCAAAAATCGCATAATCTCATTCATCCTACTCGTCTGGCTCCGGTATTAATATACACCATGCGATTGCTTTGAATGGCTGCTGCTCATATTCTGCGTAGTAGTAAGGAACTAGCCCTATCAATCTGATTAAATTGACTCACCAATACCATCGCAACAATGGCTACACTCTGGTCAGGCACTCGCCTCTCATTTAATGCGTGCCTTCTCCAGAAACCTTTTTATCCGTAGAGGTCGTGGAAGTTTGTACTTCAACTGTTTCCTGAAAATATAGTAAATTCGGCAATAGCGAATCAAAATGGAAGTCAATATATTATAACACTGGGGGATTGCTAAATCAGAAATCTAGCTACCTTTCCGTCTCCTAGACTTTCCTTTGACTCCTGCTCGCCCTTCCTATCAACTTCTATATCAGTAGAAACTTCAGTGTCTTCCATATTAAGTGTAGAGACGCTGCTGTGATCTGCTTTCAAGTTCTGTACAGACCCCTTCCCAGAAACTCCAACTCCAACATCAGAGGAATTATGCGTTGAGGTCTGAGATTCCCATTCTTCCCTCTTTTCAACAACTAACTCCGTTGCAACTCCATTTTCCTTCTCAAGTAATCTGGCTTCTCCTTCATGTCTGTCATTAGTTATTTGAGTTACTTTCAAAGCTGCCACTTCAATTCTCTTCTTCTCTTCTTCTCTTTGTTGTTTCCTCCGTGCTTCTTGCTCCTTGATCATTCTAAATCTGGAATACCACAACAAATCAAGACTGGAAAACCAATAAAAGCAGCCAAAATACAGGTCAAGTGGTATGAAGGACTATTGACCTTTCACCAGGTCGTAGACCCTCTGGCGTCAACTTTTCTTCTTGTCTGTTATTCTTTTGTGTTAAATTCAATTCAGAAACAGACTTTTGAATTTGGGGTTCATCTTGCTGGGTAAAGTTCTCACTTAATTGACTAATTGGATTTTTTGCACCCCCAAGTTTTTGAAGCCATACTTGTTGTGCTGTGGTCAGTACGTTATTTGTAAACCTGCATGAACACATCTGAAATATGTAAGATAACATAGGCAGCACTATCACCACAAAAGAAAATTGCAGGTCATAATCATACGGACTCATCATTTATGATTAGTAGAAATCCAATTATACAATAAAAAACTTAAATGGGGTTCATAACACAATTACATCTGCTCACCAATAAAGACTTAGACCAGAAGGCACTGAGAGAGCAAAGTAACCTATCATTAAAGGAAGAAGCTTGGTAATAGCTTGAGAACTCTTCATGTTTGGATCGCTACTCTGAAAATTATAGGATGTGTTAACAGATGAAAAATGGGATAAGCCGTGAACAAGAACTAAATAAATGAGAAATCCCCCTATCAAGAAGGTTAGACCTTACAATTGCTATATTTATCAAACCAGACCAATTCGGACTGGAGAAACGACTGACCTGTGGCTGTGATGACTGCATGATTTGAACAGATATGTATTGCGAGACAACCAGCAGAACAGGTAAGGCGAGATATGACAAGGTGTCTGACCATCCAAGGGGTGGATGACCATCCTGAAAAATTGTAAACAAGCCAAAAGTGAAACCCATATTCCATAAAACATAGGAGGGTAGAAATCAGATCTCTAGTGAAGCAAGTATCAGAACCATCTGATTTCAGGTGCATATGAAATATCATACCAAATATTATAAAAAACATTTGAGAGCCGGAAACGGAAACAGAAACAGAAAACAGAGCACTTTGAGATTCGTTTAAATAAGAAAAAGTTGATTAAAGGTTTTTAAGTTTGAACTAAATAGCTACATAAGTTCAAGGAAAAACTTGTAAGGCTAATAGAGATTACAATTGCACTAAGTTGTTGTGATTATGACAATAAATAGAGAAAAAGGGAGTATTTTAGCTTGAAGATGAGGATACTCACTACAAAGGGAAAAAGCCAGGAGATGCCACTTCCACTCTGTCTAGCAGCGATGGTTGTCGGACCAGCCAATGAGGGTATCCAGAAGAAGCCTTCAGTGAGAAGTCCCTATAAATAAAAATGTTAGAGCCGAGAACGACTATAAAGGAACAGGTTCATAACAACAGGAGGTTACTAATAACTTAACAAGAAAAATATGGAGCTGGTACCTCATCTGCCACATTTGAAAGAGCTCTATATAATCCAATCCATACCGGGATAGTTGCAAGTGTGGGCAGGCATCCTGGCAGAAAACGAAGAAAAATTAGATAGAGAAATTAATCGGAAGCTAGTAGAAATCTGAGTTATGAAAGAAATTATACCTGCCAAAGGGTTTATGCCAGCCAATTTATATAATCGAGCAGTTTCCAGTTGAATTCTCTCCTACAGGTAAAAATTTACAAATTCAGCTCAAGAGCATCAAAGATCAAACATTCAAAGAAATGGGTGTATTAAAAAGGTGAGATGGAGATGTTTATGCATTGCACCTGATCCCCAGCATAGCGTTCTTGTACAGCTTTCACTTGAGGTTGCAATGACCGCATAGCCATGGCAGACTCAACCTGCTTCTTGGTCAAAGGGAAAGTAGCAGCTTTAACAAGAACGGTCAAGAGTATGATAGCGAAGCCATAAGAGTACGGAACGTGGACAGCAGAAAGTCCATCTTTCAAGAACTTGAGAACACTTTCAAGGTAATTGGTAATCCCAGAAAGCCAATCGCTGCTTTGTTTCGTGGTGGTGGTCAAGTCATCCGGCGATGAAGAAGCTGACACTGCGGCATCGGCCACCGTGTAAAGCAAGCTCTCGGCTCTATCAAATAGCCCCTTCAACACAACCCCGGCGTCTTCCGGTTCGGGAAACAGACCGGGTCCAACGCCAAGCCGGGTCACGACGAGCGAGCCGCGAAGGAAGGTTTTGGAGTGCGAAAAGCCGTAGTGGTTTGGTCGAGGGGGGAGAGGGTTCGGCGGCTTGGGAGTTGGGGCAAGAACTGGGCTCGGTCGGAATGACGATAAAGTAGCCATTTTTTGAAGGTGTTGGAGTTGGAATTTGGAGAAATTAGAAACCCTAGCTAGGAGGTGAAGGTGGTACAGGGAGCTGAGTGAGGGTTTAGCATGTCCTGCTTGTCAACGACAGCTTCGATTCAGAAATGAGGGATGAACCGAAAAGTTCAGTTGGGCATTCCATTTTCCCGTTTTACGGGACCCGTGGAAAAAAGACCAAAAGGTCAAAATCTATAACAAGGACTTGTCGTTTCGTTATCAGTTATCACCTTGTGTTTTGGGCTTCGGTTCTCCTTTCCTTTTGTATGAAATGTGTTCATGTAAAAGGCCTATATTAGAGGTTCAAAAGCTTTTTCTAGGCCCATGCCATTATCATTCTAGAGTCATAGCTAAGGACCGACAATTTAAGGACCTTTTCACCATTACCCCACGCAAATTAGGAGGTTGAACGAGGACCCGTGTATGCATCTAGACCATTCTAGAGCCTCATTGCTAAAGATTTGTGGCTTTAGCAATCAATAAACTCATCTTACAAGAAGAGATAAGAAATGGTAATGGAGGTATGGATATGAGGCTCTTGTTTGACCAATCAACACTCTTTAGATAAGAAAAGAATCCACAACACATTTCTATTGGATCTCATTTCCCTCACTTTGCCCCACCATCTATATTTCCCACTGCAACACCAACCATTGAACTCCATCTGATCATATCCCACTGCCCACCTGAAAACATTCATCAAGTCAGCAACCAATCCAAGCTCCAGGCCCTAAATCATCAATGGCAGCAACCATGGCTACAATGGCAATAATCAACACCAAGTGCTTGACCACCAATTCCCCCAAACTCTTCACCAAGTTAACCACAAAACCCACCTCCCTTCTCTCCTTCCGAAACCTCTCTAAAGGCCTCGGAGCCTCCTCTTCAAACCCAATTCAAATCCCCACCACCATCAACATCTCTCCTCTCGCTAGCACCGCCATCGCCGGAGCCATCTTCTCCACCCTCAGCGCCTCCGACCCCGCCTTGGCCGCCCAACAAATTGCCCAAATCGCGGAAGGCGACAACCGTGGGCTCGCCCTCTTGCTGCCCATCGTCCCCGCCATCGCATGGGTTCTGTTCAACATTCTGCAACCAGCCCTCAACCAAATCAACCGTATGCAGAGCAAAGGAGTGATTGTTGGGCTGGGGCTTGGTGGGTTAGCTGCGTCCGGGTTCATCTCCACGCCTCTTGCCTCCGCCGGTGAGATCGCCATGATCGCCGCTGATGCCCCGGCTGGGGACAACAGAGGTCAGCTGTTGCTGATTGTGGTTGCCCCGGCCATTCTTTGGGTGCTCTACAACATTTTGCAACCGGCTTTGAACCAAATCAACAAGATGAGGTCTTAGTGTTACAAAAAAACTGGGTTTTTGTGAAAGGTGCAATAATGGCACACAACTTGTTAATCAATTGCTTGTATTTTGCACCTTAAATGTTAATGGGATCGACTAATATTGTCACTTGTATTAGCTTCTCTCTTTTTTTTCTTTTGGGGTTTAAATTCTCTCTATCTCTCTCTGTAAGTGCTCAGAGATTACTGTGAATTATATATATAGCATATAGGCTGTGTTCACAAAATATGCTCGTATCATGGCAATCTCTGTATCTCACTGAATTAGGGATTAGAATTTTTTTCTTCTCCGCAGTTGAATTTTCTAATTTGAATCTGTAATGAAAATACCAACTTTTTATTTTATTTCTATTTGGTACGGTTTCAATTTAGTTTTAGTTTCGAGTCAAAATTTCAACAAAAAATTTTAGTGGTCTAATTTAATTTGCTCAACAAAAAAATTTTAAATCAAAATTTATACAAAAAAAAAATATATTTAATCAACATAATCTGCATAGCATAATTTAGCTTCTTTTGTTATAACTGTTGCCTCATCTCATCTCACTTTTGTCATAACACACCAAAGGTTTGAACGCCTCTGTTTCAGTAACCTAGATCATTGTATCATAATATTTTTGTTTGTTACTGCTTCTGGTTCAACTCAATAAATTATCTCTACTACGTATTGTTGGCAGGTATATTCTTTTAGATGAAAATTTTAGGCTTGCTCTACCTACACTTGCCTGTTGATTTTAAAAACCAATACATGTAGGATTGAACCAATGGTGGGATAAAGTCTCATGCATAAGCAGCTTATGCTGTTCGAACAATATTCTATATACTCATCCAACTCCATCATCATCTTCTTCTTCACTCCATTAATTGAATTCAAGTATAATATACCATTTTCTAGTTACTGAAGAATGAAGTAGAAAACTAAAGATATATGGCCATGTCCAATATTAGGTATGAGATGGTTCAGTATTGGTATGTGACAGTTTTGTAATACCTCAATGTCGAAACTGTACCGAATCTAACGGATTCGGTTTCGATACAGTACTAGTATTTCAACGGTCTAATTAGTCGGCGTTTTTTTTCCAGTATGGTATGATCCAGAACAATATGATTTCAGTTTTTCGATTCTATATTGTTGATGCAGAAATCGTCCGGCTCTATGAACCGAATCCCGGAGGGGTGGTTCAACCGAAAACGCTCTGATACTTAAGTCAGTTTACTGTGGGAGAATAATCTGACAGAGTGTTTGCAGGAGTTTTTTATTAACTTTAGAAGTGAGATGATGTCTTTTATTTATAATGAAATCTTGAGAGTCACCAGAGCATCTGATTAGTTGAAAGGAGAAAATATTAAATAAGTGATTGTACCGAGTGTAATCACTTATTTATTGATGAATAAATAATTCACTGGAAAGTTATTTATTATCGATATTGATTTGATTAATTAATATATTTAGCTGGTAAACATATTGAATTAATGCGAAGATCGTAACATGACGATGTCAATTTTACCAAGGGTAATATTGGCATTATGGGAATTGTTGGCCACGTGGCAGCTCCTGAATATTCCGGTAATTTATGGTTCCACAAATGCACCCACATCGCGTAGGAATTCGAGGAATCCTAAGAGATGTAGTCAGCTTATGGTTCCAGTAAACTACGTCTTAATATTTTTTTTATGAAAACATGACTCCTTTTTCCCTGATGTAGTTGGAGATTGACCTTGATCTTGTCACAAAAAGAATTCTTTGGACTTGTAATCTTACTTTAAGTTGACTTTGTGAGCCCAATTAACCATTAGGGTTTGTTCAATTTTTCTTTATTTAAACGAGAACTATGACTCTTATTTTAATAAAAAAAAAACAAACCCCAATAGTTGTTAACTGCTAGTAGGGTTGGGCACATGGAACTAAAATACCGAAACCGTACCGTTTCAGATCAAAACCATACCCAAAAAAACCGAATAGTAAAACCGTTGTATGATTGGTACGGTACCGAAACCGTACCGATATAATTCGGTACGGTTTTGGTATCGATATTTTAAAAAACCGTCCCGTACCGATACCGTACCGAATTAGAATATTTTTTTTTTATAATTAAATTTATTTCTTATTGGTTTATTAGGCATTCTTCAAGAGTTGATATGACCATACATGTCTTAATTTAGCTTCTAAGAGTTGATATCTTTAACTTAGTGCAACTTTTTCAATACATATTTGAAAACTTAAGTCCTTCATAAATGTAGTTTTGCTTTTTCTTTAGTCTTTTCCTTGCTTTATAATCACAAACAAAATTTTGGCTCAAAACCGAAACCATACCGAAACCGTACCGAACTTAATTGGTACGGTACGATCTGGTTTCACTTTCAAAATATTGAATACCGAACCGTACCGTACCGATTAAAATTAAATGGTATGGTTCTGGTATCGATCAATTTTGTACCATACCGAACCGTGCCCACCCCTAACTGCTAGTGAGGAAGGGTTGATCACATTGGCCCGCCGTGGTGAAGGTATTTGCTAGTTTGAGCATCAATCCTCTCCTTGGGGTTGATTGAATCGCGGAAAGGAGGTTTGAAACTTCCTCGGGTCCTGTCACCTCTCTCTTCACTTCTGGAGAAATCTGTTCAAAGGAATGAGATGCTATTGCAAGCATCAAAAATCAAAGAAGCCCTGACCATATTTCATGGTTTAAAAGCACCCACTCGGGTAGAAGCAGCGGATCCCGCATGAGAAAGGGCTGGCACTTTGTCGTGGCCGGGAGGGAAAAAGCGCCGAAGAGTTCCGCCTTTTACAGCCCTTTTGTTTTTGTAACCATCAGCTTTGTTTGGTGCTTTTTTTTTTGTCCGTTTTGCTGCTGCATTTTTTTTTTGTACTTTTTTTTTCTTTTTCCGCTGCAGCATCTGTAACATTTTAACAAAGGCTAAAAGCTTTTTGACTTTGTACTTTTTGTACACATTTCCTTCATCCGTTGTTATGAAACAACTTTGACTTTTCTTGTTTTTTTTCTTTGCCGCAGTCACATATATTAAAATATTATATATTTATTATATTTTTATTTAGATAATATATATATATATATATATATATCTTTTTGTTTCTTTCGCTCTTTTGAAGATTTCAGGAGTTGTGGGTGTCTGATTGCAACGAGTCAAGCGGCGGTGCACTCTGTTCTCCGAGTCGATCATTTCAAAATGCATGAAGGGATGCTTCCAGTAGGATCTCGAAGAGCTCATTTTGTGAAGTACCATCTGGTGACGCGTTTCAGACTTATTGGAGCTTTCGACTTCGAAGGATGATGGACTTGACACCCAGACGCGCCTCCCGTTGACATGTTTGTGGTGCTTTATGGATATGAGGGTTTGACGCATGGGTGGACTTGTCATCTTCAAGCGCGAGTGGAGCCAGCATCACGGGCTTCAACGGGTGAGGCATGAAGTTCCATGACTTGAAGTGTGACGAGTCACAAGGCGATGTGTACTCCAACTTCGGGGCGAGGCGCGCTACCCTGCAGTGAGGTTCATGTTATGGTGCAAGGCGAGGTTCAGTAGAATGCAAGGAAATGTGCAGTAGAGTGCAAGGCAAGGTGCAGCAGAGCGCGGCGCGAGGTGCAGCAGAGCGCGGCGCGAGGTGCAGCAGAGCGCGGCGCGACATATAGCAGAGTGCAAGACGCGAGATGCAGAGGAGTGCAAGACGAGGTGCAGCAGAGTGCAAAACGAGGTGCAACAGAGTGCAAGACGAGGCATGCTGCGAGTGCGGGGTGATACATGGTGCAACTATAAGGCGATGCATGCTACAAGTGCGAGGCGATGAGTCCCATCACTTGGAGTACGACGTGTCACAACCCTGCAGAGTGCAAGACGAGGTTAGAGCAGAAGGTGATGCACTAGATGGAACGATGCTCTCTTTCCAAAGACTATACTCCTAGTGCTTAGTGGGTAGAAGAGCTCAGCGCATGGACGGACTCGTCATCTTCAAGTGCGGGTGGAGCCAACATCGAGACTTTCAACGAGGGAGGCGTAAAGCTCCATGACTTGAAGTGCGGCATGTCATGGCGAGGCGTGCTCCATCCTCAAAGCAAGGCGCCCATGACGTTAGGGGATGTGCATGTGGTGCCATGAAATAACTGAAGCTTTCCAAAAAGTTGTTTTGGATGACAGATGACCTTCCAGAGACTTGATCTTCAAGGCCTTACTGAGCTCAAAATGGGGTGGTAACAAGGTGGAGCATAGAGGATCGATCATGCCCCCTGCAATGCTCGAGACATCGTACATCATCTCCGAATTGAGGGAAGAGAGCTTGGAGATGCATCATCTAGACGCTAAACCCAAGTGACGTGGAGACACATGACACCAAACCATTATTTCGTCTTGGAGTTGAAAGTCAAGCTGTTTTGTAGCCGTCGTCGAGTCAAGCAGTGGTGGAGTCGATTTTTTTAAGCCAACCATGCCAAGTAGGCGATGTTGACGAGGTTGCCCCCACTATTTGAAGAAGGTCATGGACGATGTGTCACTAGAAGTCCACGATGGGATGATTGAAAGCCTCCAAAGCTTGCTCATGGGTTGACGAAGAGACTCTGAGGTCGTGTCGTTCCTGGTGCTAAGCTTCATGATCCTTCTTGGCCTGTGGCTTGATCTTAGCATTAAATACATGTTTGAGCATTCAACTTGTGAATTGTCAACTTCTTTAATTTTCATTAATAGAAGCCTTCCATTTTTTTGAGTGTTTTGTGATTTTCGACAGATTTGACATTTTTGTAGTAAACTTGGTCTTCTGACTTCGTTTTAACACCGAATTGAGTGTCGTTGGTGGGGTTGGAAAGCTGAGTTCCATACCTTTCTACTGCCACCAAGCTTGTTCCAAGACAATCCGAATTGAGCCTTGTAGGATTGGTCGAATCTTGTCCTCGTGCGCTGGTTCATGCAGTTGACCTTTGTGTGTAAACATGTCTGTGGAGAACTGTTCGCAACTTGGAATTGAGCGAGATCAATGGCGTTGGAAAGCGGACTTCCATAGCTTTCTAAATCCATTGACCTCATGTCAGGGGATCAAAATTCAGTGTTCTATGACTCAATGAACCTTGTACTCGTGTGCTGGTACGTGCAGTTGACCTTCGTGCACAAAAACGTTCGCTGGGAACTCATCACAACTCGGAATTGAGTGAGATTAATGGAGTTGAAAAGCTGACTTCCATAGTGTTCTAAACCCGTCCACCTCATGTCAAGGTGACCAGAATTCAGTGATCTATGACTGAATGAATCTCGTACTCGTTCGCTGGTACGTGCAGTTGACCTTCGTGTACAAAAACTTTCGCTGGGAACTCGTCACAACTCGGAATTGAGTGAGGTCAACGGAGTTGGAAAGCTGGCTTCCGTATCGTTTTAGGGCCATCAAGTTCATGTCAGGGTGATCAAAATTGATTGATCTATTATCGAATGAATCTCGATCTCGTGCACTAAAATGCAGAATTGGACTTCGCATGTTAAAACATTTGCCCACTGTTTGTCAAGGCCTGGTGGTTGTCCCTCTTGGTGGGGTTGGAAGAATTTTTTTAGTAGCTTTCCGGCTCCAACAAGTTAAGTTCTTTGATGGTTTCATGTGCCTTTCTAGGACGAGCCTTGAGCGCTTCGCGTGGCGTAGTCGTGGCGTGGTCCGCATGGTGAAGACTTGTTGTGATTTGCGTGGCAAAAACTTTGAGTTCTTCGCATGGTGAAGGCTTTGAGTGCTTTGTATGACGAAGGCTTCGAGTGCTTCGCATGGCGTAGACTTGGAGTGCTTCGCATGGCGAAGGCTTGGAGTGTTTCGCATGGAAAAGGCTTGGAGTACTTCACATGACGAAGGCTTGGAGTGCTTCGCATGGCGAAGACTCGGGTGCTTGGCGTGGCAAAGGCTTGGAGTGCTTCGCATGGCAAAGACTCGTGGTGCTTTGCGTGGCGAAGACTTGGAGTGCTTCGCATGGCGAAGGCTTAGAGTGCTTCGCATGGCGAAGGCTTAGAGTGCTTTGTATGGCGAAAGCTTAGGTGTTTTGCGTGGCAAAGGCTTAGAGTGCTTCGCGTGTCAAAGACTTGGGGTGCTTCGCAGGGTGAAGGCTTGGAGTGCTTTGCATGGCAAAGGATTAGAGTGCTTCGCATGGCGAAGGCTTAGGTGCTTTGCGTGGCAAAGACTTAGAGTGCTTCACATGGAGAAGACTTAGAGTACTTCGCGTGACGAAGACTTTGAAGTGTTTAGGGTGGCGAAGGCCTAGTGCTTTCTAAATAAAAGTGTAGGCAATAAGAAAATTTCGTTAGACGTTGAAACGAAACATCTTGAATCTTATTGAAAGATGCTATGTGAGCAAAGTAGGCACTGAGCCAAATTTTTACCACAAAATTTGTGTAGTTTCTTGGTTGTTCCCTGCAACTCGGACCCATCCCAATCCCCCTGGGATTACCGTGGAATGTGCCCTGCTCCCGTCCAACAAGGGGTGTCAGACAAGGGATAACCAAGAGCCACTGCCCAAACGGGGCATCCAGAGTGTGCAAGGATCGTTGGAGGAGGTGTGCAATGTCCCAGTCTCTGCTGCAATCGCATCCGTAATCAACTTGAAGGGCATTAAAACCAAAAGCTGTGAGTGGACCAAAAATCAATAAGTTCATCAAATACATTTATAAGACATTTATGTCCTCCAATAAAAACGTATGCATGCCACGAAAACCAGTAACTAAAACGTTTGCTCAACTGAGCCATTAGGGCCTTAGCCCAAAAACCGTTAACCAAAAACCAAGTGTGGGAACTCAGCCCAAAACTGTGGAATACCACCACTAGACATATTAAAACCATGTGGGCCACCGCCCAAAGCCATAAATATAAATCCATAAATCCAAAACCATTTAGGGTCCCCGACCCGACATACCAGTTCATAACCAATATCCATTTTTACCATATAACACATATCCAACCGATAAGCCATTTTATAGGTTCATAAATCCATATTTACCATTACCATCACCAGAATCCCTGATGATTAGCATCCCTGATGCTTAGCGTCCCAGACGTTTGACGTCCCTGACGTCATATCTCACAGTATTAATAAGCTACGCGTGCTGCCCGGGGTCTCTCCAGGTCCATATCTCTGACATCCCAGATGTCTGACGTCCCTGACGTCAATCATAGCAATCCTGCTCCTGAGTCATCATACGGTCCGGCTGCTCCGTACAATGACCCCTCGCAGGCAATGCACCGTGACTTCCCCAGTGTCCCAGACATCTGGAGGAGACCATCATATATCCTTGTATCCAGATGGTATATGGAAAACAGTTTTATTAAATCATTTCACCACATTACAATGGGCGCCGCTCGAAATCTCCATAAAACAACATAATTCCATTTAGGGTCCTTGACCCAAAATCACAATTATTAAACATAGGGTCCCTGACCCGAAATCACCATTATAATCCAATTGGGTCTCATGCCCGATTTTATGAACCACTGGGCCCACGACCCGATTTGTAAACCAACTGGGCCCGCAGCCCGACTTTATAAACCCATTGGGCCCACGGCCCAAATTCGTAAATCAACTGGGCCCCTGGCCCGATAACATAACTCAAATGGGTCTCAGCCCGATTTCATAAACAACTGAGCCCCCGACCAGATTTCATTAACCCAAATGGACTCCAAGTCTGAGGTTTCCAAAATAATTGGGCCTCAAGCCCGAGTTCATCTTTCCAATTTCAAAACCATTTCATCATATTATATCCAAGACCATAAACATGGAAAATCCGTGCAAAATCGGAAAAACCTTGATTTACGTGTAGGCACGTAAATCGCCTCGAAATACGTGAAACCGTACAATTTTCCAACAATCAAATCAACATCATACAATCACAATCATAATCTATATAAAACATTTAAGCATGCATATAATTTATAAAACCAAAGTCCACTCACAGACCATTTTAACGGTATGCCTCGATACGCGTGCCATCGGCCCTCCCGGGCCACACCACTATCACCGGGACTCCCAATCCTGTCCAAATCACATTAGAGGGTCACTAACCTCATCATTAACATTCTATCAAAGTCCCGTAATTTTCCCAAATTTTTAACTATTTTTAAATTTGATTTAAAACCTTCGGACATCCCGAACAATATCGAGACGGTGTCCGATCAACAGGAAACCAATCCCATAATGTTCGTTACATTAAATAGGACAGAAGTCATGTTGACCTCACCTCGAGATTCATGCCCACGCGCCGTCACGCGCCACCGTGAGTGGCTGCGCGTGAAACCCACGCGCCTGTTACAGTGTCACCAGCCTAACCCGTATGTCTGATAAACGGGTCCAATTAGCCCGCGAGACGACCCGGTTCCAATCCTATCAATTCAGCCTTAATTACATCAATTGATCATTCAATTAGCTTCCACTTAAGTTTAATTAGAGTTCTGAATCGTTGATTACACAAGAACTTACCTACAATCCCACGACTCGACTATGGTCCACGAAGAACACCCGTCACTGTTCGTTTATGTAATTCCTTCAATGGCTGCTGGTTTCTTCCAATTGATGCATCCAGAAGCATCACTGGACCATGAGAGATAGTTCCCCTTCATCAATTTCGTCATTTGATCACTCAATGATCACGACACAAGCTCGATAGTCGTACACTGTGCAACCATGGAACTTCATCAATCTCCAACGTTTCCTTCAATTGATCCTTCCAGAAGCATCGTGGGATCCTCAGGAACATAATCCCCAGTTCAATTTCGTCAATCAAAGCCTCCAATTCCTCGACTCAACTTCGAATTTCCTCCTCTGTCACCAAGTGTGTTCAGAGCCAATACGTTGCCAATTTCCTTCGTTCATTCGACGATTTTGATCGTTGTGATCCCAGGAAGCTGAATGTGAGCTCAATTTGGACCCTCAGAGCCTAAGGCTTGAAATTCGAATTTCCCTCCTAAAACTCAAATTTCGATCTTTGACTTCATCCTCCCTCTCTCTGCCCCGTGTGTTTCTCTCAATTAATCCAGTATTCAAGTCTCTCAATTTCCTTAATTCTGCCATGAGAAGGCAGCCAATTCCCCCAGCTCACACACTCAGTTGATGTTGCTCACGGTGTAAGGAAATATGAAGAAAATGAAAGAGGAAATGGAAGACAAGGATGATTAGTGATGATGATGTAGTAATGATGGTGTTTGGAGGAAAACATGGATCAGGTTTTAAGGCTTAGATTAGGGGATGGGTGACACTTTTCACTCATCCAAGCAGCCACATCAATGGTCACTATTCATTATTTTATTATTATTTTAATCGAAGCCTCGGTTCGTTAATTCGTTCCCTTGACCATAATTTCATCGTCGAATCTCCAATTTTGGCATGCCGCCTGTCATTGGATTCGTATCGACGAGACCTACGTAACGGTCCTTGGTCCTCGTCCATCGGACCTCCCGGTCAAAAAGTCAACATTTGACCTCAATTGACCAAAATTACCAAAATACCCCTCATCTTCCGAACATCATAACGTCCCCCACGAATGTCGGAATCGAACATGCCGCCTGTCTATGAACTCGTGACGTCCCGAACTACGTCACGGTCATCGGTCAAAGTCCGTTTGACCGCCCGATCAAAAAGTCAACATTTTACCCACGACTAGGGGCAAAATGGTCATTTTGCACATTTTGTTCGATTCCGCCCTACTAACCACCGATCAGCCTCACTAATCAAGATTAGTGACTAATCTAATCCCGGAATTCGGGACGGGTCGTTACATCTTTGTTTCCGAGATGATTTGTTGCCTTTTTTCTGACGTACTCGGTGCAGTGTCCTTCCTTCACGAGATCCCGGAGGTATCTTTAGAATGTCTAGCAAGAGTTTCTGTCGTGCCCATAGCAATTGTGATAGGCACACCATTTTGTCTTGTCGGCCCTCTCCTGGTCACCTTTGACGGGAGCTGGTCTTTCGAACCACAATTTTTCCTTTATCTGATTATATATTTGGAGGAAAGGTACTGAAAACTGTGTGTTTGGCTTCGTACCCGTGAACATGTTGGATGATGGGTTCCCTTTGTACTTGTTGGCTTTCTTGACTGAGTTCCCGTAGTGGGCATCATCCTTTGGCTGCGCAAACGCCCTTGTGGGATGTCTTTCTTCCTCGACGTGGTTGGCGGCATGTGTCGCGTTTTTCTCATCCTCACAGCATGCATGTCACTCCGCCAGGGACAGTATCTTGGTGAGACTTCGGGAGTTACTCATGACGATGTCTCCGTAGAGCTGGCTCTCCCGTGGTAGGCCTTGCTTAAATGTCATAGCTGCGACGAGATCGCTACAACCAACGATGCGGGACTTCTCTTCGCAAAACCTCCGGATGTATTACCACAAGGTTTCCTTAAACCTCCTTCGGATGGTCAAGAGGTGGTCATCCTTGACTTCGACGGTAAGAAGCTGCGAGTACTCCTTCACGAAGGCCAGGGCCAACTCTTCAAAGGAGGCGATTGATCTCTAGGGGAGATGGTTGAACCATGTCGTCGCTTGACCTTGCAATGAGGCTTGGAAAACTTTGCACATGAGCGCGTCGTTGTGCTTGTGAGGTACCATGACCCCCCGATAGTAATTGATGTGCTTTATTGGATCAGAGGTTCTTTTGTACTGATTGAAGTTTGGTGTTGAGAATCGTTGCGGAATGGCTCATCCTCAATGCCCCTCACGAACGGTGAAGATGATGACGTCTGTATTTGGCACCAAAGGTCATCCTCCAAGTCTCTATTGCATTGAACTCCTTGGAGGCGTCAATCTAGCATCCTTTGGACGTCTTCAGCGTGCAATGGTCATTCATGACGGGGGTTCCCACGCCGGGTCAAATGGCGTCGACTCCCTCGAGTTGCAGCGGGCTTGGCTCTTGAGCGTGCTAGAGAGTAAGTCTCGTCTTCCTCACTGTGATCATCTGAGTGGGTGTGTGACACACGAAAGACTGCCCGCTGTCGTCGGCTATCGCGTGGGTATTCAATGCGTGAAAGTGCTCCGGGGCATCCTTCGAATCGTTCTCGGGCCGATATCCTCGGTTAATCTTGTTCTCTTGCTCTGGGGGTGCAGCTCTCTTCCCCTAGTTGTTTAGCGACGTGTCTCAGGATATTGTCTGGCAGCGAACATGCTCTTTGCCAGCGCGCTTCGGGACATCCCCTGGTGTCTTGCGAGGTTCATTGCCTCCTTCGGAGGTTCTAGATGTCCCGATGTCCCCCAACAACTGTTGCAAAAGCTCTTATTGGGCCCGAACTTCGTTGCTCAGTTGCTCGAACTGTTGTGTCAGTCCAAGTCGCGTAGATGATCCCCTAGGTGCTTGCATGTGATGAGTAGCATGTCGGGGTGCACGTCGTGCGCCTTCAGACAAATGCGACGAACCATGTCACCTGGTGCCTGGGTGTCGGCCTGCGAGTTGTGTAGGGCATCCAAGTGCCTCCTTAGGTCCCAGCTAGAAGGGGGCTGATTTGAGACTCTTAGAGATAATTCTCCCCCCAGCAGCCCTTCTGTTTGTTAAAAAAATGCCTCGCATACCCTCGTCGTAGGTGGGGGTTTCACAGTAGCAGCGGCCATGGGGAACGTTCCAAAACTGAACGTAGGTGTCCAATCCGGCATTCCGTATGGTAGGTGAATTGATGCGTGGCGCGGTCTGTGCAAAAGACAGGAAAATGGCTCCTCCGGAATCTCAAGCAGTGGTTCGCTCATGGAAGCGATCGTAGCGGCGGATGTGGCAGCCTCGGAGGTTCGCGCGGATAGGCGTGTTCTGGCCATGTGAAGAACAGTAAGTGTCGAAAGTGTGATGATGGAGTTTTTTCAACGAAAAACTAAAGAGCATGCTTTGAGTATTTCTCAAATCGGCTCTAAATGAAAGCATCAGTTGTTGATGCAGAAATCGTCCGGCCCCGTGAAGTTTCTTCTCGATCCCTACACACAAGAAAGAAAATCAAACGGGGTTAAGATTGAATCCCGGGGGGGTGGTTCAACCGAAAACGCTCCGATGCTTAAGTCAGTTTACTGTGGGAGAATAATCTGACAGAGTGTTTGCAGAAGTTTTTGATTAGATGATGTCTTCTATTTATAGTGAAGTCTTGAGAGTCACCAGAGCGTCTGATTGGTTGAAGGAGAAAATATTAAATAAGTGATTGTACCAAGTGTAATCACTTATTTATTGATGAATAAATAATTCGCTGGGAAGTTATTTATTATCGACATTGTTCTAATTAATTAATATATTTAGTTGGTAAACATATTGAATTAATGCGAAAATCGTAGCATGGCAATGTCAATTTTACCAAGGGTAACATTGGCATTATGGGAATTGTTGGCCACGTGGCAGCTCTTGAATATTCCGGTAATTTATGGTTCCACATATATGTCCATGGCTATTCTCAATTCTACTCATAGCTAGTGGATTGTGAAACACGGAGTTTGCAACCTTTGTTTTTCAAAGGTATGAGAATTTTAAATAATTAAAAAAAATCAGCTATATTCAATTATGAATTTTAGTGAACATCGTAAATGTACGTGAGTGTCTTTAATTTGAACACTAATTGACATATAAAATGTCCACACAAATGCGATTGTATTCACAAAAAGCGATAATAAATTTTGAAGGATTACATCAAGTGATGAATTTAGGTGAATTTAAAGTTCACGACTATAAATAAAAATTGAATACAACAATTACAGCTGTGTTCAGGCGGTTTAGAAGATTGGCAAAAGGGTAGTGTTGGGGGAATTGACTATTTTGCCACTGATTTTACCATTTTCCAAGGGCAAACTACAAAAGTGTAATCGTAAATTGTAAATTGTAGATTAACCATCATGTTCGTAGTAACATGCATACTATGCAACGACAAATCGAAAAAGTTTAAACGACACCTCATATTTCTTGTGAGTAAAGGAACACAGAGAAATGTTCAATCATCTTGATGAAAAGATAGCCGTTGAGAAGTTAAGGATCTGGTATCAACAAGTAAGCGCGAGAAAACAGAGACGCCAAATTCAAATTTGGGCAAAACGTCGGCCGCCGCCATCCGGCATTAAAACAAGAATCTCCTCCCCTTCCTCTGTCAGCGACAACAACGAGAGTTCAATTGGCAAAAACAAAAGGGTAGTAACTTGATCATGAAGAAAGCGAGAAAATGTTGGACTACATATAAGTTATCCGCTTGGCTAGTGATCTGTTTGCTGATTTAGCAGCTGAGCTGGAATTTGGAGTCACAGCTGGATGGATGTGTGCGTTGAAAAATATAACAACATGTGATTGTATGAGTATCTACTTGTAGAGCAAGGACTGCTTAAATGTAAGCAGGTGGCGCGTGCAGATGATGACATCATTATGCAATAGTCTAATCGTTTTGTGAGAGTGTGTGAGAAGTTTGTGACTATGTATATACTTCCTCCTTCATTCAATCAATTTCAAGCAATCACAATCTCAGTCATATATATATATATAATCGACTGAGTTCATCATTCAAAATTTCAATCCTAAACTAAACACAAAACAATATAATCCTACCATAATCCCAATCAATTTCAGCTAAAGTTTGAGTTGAAATGCATACCTGAACCTTGGATCTTCATCCTCGACCATCATGTGCTTCTGATGCCACCATGGTGTCAGAGCCATCTGATATGCTGGGGCGTCAACTCTGTGAGGATTTCTCTGTGAAGAATCAGATGTGTCTAACATGGCAGGAACTGCTGGAGCTAAGTTGAAAGCTTCCATCTTCGTTAGAAGCAACTATGAGTTCTAGAGCATAAAAATGAGAGACATTGTCAGAGCCCACCCCGGTTTCACCCCGAAACCCGAGGTAAATCCTGCTCCCGTCTGACTTCCTGACACAACACTCAAGTACAACTCACTCAAAATCACCCAAAACTCAGTCAGACGCAGGAGAAACTATATAAAATATCCCGAAGTTATAATTTACAGAGCATAGTACGAACACAAGGAAATAAAAACCGATGGCAATTACAAGCACGCGGAAGAGAAACTTAAGCACTCTGGGACCCTGCTCGTCACTTCTATGCCTCAGACACTGCCTCGACGTCAAGACCCCGCGCTATCTCCACAACCTGGATGGCAATTTAAAACAAAAGATGTGAGTGGACCATAATAAAAGAAAAGTTCTAAAACCATTTATCTGAAAACCGAGTTTCACCCTCCGTTTTGAAAACCACATGCATAACCCAGTTATCAGAACAGTTATAAACCACATCATAAGAAACAGAAATACTATAAAACAGTTAGAAAAACCACAGCCTGTGAATCATAAAACCGTGTCAAAAACCATGAACATGAAATCATCATTTTCCGATCAAACCTGCTGGACCTATCCGAGTCTTTAAACTCCCGAGTCTTTAAACTCAATCCAGGCCTTAATAATATCCGAGTCTTTAAACTCCCGAGTCTTTAAACTCAATAGGCCTACGGGGGAAATATCAATATATTCGAGTCTTTAAACTCCCGAGTCTTTAAACTCAATCCGGGCTCGTCCCCCGTCAATCAATATCCGGGTCTTTAAACCCAATAACCAGATCCAGCAAATCCAATCAAAACCATTGGAAAACCATTTCCGTATTCACATCCAAACTCGAATCCGAAATCACCGGTTCGATGCCCTTCCAGCATCCCGAACCGTCATTCCGAACCCAAATCCGGAATCCACTTCTCTACTTGGAAACCAACCCTTTTCCCGAAATCCGTTTCTAAAACCGAAAACCTTTAATCATCGAAATCATGTTCCAAAATCCCTTTATAATCATTGAAAACCATTTATTGTTTGAAATCCCAAATCCATGGCATCATAATCAGAAATCAAGCCTTTCTCGTAAAACGTGTCAAATACGTTATTTCTCGAAAACCGTGCAATTATATAAACCACATCATAAATCCAACAAGTATGAAATCACAGATATAAAACAATTATAGAAAACAGTTATGCATGTTCGAGTTTAAGTAAAGGGTCCACTCACAGTACCGAGCCCCCAATCGCGTCCCGAACGTCCTGCACGTTCCTCAGCTTGCTCGGGAAGTCCCGATCCTGTCAACAACCACCAAATTATGTCACTAACCCGTCTACGAAGGTTCACCTAATTTCCCTCAAAATTCCCCGACTCGAAAGCGTAATAACCCGAGACCCTAAACCGTCACCCTCGCGGAACTAACCTCAAACGACGTCCGATCAACTCGAAACCAATTCCAATAGACTCGTCATAACTCCTAGACCAAAAACCATGTTGATACCTTCCCCAAGGACCTCCGCACGCGCCCCCATGCGCCGCCCAAAGTGGCTGCGCGTGGCCTCACGCGCCAGCTACAGTACCATCTTCAACCTCGAACCACTGTGTTGAACCGGCCATCGCAGGCTGAACCGGCGAGAACTGATATCCGCCGTCCGGCCACCAATTCAACCTCTCTTTTCTCCCACAGCTGCGTCCAGACCTGCCCTATCTATTTCCGTACTCCGTTCACCTCGACATAGCTCCATCCTTGTCGACTCAAGCTCGAACCAGACGGTCCAAAAGCCCCTGTTTTCCTTCCCGGCCACCCAGCTCACCTCCCTTCACGGTGGCTACACCAAACTCTTCCCTAGACCTCTCTAAGCCTAACCCAACTCACCTTGACCGTCGACTCTCGCCCAAACGTCACGACTCGCCGTTTGAAACTCACAGCCAAAACAGAGCACCAGAATACCCCTGTCGTGCCATCCTCCGCCGTGTATCTCCCCGTCACGGCAGCACAACCAGAGGACTCCCAGACCTCACCTGAGTCCCCTAAGCCTCCCTACTAACTTCTATTCGTCCTCTAGACTCACGACTCGCGATTTGAAACTCAATGGAAAAACAGGGCAATTGTACAGGGATAAGGAATTACCTGCAACTGTCCGCAACCGTGCTAGCCGCCGTGTTCCCTGGAGTCTACAACGCCGTCTCAGCCTCCTCTCGAGGTCAAACACACCTGCACATGGCCACAGCACCACCACAAGCCTTCAACCTTCTCTGTTTCCTCTGATTTCCCCGCAGCCCACAACTCACACACACCACGATTCCTCACTTCCCCAACCTTCTCAACAGCTCTCTCTCACTCTCTAATCTCCCTCACACACTCACAAACTCACCAGCACCCTCGATCAGCCCTCAAGCCTCTCAATTCTCTCCCTCTGTTTCTCTCTGTGTCGAAGAACACGAACACACAGCACGGGTGCACCCCAATTATTTGGGCCGTGCATATAGAGGATTCCACCAGAACCCTCTAGTCCCTCAACACGTGTCACCATCCAATCCACACACTCCCACATGGCCCAATCTCAGCCACCCATTTTCCTTCTCTGTTGCACAAATCCCAATGTTCAGAAAGACCAAATTGCCCCTCCTTTTATCCAAATTTTACGGTTTTGCCACTAACTTTCTAGACCCGTAACTCCCACCTCGTAAGTCCGATGAATGCGTGCCGCCAGTCATCGAACTCAGGATGACGAGAGCTATCTAACCATCCTAGGTCAACATACCAAAACCCGATTACACAAAAAGTCAACTATTCCCCCTAATTTACCCAAATTACGGTTATGCCCTCCACCTTCCGAACATCACAACTTCCTCCTCGGATGTCGGAATCGTGCGTGCCACCTGCCTATGGATTCGTGACGTCCTAAACTACGTCCTGGTCACCGGTCAATACCCAATTGACCACCCGAACGAAAAGTCAACTTTTTGCCCTAACTAGGGGCAAAATCGTCATTCTACGCTAATGACCTTATCGATACCGACTAACCACCGATTAGCCTCGCTAAGCCTACCTTAATCACCCTACTAATCCCGGCTCTCGGGACGGGTTGTTACAATCTACCCACCTAAATAGAATTTCGTCTCCGAAATTCCACCGCTAGTTCTCGACACCTCGGGTCTCCTACCCGGTATCAACACTAAGTCAACAACTTTTCCTAGGTTCCTGTCTATCATCTCCACCTTAGGTATTTCACTCCAACCCCCAACTACCAGTTACCGTTCATGGAGTACGCAAGGGAAACTCTATGAACAGAAAATAAAGGTATTTTACAATACCTCATATGGAGTACCCGATAAAAGTCACAGAGCACTTCCCTACTGGCTAGCTCCTCCCTCGGTTATTACTTTGGCCACTATCGGAATAAATCTACAAAGTCCTAAAGGCAAACTCTAGCTTGTGGGTTCTCTCCTTCAATAACCTCATATCGATCAGTTATAGTCACTCCTCTCCTATTCCTTCCGCCATCCTTCCACTACAACACTCCCCAGGCCACCTATGGAAACTCCTTCTAGACTCTACCCTGGAATCCAACAACCACAAAACTAAGTGCAACACAACCAAAATAAAACAAGTACCTGTCCCCGCATCTGGTGCCGACTGAACCTCCTACTGAGTCATCGAAAACACTCGGGCCTGAGATCCCGACGCTCTACCACGTCCCCTCGAACTACTAGTGGCAGTGCCACCTCCTCTAGTGCCCGTTGTCCCTGACGCTGTACTGTGTCCAGGCTCCGCTGCTCCTTGGCCTACACCACCTTCCTATGGCAACAGTGGACACTCACGGCGGAAATGACCTCGTTCCCCACAGTAAAAACACACATTCCAACCTGATCCACTGCTCGGTCTCCCTGTAGATGCTACAGACGTCGCACTCGCTTGCGGAGTCGGCTGTGCTCGGTAACCCCGAAATCCTGAACTCTGGAAACTCCCAGGTCTACCGAAACGATCATCGCCCGACGATGACGCTCCACCGAAGTTACCTCTTTTCGGTGTCCGCTGGCTCGAAGCTCCTGAAATAGATGGTTCCCGGCGTCGCACCGGCAAACTAGCCTCAACCCTCACCGCAGCATCCGACAAGTCTCGGAGGGTAGCAAACGATCCAGCCGTCACTATGGCCCGAATCTCACCTCGCAAGCCCAATTCAAACCTACGGAATTTCTCGGCTTCAGTGGCCACAAAAGCAGGAGCAAACCGAGACAACATCTGGAACTTCCGTTCGTACTCAGCCACACTCAAATTCCCTTGTTGAAGCTGCAGAAACTCCGCCTCCTTGGCATCTCGAAAAGAACGAGGGTAATACTGCTCCAGGAACCGTTCCCTAAACGTCTCCCAAGTCACAATAAGGGCATCCCAACCGGACAACTCGAGGGTATACCACCACTCGTACGCCGTACCATCCAACAAACTCGACAAACACAACCTCACAAACCAACAAACCCCACAAACTCGACAAACCTATGCTCTGATACCAATTGTCAGGACCCACCCCGGTTTCACCCTGAAACCCGAGGTAAATCCTGCTCCCGTCTGACTTCCTGACACAACACTCAAGTACAACTCACTCAAAATCACCCAAAACTCATTCAGACGCAGGAGAAACTATATAAAATATCCCGAAGTTATAATTTACAGAGCATAGTACGAAACACAAGGAAATAAAAACTGATGGCAATTACAAGCACGCGGAAGAGAAACTTAAGCACTCTGGGACCCTGCTCGTCACTTCTATGCCTCAGACACTGCCTCGACGTCAAGACCCCGCGCTATCTCCACAACCTGGAGGGCAATTTAAAACAAAAGATGTGAGTGGACCATAATAAAAGAAAAGTTCTAAAACCATTTATCCGAAAACTGAGTTTCACCCTCCGTTTTGAAAACCACATGCATAACCCAGTTATCAGAACAGTTATAAACCACATGTCAGGACCCGACCCTCTTCTGTCAGGTCCCGATTCATCTAGCACGATATTGTCCGCTTTGGGCCTCCTTGCCCTCACGGTTTTGTTTTCGGGAGCTCACGGTGCAACTTCCCAGGGGGTCACCCATCTGGAATTGCACCAGCCTCAACTCGCTTAACTTTGGGGTTCCAATCCCCACCAAAGCCACTGAGCTCCCAAAAGGCCACATGCTAGATAGGTGTGTGCCTACACCTTTAAGGCACACCACCATTCCCTTCCCAGACCATTCCCCCTCGCATGAATGTGGGATTGTTCACCGTTCCCTCAAGGACACGGGTCTTACAATCCACCCCCCCTTAGGGCCCAGTGACAAGACCCATCCCAATCCCCCCCGGGATTACCATGGAATGTGCCCTGCTCCCGTCCAACAAGGGGTGTCAGACAAAGGATGACCAAGAGCCACTGCCCAAATAGGGCATCCAGAGTGCGCAAGGATCGATGGAGGAGATGTGCAATGTCCCAGTCTCTGCTGCAATCGCATCCGTGATCAACCTGAAGGGCATTAAAACCAAAAGCTGTGAGTGGACAAAAACCAGTAAGTTCATCAAATTCATTTATAAGACATTTATGCCCTCCAATAAAAACGTATGCATGCCACAAAAACCAGTAACCAAAACGTTTGCTCAACCGAGCCCTTAGGGCCTTAGCCCAAAAACCGTTAACCAAAAACCAAGTGTGGGAACTCAGCCCAAAACCGTGGAATACCACCACCATACATATACGACCATGTGGGTCACCACCCACTACCATAAATGAACATTAATTCATTAAAATCACACAATCATAAATCCACCCGGAAAGCCATTTCATTAATTCGTATTTTACCATTACCATCACCAGCATCCCTGATGCTAGACGTCCCTGACGTCATGTCTCACGGTTTCATAAGCTACGCGTGCTGCCCGGGGTCTCTCCGGGTCCATATATCTGACATCCCTGATGTCTGACGTCCCTGACGTCAATCATAGCAATCCTGCTCCTGAGTCATCATACGGTCCGGCTACTCCGTATAATGACCCCTCGCAGGCAATGCACCGTGACTTCCCCAGTGTCCCAGACATCTGGAGGAGACCATCATATATCCTTGTATCCCGATGGTATATGGAAAACAGTTTTATTAAATCCTTTTATCACATCATTACAATGGGCCCTGCCCGAAATTTCCATAAAACCACGTAATCCCATTTAGGGTCCCTGACCCAAAATCACAATTATTAAATATAGGGTCCCTGACCCAAAATCACATTTATAATCCAACTGGGCCTCATGCCCGATTTTATGAACCACTGGGCCCACGGCCCGATTTGTAAACCAACTGGGCCCGCAGCCCGACTTTATAAACCCGCTGGGCCCACGGCCCGAATTCACAAATCAACTGGGCCCCTGGCCCGATAATATAACTCAAATGGGTCTCAGCCCGATTTCATACCAACTGGGCCCCTGGCCCGATTTCATTAACCAACTGGGCCCCCGGCCCGATTCTCAAATGGACTCCAAGTCCGAAATTTCCAAAACAAGTGGGCCTCAAGCCCGAGTTCATATTTCCAATTTCAAAACCATTTCATCATATTATTTATTTAACCACAAATAAACCGTTAATCCCGATATACGTGAAATACGGAAAACACCTCGAAATACGTGCAACATATCCAAAATCAATGCTCACAAATACCATCATAGAAATCATGTATATAAACCATATAACACATTTAAGCATGCATAGGATTTATAAAACCAAAGTCCACTCACAGACCGTTTTAACCGTGTGCCTCGATACGCGTGCCACCGGCCCTCCCGGGCCACACCACTATCACCGGGACTCCCAATCCTGTCCAAATCACATTAGAGGGTCACTAACCTCATTATTAACATCCTATCAAAGTCCCGTAATTTTCCCGAATTTTTACTTATTTTTAAACTTCATTAAAAACCTTCGGACATCCCGAACACTATCGAGACGGTGTCCGATCGACCCGAAACCAATTCCAAAATATCCGTTACAATAAATAGGACAGAAGTCATGTTGACCTCACCTCGAGATTCGTGCCCACGCGCCGTCACGCGCCGCCGTGAGTGGCTGCGCGTGAAACTCACGCGCCTGCTACAGTGTCACCAGCCCAACCCGTTTGTCTGGTAAACGGGTCCAATTCACCCGCGACACAACCCGGTTCCAATCCTGTCAATTCGATCCTAATTCCTTCAATTGATCAATCCATTAGCTTCGTTTTAAGTCCAATTATAAGTCTGTAAACTCAATTACACAAATCCTTACCCAGATTGCCACGATTCGATGATGATCCACGAAGAACACCCGGTCACTGTTCAATCATGGGATTCCTTCAATCTCGATTGATTTCCCCAAATTGGTTCAACCAGAAGCATCAGTAGACCACGAGGCACAATTCCCCCACATCAATTTCGTCGTTTGATCAGTAAATGATCACGACTCAAGTATGAACACCGTCCACTGTGCAACCATGGAGTTTCATCGATCTCAGCCGGTTTCCTTCAATTGATGATCCCAGAAGCATCGTGGGATCATGAGAAATCATTTCCCCACAACAATTTCATCCAACGAAGCCTCCAATTCCACGACTCAGCTTCGAAATTCCTCCTCTGTCACCAAGCTCGTTCAGAGTCAAAACGGCACCAATTCCCTTCGTTCTTTCGACGTTTCTGATCGTGGCATTCCCAGAAGGCTGAATGTAACCTCCAATTCGATCCTCACGGCCTTAGGATTTGATTTCGAATTTTCCCTCCCATAATCTAATTTTCGAATTTTCTGTCTCACCACCCACACTCAGTCCCAGTGTTTCCCGAAATGAATCCAGTCTCCCTAGCCTCTCAATTCCCTCAATTCTGCCGTGAGAAGGCAGCCAATTCCTCCCGCCCTCACACTCTCTGTTTTGAAATTGTCCACGGGTAAGAAAAACAAAGAATAAGGAAATGGGGGAAAAAGATGGAGAAGGAATGATGGTGTAGGAATGATTGTGTTTGGAGGGAAACAAGGATCAGAATTCAGGGGATGGGTGACACTTGTCACTCATCCGGATGTGCATAGTCAACGGTCACTATTCACTATTATATTATTATTTTAATCCCGGCCTCGGTTCGTTAGTTCGTTTCCTTGACCATAAAATCGCACAAATTTTGGAGTTGCCAACAACTCCCCCAAATCCACCAATTATCATGACGTAGGGGACGTCATCCCAAGATTACTCAAGTCTCAATTATACCCTTTTTAATCCACTCCTTACTGGTTATCTCACCATTATTGGGACTTATCCCAACACAGCACAATCTTAACTGGATCCCATCCAGTCCATCACTCAACCACTACCGAATCTCAAAGACCGAACATATGGTCATCATGACGGAGTCACACCCAATTTGTGGCTCATCGTCAACACCATTACCGACACTAGCACCAGCGCTAGTACCAGCACCAACACACTACCAGCAACACTAGTATCAGCACACAGGCATCCATACTAGCATCAGCACAAAAGTTCCAACCCGCAAACATCCATACTTGCACACCGTGTGCAAATACGACAATCCTGGATCTCCGTTCATACCGAACGACGATCTCGTACCTCACGACTATGGGTACCACTATTCTGACAATCCTCATCAGGAAAATGAACGTTCCCCGAACGTCCCCTGATCCCCAAGTATTATAACCACACTAATTACCCTCGATAGCCAGTCATCTCCATATGACTACCGACCAACTGTCATTGCTATCGAGATCCGCATCCATACCTCACACTAATACCCGATCCAACACGGGATTCCATAATTTATCTCAGAACCGTATCCGTAAATCGAATCCCATAGTTCTGCCTAGACTCACCAGAGCCATCCACATGGTCATCCATGACCTCCGCCACTCATCGCAGCACAAGTTCTCATCCATTAGCCACAATTAAGGTTTACCTTGTTAATACTAGGGTTCCACAATCACACCCTATGGTTCCCTCGAACCCAACCACTTTCCGTAATATAAAATTCACAACCTGACCGACCCCGCGGTCTAGACATCGAATAGACGTCAAATCCAATCCTACCATCAACTCAATGTGGGTTCCACCACTAGGTCATCGGCCAACTCCGATGAACCAACATCCCTCACACTAGAAACCACCACAAGGGTTCACATTTTTAAACCATTACTCACATGAGGTTCCCCGAACCTGGCTGCACCTAGCAGCACAACAATCCAATATCACATGACCGAATCGACGGTCCCACAATACCAGTTCATCACAATCAACCCCACTTGGGTCGAATCACATTAACGCACGGCGTATCGGGCCAATCGCACTCCATCCACTATCCAAACCCAAACACTATCTATCAGGTTGATAACGAATTGCAGCCCAATGAGACATCACACCCTCGACCTGCGCGCACAAATAGAGCAACCGTGCTCTGATACCAAGTTGACAGGACCCATCCCAATCCCCCCCGGGATTACCATGGAATGTGCCCTGCTCCCGTCCAACAAGGGGTGTCAGACAAAGGATGACCAAGAGCCACTGCCCAAACAGGGCATCCAGAGTGCGCAAGGATCGATGGAGGAGAAGTGCAATGTCCCAGTCTCTGCTGCAATCGCATCCGTGATCAACCTGAAGGGCATTAAAACCAAAAGCTGTGAGTGGACAAAAACCAGTAAGTTCATCAAATACATTTATAAGACATTTATGCCCTCCAATAAAAACGTATGCATGCCACAAAAACCAGTAACCAAAACGTTTGCTCAACCGAGCCCTTAGGGCCTTAGCCCAAAAACCGTTAACCAAAAACCAAGTGTGGGAACTCGGCCCAAAACCGTGGAATACCACCACCATACATATTGACAGGACCCGTCCCAACTGGACGTCAAAAACCGTACCCGGTCCTGCTCCCGTCTGACAAGTCAACTGAAAGTCCGAAACTACCCTTCAGTACCTGCCAGACAAGGGAATTTTTGCGCCTGTGCCCGCACATACCTCCACCTCTGGAATAGCCTCGATCAACGCGCCACGACCTGAAGGGTTAACAAACCAGAAAAGGTGTGAGTGGACAAAAATGACCTCTTATAAAAACATTTATCAAAATACATTCTTACCCTCCAGTTTTCACAAACTTGCATGCATATCGTAAAACATGAGTAATAGTATGAAATCATTCAAGTATGAACAGTGGACCGATAAAATCAAAACATATTTTCCCATGGTCCACACAAAAACTCATGTTCACCAAATCAGTTTAACATCTCAAAAGTTCACAATTTCTTTAAATCATTTTAACCGCTAAACCACGGTTTCCTCAAAATCATTTTCCATAAACCACGGGACTTATTTCCATAACCTGTTACTTAGAGTCACGTTTATCCCTGCAACGCGTGCATATCAATAGGCTCAAGGACCGCTCAAAATCCGAGCATCCGCTGCTGTGAACACATCATCAGTCAGCAATCCGTCGCTGGGAAAAACCTCACCAGCCGACGATCCGGATCTCGTGAACATATCACTTACCGATCCATATAATCCAGCACATCTGATCTGAGTCAAGCCTCCCCTGGGCTGCAAGACAAAGATCGTGCTACGTGACCTCTTCGGGGTAAACACTTCCATCCCGAAGGCGAGCGTTATCTCCAGGGTGCACTCCGGGGAAAAACATATTTTCTCCCGAAAGCCCTAAATATCCGCAACATATCACCATCACAAAAACCAGTGAAAAACAGTTGCATTAAAAACCAAATCATATATCAATACAGGGTCTCAGCCCCAAGTCCCAATTTACTTTATAAATCCGAAAATCATCAATATCATCATGTCATCACATGGAAATACAATTCCAACCAAAATCATAATTCCATTGGGTCTCAAGCCCAAAATATCAATATCACGTAAATCCATGAAATCAATCACTGACTCATAATCCGAGTCCAAATATCATTTTCAACTTCCTGACTCATAACCCGAGTCAAAACATCATTTTCAATCCGGGCTTAGCCCAAAACATCATTTGCACGTTCCTCGTAAAACGTGCCCGAGAGACTGATTAAAATAATCACAAAATCACGGGGATACCAAAAATCATCAAATTCATCAATTTCACATGTAACTCCAATTCCGAGTCAAAATCATTATTTACTTGGGTTCTCACGCCCACAATATCATTTTTAACCAATTTCATGATTTCTCGAAAATCGTGCCAGAATATAATAATATAATAATCACAAAACCGAGAAATCACCGAATTGAAATACCAATCATGCCAGAGCATATCAAATCATATAATAAAGCATTTTAAATCATATATGCATGCATCACGGTTAGAAAACAAAGTCCACTCACACACACCGTTCAAAACGGTTCGTTTCCGAGCTGCACGTTTTTCCGTAAAATCTGGAAATCACAACTCCTGCCCAAAATCAATATAGAGGGTTACTAACATCTCAAAATACATCATATAATTTTCCCCAATTTTTCCGGAATTTAAATACGTATTTTAAACGTAAAGCAAAACTTCGGATACGCGGAACATTATCGAAATAATATCCGATTTCCCCGAAATCAACGTCAAAATGTTCGTTACACTGAGAGGATTAAAAGTCATGTTGACCTCACCTTGAGACTAGGCCGGACGCGCCCCCACGCGCCGCCGTGAGTGGCTGCGCGTGAAATCCACGCGCCAGCTACAGTGCTGCTACAGTGCTCCTCCTTCACCCGTTTGTCTGGTAAACGGGTTGAAAAACCCGCGAACAGACCCGGTTCAAACTCACCCAATTCAACACCAATTTAGTCCGTTCTTTCCACTGATCCCTTCTAATCCAACTCTAATTGAGTTCTGCAAGTTCAATTACTTGAATCATGGTCTAAATCCTCACGACTCTCAATCGATCCTCGACGGGTTTCCAATTCGGGTTTCACGATTTCATCCCTGGTTTTCAAATTAATTCATTCAGTTAGCATCGTGAGAGTGTAAGGAATGTTTCTACAAGATCAATTCGAAGAATTCTTACCTCTAACCCGTCGAACCCAAGCTCGAATTGAAGCTGCCATGGAAGCTCAATTCATCCTCAATCCGACACCGTTTCACTTCGTTTTTGTTGCAGAAAGGTTCGTATGGATCCCAGAAGTCGAATTGAATCATCAATTTCGACCCTCACGGCTCACAATCTCGAATTCGAAAGTCCCCCCAATTTCAAGATTTTTCGATTCGAAATTAACCCAGGGGCCTCACTGTCACTCGAGTCTCTCTCTCAATTCGACTTCCTCAGTCTCCCAATTGCACAATGAGACCGAAACAATGGGTTATCAGCTGTTAATGGACAATCATTAAGACAACCCACAATTTAGGGAATTTGTGTCTAAAGTGGTATAATTGTGTTTCCCATGATTCCCGTTTCAATGTTAGCAGCTGGGGTATGGAAGATGACAAAATGACAAATGTCACAATCTGGTAGCAAGAATCAATGTTAAAAGACCATTTTGCCCTCCGTTGACAAATTACCATTTTACCCCTAGACATCCGTGACCCGTAACTTGGTCACCCGAACTCCGTTTTCGACGTGCCGCCTGTCGTTGGATTCGTATCGACGAGACCTACTTAACGGTCCTTGGCCCTCGTCCATCGGACCTCCCGATCAAAAAGTCAACATTTGGCCCCTAATATGCCAAATTACCAAAATACCCCTCAACTTCCGAACATCATAACTTTTACTACGAATGTCGGAATCGAACGTGCCACCTGTCTATGAACTCGTGACGTCCCGAACTACGTCACAGTCATCGGTCAAAGTTCGTTTGACCGCCCGAACTAAAAGTCAACATTTTACCCACGCCAGGGGCAAAACGGTCATTTTGCACGTTTCGTCCGATTTCACTCAACTAATCCCCGATTAGTCATTCTAATTCATAATTCATTAATATTCACTCCCGATATTCGGGACGGGTCATTACAACCTTCCCTCCTTAAAGAATTTCGTCCCCGAAATTCCAACTATCCGTATTCCACAACTACCTCGTGGAAAACAAATGGTCACACAACACGTGTACACCTGTACACCCACTAGCCAACAAAGAACTCGTCTGCACTCAGACGTCACATCACAGATGCACGTCGTACTGACTACACTCGACCACCTCGAATGAAATTGATTACCAGAAATTGGCAATGTCATCAATAAGCTGACTCCTTTAGCTTGACGGCCCCACGTAATCACTACTGTGCCCTGACATCCGCTCTCATAGAGAGTCACCAAAACTCACTTGTCAGTCCATGCCGACACTACAAGTCAAACTGTCACCACCAAGCTTTACCACTCTAGTAAAGCGCCAATCAGTAACAAATCAGTGACAACACATCATACTACAACGTCCGTCAATGTAGCATATGATCATCAACATGATCTCCCCTCGCAGGGCAAACTCAATCCTGCGACAAATACCTACAGTAGTTACCACAATTGTCACCCCCTCAGCGATCCCAGATGCTGGTAAGGTCACGACAAGGTAACATCTCGCCGCAAAGCAACTTGCGGTCACACCAACCACCAACTCACTCACCTGAGTATACGCATACCGTCATCACACTCAATCAGACGGTACATCTGGAACACGTTGAACACAAGCCTAGCAGTAATCACACAACTCAACACCAGAGTTATACTTGCCAACCTTGGCTAAGAGCACCTGCTCAAACAATCACTGTAATCGTCAGAATCACTCTGCCCAGTGCATCGTGTTCAATGTCCAGTTCACGTTCACATCCACAACCAATGGTATTGGAACTAAGCCAAAACACCAACACGTTTATCGACACAACACTGGTACATCCCATGTACCGTCACTAGGTATCAAATACCCTCGTCCATACGATACCGTACATCGTACACCAAGCATGATCCTACAGCTGGACCCCAGTACTCGACCCATAGACCTATATGGTCGATCCCAAACCAGGTAAGGCAAAAGTAAAAAGCCTGAGGGTTTTTGCTAACATCGACAATCCTTGTCCTATGCTACCCAAAAACACCTCGCCAAATGACAACACTCAAAATGACACATCAACGTGTCCACAGGGAAGAACGCCTAGTTCTCCCGGGATTCACATCAACCCCGGCCACCACAAATCTGCAAAATATCGTACCCCAAACCACGTATAAGGTACGTACATCTATCCCTTGACCAGACTACAACCACCTAGGTCATAGCCAAACACGTTCCAATAATGGAGTCCATTTGCCCAAACCAGCAAGAGGCAAATCGAAACTCCACCAATCAGCTAGTTTCAATACCAAATCCGAATCCGCAATTTCGTAAGAAATCCCGAATCCAAATCCATACATCACAGTTTTTAATTCATATCCAAATCCGAATCCGAAATCATTATTCCGTAAGCTAGCATTTGGAATAATCATTCCGCACCCAAATCCGGTATTCCACTTTCAAGTTCCTGAATCGAATCCTGAATCGTCACCCAGAAATTCGATTCCAAAACCCGAAATCTGGTTCACGTCCACTCGGACACACCAAAACCGAACCTATCGGTTACCAGTTCAAGAGAGTATCACATTACATCTGATGGACTTCATAAGGAAGCCAATCCCATCCGTCACAACTCTAAGGCTGAACAAATTCAACCCCGTCTGAACCCTACTCGCTCGAGTAACATACCATAAGGGGCTCCACTTCGAAAAGAAGTTCAGTCCCGTCATTTATGACTCACATACCGACGTAAGAGTGATAAACTCTCACCCAATCTGGACCATCGAAATCATGACCCAGATCCATTACGACGTCAGCCGACCGTGAACATCACGATTCTAGATCGTCACAATGCCCAACGTCCACGACATCACTAACCCGATCCACCTAGGATCCACACAGTCAACAACTAGGAACCACAGGGTCTTACACCCTTACTGATTACCTCGTATCTACCCTTGCCATCCCACCTAGGGAAAACCAAGGATGATCCAAAACAATGACACCAATATTCATCCTACGTGGATGCAAACAAAACTTATTGCACTCCCCATGCCATGTAACCCAACATTGTCTGCCACCCAGCAGAAAATAAGAAATCACCCCTGATGACTTCAGAATACCTAATCCCCATGCGGAAAACCCGCAATCCTCTTCAAACACAACTTCTCATGATTCCGTAGGTCCAACCACGTTGGAACCATCGGACTCGGACACCAACCACGTGTCCCCTTTGGACTGGTTACTGACACATACCCAACTCGACGAAGTCACAACCCGACTCGTGACCCATCGTCAGCACCACACCGGCACCCACACCGGCACACAGACAACAGTATCAGTATGAGCACACCGTGTGCAACACTGACAACCCTGGATCTCCGCTCATAACAAGCGACGTCCCCGTACCTCTGCTCGAATAGGAGAAACTCTGCCTCCTTCGCACCTAACAACTCTGGGTACAGTCACCCTGACAACTCATGTGAGAAAAAGAAACGTCCCCTGACGTCCCCACGATTCTCAACAACCACTCTCGGTAGTAGTGCCTGCCACAGACTTGTGCAGACCCAACCACCAGACATCACTATCGAGACTCCACATCCAATGGAATCATGTACTCGTACAGTACTCTGTATCCCCACTCTGGGATTCCATCGACACGTACCAACCCCGACTGTGGATTGCAGTTCCACCACTAAAGCTGACATGACTAGACCTGACACAATCGTCACTCGGTCTTGACTTCGAAAAGTCATTAAGAGTCAAACCACCCGCCAGTACACATTTCCGAACCAAACATCCCACCTTAGGTTCCGCGATTACTACCTAGGGTCCCTCAAAACCCGACAGCTCCTGAGACTTAAGATATTACCATGACTCATCTCGAGTCCTAACCGAATTCTTGACTCAATCATCCACGCCATCCCTGGCATACCCGGTCACCCAGCAAATTACCGCCGGTGAACCACATCAATACCACATTCCCAACCTAGGAATACCCCCAACACACTCTAGACGTTGGGAACTCACATTTCGCACAAGGAATTACTGAGAATAATCTCATCTTGGGTCCAACCTACCCAATTGTGCTACCTTCCAAGCCTCTGGATCCAGCAAATCCTAGGACCCACAAGAATACCGATTCGACAATTAGTAAGCCGTAGCTACACAAATTAATATCTGACCCACAAACCAAGGTCAATTACATTCCGAGATTCATCACAAGGTCTCAAATACCCTACTATACCCATCTCACTACCAGGTCGCGCACGAGGCTCACATTCCGGAGGTATGGCATGGCAACTGCATCAGCAACCTAGTGCTCTGATACCAATTTGACAGGACCCGTCCCAACTGGACGTCAAAAACCGTACCCGGTCCTGCTCCCGTCTGACAAGTCAACTGAAAGTCCGAAACTACCCTTCAGTACCTGCCAGACAAGGGAATTTTTGCGCCTGTGCCCGCACATACCTCCACCTCTGGAATAGCCTCGATCAACGCGCCACGACCTGAAGGGTTAACAAACCAGAAAAGGTGTGAGTGGACAAAAATGACCTCTTATAAAAACATTTATCAAAATACATTCTTACCCTCCAGTTTTCACAAACTTGCATGCATATCGTAAAACATGAGTAATAGTATGAAATCATTCAAGTATGAACAGTGGACCGATAAAATCAAAACATATTTTCCCATGGTCCACACAAAAACTCATGTTCACCAAATCAGTTTAACATCTCAAAAGTTCACAATTTCTTTAAATCATTTTAACCGCTAAACCACGGTTTCCTCAAAATCATTTTCCATAAACCACGGGACTTATTTCCATAACCTGTTACTTAGAGTCACGTTTATCCCTGCAACGCGTGCATATCAATAGGCTCAAGGACCGCTCAAAATCCGAGCATCCGCTGCTGTGAACACATCATCAGTCAGCAATCCGTCGCTGGGAAAAACCTCACCAGCCGACGATCCGGATCTCGTGAACATATCACTTACCGATCCATATAATCCAGCACATCTGATCTGAGTCAAGCCTCCCCTGGGCTGCAAGACAAAGATCGTGCTACGTGACCTCTTCGGGGTAAACACTTCCATCCCGAAGGCGAGCGTTATCTCTAGGGTGCACTCCGGGGAAAAACATATTTTCTCCCGAAAGCCCTAAATATCCGCAACATATCACCATCACAAAAACCAGTGAAAAACAGTTGCATTAAAAACCAAATCATATATCAATACAGGGTCTCAGCCCCAAGTCCCAATTTACTTTATAAATCCGAAAATCATCAATATCATCATGTCATCACATGGAAATACAATTCCAACCAAAATCATAATTCCATTGGGTCTCAAGCCCAAAATATCAATATCACGTAAATCCATGAAATCAATCACTGACTCATAATCCGAGTCCAAATATCATTTTCAACTTCCTGACTCATAACCCGAGTCAAAACATCATTTTCAATCCGGGCTTAGCCCAAAACATCATTTGCACGTTCCTCGTAAAACGTGCCCGAGAGACTGATTAAAATAATCACAAAATCACGGGGATACCAAAAATCATTAAATTCATCAATTTCACATGTAACTCCAATTCCGAGTCAAAATCATTATTTACTTGGGTTCTCACGCCCACAATATCATTTTTAACCAATTTCATGATTTCTCGAAAATCGTGCCAGAATATAATAATATAATAATCACAAAACCGAGAAATCACCGAATTGAAATACCAATCATGCCAGAGCATATCAAATCATATAATAAAGCATTTTAAATCATATATGCATGCATCACGGTTAGAAAACAAAGTCCACTCACACACACCGTTCAAAACGGTTCGTTTCCGAGCTGCACGTTTTTCCGTAAAATCTGGAAATCACAACTCCTGCCCAAAATCAATATAGAGGGTTACTAACATCTCAAAATACATCATATAATTTTCCCCAATTTTTCCGGAATTTAAATACGTATTTTAAACGTAAAGCAAAACTTCGGATACGCGGAACATTATCGAAATAATATCCGATTTCCCCGAAATCAACGTCAAAATGTTCGTTACACTGAGAGGATCAAAAGTCATGTTGACCTCACCTTGAGACTAGGCCGGACGCGCCCCCACGCGCCGCCGTGAGTGGCTGCGCGTGAAATCCACGCGCCAGCTACAGTGCTGCTACAGTGCTCCTCCTTCACCCGTTTGTCTGGTAAACGGGTTGAAAAACCCGCGAACAGACCCGGTTCAAACTCACCCAATTCAACACCAATTTAGTCCGTTCTTTCCACTGATCCCTTCTAATCTAACTCTAATTGAGTTCTGCAAGTTCAATTACTTGAATCATGGTCTAAATCCTCACGACTCTCAATCGATCCTCGACGGGTTTCCAATTCGGGTTTCACGATTTCATCCCTGGTTTTCAAATTAATTCATTCAGTTAGCATCGTGAGAGTGTAAGGAATGTTTCTACAAGATCAATTCGAAGAATTCTTACCTCTAACCCGTCGAACCCAAGCTCGAATTGAAGCTGCCATGGAAGCTCAATTCATCCTCAATCCGACACCGTTTCACTTCGTTTTTGTTGCAGAAAGGTTCGTATGGATCCCAGAAGTCGAATTGAATCATCAATTTCGACCCTCACGGCTCACAATCTCGAATTCGAAAGTCCCCCCAATTTCAAGATTTTTCGATTCGAAATTAACCCAGGGGCCTCACTGTCACTCGAGTCTCTCTCTCAATTCGACTTCCTCAGTCTCCCAATTGCACAATGAGACCGAAACAATGGGTTATCAGCTGTTAATGGACAATCATTAAGACAACCCACAATTTAGGGAATTTGTGTCTAAAGTGGTATAATTGTGTTTCCCATGATTCCCGTTTCAATGTTAGCAGCTGGGGTATGGAAGATGACAAAATGACAAATGTCACAATCTGGTAGCAAGAATCAATGTTAAAAGACCATTTTGCCCTCCGTTGACAAATTACCATTTTACCCCTAGACATCCGTGACCCGTAACTTGGTCACCCGAACTCCGTTTTCGACGTGCCGCCTGTCGTTGGATTCGTATCGACGAGACCTACTTAACGGTCCTTGGCCCTCGTCCATCGGACCTCCCGATCAAAAAGTCAACATTTGGCCCCTAATATGCCAAATTACCAAAATACCCCTCAACTTCCGAACATCATAACTTTTACTACGAATGTCGGAATCGAACGTGCCACCTGTCTATGAACTCGTGACGTCCCGAACTACGTCACAGTCATCGGTCAAAGTTCGTTTGACCGCCCGAACTAAAAGTCAACATTTTACCCACGCTAGGGGCAAAACGGTCATTTTGCACGTTTCGTCCGATTTCACTCAACTAATCCCCGATTAGTCATTCTAATTCATAATTCATTAATATTCACTCCCGATATTCGGGACGGGTCATTACACATATACGACCATGTGGGTCACCACCCACTACCATAAATGAACATTAATTCATTAAAATCACACAATCATAAATCCACCCGGAAAGCCATTTCATTAATTCGTATTTTACCATTACCATCACCAGCATCCCTGATGCTAGACGTCCCTGACGTCATGTCTCACGGTTTCATAAGCTACGCGTGCTGCCCGGGGTCTCTCCGGGTCCATATATCTGACATCCCTGATGTCTGACGTCCCTGACGACAATCATAGCAATCTTGCTCCTGAGTCATCATACGGTCCGGCTGCTCCGTATAATGACCCCTCGCAGGCAATGCACCGTGACTTCCCCAGTGTCCCAGACATCTGGAGGAGACCATCATATATCCTTGTATCCAGATGGTATATGGAAAACAGTTTTATTAAATCCTTTTATCACATCATTACAATGGGCCCTGCCCGAAATTTCCATAAAACCACGTAATCCCATTTAGGGTCCCTGACCCAAAATCACAATTATTAAATATAGGGTCCCTGACCCAAAATCACATTTATAATCCAACTGGGCCTCATGCCCGATTTTATGAACCACTGGGCCCACGGCCCGATTTGTAAACCAACTGGGCCCGCAGCCCGACTTTATAAACCCGCTGGGCCCACGGCCCGAATTCACAAATCAACTGGGCCCCTGGCCCGATAATATAACTCAAATGGGTCTCAGCCCGATTTCATACCAACTGGGCCCCTGGCCCGATTTCATTAACCAACTGGGCCCCCGGCCCGATTCTCAAATGGACTCCAAGTCCGAAATTTCCAAAACAAGTGGGCCTCAAGCCCGAGTTCATATTTCCAATTTCAAAACCATTTCATCATATTATTTATTTAACCACAAATAAACCGTTAATCCCGATATACGTGAAATACGGAAAACACCTCGAAATACGTGCAACATATCCAAAATCAATGCTCACAAATACCATCATAGAAATCATGTATATAAACCATATAACACATTTAAGCATGCATAGGATTTATAAAACCAAAGTCCACTCACAGACCGTTTTAACCGTGTGCCTCGATACGCGTGCCACCGGCCCTCCCGGGCCACACCACTATCACCGGGACTCCCAATCCTGTCCAAATCACATTAGAGGGTCACTAACCTCATTATTAACATCCTATCAAAGTCCCGTAATTTTCCCGAATTTTTACTTATTTTTAAACTTCATTAAAAACCTTCGGACATCCCGAACACTATCGAGACGGTGTCCGATCGACCCGAAACCAATTCCAAAATATCCGTTACATTAAATAGGACAGAAGTCATGTTGACCTCACCTCGAGATTCGTGCCCACGCGCCGTCACGCGCCGCCGTGAGTGACTGCGCGTGAAACTCACGCGCCTGCTACAGTGTCACCAGCCCAACCCGTTTGTCTGGTAAACGGGTCCAATTCACCCGCGACACAACCCGGTTCCAATCCTGTCAATTCGATCCTAATTCCTTCAATTGATCAATCCATTAGCTTCGTTTTAAGTCCAATTATAAGTCTATAAACTCAATTAAACAAATCCTTACCCAGATTGCCATGATTCGATGATGATCCACGAAGAACACCCGGTCACTGTTCAATCATGGGATTCCTTCAATCTCGATTGATTTCCCCAAATTGGTTCAACCAGAAGCATCAGTAGACCACGAGGCACAATTCCCCCACATCAATTTCGTCGTTTGATCAGTAAATGATCACGACTCAAGTATGAACACCGTCCACTGTGCAACCATGGAGTTTCATCGATCTCAGCCGGTTTCCTTCAATTGATGATCCCAGAAGCATCGTGGGATCATGAGAAATCATTTCCCCACAACAATTTCATCCAACGAAGCCTCCAATTCCGCGCCCCCATGCGCCGCCCAAAGTGGCTGCGCGTGGCCTCACGCGCCAGCTACAGTACCATCTTCAACCTCGAACCACTGTGTTGAACCGGCCATCGCAGGCTGAACCGGCGAGAACTGATCTCCGCCGTCCGGCCACCAATTCAACCTCTCTCTTCTCCCACAGCTGCGTCCAGACCTGCCCTATCTATTTCCGTACTCCGTTCACCTCGACACAGCTCCATCCTTGTCGACTCAAGCTCGAACCAGACGGTCCAAAATCCCCTGTTTTCCTTCCCGGCCACCCAGCTCACCTCCCTTCACGGTGGCTACACCAAAATCTTCCCTAGACCTCTCTAAGCCTAACCCGACTCACCTTGACCGTCGACTCTCGCCCAAACGTCACGACTCGCCGTTTGAAACTCACGGCCAAAACAGAGCACCAGAATACCCCTGTCGTGCCATCCTCCGCCGTGTATCTCCCCGTCACGGCAGCACAACCAGAGGACTCCCAGACCTCACCTGAGTCCCCTAAGCCTCCCTACTAACTTCTATTTGTCCTCTAGACTCATGACTCTCGATTTGAAACTCAACGGAAAAACAGGGCAATTGTACAGGGATAAGGAATTACCTGCAACCGTCCGCAACCGTGCTAGCCGCCGTGTTCCCTGGAGTCTACAATGCCGTCTCAGCCTCCTCTCGAGGTCAAACACACCCGCACACGGCCACAGCACCACCACAAGCCTTCAACCTTCTCTGTTTCCTCTGATTTCCCCGCAGCCCACAACTCACACACACCACGATTCCTCACTTCCCCAACCTTCTCAACAACTCTCTCTCACTCTCTAATCTCCCTCACACACTCACAAACTCACCAGCACCCTCGATCAGCCCTCAAGCCTCTCTATTCTCTCCCTCTGTTTCTCTCTGTGTCGAAGAACACGAACACACAGCACGGGTGCACCCCAATTATTTGGGCCGTGCATATACAGGATTCCACCAGAACCCTCTAGTCCCTCAACACGTGTCACCATCCAATCCACACACTCCCACATGGCCCAATCTCAGCCATCCATTTTCTTTCTCTGTTTCACAAATCCCAATGTGCAGAAAGACCAAATTGCCCCTCCTTTTATCCAAATTTTACGGTTTTGCCACTAACTTTCTAGACCCGTAACTCCCACCTCGTAAGTCCGATGAATGCGTGCCGCCTGTCATCGAACTCAGGATGACGAGAGCTATCTAACCATCCTAGGTCAACATACGAAAACCCGATTACACAAAAAGTCAACTATTCCCCCTAATTTACCCAAATTAAGGTTATGCCCTCCACCTTCCGAACATCACAACTTCCTCCTCGGATGTCGGAATCGGGCGTGCCACCTGCCTATGGATTCGTGACGTCCTAAACTACGTCCTGGTCACCGGTCAATACCCAATTGACCACCCGAACGAAAAGTCAACTTTTTGCCCTAACTAGGGGCAAAATCGTCATTCTACGCTAATGACCTTATCGATACCGACTAACCACCGATTAGCCTCGCTAAGCCTACCTTAATCACCCTACTAATCCCGGCTCTCGGGACGGGTTGTTACAGACATACTCAAGGCACAAGATCTCTAGGAGCATGTTGGCAATGGGTTGAGTGAAGAAGCAAGGAATGCTACTGGTGAGGTCATTAATCAACCTACACAAGAAGATTACATCAAGGATGCACAATCCTTGGGGGTTAATATAGACCTCTGTGGCAGATACAATCTTCTCCACGATCAAGAATGTAGAGAGCACTAATGCAACTTGGGATTTGTTAAAAAGAGAGTGCAGATGAGATCAAATGGTTAGCACAATTAAACTTCAGTCATTGAGACGTGGTTTTGGGTAGACTAGAATAAAAGTCAACGAATCATTATCTACCTATCTGTCTAGATTATATTATACTATGAATCAAATGAAAACATATGGTGAAGATGTCATTGAGAAAAGAATGGTGCAAAAGATATTGATTAGCTTAACAAAACCTTATGATTCTATACTATCAATCCTTGAAGAAACTAAGGACATGGACATCGTAAATGTTTGAAGATATTGTTGCATCGATTAAGACCTTTGATCAGAGAATAAAAACGCACGCTGATTATAACGTTGATAAAGCTTTTCTTAGCCTATCTGTGAATTCTAAGGGACAATAGAGAAATAGTCAAGGAAGTTCAAGTAGTAATTCAAGGTAAATAAGAATAGGCATCCAAAATCTAATGTTGGAAAGTCCAATTATAATCACAATGCTAGTTCTAATAAGGCTGAAAGCTGTGGTGCAAAGTGAAAAATCTTGCGATAAGCTACACTATGGAGAATGCTGGTTTCAAGGGAAAAATAGGTGTTATTAGTGAAATAAGTTAGGTCACATGGCCAAACATTGCAAGGGGAAACAAAGTGTGAATGCTGCAAAGAAAGTTGAGGAAGAAAGAACAACGTCTGCAACCAAAACAGAAGCTGGTATTTGTTACTTAGACAGTGGGTGCAGTTACTTTATGATCTCAAATAGGGGTTCGTTGATTGATCTAGATAGATCCATAAAGTCCAAAGTGAAAATGAGGACTGGTGAGCTTGTAGAAGCTAGTGGTAAGGGCACTTTGGTATCAAAATAGATAATGGTGACATTTTGATAAAAAAGGTCATACTGAAGCCAGAATTGGATGAACACCTGCTTAGTGCAGGTCAAATGGTTGAGCATGGTTACAACCTTGTATTTAAAGACAATTAGCTAGAATCTATGATAAGGGTCATAAGATTGTATCTGTTCAAATGACTGGAAACGTATGTTCCCCACTTTCATTTCATCAGGTGATTCCAATAGCAAGAATTGCAAATAAAAAGGGGAATACCTGGTTGTAACTTAAGATGTTTAGTCATCTGAATCATTCTAGCATAGATACTTTATACAATGATGACATGGTAGTGAGATTACTAAAATGGTCAAAGAAGAGTGAAGTATGTAAAGGGTGCATTGTGGGAAAGTAGCATGCAAAAAATTTTGACATAAAGACATAGCCCAAAGAGCATCAAAGTTACTTGAGTTGATTCACTTCGATGTATGTGGCCCTATCCAGACTGAAAAAATAGGAAGAAACAAGTATTTCCTAACATTCATTGATGAATTTTCTAGGATGTTCTGGGTTTAGTCAGGAGTGCTCAATGCATTCAAGAAATTCAAGACCGTTGTGGAACTACAGACTGAGAGCAAGAGAAAGAAATTAAGGAGTGATAGAGGTGGTGAGCTCACTTCTCATGAATTTCTTAGTTTCTGTGAAGATGCGGGTATTGAAAGGCAACTCACTCTGGCATACTTAACACAACAAAATGGAGTTGCAGAAAGGAAGAATAGGATAATGATTGAAATGAAAAAGTCAATGTTACATGACAAGAAACTATCATATCATTTTTGGACTGAAGTTGTTAACACAACAATCCATCTCCTAAACATGCATCCTACAAAGGCTGTTATAAAGAAGACACCCTATGAGGTGTTCAGTGGAAGGAAACCATGTGTTAAAACACTTGAAAGTATTTGGTTCTGCATGTTATAGTCATGTGCATTCTCAATTAAGATAGAAGCTAGATGGAATTGCTACAAAAGGAATATTTGTAGGCTATGAGAGTTGTTAAAAGAGGTATAGGGTCTACAATTTGGAAGCCAAGAATATGTGATTTTTAGAACTATGACATTCAATGAGAAGACAATGTGGTGTTGGGAAGCAAATGAAGAAATTAGTTTTCATATTCCAACTGGCATTGACACTATATATGAGATAGAAGCACCTACGGTTCAAGAATGAGATCAAAAAACACAAGAATATAGTCAAGTTCCAATTGCAGTGGTGATTCATCTTTTGGATCATCATCTAAATCTAGGAATACACCAGTAAAGCTAAGAAGTGTATGCGATATCTTTACTACGTGACATTTAACCATTGTTGAGCCCAAAAGCTTTAAATAGGCAGTGAGGAATAGTGCTTGGAACAAAGCAATTGAGAATGAGATTGAGATGGTTGAGAAGAATTTAACTTGGGATTTGGTTAATAGACCATATGAAAAACTAGTGATTGGAGTCAAGTGGGTGTACAAAAAAAGTTGAACCTAAATTGATCAATTGAAAAACACAAGACAAGGCTTGTAACTAAAGGCTATGCTCAGAAGGCTGGGATTAATTTTAAAGAGACATTTTCTTCAGTTGCAAGGCTAGATACAACTAGGGCTTGATGCATTAGTTGCACAAAAGATGTGGTGCTTACATCAGCTTGATGTCAAGCTAGCCTTCCTAAATGATGTACTAGGGTCCAGAAGAGGAAGGTTATGTGGACCAACCCAATGGTTTTGAAGTGCAAGGTGAAGAATAAAAAGTTTATAAACTCCATAAGGCCTTCTATGGTTTGAAATAAGCACCTAGAGCATGGTATGAACATATAGATTCTTATCTAATGTCCTGTGAATTCTGAAGATGCCTTAGTGATAGAAGATTTATCGAACACAATTAAGATGAACAATAATTCTACTAGTTATAACTTTGCAACTGCACGAAATCGAATATAGCAGTATTGTAGCACGCAAAGGTCGATCCCTCGAGGACTTGTTCAACGATGATTTCCAAATTAGGTTCAAATTCAAGTTAACTTAGATTAAACAAAATACAAATATGGGGGTTGATGGTTGAACATTCACGCAAGTACTTTGTTGACACCATATTAGACCAAACTTACTAGGCCATATACATAAAGCCCAAACACCAAAAACGAGCTAAAGGCCTAGAATTACCAAACAATTGGAAAGGTAACTTGAGCCAAGCCCACACAAACAACCCTAGCAATGGGTTAAACGTGGGATGACACGTGGAAAAATCCTCACAAAAGATCTACATGCCACGTGTCAGCACCAAAATATGAGTGTATTTATCCCACAGCGAAACTATTCACAAAGAACACATCTGATATTCATATAAAAGGAGTGCACATTTCCTAATAATGTAACTAATATTTACTATTACTATTACTCTATCAAAATTACCACTTACTGTTACTTTTTTCGAACAAATTTATTGACTTGATGATCAGAGAACTTTAGCCCAACGCCACACCGGTACTTATCTGTAATAGATGACCCATTACTCTTCCTAGTCAACCGGTTCGAAGAAGGACACGTGTTTAGGCCCACAATCATATATTTGGTTCCTACTTGAATCCCCATTCGATCTTCCGAATTGTAATCGATATTTCCACCTTCCGGTTCCTCCCAAGCCCTAGTTCTCAATTCTCACTCCTTTCGATTCCTAGTCCAATAACCTGACTTCGTCTGTGTCCAAATTTGATATTCCAAAATCTATGCCATTGTTGACATGCCTAGTCATCGAGCAGAAATGTCACTAAGCACACCAAATCCCAAAGAGGACCTTTCATCACCTCAAACCTTAAATACTCGATCTAACGGAGGAACTTACTTATCTATCCTATCAATGTCTAAGTCACCCATAAAATGTTGCAACCTTAGCCTCTAAGATCGCTCACTGTCTGGACCCACAAAAATCCTCCTATTCATGAGTGTAGTATCAAATATCCCTTCCAAATAATCTAGGGTCCGTTCTAGGCCTAAATCTATCATGGGCTTATATACTCGTCTCCTTACTAAGTCGTTAACGGAGCTCGCGTCTTGGAGGTATGACATTGGAAAACAAAATTTAGTACCAACCTTACCTGATACTAAGTTGACACGACCAACTCCAAAAACATTTTGATAATCGTTCCAAGTCCTGCTTCCATCTGACAAACGATCCGAAAATTTTGATATTACCCTCAACCCATGTCAAACAAAGGATACTCATACCACCCTACTTCTTATGCCTCTACCTCCCGATCAACCCTAATATCTATGCAATGGCCATCCACACAGATCAATCGCTAACTATGTGTTCCCTGTAATTCCAGAAATTTGTACCGCCTTGAAAATACAAATCCAATTCCATGAACTTTCGGCCAACCTTCAAGTTCAGTTCTAGGAATTTCCACGTCTAAGCCTTCAAGGTTTTGACTCATTAGGATCGTATAAACATGTGGAGAATATCAATAAGAATGGTTTCAAACTTCCACGTCGAAAACACCAACTTTGAGTTCAAGAATTCAGGGGTTACTTTCGGGTTTGTTCTCAGATTTTCGGGTCTGGGGTTTTCCCTCCTCTTATCCTTCTATATTTTCCTTTCTCTTCCTATTTTCTCTCTATTTTTTTCTCCTGGTTTTCTTCTTTCCACCTCGCCCATGGGTGTAGACTAGTGTTGGGTTTCTATAACAAAAAAAGGCATACAACACAAAACCATACACATATATAACACATACACATTATGTCAGTGCAAGAAGATAAGGGAGATGGATGAGATGAAGACATTTTTCACAATCTCATATATTCAGCAAAATATCCTCACTTGTGAAATTGCCAAAATGCCCCTAATGTCAAATTACCAAAATGCCCCTAATGCTAATTTACTAAAATGCTCTTGGTATAACTAGACTCGTAACAACCTTATCTGATCTCCAATTTTAACATATCATATGTCTACAAACTTAGAACTCTATGATCCACGTAACAGTCCTTGCGCAAAGTCCAAAAGATACCCGGAGCAAAAATGCAACTTTTAACCTCCGAGGACAAAATCGTCACTTCCTTTTTAAATTTCCAACATTACCTTTTTCTAATTTTTGGGTTGTTATAGGAACAGAACGTATGAGGAAAAAGGGAAAAGTCGAACTGTGACTAACAGGACCCACCCCGTTCTCCCCTGGGGACCACCGGGGGAAGGGCTTGCTCTCGTCTGACAATTAACTCAAAATACCACAAATACCCTTCCTAGGGTTTTCTTAATACAAATACCCCTACTGGGGGTTCTAGATACACACCGGTGTGTTTAATACAACAAAATGTCAGACAAGGGAAATGGGCATTATGTTCGTACTAATACAATAAAAGATAACATCTACGCCTCATGGTGGTCCAAAACGCAACGGTGGTATTTATGCCTCGGCCCCGGAGTCGGTGCCCGCCTTGGTTTCCTCTCCTGAAGGGTCAAGAAAACAGTCAAAATGTGAGTGGACCAAAAATAAAACAGTTATAAATTCATTTGAATATATAAATATTCGGACCCTCTGTTTCTGGAAAATATGCATGCATTTAGAAGAAAAGTATAAACATAGTCAGCTACAAAAACATACAACATATTTATACATATATGTATATCTATACATAAATACATCTGAGCACGCGTATCCACAAATCAATTATAACCATATATCCACATGACCCTTCTTTGACATACTAATGCCAACTCGGGGCACACAGCCCTTAGGGAACACATCCCCACAATAATCTACCATGATCTATAACTAGGTATGCATACACTCAAGGCTTCACTCCGAGTCTACCCCCAGAATCTACGACGTCTGGGAGGACCTAGGTTCGGACCCTATCCGTCTAACTCCTGGAACGCGCTCCCTCTTGGAGTTGCTCATCCCAGGTAGTGTATCGTGGCTCTCCAAGATCTACGAAGTCTGGAGGAGACCAATCCGCATAGTTAGAAAGGTATATACATATACGTGCGAAAACATTTGAAATTCGTCTTTTCAAACCATACCAAAATCTGTGCCCAGAAAACTCTTTTATAAAACAAACCTTGAGACCATTCGTCCCAATCCCTAGTCCATCATTTAGTTCATAAATCTTTTCAAAACACCGTTTACTTCCCGAAATCCCAGTCAACGGTCACCAAAAAGGGTCTCAGGCCAGATGTGACTCTTTTCACACAAATCCGTACGTTTCCCCAAATCCATGATTCAAACATTAAATTCCACAGTTCTAAAACATTTACTTAAATCAACTTAGAAAACCAGTAAAATAGTTATGCATGCATTTCATTATAAAACCAACTGTCCACTCACAGCTAGACCTTGTTGTGCTAACGAACAAGCTACACCTGTCCCGAAGCTAAACACAGTCTTCGGGCCTGTCCAAATACACTCAAGGGTCACTAATTGACCCTACTAGATATAGCATCGAACCCTAGAACAAAACCAAATAGGGAACACGCTCCAAGCACGCTTCCCGAGGCTTCCAACCTCAATTTCACCTACTTATCGATCTTGGATCGACACGAAACCACCACCATTAGATCCAGAACGTCGAAACCTTGAAAATGGTGAGGTCCCATCTTGAAATTCGTTCCCACGTGCCCCCACACGAGGGTCAACGCTGCTGGTCAAAGTCAACGGTCAACGATGCTGACGTCAGCATGACGTCATCTGACAATGTCAGTCTGACAGGTGTCAGACTCTGATAGGTGCCACGTGTCAGCAGCTGATTGGTCCACATCGCTAACATGTCAGTGACACGTGGCAGCCTCTGATTGGGCCACATTCCTAACATGTCAGTGCTGACTGTGCACTGACATGTGACACGTGTCGTCCTCTAACTGGTCCACGTCTTCTGACAGTCTGACAGGTGATGACGTTAACTGATGACATCATCATCCCTGACTTCGCGACGGGTCTTCAAATCGGGTTGCCCAGATTCACGAACTCGACCCGGCCATAACTTCCTCATTTCTGACCCATTTCAAAAACCGTTGCTACCATTAGGATCTTCTAGGTGTCTAGGTTGGATCTATGGGTTCAAAACTGAGAAAACGTGATCGAATCGATACCTGGTAGCTGCTACAGTGGGGCTCTGTTCTTCCTTTGAGCTTCCCTGTCAATTCCAGCGTCGTCGTGCCTGGTTTTTAGTTCCAATGGATACGTACGAACCTAAAGATCACAAATAAGCCCTCAATTCCCTCAAAAAAAGCTCACAACGCGAAAACACAAATTTGACCCGTGAACTGGTTTCAGGTTTTACTTGATTCCCTTCTCTCCACTGTTCACGATTACTCACCGTCCTTCAATCCGTCCACTGCTCCCTTAGGCGCTCAAGATAGTCACTAAATGCTGGTTCTAACACAGAGAGATGGTTTAATGGTTGTGTGTGTTTGTAAGATCGATCAGGGTCGAGTTAACACGATGAGGAAAAAGGAAGAGAAAATCTACTTTCCTATCTTTTGGGTAAACGGGCCAATTGGATGAGTGACATTTGTCACTAATCTGATTAGTCGAAATGATCAGTCAACAAATTCCAAGATGCCACTTGGCACGCTTTTCCATAAAATGGAATAGTACTCTCCACACTCCGTGACCCGTAACTCTCACTTCGGGTATCCAAATCCGGCATGCTACCTGTCTACAAACTCAGGGCGACACGATCTATGTAACGGTCAAAGGTCCACAATTAGCCGACACTTTGGGTCAAAAGTCAACATTTTGTCCTGACTAGGGGCAAAATGGTCATTTTACATATAATTCCCATTTAATAAAATAATACAGAAAATCGGGGTCGCTATAGTGACCATGAAAGGAGAATAGTTTTTTTGAGACTTTAAAACATGAAACTGATGTGCCTAGTGCTTTCGCTAGACATGGGCGACTCAATTACACTAAGCCTCAAGGGTTTTGGATACAGAGAGGCTATCGTGGCAGCGTATCTCCGCATTTGGTCAATATGACTTTCCATGTAGTTGATGTTACATATTGAATGGTACAAGTTTTCAGTCAATTAGACATAATTTAAAAGTATTTTGGAAGGTCCGAAGTGGCAATGTTCATGGTTACGATACATGTGGAACTCCTAGAGTTTGGGAGCTTGAATAATGAATTCCTTGTATGATTAGAATGCTAGTTTGTGACTCGAAAATAGTCAAAATATCAGGTTGAGACTCGGAAAGATTTCAATTGTTGGTTTAGGGTTTGGAAGGAGCTGAGATTTCGAGTTCAAGATTTGTCAGGGTCAATGGATTGGTGTTGGCAATGATCATAGGAGGACCAATTATAGTTGGTTCGTATACGAAGATAATACTTCTGACATAGTCAGTGTACATCCCTTGTTTGACAGGGGTCTCTAATGTTATGCTTGAAAGTTCTAAGGGAAATTTTGGAGCTTTACTTGAGTTGTCAGACGGGAGCAGAATGGGAGCAGAATCTTACACGGTTATAAAAATGGTTTTACGAAGGGTCTTGTCAATTTGGTATTAGAGCGAACCAAGTAACCTTATCCCGGGAAGTTCGGAAAAGTGTTCAGTGCGAGACTAAGATTGTTTGAAAGCACAGTGAGTAGACATTTGTTTTATAACTATGATGCATGCATGATTAAGTGATTTAAATAAAGAAGAAAATTTAATGCAATATATTAAATAAAGAAATTATGGAAAACTTGCTTAGCCCACAATTATTGTTCTAAATTTTGGGTTAGCATTCATATTAGGGGTGAGTATGGTTTGGATCCATACAAATATTTACCAAAAAGAAATTCAAATTGTCAAATTTTTAACTCTTCAAATTCAAGTTGTTATTTGATTTGAACGATTCAAGAATAAACGTTTTATGTTATTTTATTCACAATAAACAGTTTTAAAAACATTACAATTTGAAAAATTCCAACATTCTAAATTTCAAATAGGATTTTATGTTTAAATATAGTTTAAATTCAAAAATAGATCAAATGAGTAGGAATCAAGTAAGGTAATTGATATGATAATTACTTATATTAACAATTTATAGCATGACAAAGAGTAAAAAATAATTAATAAATAATATATTGTACAATAAAACCTTAACAGTTCAGAAATTTTCAAAATAAAAATTCAAGATCAAATCATTACTCAAACTCTAAATTGTTTTATTTTTATCTGAAAAAATTTTAACCAGAATACTAATAAAAAGTTGAAACAATTTATACTCACTTGTAACTTACAGTTTGACCGTGACAAGATTCGAGAAACCAATTAGTGGGGAAAACCTTGAGTATGAAAACCACTTGTAACTTAAACTCCTGTTTGTGTCTTTAATTATGCCCTTAACTATCTCCTTTTTGTCTTAAACTCTTTTTTGTGTCTTTAATTATGTCCATAACTATCTCCCTTTTGTCTCTTCACTCTTCAGCAGTGAATGATTGGCCAGCACTACAATAGACGAGAAGATAGCGGACACGAGGAAGGAGAGAGTGGGAGAGAGCGAGTGAAAAAAATGAAATATGGTTTTTTATTTTAAATGCAATATATTCTCGAACGAAAGTCACACTTTGCACTCTGCTATCATTATTAGTTGAAAGTGCACTTTAAGGTAGTCGAGTTTGGACACACAAGTGTTTTTTCATCAATATGTCAAATGTCAGCAAAAAATCTGATGTGGCCAAATAATAGATTATTCAGATAATGGCAGAAATGGAAGTTCATCCCATTATCCCTAAATCCCTAAATACCTAAATCGTTCATCATTGAAGCAAATCCCTAAATCGTTCTTCCCTTCACCATCGTCGTTTTTTCCTTTATTATCTTCGTTCTTCAATCTAGGCAACCTTCGAAAGCTAAAACCCACAATCATCTTCGTTCTTCTCGTCTTCATCTCCGTTCTTCAATCCGGGCAACCTTCAACAGTAAAAACCCAGAATCATTTCAGATTTTTCTTCATCTTGCAGTTCGTTTAATCGTTTAATATTCTTACTAGATCCTATTTCAAAATCAAAGTCATTATTTGTTGCAACAAGCCCAAGTCTTTTCTCTTTACCAGGTCGATCCAATTATAAAACACACAGCCGCTATAGAAGAACTCCAAGAGCTTTACAAGCCCCCCTTCCCCAAAATCTCAGCCTCCCAAATCTTTATCTCCCATATCCTCACAAATGTGGCGGGGTACCATCAAGTTTTACTAGATGAAGACGAACCATCAAGTACCACGTGCTTCATGCTTCGTGATCGACTGAATCTCCCTCTTAGCTTCTCGTAGCCTCTCAATCCAATGAGCATGAACCAAGATGAAATGGAAATTTGGAACGTTCATGTAAATTGAACTATGTTTATACAAAATCTAGGAATTTTTTGTTTGTTTTTCTAAGCTAATGGGCGATTAATTTATCAAAAATATGGGAGTGGTTTATGTTTTGGCAGTTGCTAACGTTTAAATATCTGGATTTTCAATACATTCTGCGATTTTATGTTGCGACCAATTTGAAATTCTCCTGCAAAATTAGATTCATAAACAACCAAATCCACCATTTTGGAACCCAAAAATCATCCAAAAATTGTGGAGCTGCCACGTGGCCTATAATTCCCAAAATGACCAAATTGCCCCTGAAAATAACGTTAATCATTTGAAAACACCCACACATTAAATAATCTATTTACCAGCTAAATACGTTATTTAATCGGGTTAAAATCTCTGTAATATTAATATTCCCCCCGAGAGTTAATTGTCATTACTCTTAGTAACGGATAATTAGTATTAATATTAAAATAAAATAATTATCATTATTATCATAATGAGCTATTATTATGATTATTAAATAATATATTTATTTAATAAATATATTATTTATTAATTACAAATTCAACCGACCAATCAGAACGCTCCGAGGCTCCCAAGATTTTTCTATAAATAGCGGAGCACATTTCATTTCCAAGGGAAGTCGATTCTTCGCTTCGAAATATATCCTTTTCCTTTATCAAAACTAATTTAGGCATCAGAGTGTTCTTTGTCGAACAACCCCCGGGGTAATCGATCGAGGTAACCGATCGAGGTAACGATAGCTAATTGTTTGTTGTTTGTAGGAATTATGAGGACACTTCGCGGCGAGTTCGATTGCTGCTTTAACAATTGGTGCTTTCATTGAGAGCGATTGAGGAATACTCAGAAGAAGCTCTCTCGGTTGTTCATCATTCTTCAACGGTGTTCATCGTTCTTCAGGAAATTGTTCATCGTTCATCTTTCTTCGTTCGTCGTTTATCAACATTGTTCGAAGATTTTACACGTTGTTCAAATCATTCGTCAACAACTTTCCTGCTCAAGATTCTTTGATTCGACATGGCTAGGGTCCGTCGATCTGTTCGATCAGCTGGAGAAGGTGTTTCTGCTTCAACTGCTCAGACGAGGAATGAGGCTCGCATAGAGACTCCGGAGGAGCGGCCAATTCGACCCAGGCGTGTGTCCATAGAAGCGCCCATGGAGACGCTCGGAGGTAGGCAACCTTCAACTTCGGAGCATTCCCCTATCTAGTTAACCAAGTGCCCGCGCTAGGGGAAAGAACTTTTGCTTTGCAACAAACAGGCTGGCGGTTGATGGGAGGTACACCACGGCAAGATCAGCCCACAACAAACATGGATCTAAGGGACTTTCTGGATGAGTGTCATGACGTCTCAGGCAGAAGTCACCACCAACCTCCTTAGGACAACTTGGCGCAACAAGTAGAAAGGTTGAGCAGCCAAGTTCAACTTCAGATAGAACTCTTGCAGCGACTCTTGACAGAAAGAACAGTCTAAGAGCCAGACAGACGTTCCATGTCACGGGGAGGACAAGAGAATGCTCCAAGGCGACCTGAGAAAGAACCGGTCCGCTGCCGAACATTGTCACGAGACACTTCACTAAGAGACTTCGGTAAAGAAAGTCACACTTGCTGAGCAAAGAGCCCACAACACCTAAGGTCATCAGTACATGAGCGGCTAGGAAGTAGGATCGGGGCAATTTCACGGGTGGAGCGCTCACAGCGCTCACATGGGAGCAGGGGGCAACCTCAGGCTCTACACAAAGATCCAAGGCGATGTGTCCATGGCAGTGAGAGGGAAGATGAAGCCTACTCCCCTGGGCGATCCTAGAGATCAAGGGGAGAAGCTCAAGGAGGTTCCCGACGATCGGCTCATAATGACTCTCCACTTCAGTGAGGTGCATTGCAAGCTAACGATGTCCGAAGGATTTTGGATTGACACCTTTATGTTCAACGAGATGGCAATCTAGAGGACGATCTACGTCTCCAGATTCAGCTATCCACGCCTTTCGTAAGGGATGTTAAGAAGGAGTCATTCCCTCAAAGGTTTGCAACGCCGAACTTCACTCCATTCAAAGGAACGTCTGACCCAGTAAAACACATCGATTATGGAGTCATGGTCCCCCACAGACATAACAATGCACTAATGTGCAAATTTTTTCAAGCTTCTCTTCAAGGTCAAGCCATGACTTGGTTCAATCATCTCCCCTGGAGGCCGATTGCATCTTTTGAAGAGTTGGCTCTGTATTTGTGAAGGAGTACTCACAACTTCGAACAATCGAGGTGAATGATGACCATCTTTTCTCTGTCCGAAAAAGAGCAAAAGAGACTCCGCGACAATACATACGGAGATTTTGTGAGGAGAAGTCTCGAATTGTCGGTTATAGCGACCTTGTTGCGGCAATGCCGTTCAAATAAGGACTTCCTCGGGACAGCCAACTCTACAGAGACATTGTCATGGGAAATGCACGAAGTCTCACCAAGATGCTCTCTCTAGCAAAGCGTCATGCATGCTGTGAGGATGAAAAGAGTGTTGCACATGTGCCAGATCATGCCGAGACGAGCGAGAAAGATTCTGAACCGTCATCACCGCGCAAATGGGATGTTAGTGGCAAACTTTCTAATAGGGGGTTCAACAAACGTAAGGCGAGCCAAACTCCCAACGACTCAACCATTGGAAAGCCTAATCTGCAATTCTCAATGCCAGTCCACCAAATTCATAATGAGATCAAGGACAAACCATGGTTCAAGAAGTCAGAGCCGGTCAAAGGCGATCAAGATGAGGCCGATAAGACAAAGTGGTGTGCCTACCATGAGTGCTACGGGCATAACATTGGGAAATACATATCCTCGAGAGATATCTCCGGAATCTCGTCAAGGAAGTACAGTGCGCCGAGTACGTCAAAGGGAAGGCCACATATGGACCCGTTGACAAAGGAAAAAAGGAATCTGCAGCAAAAGTGATCCGCATCAACTAGCTGCATGTAAAAATTCGAGAGACATAGAAATCTATGAAACTTTCAATTTTGCTTTTTATGTTGTCTTCAAAATTCAAGTACCATACATTTGAATTATCAATAAGATTAAGAAATTGTTCTGAATACATACAAATATATTTGCACATCATATACAATTTGCAAAACTTATTCCCTCTAGGATCAAAGCCTTAATCATCGAAGAATCCAAGCCTTCGCTCTACGAAGCATCCAAGCCTTCGCCCAGCAAAGCACCCAAGCCTTCGCCATGCGAAGCACCCAAGCCTTCGCCTTGCGAAGCACTCAATGAAACGACTCGTCCCAAATCCCTCAGGATTAGCGTGGGACGTGCCTGCTCCCGTCTGACACGAAGTGTCAAACCAGGGATATTTTCGTCTTTTTCCCAACCGGGGCTATTAGAGTGTGTCAGGATCCGGAGGAGAAATGTGATGTCTCGTCTTGGGTACTCACATGTCACATCACTAGAAATGACACCAAGAATCATCTGATCTCCAAGTCAATCCAATTTGACATCACTGTCGTCTCCTTCCTCATTTCCAACATGGTTGTAACTACTCTCGACTTAGAGGCCGGTGAAGGAGACTTCTCGTTTTCTGCTCTTTGGTAGATCGTGCTGGATGTTGGAGGATGACATGGGATGACTTTGATGTCATCATCTTCAACTTTCAGCTTCTTGGGAGCTCACTGGCTTTGGATTCCGGGGGAACTCCAAAGTTAAGCGAGTGGAGGCTAGTGCAATCCCATGATGGGTGACCCACTGGGAAGTTGCACTGTGAGCTCCCGGGAACAAAACCCTGCAGGTGTGATGGTGCGCCCTGCCCAAAGCGGACAATATCGTGCTAGATAAGTCGGGTCCTGACCGAGTAGGGTCGGGTCCTGACACTCAAAGTCTTCCGTCAGGAAGCACTCAATGTCTTCCACTAGGAAGCACTCAACGCCTTCCGTTAGGAAGCAACCCAAGTCTTCCTCCTGGAAGCACTCCGAGTCTTCCACCAGGAAGCACTTCAGGCTTTCTTTTGAGAAGAAAAAGCCCTTCCATGAAGGCAACACAAAAACAATGCTGAACAAGTTAGCAAAAATCCAATGTTGGACGCCCATGGCTACAACGGGGGCATCTAATGCATGTGTTAATTTTCAATTCAATCAAAACGGTTAGCAGAATTTTGCATAGGGACTAGACGTTGGGATCTCAAAATTCTTCATAAGAACTGTATTCATTTAATCATTTAAAAGATGGCTGGCTAATCACATCTCGATCGCTCAAACCAGTTATTCAGTACAAGAATGCAAATACAATATTCAACAGACACCAATGTACTTATGACATATGCAAGTCTTCAAAGCCCATCGTTCTTTAAAACTCTGCCCACTCTTCTGTTGGAAGTATGGGGACATCATCAAATAATGACTCATCAGTTTCAGGAACGTCGCCTTTCTTAGCCTCCAGCTCAGGCTCCAGTTCAGGCTCAGATTCCATCTCTAGTTCAAGCTCCAGCTCTTTTGTGGCAATCCCACTCGAACTCTTCGTACCGAACTTTTGTGCTTTATCTTCCTTACAGCACAAAGTTGTGGGGGATGTGATGGCAGCAAGTAGCAAGCTCTCAAATTTTTGATTTCAACATCCAACTGTTTGACTTTCTCTTCGGAATCATGCATGGTACACCTCCAAGAAATCCAGCAAGCCAGCTCTCAAATTTTGGATTTCAACATCCAACTGTTTGACTTTCTCTTCGGAATCATGCATGGTACACCTCCAAGAAATCCTAGTCGCGAGCATATGGGAATGAACAAAATTGCTGAGCCAGGTTGGAAGCCACTAGCTACCAAATCACAAGACTGACAAGCAGACAGTGAATGACAGCTAGGGCTCATCTACGTTGAAAGCCTCCACAAGCCCATTGCTCGTATCCACTAGCTGTCAAACCGCAAGACTGACAAGCAGACAGCGGAGGATAGCTAGAATCCGCATGCGATGATAGCCTATGTGGCAGGAGAGTGCAAACTACGCTGACATCAGATTCCTTGCAATACTGATGTCAATCGTAGAATGTTCTCCTCACCAACCAATTACCACGCTTGACAAGAAACCCAGACGCTAGCCTCCATGGCAGAAGAGTGCAAACCACACTGACATTAGCTCCCTTGCAATACTGATGTTAGTCGCAGAATGTTCTCTGTACCAGCTAACGGCCGTGCTTTACAAGGAAACTCAAGCTTCAGCCTCTAATTTGAGCTCAACACATGGCGCATCTCCATTGGCACTAACAGATCTACCGTCAAAGGCAGGCCCTGCCTACCCGATGCATCACCTGGTGACGAACATGTGGAGAAGTCTCGTCGATGATTAGACAAAAGTCAACCAGCACTGGGCCACTACTAACCCTCAAATTAAAGCCCGACGCAAGACACCTTCTACAGCAGTCCACCGAGAGCCCTTTAAGCCAATCCGTGATTAACACATGGTGGTCAACAACGGCACTAACAGAGCCACCGCCGATGACGGGCCCTGCCTGCCTAACCAACCTCTCAAGAGCAAACACGTGGACTCATTCCTTAGCTATTGCGCACCAACCAACTATCTCGCTTATCAAGAAAACATATTAGCGTTAACTTTCGTATCTATCAATCGAAAGTTCCCACAAAATAAATTCTTCAGGACTTCGTCGGAAGTGTGTCTTCATATATCTTGAAATGGACGACTCTGAAAATAGAGCACATCGACATTTAAATTATCACGATCGGACTCCTACAACTCCCAAAATCCTCACAGGAGCGAAACTGAAAAAAAAAACAAAAAAAATATATATTAAATCAGTTTCAAATATATACTACCAAAAAGCTTCAAAAAGCCTTTGACGTGAAGTACTTCATAGTTGCATCACGCAATCATCTCTCATGTTGATGCAAATATATAATATAATATATATATATATATATATTAAATCTATAAAGAGAAAAGCTGTAGTGCAACTTTGATTCACATACCGCCAATTGCAAGGGAAGCATGGCACAGCGTGAGCCCATAAATCTCCAATCAAGTCGCGTCACTTACATGCGCGCGACAGCTGCGTACTCTACCAGCCACCGCTCTACTAGCGCCACATTTCCACATTTTGTCAGCCACCCATGCTTTCAACAGCAAATGAATTGCTTGTTGGCCCACATTGCCGATTTTTCTTAGCCATCAACCAACATCATTTCTTCGCTTGCAAAAAAAAAGGGCATGCACGTACCAATCAGAAAGGCATGCATATTAGTTCCAAGATCATGTTTGATCATGCTTATGAGGGGAGGTTACCAATGCTCCCTTTAAACAAAAAGAAAAGAAACGACAGAGCAGCAACATTGAAAGGAAATAAAGGGAAGGAAAAAACTGACGGGTCATTAATTTTAATTGGGAAGAAAATGTAACGTTCGACATTGGGCCGGGTCGGGTAAGCCCAGCTCAAATTTTTTGGGTTTGGATTGGGTCGAGTCGGGCTTATTAAATAATTTTTAAATTTGCGGGCTGGGTCGGGCGGGCTTAATGACATAAAAAAGAGGCCACGGGCTTTTATCGGGCCGGGTTTATATCGGGCTTTTCGGGTCGGACCTATTAAGCCCACTTGGATCGGGTTTAAGTGGGCTTTTGTAATAAACTATGTCTCAAATTTTAAAATTACAAAAAATATATATGCATTAAAAAAATATTAATAATGAAAAAAAAATACTCAAGGGTGCAAAAACGTGGCCTCGTTAAAATAAAATACTCAAATATGCAAAAACGTTGGGCCTATTAAGTAGGTGGAGGGGTGATTAGGGTTTGTATTAGGTATTGGGTATTGCATATTGAGCTTTTTAAAATAAATTAGGTAGGCTTGGGACTGAGATTTGGGTTTGGATTGAAATATTAGTATTAAGAATGGGTTGAGTATTAATTTTTAAATAATGAGTATTTTATATTTTCGGGCTTATGGGTCGGGTTTATTACGGGCGGGTCGGGTTGGGCTTATCGGGCTTTATCGGGCTCGGGTCTATCGGGTTTGAACACCATAAGCCCAAGCCCAGCCCGCTAACTCTCGGGCCGGGCCGGTCCACGGCCCATAGCCGGTCGGGCCGAGCTTTTGTCCATCGGGCTTATCGGGCCCCCATAAGCCCATGGGCTTTTGGGCCAAATGGTGAAGCCTACTCCCATTGCTCCTTTTAATATGGAGTTATTTCTTAACGTTCACAAGTTCAGTTTCGGTTTAAAATCAGATTTTAAGCTTAATTGAATTTCAACTCCAACATTCCGAAAATAAATAGTCATTATTTTTTACCCAAGACATTAAATGATTAGTGATTCTTTGCCTTTCATCCTCACCAACGACAAAGACAAGAATTTATGTTCAACTATAAGGATGATGGTTAACATTTTATTCAGTAAATGAAGAAAGTGAAACCTCTAATTCCCTTCGTCGACAAGGGAATTTAACCGCATCATTAGGGGAATTAATTTCAAATGCACTACCGATCATCCAACCAAGGAAGTGCAGTCTGATTACATGCCAGACTCTGAGTCCAATGTAAATATATATATATATATATATATCTATCTATATATATGCATCAACTTGATGAAATATTCCGAGTTCAGTGGAATTTATCAACACAAAAATAACACAAGATAAGATGAAGTCTCACTCCAAACAAGATTTACTGGGACAACTAAAAACCTACTTCTCTTAGGATTCCCTGAATTCCTAAGCGAAGTGGGGGCATTTGTGGAATCCAAAAATTATCCGAAAATTGTGGAGCTGCCACGTGGCCCATAATTCCCAAAATGACCAAATTGCCCCTAACAATAACGTTAATCATTTGAAAACACCAACACAATAAATAATCTATTTACTAGCTAAATACGTTATTTAATCGGGTTAAAATCTCCGTAATATTAATATTCCCCCCGAGAGTTAATTGCCATTACTCTTATTAACGGACAATTAGTATTAATATTAAAATAAAATAATTATCATTATTATTATAATGAGCTATTATTATAATTATTTAATAATATATTTAATTAATAAATATATTTTTATTAATTACAAATTCAACCGACCAATCAAAACGCTCCAAGACTCCCAAGAATTTTTTATAAATAGCATAGCACATTTCATTTCCAAGGGAAGCCGATTCTTCGCTTCGAAGTATATCTTTTTCCTCTCTCAAAGCTAACTGAGACATCAGAGTGTTCTTGGTCGAACAACCCCCGGGATAATTGATCGAGGCAACGATAACTAATTATTTGCTGTTTGCAGGAATTGTGAGGACTTTTCGTGGCGAGTTCGATTGCTGCTTCAACAACCATCAGCAAAACCCAAAAATAATAAACCGAACTTTTTTTTATTTCCAACCTAAGAAATTTCAGTTTCATTCAAACTCACCATCATTATTTGAAATTGAAACTAAGAATTTGGGTTTTAATTGTAAAATGTATGTGATTGTTACCTGAAGCACGGGTAGGGGAGGAGCATTCGAGTCTCTTCATCTTATCCAGCTTGACCTGAGCTTCCATGAGCATGTTCCGCCTTTATAATGCTATTTCCCATTTTGCCCCTATTTTTAACTTCTATTTGATAGAATTGACGGAATGTAACTGAGTGATCGAATTCGGAAGTCTTAGCGTGCACTTTTAACCGATAATGACAGTAGGGTATAAAGTGTGACTTTTGTCCAAAAATATGGTGAATTTAAAGTAAAAAGCCATGAAATATTTGACAGAGAGAGATGAAATATTTTCACAAAAGAAGTATTTCCCTTCAATGCGAAGGGAGAGAGAGAGAGAGAGAGATGAAATATTTTTTTGAAAAGAAATATTTCTCTTCATTGGGAAGGAAAAGTGTCACTATGTCATTTTTTGTCTTAGACGACAGAAAAAAATTGTCATCTAATTGCAAAAAATATATATTATCAATGTGAGTGTCATCTATTTGAATAAGATCAGACGATACTTATTAACTGTCATCTAAAGTAATATCAGACAACAGTTCTCTTGAAAAATTATTGTCTGATGCACCATTAGACAACATTTTTTTCATAAAAATTGTCTATGAACCCTTAAGACAGTTTTTTTTTTTTTTTTTAAAAAAGTATCGTCTTTAACATATGTTTAGACGACAATTTTTTTTATAAAAATGTCTTCTAAAACTATTTCAAATGACAATTTTTTCCTTAATTGTTGTCTTCTCCATCATAAGACAACAGTTATTCATTGTTGTCTAAAATCTCACAATAGTAGAGGTTATATATCGGAAATTTTGGCCGGTGGCATGTAAGACGGGGGGAAAGAAGAAATTGAGCGAAATATCGACATTTTTCCTTATTTTCAGACCATTGATCTCCTTATTTCATTAAAACAATCGAGATAGGACCAAATTGCATGAAAATCAAAAGTAAAACAATAGAGTTTCAGTCGGGTCATGCAGCGCGGGTCAAAAAACCCTAATCTCAGACCCGCGCAAGGTAGGAGATGACGGTTTTAAGTTAATTAATATACTTTATATATCAGTGGACTGCATATATTTTCAATTGAGCTTGTTTAGCTCAGTTGGTTGTGGCCAGCAACTTGAGTTCGAACCTAGGTGCATGCAAGTTGCCAATTTTCTTTTTCGTTTTTTCTTTATTTTTTTTCAATTTTATTTGTCATTTTTTTTTCAATTTTAAATATATCAATCATTTCCAACTTTTGAACAAAAATTGACTCTTTTTTTCATCATTTGTTTTTTTCAATTTTACATATATTTATTCATTTTATAATTTTTCTTCCATTTAAATTTTTTTATGCTTATTATTATGTTTTTAATTATATTAACATTCAATTATAGTAATTCACTTCAATTTATGTTTACGTTTAAATTTTTATATTAATAGTCATCGACAGAAACCTATTGTATCATATTATTCATTATATATTTATTATATCATAGTCATTTTATAGTTTTTATTAGTCCTATATAACCATCATTATATACTTAAGTTTTTCTCAAAGTTTCATTCCAAATTTCCAACTTTTAGATTGAATTTCCATCATTTTTGTTGGTCGTAAATGATATCAATATCGATATCGATATTTGAGATGAGATATCCGTAAATTTGACTAACGATATATCCGTCGATATCGATATTTTCATCATTGCCTATACATCCCACCTTCAAAAACAGGTTTTGAATCACTTAAACTTTGAAATTAGAAGAAAGTCGTATATATAAATCTTTAAAAGAAATCCATACAACATTCTTACAAGATCTTAGCAAACTAATCTAAAAACCATCTAAAACCATGGTATGATAGTCGAACATCAAGGTCACAGTAAAATCATCTAAAAACCATCTAAAAAAATCATCTTAAAAATAATAATCTAATCTCATCCAGCCTGTGATACTTGAATATCAAGGTCTCAACAAAGCCCTTTCCCCATCGAAGCAACTCTAGTAAAACTGAAGGTTCACATAATTCGACAATATGCTAGCATTATGTTCTTGAAAATGACAGAAACAAAGTAATGAAAAGCTAATTTTGAGATATAAAAGATGTATCATTCATTTAGCCATGCAATGCACCCACAAAAGGCAAACAAGCACACCCAAAATCTCACTGTACTAGTTTAATGATGAGTACTTAAACTATAAACTATAAACCACAAAAAAAGTGAATCCCTGATTATGAGTACTTAATTAATAGTCATGCTCATGCACATGCAGTACACATTAGACCAAAGCAGAGCAAATAAATTACTAGATACAATAGTCATGCTCATGCACAAAATAAGATGGAATACCAGATCCATATATATAGTCAGTAAAAATTGGTTCCAATGTATTACCTTGACCTGTACACCACTTGCCCTCTGTCCAATCAAATCCGTACAAGAACCAACTCTTCTAATTGAAAAAAAAGAGGTACACCATTGGCTCCAGTGGTTATTTATCCTCATCACATAATAAGTGATAACTCTGTTGATGGCACTAATGCAACTATGGATTTTAGAATCAATAACGATACAAAGCTAGTGAACCAGAAGTCCAACATCAACATGATGCAATCCTAACAAAAACAACCAAAATACCTCTTATAGCGCAAGACAACTCTATTATCCATCTATAGCAGCTCCCCACTCAAATAAAATTACAGAAAATGAAATATTCCTGTAAGTAGAGAAAGAGAAGCCTGTAAGGATCACCAAAATCTGATTCCTTAAATAAACAAATATACATAAAAATATGTGGAACCAAAGTAAAAGTTATCAAGAAAACTCTAACCCAGACACTAACTAAAGGTTACTTGGAACTACATAATATCTGCATTGAGAGAGACCAAATAGAAAAGGAATTTTGCTAATTTCACATACTTAAATCTACAATCCCCAAAAATTTTCTTTAGACTAGCACTCTCACAAACTTAATAAAGCAACTGTAACGAAATGTTGACACCATTCATTAGCATTTTTGAAGAAATATCTTCACATATCACACTATAAATCAACCTCATAATTCAATCTTTACATAAAGAGTTAGTATTACCTTTCCTCAACCTCAGAAGCAGAATTTTTCAATAGTAGCCCATTTCTGAATTTGGCTAAGTTTCTCCTTTAGTTAATCCTTTGTTTTAGAAATGTCACACTCAGTACCTCAATGCACTAGGTGGTAAAAAACAATGTGAAGAAAGTGACTTAAACTACAAACCACAAAAAGTAAATAAAAAACCAAACCATAAGCCCTGAACAAAATAGAAAGCCAAGAAAACAAAACCTAACATCCCACTCCCAAATGGCATAAATGTGTTTGGCTTTGGTGCAACCTAATTAGGCATCAATTAAACACATGATTCACATCATTGATATTCTGTTTTGTCCTACATCATTGATACACATGATTCACAAGTTATTTAAGTTCCTTTCAGAAAAGTATTTTAGAGAAGAGGATCATTGAAAGATTCTAAAGAATCCAAACTTTCGTTCAATTTCATACCCTTGATACCATCCACAGTGACAAATGAAGGATGACACAGAACAGCAGCTTGGATCAACTCGTGCTTTCCAGGTTCAACTACAATCATGGCTGCGAAGTGAATACCACACATAATTTAATGTCAACAGAACAATGTATTCTGTATTAGTTGAACTAATGAATTGCAAGGTTGTAAGTAAATATTATAATACTATCTAGATGCAAACTAAAATTAAAACATTGTCTAAATATGAGAAATCTTGTTGAACTGAATAATTAAATCCAAATAAATACGTCATAAAATTGAACTCACCTCCCCAGCAGAATCTTGTAGCCCCTATTGCAGAAATTCCTCTTGTTTTCAAAGTTTCAATAACTGGTCTTGCATCTTCAAACCCCTTGTCCTATTAATACACAAACAAGATCTCCATAAGCTAAATATTTCAAGAATACTTGAAACATATGGATTGCATAAAAACTTCTAGAACACCACAATATTAGGGACCCATATTTAACCATTTTCACAAAAAGCTGGAACCAGCCTAGCAAGTTTAAAACAGAAAAGAACAATGGAACTGCCAAATTTTTTTTAAGACTACTAAGCTGAATCCATACACATCTTCAAACGGCCCAAAATGAAAGTTTTCCTGTAAGTATCTGAATTAATCTATGTAAACTCAAGAATCACAGATGGATACTTGTAAAAGCACTTAAATTATTCAAAAAATATAGTATATGATATTACTTAAAATAAGAGGACCAACCGTTCCATGATCTTTAATCCAAATAGGTAGAGGTTGATTAGCATCTTCAGGTTTATAAGGGTCTTTGTACAAGAAGTCAGGGACCGCAACCAATAACCCAACAGCTACAACTTTATCTGTGACCTTTCTTCACCAGCAAGGCAGGGGCATTAGTTAAATAGCATGTGGTATTATGGAAACATGGAAACCCATAAACTGATTCAACACCCATTTTTTTCATTAATGAATCTTTGATGTTGGTAACTAGCTGGATAAATTCTAATCCTTTTTTTCATCCTTAATGTCTGTACTCTTTAAGTAGATGATCCAAAAGTGACTACCAAGTCATCAAATTTAATCAACAAGTGAATCTTTGCACAGAGTCGATATAAGAAAAGGGATTCAGAAAACTTTTCTTAGGACAGTATGCAGTACAAATAAACCAGATGTAGGAAACAAATAGGAGTAAACCATACCTCAAGTTTGGAGCTTCAAATCCTGCACGAAAAAGCAACATGTATTATGTAATATTAAAAACTAAAAAGTGGCATGATGATAGAGAGTATCAAAGCAAACAACTATAGCAGAGATAAATGGTTTGAATAATCAAGTATCAATAATCTAGGTTATTGAGAGGAACAATCTTTGTTAATTGACTGAGGAAAATGGCATACACAAGTGGCACCAGAGAGAAATGAAAACAGCAATCATCAGGACACAAGTATACATTAGAATGGAAAACAAACAAGAAAAAAAAAAAAGGCGAAAATAATAATTTGATATATAAAACAATTAATCGAAAGTACACATTTTCATGACCAAATTGAGCATCATGGAAGGTAAGATTATCAAATTTGAAAATGAAGAAAAGAAAAATGATAATCCATAAAGGCAAGGTGGGAAGGAAAATGCCATAGACACGCTGATTCATCCAACCACGACTCAATTAGTCAACCAAACAAATTCAGAGTACCCATTGACATACACTGGTTAAGAATCAATACCATTAAACCAAAATGAATACAGAATTTCAGACCACATAAACACAATTATCAAAATAACATAAAATGAACCAAAACAAAACAATAATACACAAAACAAAAGGACAGAGATAGATTCTTGAAGTGGTGGGCACATACCATAAACGTCAGAGACGAGAAGGACCGCAAACTTGGAGTCAAAGGAGCTGGTGACAAAGGAATCGAAACCACCAAGCTTTTCAACATGGCCGGAGCCACTGGATGAGTTCAGGGTTGGAGGGTTTGAGCAACACTGAGGGCCTGACATCCTTCTTTTTTCTTTCTTCTCTCAATCCGAAAATGCGCAAAGATGCACTCTTTGTGAGTATTCAACGGAGCTATGAGTACTCAGAGAACAGAACCCACAAAAGAAAGGTGTGAACTTTCTCGTAGTTAACTGACTGGGAACTCTGGGGAAGGTTCTAGCTTCATTCGTAGAATCATCAAACAGAACCTTGAGCAATAACCAAATTGCGACAGGGCGATCTCAGAAAAAGGACCTGGAAACCAACGAGCAACCTCCGACTCCGGAAACCACATCAGAGAGACCCAACCCTTGCGTCACCCCAGCTTGAAAATCAAAATGCCTAGCGGAGCTATAGGTTCCCTTCGGCCCATTCGCTTGAAATTTGGCTGCTGCTTTCAATTTTCATAATGTCTTTAAAAGCAACAGTAATATGCGCTACAGTAACTCGCGTGTTTTTTCATGTTTTGCCTTTGCAGCTTTCAGCTTGAGGGAAAATCTTCATTCCCACTTATGACATAAGTATTAAACGACAGTTTTTTTAAAACTGTCGTCTTTATATTTTCCATTGATCACATATAACTCTAATAGATGACACGTTTTTAAAAGACTGTTGTCTTTATAATACTAATAGTTTAACCTTTTAAAATAAGATAACAGCGTGCACCATTCTCTCTATTTAGTGCACTACCATCTATTTAGTGGATAGAAAATGAAACTGAAAATTACAGCGTGCACCATTCTCTCTCCTTGGAGAGAGTTAAGCACAGCGTGCGCCCTTCTCTCTCTTTGGAGAGACTTAATCACGCTTTAATCACAGACACAATAGACAATGCCTGTACAACCTACAGAATAGATCTTGCAGTATTTATAGTATCTTTCTTTAATACCCTTTTGCTGTGGGACTTTGTGTATTTTTCATGCGCTGACCTCACGGGTTTGCCTTTATTTCATCCGTAAAACAATTTGTCTGTTTTACTTTTGAAGGAAAGTTTAGTATTAGAGACTCTTAAGTTGATTTAAATGAGATGCGATCCACGACTATAACACTTCAGAAGCCAATCCATGGCTTCCTGGAAGTTTGTGGCTCATCTAAACTTGTAGCTACAATTCTCCAATTACTACAATAGGCAAACTTAAAATTAAAAATAGAATATTTTTCAAATGCTGCAAACATGAACCCTATTCACTAGGAACATATACTTCTAATCCACCGGAACACCATTTGCTTCTGCTTCATTGTCTTCCTGATCAGCCAGCAAGACCTTCCCAATGTTGTCAAATGCATTTTTCGCAGCTCTGTTTTGTGCCACTTCCTTTTTATGACTGTAACTCCCTGTTCCAACAATCTGATCGTTTATGTAAACCTCGACCGTCTTGCATTTGTCCCATATATCGACGAATTTGAGTTTAAGGTTTTTTTTTTGGCATGCTTCATGAAGCTGCGAAACTGGATGCATCTTCATAGTCTCAGGAGTTATTAAAGGTTCTAACAACTTCTTAAACACCTAAATTTTGATTTGAAACACAAACAAAAACAGCGTCTAGTCACAAAAATTGTAGGAGATTGAAACCCGAAAAGAAAAGAAAAAATCGACATTTCTATATGCATACCTCCCACACAATGTCTAATGAGTTGCAGTCCATGAAAACTGCCCCAATTGCAGATTCAACAATGTCTGCAAGGTTCTTTGGAGCATCAATCAGACCATTGGAATGTAGAGGATACTCAGAAATCGCTCGGGTGAACTCTCGAATCTGCACAGTATTTTTTGGAAACAAGACATAGCTGTTTGGTAAGATATCCAATTAACCACCATCAAATTCAGAAACATAAAGTTTCAATATTTGACAATTCTATAACCAAAACGTAGGCATAATATATGCAAACATCGTGCCGAAAAGTCATGATTGAAAAAATATTGATTAGCAAATATTTTCTACAAGTATTATGTTTTAATATATATATAGTTTATATTAAGAAAGTGAGATTAATCTTCCTTACCTAATTAACTTGGCTACACCTTGGTTAAGGAATTAAATTAATAAACTAAACAAACGCAATCTTTTCTAATCTCTAGCCAACTTATTGACTAGGTCTACGGCTCGCTTCAGCTACTTGTAACTTCTAAGGAACAAAAACACATCAAAGTCAAAATAAACAACTATCTAACAACCAATTCAAATCTCCATGTTGATGATAAAGAAAAAAAAAAACTAGTCCCTTGTCACAGACTCAAAATTGAATCACACTACGAACCTTCATCGCCAATCCCTACCCTATAGAATCCGGTCAATTTCCAGTCAAAACTCATTTAACGATCCAAGAAATTTAAGCTTTGTCACTTACTTGTTCCTCAAGCAGCGGTTTCTTGTGGTGCAGGTACCGGTGCAACTTGTGTTTGACGGCGACACGGGCAAGTTTCTCCGTGTCGACGTTTGCCGCCCTTATCCTCGTTAGCGCGCCAGGCGGCAACACCGGGTACATATTGTAATGTTCCCGGCTAAACAACAGATTGAGCACCGCATCGCCGGCATATTCCAAACGTTCGTACGAAGAGGGTGAAAATTCAGTGGACAAAAAAGAATTATGCGTGAAAGCTTGCTGGAGCAAAACTTTGTTCTTGAAGGTGTAGCCTATGATCTCCTCCACTTCCTTGAGATCCGGCAGAGGGTCCGGGTCAGTCAACGCCGTTGACTGGTTGGAGTCCTCCGACGAGGTTGCATTGATTTCTGTGGCATGAAGGAGGGTTATTTGGTCGTCGTTGTGTTCTTGTTCTTCTTGTTTTGGTGCTCCCATGATGGGCAAGAAAGGGAAGATATACAAGTCACGGGAGAAAAATAGAGAGGACGAGTGAGGGGTTATCATTACGCGGTTTATAACTCTATATATAGGATGGGTTTGGGCGGCAGGTTTGATGAGCAGGAAAGGGTTCGGCGTTTTTTTTTTTTTTTTGGGGTCTGAATAGGGTTCGGGGTTAGGCAGTGATCATTTGGTGCATTGGAACTCAATTACTTATCTGTCCTAGTCATAACCCCACGCTTTGAAGATTTTGTCAAAGACAAAGTAAGACCGGCCAAATCCATACTCCTCTGAATCCTTTAAAAAAAAAAAAAAAAAAAACCAAATCCATACTTCCCATTTATATCAAAAGTCAAACTGTCAGCCTTTGTCAATCCATCAAGGTTATAGGGTTTCTAGAATTTAGAATTTTTATTTTAAGATGGTGTATTTAATTAGTATATTTAAATATTTTTACAGATTTTAACAATATAGATGTATTCAATTAAAATATTAATTCAAAACTATAACAGGTTCGCCCAATGGTTAGGGCGTTCTCAGACTTGGTATGCTCCCAGTTAGTCTTGAGTTCGATTCCCCCATGTGTGAGTCTTCCTGACGTCATTGGTTGTCAGTTTTGAGATACTGCATGTGTGAATCTTCCTGACCCCCTGTGCAGATTAGCCCTATTCATGTCAATGACAAAATTAAGACATTCAAATAATTATGACTTTTAAAGTTATTAAAAATGTCAAAACAAGTCTTGAGGTATCTAATTATGACTTGTTTAAATTGTGGACTTGGTGAGATTTAGTGTTTAAAATATATATAAGATAAGACCAAAAATGTCTAGCCTAAGTGTGGAATTTATTTTTGAGCTTCATAAGAAATTTTTCTCAAGAACGTTCCCTTCTTCCCTAAAGGTTTATCCCATAGTAAAAATTATTTTGAGAAATATGTGTCAAAATGCGGCAAAAAAGTTTTCATTTTAGTGCAGATTTTTTTGGCATAATTTTGCAGATTTTTTCAATAAACTGTTACTTTTGCTCCTTTTTTTGCCGCGGTGTTCTTCCGGTTTACTTTTGCTCCTTTTTGACTTGGTGTTCTTCAGGTTTTTCATCACCAAAAGTGTTCTTCAATTTTTAGTAACGAAAACTTTATAGTAATCTTAAATTTTCTAGAAAATGAAGAAAATTGAAGAAAAATTGAAGAAATTTCTAGAACCACTTTAGAACAATTCGAAAGCATCCAACATATTCAAAAGCATCTAATAGATCAATTTTAAGGTGTGATCAATTCCAACAACAAAAATGTGATAAGTGTGCGTGTGTGATACCAATTTCTGCTCAATGTGTGACTCGAGATGATGATGATGACGATGATAGAGAGATAGACTTAGCCATTAATGTTCAGATGAAAAAATCATGGCAAGAAGAGATAACAAAATAGAGAAATCACGATGTCCACCAAAATTAGTTAATACATATCCTCCAAAATCGTCCAAGTAGAGAGAAAGTCCAGAATAAAATTTATAAAAAAAATGTTTGGATAATATCCAAATGTCCATACAAATTTATAAGACTTTAAAATGTCTTTAAAATTTGTTATTTAAAAAATGTCTTTAAAAATATTTAAATGTTCTAATCAAATACACCGCTTATTTTATTTATTCAAATGGTTAATTCTCTCTTATGAAGTAAAAGAATTTAATTAAAGAGTATAACATGTCAATTTACATAACACACCATTTATGTTGGTATATAAAAATTTGTGAATTTAGTTAGTGCCTATTGCATTTTATATATTTCTTATTGTAATCGATGCTATTATCATCGGACATGAATTTAGGATTGAATTTTAAAGTGGGCTAATCTTAAACTAATTATTATCCGTGAAAATATTTTATCAAAATCTTGATATAAGTTTTTTATTTTATTTTATTTATCATATTTCATAAATTTCTTAACACTACACCAAAAGAGGGCAAATTAGGGCGTGCAAAAATGCGCGCCCTAAAAGGGTACTTTTTAGGGCGTGCATTTTTATACGCCCTATAGAGGGTATTCTTAGACTATTTTGGGCGCTTATGTGTGTGCCTTCGTTTATAGCTATTCAGGGCATACTTTGAATGTGTGCCCTAAAAATATGATTTTTAAGGCGTGTATTGTGTGCCCTAAACGAATAACTTTTTAAGGCGCGCATTTGCATGCCCTTAAAACGAAGAAATTTTTGCTAACCCAAAATTTTCAGTTCCCGCACTTAAAGTTCTAAAGGCGCCAAAGCTCAACCTTCTCTCTCGTTCGCACTTGAGTTGTTTCTAAAAAAAAAACCCCAAATGTTGTATTCTTAGAAAACCCAAAATCAGCCACTCAGAAATTGTCCTCAGCCTCCCTCACTCGTATTTTCCAAAGCTCGGAAATTGCCCAAAATCAGCCACTCCTGCTAAATTGAATATGGATTTGGGAACCCTACCACCAAAGTGAACCCTCCCCCCCCTTCTCTTCCCTCCTGCACCGCGAAGGTGCCCCTGACCTCCCCTTCTCTGGATGAAGCCAAGCAACGAGTCACCCTCTCACCTCCTATCCATCGTCGCCACTAAGGTTCCCTTCTTTCCCTATTTTCAAATTCTATGATTCTATTCCATTTCTTATTCATCTATCCTTACATTTCCAATTTGCAATCAAATCGTGTTTCTCTTAATTGAAGGAATTGTGTATTCATTTCCAATCTTGTATTTAATGGACTTGTCCAGAGAGTATTGTGTTTGCAAGATATTACTACGACTTGAATAGATTGTTAAAGCACAATGATATGAAGCTACCTCTGAAATGATTGAAAGCTTTAGAGAAATAGAAATTGAAGTTGCTCGCTGCGACGCTCGACTTGCCCTGTGCGAGATGGAAAAGAAAGTGGTTATTGTGGATAACTTGAAAACCGCAAGAGAGTTTCGTATGTTAATTGAGGGCAAAGGACACTTGTTGGTTGATTGGTTTCAGATTTGGATAGTTGAATCATTAGACCAATAGTTTCCATTTACCTTCTCCTTCGTAAGTAAAACTCTCTCTCTCTCTCGCTCTCCCTCTCTCTCTCTCTCTCTCTCTCTCTCTCTCAGTTACCAACGAAAACCTTTGGGTAGTGGAGATTTCGCTTAGTGATTTTGTTGGTTAGATGACAGCTGATCTATTATTTTAGCATCTGAGTAGGTCAGGTCAGATCAGATATTGCTAAAACAACAGTTATTTAGATCTTATCTTCCCTGGTAGGTGGAAAATCCTCTATTTTTGTTTTTGGTCACATTATATTTATTCATTTAACTACCATTGATTTCAACCTTTGTTTTCTAGGGAGCCGATAATTGGGACTTAGTTGTGGCATGTAACCTCGGAACCGAATCTATCCGCTCTAAAACCAAACTACATCTCTCTCCGTTTCAATTTGGTGTTAGTGTTTTGTTGGTAGAAAGCATAAACATTTCCTGTTAGTGTTTTGTTGGTAGAAAACATGAGCATTAGCTGTTAGTGTTTTGTTGGTAGAAAATATAAGCATGGAGGTTGACCTATATCCGATAGCCAAGGCCATCGCACCCGAACTCAACCTCTGGTCTCGACGGCTAGACCCAAAAGATAAGTTCTTTAATCCAATTCTCTTTTTGTTCTTTAATTTTTTTTTCACTTATTATTTATATGTAAGGTTTTTCTTTGGTTGATGGGTTTTCTGGTTAGATTTCCATATGTGGGGTCTTTTCCTTGGTCAAAGTAGGTGCCTCTAGGTTCATAAATGTGTCATAGTTGGGGATGGAGTACTGGTGGGGAAGTGACACGACCCATCCCAATCCCCCCGGGATTACCGTGGAATGTGCCATACTCCCGTCTGACATGAAGTGTCAGACAAGGGATAACCTAATGTCATTGCCCACTCGGAGCTTCTAGAGTGCGCAAGGATCGATGGAGGAGGCATGCGATGTCCCAGTCTCTGCTGCAGTTGCATCTGTGATCAACCTGAAGGGCATTAAAAACAACCAAAAGCTGTGAGTGGACGAAAATCTTTTAAGTTCATAAAACACATTTCACAAAGACATTTATGCCCTTCATTAAAACGTATGCATGCCTAGAAATCCAATAATCAAAACATTTAATCAACAAGCCATTAGGGCCTTAGCCCAAAAACCGTAACTCAAAACCAAGTGTGGGAACTCAGCCCAAAACTGTAGAATAACAAATCCGTGAATATAAAACCAAGTAGGCCACTGCCCAAATCCATAACATAAATCCATAATTCCAAAACCATTTAGGGTCCCCGACCCGAAATACCATTTCATAAACCAATAATCATTTTTACCACATAACCATCTCCGGCATCCCAGATGCCTAGAGTCCCAGACACTTGACGTCCCAGACGTCATACCTCACGGTAGTAAGCAACGCGTGCTGCCTGGGGCCTCTCCGGGTCAATATCTCTGACATCCCAGATGTCTGACGTCCCAGACGTCTAATAATAGCAATCCTACTCCTGAGTCACTATACGGTCTGGTAGCTCCGTACAATGACCCCTCGAAGACAATGCACTATGACTTCCCCAGTGTCCCAGATACCTGGAGGAGACCATCACATATCCTCATATCAAGATGGTATATGAAAAACAGTTTTATCAAATAATTTCACAACATTTCAATGGGCCCTGCCCGAAATCTCCATAAAACATCACAATTCCATTTAGGGTCCCCGACCCGAAATCACATTTATGAAACATATGGTCCCAGACCCGAAATCACATTTAGAAAACATAGGGTCCCAGACCCAAAATCACATTTATAACCCAACTGGGCCTCATGCCTGATTTTGTAAACCACTGGGCCCATGGCCCGAATTTGTAAATCAACTGGGCCCCTGGCCCAATAATATAACTCAAATGGGTCTCAGCCCGATTTCTTAAACAACTGGACCCTGACCCGATTTCATAAAGCAACTGGGCCCCGACCTGATTACGTAGCTCAAATGGACTTCCAAGTCCTAGGTTTCCAAAACAATTGGGCCTCAAGCCCGATTTCATCTTTCTAATTTCAAAACCATTTCATCACATTATTCATGAAATCATAAGCACATAAAATCACAATAAAATCGTCAGTCTCGATATACGTGCAATATGAAAAGCCTCTCGAAATACGTGCAACATACACGAAATCAATAATCACAATCACCATCATAGAAATCATGTATATAAAACATATAACACAGTTAAGCATGCATAGTATTTATAAAACCAAAGTCCACTCACAGACCGTCCAATGATGCGCCTCGATACACGTGCCATAGGCCTTCCCGGGCCACATCACTATCACCGGGACTTCCAAACCTGTCCAAATTACAGTAGAGGGTCACTAACCTCTGCATTAACCTCCTATTAAAGTCTCGTAATTTTCCCGAATTTTTAACTATTTTTAAACTCGATTCAAAACCTTCGAACGTCCCGAACAATATCGAAACGGTGTCTGATCGACACGAAACCAGTCTCAAAATGTTTGTTACATCGAATAGATTAAAATTCAAGTTGGAAGTTTCCCCAAAATACCCTCCACGCGCCCCCACGCATGGTGAACAGTGTCATCGTCTTCCTCTGGTGAACTAGGTTCACTGGTTCTAACCGGTTTAGCTGAACCGCTGAACCAACCCAACCGGTTCTCAGTCATTCCTCAATCATTTGCTACGGGGTTTCTTCCTACGTGTTCTTCTAAGTCCAACAAAGAGTTTTATTGAATCAAAAATAAGAAAACACGTTTAGATCCTTACCTCTGAACACGAACCAGAAACCCAGATTTTTCGATTATCCTCCCCGTCGATCCAGGCCACCTTTAGCCTCGAATTCGAGTCCACTGGGTTTGTTTCTATCCCTAGGTCCCATTAGAATCAACCAGGAGTTTAAAACTACGATCAAAAGTCGACTTTCAAAACTTTAACATAATGAGCTCTCGGGTCAACTTACCCTTGGCTGTGAACCACCGTGATCGCTGCCGTCGTCCTTTCTGTCTCTCAGTCCCTCACTAACTTAGTCTGTCACACACAAACACAGAGAAGATGGGTGATGGGCTGGTGTGTTTGTTCGAATGAGTTGTGTGTGTATGTGTTTTAGGTTGGAAAATATAACAGAGTGAGAGAGAGATGATGGACCAGAAGAGAGGGGATGGAGGGTGCATATTCAATCTTGGAAATGAGATGGACGGCTGGGATTGCATGAGGGGAATTAAATATAAGCTAAACAGCCAATAGGGACAAGATCCATGAATTAGGGAAAGTACGTCCATTTTCGGCGTGCCGTCTGTCTATGGATTCGTATCGATTGGATCTACGTAACGGTCCTTGGCCCTTGTCCATTGGACCTCCCGGGTCAAAAGTCAACATTTGGCCCCTTTTCAACCAAATTACCAAAATATCCCTCGACTTTCGAACGTCGTAACTTCTTCCTCGAATGTCGGAATCACACGTGCCACCTGTCTATGAACTCGTGACGTCCTGAAATACGTCACGGTCATTGGTCAAAATTCGTTTGACCGTCTGATCAAAAAGTTAATAGTTTACCCATGCCCAAGGGCAAAACGGTCATTTTGCACATTTCGTCCGATTTCACTCAACTAATCCCAGATTAGTCATTCTAAACCATAATTAATTAATATTTAATCCTGATATTCGGGACGGGTCATTACAGGAAGGCTTGGAGTGGCGTGGAAGGCTTGTGTGTCTTCATTTGGATTTACTTGATGTCCTGACTGAGCCTGGTATAGGTCTCAATATGGGTTTACTGCAAAAATATTGTGTATATTTCGTTTACTCGCTTTTGTTTGCTTTCCAAGAATATATGGACACATAGGGAAAATCTTTTGTTCTTTTAAAAAAGAAAAATTATGATTCAGAAGAAAAATTAGGAAATAACCTTAAACTTGATTCCCGTACTTATTTTAAGATGAGGGCTTCTGTTTAATGAATTCGGATTTCATTTTTAAGATTAGAAATTTAAGGATTTAAATTTTCCTGTTTTTAGTAGGCAAATTAGAATAAAGAAATCTTACTTTTTATGGAATCTAAGCCTTTATGTTTGAGTTGTGGCGTATTAACTTTAAGCCTATGTATGATTTGTCATACCTGATTTGTGTCGAATGGTATTACTGAATTAAGCCTAGTATCTAAGTTGAAAATCAAGGCTCGGATTTCTCTTATTTTCTGTTTCATTATTTTTGTAACGACCCGTCCCAGAAATTAGGATTAAGACAGTGATTAGTGAAAGATTAGTGAGCTTAAGCGGTGGTTAGTTGGTTCTGATAGGTCTGTTAGCGTAGAATGACGATTTTGCCCCTAGGTTGGGCAAATAGTTGACTTTTAGTTTGGGCGGTCAAATGGACTTTGACCGATGACCGTGACGTAGTTCGGGATGTCACGAATCCGTAGACAGGTGGCACGCTCGATTCCGACATCCGAGGAGGAAGTTATGATGTTCGGAAGGTTGAGGGCACTTTCGTAATTTAGGGAAAAGAATTGACTTTTCTTACGGTCGGGTTTTGACACGTTGACCTAGGACCGTTAAGTAGAGCTCGTCGTCCTGAATTCAATGACAGGCGGCACGTGTTCATCGGACGTCGATTCGAAGTAGTTCCGCGAGGTTGATGTTTAAGATTTCGGTTCATTACGTTTAGGACCCGGGGATTTTTGGGGAAAATTAGGAGAGTCTTAGTAGACGTGTTAGTGACGTAATTTGGTGACTTGTGACAGGATCGGGACTTCCCGAGGAAACTGAGGAACGTACGGGGCGCGAGTGACGTGCCGGTGACTGTGAGTGGACCCCTTCTCTAAACTCGGGCATGCATAACTGCTTTTAATTACTTGTTTTATGGTTTTCATTATGATTTCATGATTATTGAATGCTTTATATCTGTTTTATGAAATGGCACGATTTTCGAGGAAATTACGTATTTGGCACGTTTTACGAGAAAGGCTTGATTATTGATTATGATACCATGATTTGGGGTTTTCAAACGATAAATGATTTTCAATAATTATAAATGGATTTTGAAACATGATTTGATACTCAAGGGCTTTCGGTTTTGAAATCGGATTTCGGAAACAGAATTTGGTTTTAAAGTTGGAAAGTGGATTTCCGGATTTGGGTTCGGAATGACGGTTCTGGACGCTGGAAAGGCTTCAGACCGGTGATTTCGAATTCGGGTTTGGATATAGATTTAGAAATGGTTTTCAAATGGTTTTGATTGGATTTGCTGGATCTGGTTATTGGGTTTAAAGACTCGGATATACTGATATTTTCCCCCGTAGGCCTGTTGAGTTTAAAGACTCGGGAGTTTAAAGACTTGGATATTATTGAGGCCTGAATTGAGTTTAAAGACTCAGATAGGTCCAGCAGGTTTGGTCGGATAATGATTGTTTGAGACTTATGTTTTATGATGTTCATGACGTGATTTCTGTAACTGCTTTCAATTCTGTTTTTATGTCAATCTTTATGTGATTTATAACTGATTTCAGTAAATGGGTTATGCATGTGTGATTTCAAAACGGAGGGCTAAAACCCTAGTTTTTTTATGAAATGGTTTTTGGAAACTCTTATTTTATTTATGGTCCACTCACACTTTCTGTTTTAAATTGTCCTCCAGGTCGTGGAGCTAGCGCGGGGGTTGACGTTGAGGCAGCGTCGGAGGCATAGAATACTCGAGAGTGACCCCGGAGTGCTTTAGATTTTCCTCTGTGCGTGTACCTTGTTTTATTTGTTTTTTTTCCTTTGTGTTTTGGTACTATGCTCTGTAAAACTTTGATTTCGGGATGTTTAAATTTTCTCCTGCGTCTGGCATGTAGTTTGGTGGTTTTTTGTGAGGTTACTTTGGTTTTGTGTTGGGGTGTCAGACGGGAGCAGGATTTACCTCGGTTTCCGGGGTGGAACTGAGGTGGGTCCTGACATTTTTTCTTTTATGAAGGAATCTGCTGGAATGCTATACAGACCTCCTTGAATGATCATAAACGATTAATAAAAGTCTTTGTGTTACATATAGCTGTTTTGTAGACCATAAGATTGGTCTGTGTAAGGTGTTGTGATGTCAAGAAGTATAGAATGTCTTAACTTACATAATGGTCTTATCTTGCTTTCGCATTGATGTGACTGTTAAGATTTCAAAATTGTTGTTTTGTATGTTTTTACTCTTCCTGAATATTGGTCTATGTAAGATACTGTTGTGATTTCAAGAAGTATAGAATGTCTTAACTATGGCGTTGATGTGACTGTTAAGATTTCAAAACTTCTATTTTGTGTGTTTTTACTCTTTCTGTATTAGATTGACTTTTCCAGATGATGACTATGATGTGTTGTCATTCATTTCAATTGTTGAGAAGCAAGATTAAGTGTCAGGACCCGTCCCAAATATCACCTCAATATCCGGGACGAACCCTGCTCCCGTCTGACAATCACACTTACAGTACCACAATTAGCCTTAATGCAACTATAAGCATAACTCTCAGACGAAGGAGTAAATATATACAACAGTATGTCAGAGCATAGTTCTACAAAATGGGCACAAAAGTCCTACAAGTCTAAGTCCGCAACGGAAGAACGTCGTAAGCAGATTGGCTGAATGAAAAAGACCAAAATACCCCTTGTATAATTAATTACCGTTTTCCCCTCGAACGTTCTAGACCCATAAATACTTCGTCCGACGTCCGATGACAGCGTGCCGCCTGTCGTTGAACTTTGGACATCGAGACCTATCCAACGGTCCTCGGTCTACGTGAAAATCACAAGTCCTCCAAAAAGTCAACATTTTCCTCCTTTACTCAAATTTACGGCAACGCCCCCAATCTTCCGAACGTCATAGCTTTTCCTCCGGTTGTCCAAATCGAACCTGCCACCTGTCTACGGTCTCGTGACGTCCTAAACTACGTCACGGTCAAGGGCTAACACTCATCCAATCGATAGTACAAAAAGTCAACTTTTCGTCTACTATTCACAAGGGCACAATCGTCCTTTTTACAAAACTTCACAAAATTACATTTTTACCCTTCCCGAAGGTACGGGTTGTTACATTAAGTGCCTACTGTGTTTGACAATTTCAGATCAAACGTGGTTGTGAATGGGAGCACTGTTAATGTGGGGTTGTGGGATACTGTTAGTAAGTTTAGAACTCCAAAAATATTCTTCCACATAGTTATGTCCGATTCCATAGCATGGGCCTAAGGTTTTAGATTTATGGAACAGGGCAAGAAGAATACAATAGATTAAGTCCATTGATCTATCAGAGGGCAGATGTGTTCCTCGTTGCATTCTCTCTGATAAGCAAGGCCGGATATGAAAATGTTGCCCAGAAAGTAAGACTCCAACTAGCCACAGAGTTGACTCTTTCCTCCCTCCCTTCTTTCCTCCTTCTGTTGATTGCTAAGCTTGCTGATGAAGCTTTCTTTTCCTTTTTCTATGTATAGTGGTTCCTGAATTCAGACATTAGGCACCTGGTGTTCCAATTATTCTTGTTGGAACTAAGCCTGGTTAGATCTCTATACCCTATTTTTCCCCATTATGCTACTTGGTGATTTTTATCAATAAGTTAATTGCTATATTTCCCTATGAAATTCTTTCCTAGGGTTTTTCTTGCCTATGCATTCTTGGTTGGATCTTATTAAGTATGATTGCATGTGTCAAGATAGAAACGAATGGTCAATTGCCATATGTTGTCTGCGTTGCTTTCTCATGTGTTCCATATGTACTTATTCGCTCTTATAAAACGAATCTCATGGATTTTTAAGCTAAAATCTTAGGAACTATTACAAGTTTTTTTTATGGGCAGCTTGAAATAAAGAGATCCCTCTAATAAAGATTATTAACTTATACATTATCATTAACCAATAGTCTTTAGCTGAACCATAACTAATTGTTATGTTTTTCTGCAGTACTGATCACATGTAGCCCTAGTTCAGATCACGATATGCTGCTGTAGCTACTGGATGTAATCTTATCTTGGCCATCACTTGTCCCTTATTACTCATGTATATCTCGTCTTGTAAATCTTCGGGATGATAAGTAGTTCTCTGTAGATCACCCTGGTACAGTTCCGGATTACCATAGCTCAGGTATTTTCTAGATCAATCCGAATTTATAATCACAGTTTTGAGTCTTTTGACCATTTATCTTGCTATTAGTCTTTTTTCATAAACTCAGCCCAACTAATTGGATAAAGACTTGATTTTATATAAGCTTCACTGCAATTCATTTTTCTGGACCAACTCGTATTACGTAGTGATTAAGCTTCACTGCAATTCATATATAAGCTCTTATGTAAGGTTTTTAGTATTAAGTCTTGATTTTCTATAATAATACAAGTTTTCTTTCTTTCTTCAAGACTCCTTTCATGGTATCTCAGCCATATTCATGATCCATGGTTAACACCATTCATGAATGATCCCGATTCTTATGCTTCCGCTTCAATATAAAATGTTTCTTTGTGAAAATTTTTCTTCTTCCTTCTTCGTTGAAATCTCTGCAGAAATCTGTTAGTGCAAGGGGTTAATATGTTAGTGCAGATTTGTCTTCTTATTTTAAGACTTCTTTTCCAAATTTTTCTTTAATGGGGATAATCATAGAGAGTTTAGGGTTGCAGATTTGTGAAGGACATATAGGGTTAGTGCAACAGTGGTGAACATGATACCAAATAATCATATAGGGTTAGTGCAACAGTGGAGCACATGATACCCAAATTATAATCTTAACTCATGCAAAAATCTTCTGCTTTTAATTATTCTTGGTAACTTTGACTGTCCATCAAACACAGAGTAGACTGGTTAGTCTTGCCATTGATTATTATGACTCATTTTGAAAAACAAATAAGTCTTCACTGCTTGGAGATTCTGTGTTAAACGTGTCTTCCATATTTATATTTGAAAATCAGCCAGATACTTTGGGTTACATCCATAAGATATATATATATATATATATATGTATGTATGTATTATATATATATATGTGGGATTATTGAACGTAAATCTGTACACGGTCCTATACAAACAGGGTTAAAAGTGATAGATAGCCTGGTTCTTATAGGCAGTGGTCAACGAGAACTTATAATTAGGGACCATCAAATTGCAAAAATAGCTATTGCTATATATATATATATATATATATATATGCCCACAATTGGTTGGATAAGAAAAAGAATGCAGATGCTTATTGTTTCTTATTCTAACACTCTGTTTGGGTGTTCCTTGTCTGCATGCACAAATGAAAATCCTTACAGTTTTATGCAGAGTCCCATATATTTGAAAGAAAAAGAGTACACTGATGCATTTTTTACTGATAGTATACATATAATTTGAGTGGTCTTAGGGTACTTTTATTATTTTGCTACCCTATGATATATCTATGCACTAAATGTACCTGGCGAGGAATACCTTGAAAACTATGCTGGTCCTATACCTTTATAAATCTTCAATGATCTCTAGCTTGATTCAACAATGGATTTTGCTCTTGTAATATTCTAAGAGTTGTATTTCTATATATGTTTTACTATCAACATGCTTTCATCTTCAATATCATGCATCACTTCAAACCCCCTTTGCATGTTGTTAGGATGAGATCATGCTTATGGGATGATGCTTATGTTTATTCATAATAATATTGCAGGAGTTGGCATATGTTTATGGAAGGATTTTGTATGAAAAAGGGAAGCTGATGCCGAATAAGCATGAAGGATTAAGAGGAAAAACTTGCAACTAGTGGTTTGGTACATGTTTATGGAAGAATTTAGTATTTTCTTTTTAACCATCTTCAATATTTATTAGAAAAAATTTACATATGGATATTTTTGGGATTTTGAAATTTGAGTAAGTGTGTAAATTGAGAAAACGTGATAAGTATAATTTATTTCTTTGTCAAGTTGATATCTATGATTTACTCTTTTAAGTTTTGATATATTTTATTTTCTATGGAATAACCATGTGTATGGTTCTTTTCTTATTGAATATATTATACAATATATGTAATAGGTATTGAGTTTATAAATGGAAATTAAAAATAATTACCAAATGGATGTTAAAAAAAAAATTACAACGAGGGCGTGCATTGCGCGCTTTAAATAGATTATTTTGGGCGTGCATTGCGCGCCTTAAAAGATCATTTAGGGCGTTTGTGTAACGACCCATCCCGGAAATCAGAATTAGATTAGTGGTTAATGACGGATTAGTGTGATTAATCAGTGATGAGTTGGGGTACTTTCAGACTGACGGTGCGAAATGACGGTTTTGCCCCTAGAATGGGCTAAATATTGACTTTTAGTTCGGGCGGTCAAATAGACATTGACCGATGACTGTGATGTAGTTTAGGATGTCACGAGTTTATAGAAAGGTGGCACGTCCGATTCCGACAATCGAGGAAAAAGTTATGATGTTTAGAAATTCGAGGGTATTTTGGTAATTTGGTTAAAAAGAGGCAAATGGTTGACTTTTTATACGAAAAGTTATTTTCACGTGTTTCGAGGACCATTAGGTAGGTCTCGATTCCCTGAGTACAACGACAGGAGGCACGCTATCATCGGATGTCGGCTGGTTCAGATTTTTGGTCTAAAACACTAGGGGCAAAATGGTAATTTGTCATTTATGGGTATTTTGGTCTTTTGCTGCCTAGGGATCTGTGCCCAGTGAAATTGTGCCACCTGGTGTCTTGAGAAGTATACCCAATGGTTTTGGGACACTTGTTTCTAGCTGGAAGGTAGTAGAACCCTCTCACCACCGCCTCACAATTGTTGCACGATGAGTTAAATGGTTTAAACGGTTTAGGATGCAAATGAGAAACATAGCCAGAGAAGTGATCATGAGAACCAATTCCATGGAATCCCTCAAAAGTCGATGCTTACCTGTGATTGGTGAAGGAAGCTGAGAGATTAGATGATAAGGAGGAGGATGGTGGTGCCACCGTCGTGAGTGGCCATGGGCGGTGGCCTCAATCTTGCGAGAAACATAGCATGGTGAGTGCTCGTGAAATCCAACCCATCCAAACCTCTCAAACTTCATCCTCAGCTGGTGGTTTCTGAATGAAAGATGAAAAAGGAGGCAAGATGAAGCTAGTGGTGGCCACGATGAGGCTTGACGGTGGAGGTAAGGCAGTTTTCCCGTGAAAACCATTTTTGGAATTAAAAATGGCAGATCATAAGTTAAAGTTTGTTGGTTGAATTGGTTGTTTGGACAAGGTTTTGGAAATCAAAAGGAAGTTTTAGGGACTGGAATGGAGGCTTAAGGTGGTCGGGATCGTGAGCAGACGACGGTCGAAGGTGGTCGGTTGTGTTTCGAATCGAGAAGGTATAATTTTGGCCTCAACTTCGTGTTTTGATCATGTAGATCGATTTGAAATAGTAGGATGAAACTAATAGGATAAAAAGGAGTGAAAAAATGATGAATTGAACGATTTAAGGGGCTGAACCGTGACCGCCGGTTCGGCTGGACCGATCTGAACTGACCGGTCTAGACTGGGTTTAACAGAAGGTTGAAGATGAACAGTGCCGATGCGTGAGGCCCACGCACAGCCCCTTTGGGCAGCACGTGTGGGCGCGTCGCACGGTATTTGAGGAAGGTTCCAACACGACTTTTAAAGTATTCGATGTAACAAACATTTTAGAACTGGTTTCGAGTCGATCGGACATAGTTTCGATAAGTTTCGGGATGTCCGAAGGTTTTAGAACAAGTTTAAAAATAGTTAAAAATTCGGGAAAATTGCGGGGCTTTAGTAGAAGCTTAATGAAGTAGTTAGTGACCTTATTATGGGATTTGGACAGGTTCGGGAAAGCCGGTTATAGTGGATTAACCGAGAAAGCGTATTTGCACGCGTATCGAGGCAGCGGCGTAAATGGTCTGTGAGTGGACTTTGCTTTCTCACTTATGATGCATGCATAAATGTTTTATATGTTTTCTACTTTTGATTTGTATGTTTATGATATGATATTGATGATTTATGATTTTGCACGTATTTCGAGATAATTATGTATTTGCACGTTTTACGAGCTTACAATTTATGGTGTGATTTGATCATGGTTTTGGTGGTTTGATTTTGGATTTGACTTATGAATTGATTTTAATGATTTATAATGTATTTTGAAAAAGTGATTTCGGGCTTGAAGCCCTGTTCATAAAAGTGGTTGTGATAAATATGATTTTGTGTTTCGGAATCGGATTTCGGAAATACGATTCGGGATTCGGTTTTGGAGCTTGAAAAGTGGATTTCTGGATTTGGGTTCGAAATGATGATTTTGGATGCCACCTTACGGAATGATGATTTCAGATTCGGATTTGGGAATTGATTTATGGATTTTTATGATTTTCACTTGGTTTTGGGTTTAAAGACCTGTTGATACTTGGTTTTGGGTTTAAAGACCCGGATATGGGTGGATCTGGTTTTGAGTTTAAAGACTCGGTTGAGTGATGACGGGGGAGGGCCCTGGATTTATATGTTTTGAGTTTAAAGACTCGGTTATTGTGATATCCTGTAACGACCCGTCCCGTCAATCTGGATTAGATTAGTGGTCAGTGGCGGATTAGTAAAGTTAAACGGTGATGAGTTGGAGGCGTCGGACGGACGGTGCAAAATGACGATTTTGCCCATAAAATGGGCAAAAATGTTGACTTTTAGTTTGGATGGTCCAATGGACTTTGACCGATGACTGTGACGTAGTTCGGTACGTCACGAGTTCATAGACAGGTGGCACGTCCGATTCCGACATTCGAAGGAAAAGTTATGACATTCGGAAGTTGAAGGGTATTTTGGTAATTTTGTTGAAATAAGGGTAAACGGTTGACTTTTTGGAATAAAAATTACTTTCACGCATTTCGAGGTCCGTTGGATAAGTCTCGAGTCCCTGAGTCCAACGACAGGCGGCAGGGGTGATTTGGAGATCGGGAGATAGAGTTACGGGTCTAGAACTCCGAGGGGCAAAATGGTAATTTTTCCTTAAGGGGCACTCTGGTCTTTTGGTTGCAATGGGATCAGTGCCACTAGGATGTGAACACTTGGCTGCTTGGGATTGGTGATCTCATCAGATTAGGGCATGTGTCCCTCTCTAGATGGCTGTTGAATTTTGGGTAACCGCCTCACAGCTTCCTTGTTAAAACAGAAGTGTTGCACGGCTTACTTTGGGGGTTCAAAAGAGAAAAACAGAGGAACACAGTGGAAACATAGACAATTAGAGTGCACTGAGTGAACCCATGCCTATTTGATCTCCCAGCATTAGTAAGTACGGTGAGGGAAGGTGAAAAATGAGGTGGAGCGGCCGTGAAAGCCGTCGTGGATGGTTGGGAGTTTTTAAATTCTGAGAAAAGAGAAGGACGGGTAGCCGTGAATGTAATCTCCTCAAAACCTCATCAGCAGCCTCAAGTCTGTAAATAGAAGATGGAAAAAGTGATGAGACAAGCTTCTTCGACTTGAATTTGAAGCAAAATGGGGACGGTAAGTGAAGAACCCGTCGAAGTTGTTTGTGGATTCAAAAATGGCAAAGTCTGTTTTAGTGATTATTAACCCAATTGTTGGTTTGAACGAGGTTTCTGGAGGTTCTAGTGATTGTTTGGAATCAACAGGGACGGCGGTGGTGGCTGGAAGGACGACGACTGAATGGTGAACAGTGCCCTATTTTCCTTCGTTTTGGGAGGTAAGTTCCAAGCTTAAAATGGTTGTTTTTAAGGATCTAATTGATTATGGGAAATAAGGCAAACCTGTAGGACTAATTAGAATGTAAAACTGATCGAAAATAAGGGAGAAATGAGGTTGAACCGCCAACTCCAGCTTGGTCGAACCGGACAGGTTCGAACCGGGTCGGCGAGAGGAAGAGGGTGACACTGTTCACGCGCGTGGGATTCACACGCAGGAAGTTCCAGGGGCACGTGAGGGCGCGTGGAGGGTAATTTGGGGAATCTTCCAACAGGACTTTTAAAGTATTCGATGTAACAAAAATTTTGGCGCTGGTTTCGAGTCAATCGGACATCGTCTCGATAGTTTTCAGGATGTCCGAAGGTTTTAGGCCTCGCTTAAGAATAGTTAAAAATACGGGAAAATTATGGGGCTTTAGTATGACCTTTGTGAAGTAGTTAGTGACCTTAGTATGGAATTTGGACAGGTTCCGGAAAGCCAACGATAGCGGAATGGCCAGCAACGGCGTAAGTGCGCGCGTATCGAGGCGACGTCGGAATGGTCTGTGAGTGGACTTTGCTTTCAAACTTATGATGCATGCATATATGTTTTTATATGTTTTCTATACGTGATTCTATGATTTGATTTATGATCTTGATGATTTACAATTTTGCACGTTTTTTGAGGTATTTTACAGAATTTTACGTTTTACGAGATTTCGTCCGATCATGTGATTTGACTGTGATTTTAATGATTGGATTTCAGGATTTGAAATATGATTTGATTTCAATGATTTGAAATGGATTTTGGAAAGTGATTTCGGGCTTGGAGCCCTGTTCATGTGATTGAGATTTCGATTTTGGACCTGGATTTCAGAGAGGGGAAGTTTGGAATTGGGTTCGGGACAATGGTTCCAGATGCCGGCTTATGGAATTATCGTTGTGAATTCGACTGTGGATTTTCTATGGTTTTTACTGATTGCTTGAAAAATGGTTTTGGGTTTAAAGACCCAGTAAAAGAGAAAAACTCACTGGATCTGGTTTTGAGTTTAAAGACTCGGATTGATTGACGGGGGAAGGGCCCTGAATTGATATGTTTTGAGTTTAAAGACTCGGTATATGTTTTGAGTTTAAAGACTCGGTGATTGTGATACCCCCCGAGGCCTGTGATTGTGTTTTGAGTTTAAAGACTCGTTGATATCCCGGGAAGGCCTGGTTATTTGCGCATAGTTTTGAGTTTAAAGACTCGGGCGCACTTGAGATCCAGTAAACTTGTATGATTGATACTTTCACTGGTTTTTCACTTGTTTTCTGATGTTTTGGGCCGTGGCCCAGATGAATTGGATTTGACAAGTTTTAGGACTGAGTTCCCGGATTTGAGATTGATTTGTGATTTGAGGCTGAGGCCTGGATTTGACTAATGGATTTTCTTACAGTTTTCGATCAAGGTTTTCAATAATGGTTTTTGATATGAATGGTTTCATGACTTGGATTTGATATTCATGCATTGGTTTTTTTTTAAATGGAGGGTAAAAATGTGCTTGTTCTATTGAACTGTTTTTGAACTTATACTTTGTTTTGTCCACTCACAGTCTTTTCATGTTTTCGATACCCTCTAGGTTGTTGCGGTGCGGGCTGTTGGTCGAGAGTAACTGAGACATCACACCCGAGATCCACAGTAGCTTCGACGTACTCTGGGAAGTCCGGATATTTTGAGGACGGTTGGATCCAGAATCCCTTGTCTGACTTACGTGTCACATGAAAATTGGACGTCAGTTTAGCCTTCATGTCATGCGTAAGTTAGACGGGAGCAAGATTTAGCCCTTAATCTCGGGGGATCGGGGGTGGGTCCTTATATATCCCCCGAGGCCTGTTGATTGTGTTTTGAGTTTAAAAACTCGTTGATATCCTAGGAAGGCCTGATGATGTGCATGTGTTTTGAGTTTAAAGACCCGGCGCACTTGAGATCCAGCAATTTGATTGATTGATGTTTTACTTTTGTTTTTCACTAGTTTTCAGATGTTTTGGGCAGTGGCCCGGATGATTTAGATTTTGTGGATTTTGGGCTGAGTTCCCGTACTTTGATGAGGATTTATGATTTTGGGCTGAGGCCCTGGATTTGAGATACGGATTGAGACAAAGGAATGATTCCGGTTTTCATTGATGGTTTTCTTATCTTAGATATGAAATGGTTTTATGAAAATGTTTTCATATGCATGCATTAGTTTTTCGTGGAGGGTATAAATGCCTTTTTTTGTAAATGTTTGTTGAACTTAATATTTATTTTTGTCCACTCACAGTCTTTTCTGTTTTCGATACCCTCTAGGTTTAATGCAGTGCGGGCTGTTGTTAGAGAGAGACAGAGACATCACACTCGATCCACAGTAGGACTGCGAACTCTGGTTAACGCAAGTTGGTTTTTGGTACGTTGACCTGGTATCCCTTGTCCAGCTTACGTGTTACATGGAGGTTGGACGAAATTTTAGCCTTCATGTCACACGTAAGTTAGACAGAAGCATGACTTATCTCTTAATCCCGGGGGATTGAGGGTGGGTCGTGTCAGTTTACGCGCCTTAAATAGATTATTTAGGGCTTGCATTCCGCGCCTTAAAAATTATTTAGGACGTACGTTTGTGCGCCCTAAAAGAGTATTTAGGGCGTGCATTGCGCGTCTTAAACATCAGCATTTACGGCGCATAATGTAGGCCTTTAAAAGAATGAGTATTTTACCGCATGACCTTTTAAGGCGCGCATTTGTGCGCCCTAAAAAGCCTTTTAAGGCGCACATTGCGTGCCTTAAAAGCCCAATTTTGGTGTAGTGTAATCATTTTAGGGGTTTCTTTTTTATATCTTGAATTACGATATGTGTATAAAAAAAAATTTATAAATGAGATATTCGAGTTATAAGAGTAATAAAAAATAATAAGACGATATTATAAAATTGGAAAAAATACGATAAGATAATACGTAGGTTTCACAAAAGAATGAAAATATTGTTGTTTACGGAAATATCAACAATTAAATTCATGTAAATATCGATGGATATTTCGATATCGATATCGTTCACGCTCATTAATTTACCCGACGAATATAATACCAATGTCGGGAAAATTAATGACGCGAAGAAAAAAAATTTATGCACTAAAAGTTCCCATATTACCTGACAAAAAAATCATGCTCGTTGGGTAGCAAAATAAAACCCGAAGAATATTATAGGTTTTTTTCGTCGAGTAACGTAAAATGTTGACCAAAGTTACCTAATGAGGGTATTCGTTGGATATGGAATTCAATGGGAAGGAACTTGTTTGGTGCTAAGATTTTATCCTTACCCGACAAATTATTAAATTTTTCCCATCGAATCTCTTCGATTCGTTGGGCAAAAATCTATTAGCATTTAACACAGCCAATCCATTCTTCTTCCTCTCCACCTGGTTTTTTTTAGCAGTTTTACTGCTCTCTCACTTTGTCTCTCACAAATCCTCTCTTCATTAAACCACCAACATTAATTCATCTCCTCATCACTCCATCTCTCATCAATACAAAAGGTATGCATTTAAATTTGGTATATATTTTGAAGATTGTGAAATTTTTTTTATTGTGAAAAATATGTTGAAATTGTTGGTTATTTGGGTAAAAATAGTGTAGGAATTTAGAAGATTTATTAGGAAAATATGTTATGAATTAGGAAATAGAAAATTATAAAATTAGAAAATATGTTAGAAAATTTAGAAATTGGAAATTTTTTTAGGAAATTAGAAAATTAGGAAAATATATTATGAAATTGGGAAAGCATAAAATATGTTAGGAAATTAAGAAACTAGAAAATAAGTTAGGAAATTAGAAAATTACGAAATTAGGAAAATAAAAAATATGTTAGGAAATTAAGAAATTAGAAAATATATTAGTAAATTACAAAATTAAAAAAATTTGATGAACTTTTTTTTTCTTATATTTTGATGGCGTGAAAAGTGTTTATATTTCATAACAGTTTAAGGGAAGTTAATCGGGTTAATTAACTTTGCATATTTAATTTTAAGGAACAATCTTAGACCCGTTTAAGAGTTAGTGAATTGAGTTGATTTACTGACTCTTGAATTATCCATTTATTCGGACAATTTAGGGGTGTGCAACTATGTGCTATATAGTTTGGGTTCTACGACGTTAGGTTTCGATTGTGGAAAATTCAGTCTGTTTGCATCCTACAATGTTCTCTGAATGCATACTAGATATCTCTTTATAATATCTACGTCGGGCATTCGGGAAACTATAATGAGATGCTGCCGAATTTTTCACTGATCAGAATTTTGGCTTGTAGATTGTAAATAGAACAGCACATAATGTGCACACTTGAATGAGATACAACCACAAAACCAGAGTAATAAGGAGACAATCGGCTTTTGATATTCACTTGTTGTGCCATTAGGCGACCATGTTAACTCAGTTACTTACAATGACTATTTTTTGAATACATGTATAATTGACTAAAGATGAATGCAATAGTTTGATAGATCCCGAAGATTCTGAGCTCTATTACGAGAGAATGTTGAAAGAAACTCAGTGTGAATTGTACCCGGATTGTAAAATTGTTTCGGTTCTAGGGGCAGTTGTGGAGTTGATGCACATGAAAGTCGAGTATAATTGAGTGTAATCAAACAAACAATAATTTTGACCACATGATAGACATTATCATTTGAATACTCCCCGAAAAAAATCGTCTCCTTAAAAACCATTATGACACGACTCATCCCAATCCCCCTAGGATTATCACGGGATGTACCATGCTCCTGTCTGACACGAAGTGTCAGATAAGGGATAACCCGAAACCTTCAGCCCGAACGGGGCTTCTAGAGTGCGCCAGGATCAGTGGAGGAGGAGTGTGATGTCTCAGTCGCTACTACAGCCCGCATCCATGATGTTTTTAATGCCCTTCAGGTTGATTACAGACGCGGTCTGTATCAGAGACCGAGACATCACTCTCCTCCTCCACTGATCCTGGCGCACTCTAGAAGCCCCGTTCGGGCTGAAGGTTTCGGGTTATCTCTTGTTTGACACTTCGTATCAGATGGGAGTATGGCACATTCCGTGATAATCCCAGGGGGATTGGGATGGGCCATGTCAATTATAACTCAAAGAAGTTGTTGAAAAGTCTCAGTTTAGGGTATGACAAAATTCATGCATGCATAAAACAATTGTGTATTATTTTAAGGCGAATTCGAGCATTTATCATAGGGTATGTCAAAATTCATGCATGCATAAAAAAATTGTGTATTATTTTATGGTGAATTTGAGCAGCTTGATAAATGTCCCGTGTGTAATGAGCCTAGGTTTTGAAAAAAAAATAAGATTTCGAATAAGGTGTTGCATAATTTTCCACTGAAACCAATGTTACAACGATTCTCCATGTTGTCTCACACAATGCGGGATATGATGGAGAGGCTTGGAAGGTATTCAATAAGATGTATCCTGATTTCGATGTGGAGCCAAGAAATGTCAAATTAGGGCTTGCTACTAATTGTTTTAATCCATTCGGGAGTTTTGCAAATCTGTATAGTACATCACTAGTGGTTATGGTTCCGCATAACTTACCTCATTGGAGATGCATGAAAAAAGAGTTTACAATCCTCAGTACTTTGATACTAGGCCCTAAATCCCCAAGTAATCCTATTGATATTTATTTGCGACTATTAATTGATGAGCTCATAGATCTGTGGGACAATGGTGTATGGACTAACGATAAGTTTAGTGGAAAATGTTCACTCTACGAGTAGTAGTAATGTGCACAATTAATGATTTTCCAGCTTACGACATATTGGTAGGGTGGAGTAACAAAAGTTATCTTGCATGTCCTACATATGGTCCATGGACAACATCATTTTGGCATGCATCGAAGGTTTGCTACTTAGGTTCAAGAAGTTTTTTGCCCTGGGATCACCAATGGCGAATGCAATAAGACACATTTGCTCTACATATATATATATATATATATATAAGTTTAAAATCCAATCACCTTCATTACTAGAGATATGATAAGAGAAATATATACTAATAGTTATAGAATTATTGGCAGATTCAAAGAAAAATAAACATAGGTAAAATGTTATTTTTATTCAATCCACACAATTGTGGATGTGTTACTTATGTTTACATATGACTACGGATGTGAGTCTATGTTCGGGCAGATGCCTTATTGTGATGATTTATGAGATTGTTTTGGACTGAGACCCCACGTGGTTTTGATTTGGGCTAGGACCCTATGAGATTTGGTTTTGGGCTGAGACCCTACTGAGAAAATGACTTTGATTGAGAAACATTTTTCACTATGTATTGATTTGAAAAACCATATGATTTACTTTTAAGAAAGTATTTGAAATACTGTTTTCTGATGCATGCATACTTTTACGTGAAGGGTATAAATGTCTTTTCGATAAGTTGATTTTTAAACTGATTATTTTCGTCCACTCACAACTTTTAATGTTTTTGATACCTTTCAGGTTGATCGCGGATGCGTGCTGTAGTAAAGACCGAGACATCACATGCCGTTACGGATTCCACAAGTCACTGTGCACTCTGGAAACCCCCGAACGGGTTACGATTTTATCCCTGATCTAGCACATGGTGTCAGATGGGAGCAAGACACATCCCACGATAATCCAGGGGGGATTGTGATGGGCCTTGTCAATTCATGTAAGTTTAAGTATGTGTATTTAATTTTTTAATTATTTGTTTTCTTTTTTTAAAAATTAATAAATTTGTTCTGATTTTGTAGGTGGGAATGTTGGCAGACGTCCAACAGACCCAGGATGAGTAGCTAGAAACCTTTTTGGAGTAGTAGCAGCCAAATCCGGAGAGCTCGAGGGTGATCATGGAGCAACCACTGGGTTGACGTCCGGGGAAGATCGTTTGGGGTGCCGCCAAAGGGCTGGAGCGAGACATCTCGACTGGCTTCGATGCATCTTCTAGGCACATCAATCCAAATAAGTACTCGGAGTTAAGACACAACTATACCGCTCTCTGAACTGAGACCACTGCGCTGAGGGCTCAAAACGAGAGTCTTTAGGCCCAAAACGATGAGATCAAGGCTCAGTTTGCGAAGGTCTTTCAACATTTTGGATATCCTCTGCCTTCTGAGCAACAACTTGCTCTATCCAAACAACCTACTTCGTCTGGACACCCTCACCACCCCGACTAGCCCCTCAACCCCCTCAGTGGCTGTTTATTTTATTTTATTTCATTGTATAAATTGTTAAAAACAATAGTTTAAATTTTATAAATATATATTTCCTAATTCCATATTTGAATTTTATTTAAATTTCATATTCTTCAGATTTGATAATTATTTAATTAATTAAATAATATAAAAAAATATAAAAAATAATTAATATAAAAAATATTAAATTATGTCCAACGAATGTTCACAATGTTACCCGACGAATATCTTGATTCGATGGATATCCACCAAACAATTTTAATTATTGTTCAAACTGTAACCCGACGAATGTTACTTTAACCCGACAGATTTTTTAATTTGATGGATGTCCACTGAACAAAATTCTTTACTGCTCATATTATTACCCGACAAATGCATCACTTTGACCCGGCAGACTTTTTAATTCCGTGGATGTCCACTGAACAAAATTCTTTACTATTCATATTGTTACCCGACAAATAGCAACATAAACATGGCCCATCCAACGTGATTTTTTCGTCGGGTATGGACCGTTGACCCAGTGTTACCCGACAAATGCATCACTTTGACCCGACAAACTTTTTAATTCCGTGGATGTCCAGTGAACAAAATTCTTTACTATGTATATTGTTACTCGACGAATAGCAACATAAACGTGGCCCAATCAATGTGATTTTTTCGTTGGGTATGGACCGTTGACCCAGTGTTACCCGACAAAGTTTCACCGACGAAGTCTGCTATAGGTAAAAGTAATGTTATCCGATATTCACGTTCATTAGTTGTTAAAAGATCTGATCTGACGATGACGGCTCGACAATGTGTTGTCCGATGATGGCTCGTTGTCCGATGATGGCTCGTCTCGTTTCATGTTACTCGACGTGCTGCCCACCATATCACAAATGTTTTGATCCATCGTAATTGAAACCACCAATGCCAAGGGAAGATCGCAATCACAAGCAAAATCCATGTGAAAGGTATATCAGATTCATGAAGATAAAAGTTTGACCGACAACTTGACTTGATGATCAAAGGGCGAAACCCGTGGCCATAATTGACACCATTACTATAGAATAAGAAAAGGAAGTTTGAAGATACACAAACTCCGGTGAAGTCGACATAAATATATATTGAATTATACGATTTATTCACTAGCTATATATAAACTTACGAGTACAAGGGAGAAGCCCCTTGAACTCAAAGAAGATCTGCCAAAGAATAAAATTTTGGAGGAAGATTTTCTTGGAGAAGCAACTAGGGTTTACACTAAAATTTACGTAAATTATCGCATCTATTATATTGTACACTAAAACTCGGGAAAAAGAGCCGGTTGTATGGGAAATACTTCAGGAAGTTATGAAAGGCTCAGTCTCTACTGAATTCCCGTAGTATCTGCTCAGATGTGAGTGACCTACCCCGGCCAGTAAAGAAGAGCAAAATGTAAGGTACTGCCTGTAGTCCTCAAAGCAAGAGTGGAAGTTAACAGATGTTGAAGGGGTAGGGTTGCTCCGTTATATGCCTTTAAAAAAATAAAATTGCCCCGTCCTTCAAGCCCGTATTTAATTCAATTATATATGCCTAATTGACCTCGATTTATTGAAAATTTGATATATGAGTATTGTATGTTAATTAATTTTTTATGATTCTGAATATACGTAAGGAAATGCGGGGAAAAAAAAAATATACGGAAGGAAAGGAATTGTAATCGAATTCCCAACGTTACTAAACACGGCAAATAGATATATAGTTCATTTCTCATCATGTAATTAAGAAGAGGAATTGTAATTGATCATGAATTCTCATGAAATTTTTCCCTTCAACTAAATACCTCATTAAGGACTTATATTAAATGAAGAATTGTTAATTAAACCCATTATTAGTAAAGAGGTAAATATTAGGTAAAGAAAGGGAAAACTATTTTCTCCTTTTTTTTTCCCTTTACAAATTTCTTAGATTATCATAGTGCTTGATCTCGTTTATATTATATTTTACTCACTTGTACTTTTCATAGATTATCATAGTGCTCGATCTCTCGATCTCGTTTATATTATATTTACTCAATTTTTACTTTTTTTAGATTACCATAGTGTTTGATCTCGTTTATATATATTTACTCAATTGTAAAAGTAAAAATGAATGAAATATTGCACATAAATAGAATGAAAGAAAGCCTATAAAACACTTCCCTTAGTAGAAAATATTTCATGTACATTTTTTTATGACCGGGTCGTGTTATTATCACTTAATTCATGCAGAATAATAGTGATAATGGTCCCAAAGTTTCTTCTTCTTCCTCCTTCGGATAGTACTGGATCGTTATGTGACACATGAAAGAGGAGGCCGGGGATCCTGATCTATGAAGCAGGCTTTAACGCACAGAAGCGACATGGATATCCAATGCATAACCAAAAGTACCCTAATTAAACCAAAAGAACCCAATTATACATCCAAATCCACTCTCTCCATTGCTTCTAATTCTTTATCACTTTGCAACTATGGCCACACCCACAGATTCCACTTCCAACTCACAACTAATGATCGATGGTGACCATCACAAATTTCACAATTCACCCAAAACATTAATATATATTACGCCACTTTGACTCGTGAATGCGCACTATACACCATGTGGCCCTTCTCTAGCATTGGTTCGTTAATATAGTATATATTGATCAGTGATTACCATGCTCTCATCTCCCCCTGAAGAGGTTTCATCTTCCCTAGCTCCTTTAAAGTTAAAATACAAATAACATCTTCTTGCATGCACTAAATACATTTTTTATTAACCAAAATTCATTGGAGTTTGCAGATATAAAAATATATAAATAAATACATAAATAAAGCGATAAAGTTAGCCCAATCCCAATCCCAATCCCATAAATACATTATCCCATCTGTTCATTTTCAACTATTGCGCGCACACTTTTTTTCTTACATATATTTTTTCCACCCAAAAAAAAAAGAGTGATGTATATATATGCTTCATTTTTGGAGTTACAGAGAGTCTTTAGCCTGCTCATCTAGTTGTTTGTTCTCACAGTACGTTGTTTATGAATTTCTTGTGACTCAAGTTATGATCATGATTACGTTTTAACCTATATAATACTCTGAGCCTGGAGACCTAGTAATGAATGATAATATATATACCGACTATTTTCTCTACTTAGAGAAAAAGTCTAATTACATTGTGCGTGCATGCTTTAGTCTAACAAGCACCAACAAATAATTAAATTTTTGGTACGGAAAAATTCTGTGGTTAATTGTACACGTTATAGTATTTCTGTTATGGTACCTGAATTATTTGTTGTTCACACAACTAGTAACATATAAACGAACAGTACTCGATCTGCATATATTATGTAGTTTTTATTGTTGAAATACCTGAATTTTTTGTTTATATTTGGTATCTGGAGGTTGTGTCTTTTTTTTTTTTTTTTTTCATTTTGGGTCGCTATATATGAAACCAGATAGTAGTTATAACATTATACCTTCTTTCTCGTCACCTAAATTCATTCACCTCTATTTTCAATTCTGAGTCGCGCTTGTATATATATATATATATATATACTTATCTATTGACACCAGCACAAGACTCATAAAATGAAAACCAATACTCAATCGAAACCATTCAGAGTCATAAACTACGTACTTTTTCTCTTTCTGGCTCTCCCCCTTCTCTTTCTCATCCTCCTTCTCCAACCCGCAAACCTCAGGTGGTCCGCCGTCCCCAACCGCCCACCAAGTCTACCCAACATAACCAGTGGCATCCGAATCCGACCCGGCTACACATCCTACCGGTCTTACTTGGAGCGCCAGGTCAGCAAAACCCTCAACCCCAAGCTCCGAAAAATATGGGTCACCCGCGACTGGGAGCGGAAGATCCAAGTATTCTCCCAATTCTTCCAACACCTCAAGAACCGAAGCCTCCTAGCGAACGAAGCCAAGTCCTTGTGTATCGGCGCACGAGTCGGGCAGGAGGTTGAGGCGCTGCGGCGGGTCGGCGTCTCGGACTCCATCGGAATCGATCTGGTACCGTACCCGCCACTGGTAATCAAAGGCGACTTCCACAACCAGCCCTTTGACAACGAGACATTTGACTTCGAGTTCTCGAACGTCTTTGATCACGCGCTTATGCCGCGTAAGTTCGTATCAGAGATCGAGCGGACGCTGAAGCCAGGCGGCGTGTGCGTTTTACACGTTGCGGTCTCGAGGCGGACGGATAAGTACTCGGCGAATGATCTGTTTAGCGTGAAGGCGTTGGTCGAGATGTTTAAGGGGTGTGAGCTGGTTCAGGTCAGGGAGGTTAACGGCTTTGGGGCCAACACTGAGGTTGTTTTTCGAAAACTGGACGTGGTGCCATCTGTACAAATCCTACGCTCCTAATTCACCCATTATTTTTATTTTACATTTTTTTTTTCTCATTTGAAATATATAATTTTATTTCTCTAAATTAATTTCTTTTAGAATACAAACAAGAAATAGATTTCTCTGTACATATGGTATCAATCTAATTCAATAATAGTTGCATTGTAATACTTTATTATAAAGAAAACAGTGAAATTTTATTAATTATTAATATATATATATATAACTAAATTGAAAGTCTTATAACTTAATTTAAATAATTATTTCTATCTAATGTAAATGTAACTCAATATTCATTCAATAGCCAAAATGATAGTATGCATACAAACTACTCAAATTTTGGCTTTCTTGGTTCATAGGCTAGCTAGGACGGTCGCCCTGCTTGCCCTAACTAGTTTAGAGCCAACTCTGGAGTAGAAATGTCATTATATAAGTAATACTAGTGGCCTCTACGTTTAAATTTTAATTAGCTGAAAAAAACATCATTTTTGATGGGCTTGATTATCAATGGAACCAAGGGCGGATATATAGAGAAAAATGGAGTGCGAAAATAACTTCCTTGACCACTTCCAATGCAAGCATCAAATTTGTTGGCTAATATTGGAGAAGGAGATAATTAATTGGATGTACTTATTCTCTTACATATGAGAGATTCAATTATCAACAATGAATACGGAATATAAGTATTCTCGTGCGGAGTAGTTTGAATTTTTAATCTTAACATGATTTTATATTAGTAATTTTTATGATTTTTTTAATCGAAACAAGGTTGATTCTTGATTGGAATAAAGTATGTAAAGTGTTATCGATGAGGATTTAAAGAGATGAAAACAAAGAAGTAGTAGCTAGTAGATTACATGATCCATTTCTGATGGCCGGCCAGCGGCACCAATGCATGATTTTGTTGACTAGTAGCATGACATAAAGTAAAAACTTAACGCCAAAATTGGACATTCTTCTTTTGTCAAAGACAAAATAGGACATTAACTGGGGAGAATATCTCAACAATATGTTGTTGCATACTTGCATTCAGTGCGGTATCTTTCTTTTCCTTTTTTTTTTTTTTCATCTTATTTTTCTCTTCTCTTTTTTTTCTTTTCCCAGATATTGTCGTCTTCATTTTTACCCCATTACCATCTATTACCATCTTCCCTTTGTTTGTTTTCATAACTCATCACTTCTCTTTTATTTTCTTCTACTGACATTTTCCTCTTCTTTATCTTCTTCTCCTTATTTCTTTCTTATCTTTTCCTTTCCTGATATCTTCTTTTCTACCATTCCATGATATTATCAATATTGCTATACTATCGAAGGAATATGTCAAAACATTTAATTTCTTCATATTCTTCATAATCCTCTGATCTGTTATCTATTATCTTGGACATCTTGTGAGAGTTCTATATGAGAAAGAGGTATTCTTAGGAAACCTTTGTCACTAGATCCATCATAAGTTTGGTTTCTCCAAACATATATGAATAATGTTATTTGGACCCTCTAAATTGACCACAGTTAGTGATCATGTTGATATGGCAATCAATGAATGGTCTAATATAAATATAGAATAATTTCATTTATTAAAATAATATCATTCATTGATTGGCACATCAACATGGTCACTAAATGTGGTCAATTTAGAAGGTCCAAATAGCATTGCCCAACATATATATGTTTTAAATAATAATGTTCTTCAAAATCTTCTAGTACCTAAGCTTTCCATTTTTAGAGGCCAAAATTTCTAAATTACCCCTATGATTTTTTCTTCGGACTACATTTAGTCTAGGATTTCGATTATCTTTAAAGCATAAGTCCAGCTCTAGCCCATTTTGAAGACCCAAACCCATTGTAACTTGTAAAATGCTCATGCCATCTGATTACTCCCTCACTCTCTCTTCATCACACATCATCTTTTCACGACCTTGTCCAGAGCCATCCATGAGAACCAACGCTTCAAGTCTCAAACTAGGAACACTAACCACCACTAATTAACTCATCTAGTGTTTGTGAGGCCAAAGACTCAACCCTAAAGCATGAAGCACACTAGGGCTCGAGACACAAATGAAAATCGATCTCAAACTCGTGACTTCTCGGTAAGAACATAGGTGAACTAGGTGAGATTGTTCCTGGAAAACCCAACTAGTTAGGACACTTATTTTTAGCCTAACCATGTGGTGTCTACTATTCAGGAATGACATTGTTGAGCTAACCGGACACAAGGTAACTTCTTAATCCCAAACCTAGACTATTAAATTCGTTTCGTCAAGAGCACTAGTTTGATCTACTTGCAGGTTGATTTCAAGAGAGATCGATTGCAGACAAACTTCTGCAAGCAACCATGGCTTACCAACGAACTTTTAGTGAATCGAAAGACTTTCGTTAATTAAAAGTAAGTTTCTGGTTTCCTTTGGGATTTCCAACAAAATAGTAGTCTCGAGGTCAAAATCGGACTTTTATAAGAACTCCAGTGAGTCTTCACAAAAATCAGATTTTCGTATGAACTTCAGCGATGGTCAGTCAACCATTAGGTTAATTGACGCCATCAGTAGTTGACAGAATATGCTAACAACGTTATCAGTTAACAAAATATGCTAACGAGATTATCATATTCTGTTAAATACTAATGGCATCTTGATTAACCTTAATGTCGTTAAGTCTAATGGAATATTCTGATATTGTTAGAATATTCCATCAGACTTGACGAAAACTTGACAAAATATTTCGTCGAGAATATTTCAGCATGTGAGACACTCATGGGGGCACTTGAACGAACGTGGCCAACGTGTGACCTTTGACCAATGCGTGGCAGCACATCGGGTTTACTTTCCGATGTTCGGCTAGCACATGAGGCCATTTTTTGGCCTTCTCTTGGTGCGTGGCGGCACGTGGGGTGGTTTGCCCAATCCATGGCGATGCGTAGGGTAGCCTCTTAGTCCACAGCGGCATATGAGCCTAGTTTTGTAGCCTTTCAAGCCGTTGAAAACACATTTGGGACACATTTGAAGGCATTGAAGCACTGTTTTGGACAAATCTAGTGGGATTTTGCTTAGAATATGATTTGTAAGTTCTTAGTTTTTGAATGACTTTCTTAGTGCTTTATCGACTTGGAGGTCGTGCTAGTTTGTATTATTAGGTGATTTTTGCTCCCCGACCAGTTTGTGAATGGACCCTATTTTCCTGTTTTATACTTTTTTGGATTTCTTGCTTGCACGTTTATACTTGTGCGATTGTGATGCATGCTAGATTGTGATTTACTTTTTGATTTCTTGAGCATGCTAGATTATGATTTTACATGATGATTTTCCCCTAGTATGATTGGTTGAATTTGACAGGACCCGTCCCAACTGGACCTCGATAACCGTGCCCAGTCCTGCTCCCGTCTGACAAGTCAATTGAAATCCCGAAACAATCCTTCAGCACCTATCAGACAAGGGATTATCGCCGCTTATGCCCCCTCCTCTCGGTTAGCCCCGAACGTCGTGTCACGGCCTGGAGGGTCATCAAAAACAGAAAAGTGTGAGTGGACAAAAATATATTCGTTAAAACACATTTTAAAAGACATCATTTACCCTCCAGTTTATCAAACTTGCATGCATAGGGAAAAACATATGAAACACAACCACTGGCTTTCCAGCCAAACCACATATCAAGTTAAATCCCAACTCTCAGGCCAAAACATACGAACACATAATCACCTGGCCATACAGACCAGAACTCGTACTCAATACCAGCACGTAATCACAATCAACATCAAGCAATACTATGCACAAGTTCACAATCAATGTAAATAGTTACACAGTCACATCCGCACTACGCGTAGGCCAATCTCGGGAACTGCACTCAGGCACCATCCGAGTGATATCTGTCATGTCTGGGAACTGCACACGCATCCTCTAGACGTCTCATACCCGGGAACTGCACTCACGCAACATCCGAGTCACGTCTAGGCACTGCACTCGCATCATCCAGCATGATCCAGTATCTAGTAACCACAATCACAATCACAATTCATACCACAACACATATCAATCATATCCATGACCTCAAATCAAGTCATAAGCATTCCCGACAGAGTTTCAGGCTCAAATACCAAGTATACGTAAATTTGTGAAATCACAATGAAAACATTAACATCATCCAGAAACCATCATTGACTCACCAAATAAGTCAAAATATCCTTTTCAAAACTTTTTTGACTCCGGGCCTAGCCCAAAATACCCTTTGCACATTTCCTCAAAAAACGTGCCCGAAAGACCCATTAAAATATTTATTAAATCACACAGAATCATCCAAAAAAATCAGGACATCATTGCAAACCAAATCATGCAATCAATCATGTAAAACATTTAACTATGTATGCATATCAATTTATAAAACAAACGTCCACTCACACACCGTCCAAACCGCTCGCTTCCCGAGCTGCACGCGTTTCCGTAATTTCCGACACTTTCCAGGAATCTCGAAGCCTATCCAAAATCATTATGTAGGGTTACTAACAAGTCAATTTACATCATATCAATTCCCCATAATTTTTCGGGAATTTAATATTATTTTAAAATATAACATAAACCTTCGGACCCTCGAAACATAATCGAGATAGTGTCGGATTGACTCGAAACCAACGCCAAAATGATCGTTACACTGTATAGAATAAAAAACATGTTAGACACTTTTCCAGAAACCCCACCACGCGCCCTCACGCGTCGTGAATAGTAACCATGAACAGTCGTCCCTGTCACCCGTTTACCTGGTAAACGGAGCCTACGACCCGCGATGCAACCCGTTTCAGTCTAAGCCAATTCGACCCCAATTTCTCCAGTTCTTTCACTCATTACCATCCATTCCATGTCGATAAACGATCTGTGACTTCAATTTCATAAATTAAACCCTAGAATCTCTCGACTCAAGATGAACACCTGACGGGTCTGAAATCGGGTTCTACCCAATTGCACATTGTTTCGTTCAATTGATTGAACAAGAAGTATCTTATACTCATTCTAAGCACGAAACTGAAATCAATTTCAAGAATTCTTACCTCTAAGTGATCGAACTCAAGCTCCACATTTCCAAAAGGTCGCAGGTTCTGTTCTTCATCAATTCACAATCAATTGGCTTCCCAATTGATTTGGTTCGAGTCCTCTAGCTTCCAGAAAGCTGAATATCTAATCAATTTCCCTCGAAACAGTTTACAAAATCAAAATCGACATTGGTGTTCTTATGTGAGTTTTCGGGTATGCTTAGTAAGGTTTCATTTCAGTTGTCTCTCCTTCCCTTTCGGTTTTTCACTCCAAAAGACATTTAATTGTTCACTCAATTGCACTGGTTTCCTTGTTCTGCTGTAAATCGATCAAGGGAGGGGTTTTTGTGTTCTCTCTGTTTTTTTTTTGGTTATACATGAACACCATATGCTAATTCATCTTATCATATCAACCGTTTCATATAATTAGTTAATTATAAAAGTGCCACTAAGTGCTTCCATTCAAGTGACATGTGTCACACCTTAAACCATCATAGGCTGAATCAGCCAATTTAAACCATATCTCACACCGTTTCATTAAAATTACTATTTTACCCCTACTTGGAAAAATTACCAAAATGCCCCTCATAGTTCTAGACCCATAACTTTCTCATTCGGACTCCGATTGACGCATGCCGCCTGTCTACGGATTCAGCGTCCCGAGACCTATCCAACGGTACTTTCGGAAAGTCCAAACAATGTCCCAATCAAAAAGTCAACAAATGGCCCTTGTTGACCCATTTACCAAATTACCCTCAAACTTCCGCACGTCATAACGTTTTCCTCGAATGTCGAAATCGGGCGTGCCACCTGTCTATGAACTCGTGACGTCCCGATCTACGTCACAGTCATCGGTCAAAGTCCGTTTGACCACTCAAATAAAAAGTCAACAGTTCGCCTAATTCCAGGGGCAAAATCGTCATTTTCCTCCAATTTTCCAAATTTTCGTTTTTCGAATTTTCGTGGCGTTACAACGTTTCCCCCTTAAAGAATTTCGTCCCAGAAATTCGGTCACAGTATTTATTAAACAAACACAACAGTACAACCTGAACAACAAACACACAACAGTACAACTTACAAAACAAACACATTCAAGCTAAAACACACGCATAACAGTACAATGGTACAAAAATTTACATCACAACCGCAACATATCAACAGATACTAATAATCACGACAGCTACAGTCACACCAAGATCGTGTAAAACGCTATGACAGTTTTCAAGATCTACGTTCGTGAACTCGAAGGCCGACCACGACCTTGTCACCCAGTTCTAGCGCTACTGGTACCTGTCGACATTGGTCCTTGGTGTCGACCAACAGCTGTACGATCGGTCGCCCCTTGATCCGACCGGTAGGGACATTCTCTCTTAATATGACCACGCTCTCCACAATGAAAGCAAATGATTTGTGTACGCCGTGATGGCGATGAAATCGAAATGCTACCCGATTGTTCTGAGGGAAGGGGCCATGACATACCCCCTTGAGTATCATCTGGGTTATCTCCTTGACTCGTACTTCCAGTACTCTGATGCTCTCGGTAGCATCCCGAGCTTCTATCGCGCTCTCGAATGGGGAAAGTCGCCTCCACTCGAGTCGCAGCATCTGATAATTCTCGCAGGTTCGAATACGAACCTACCGTCACAGCGCCTCGTATTGCATTCCTCAATCCCTGCTCAAACCTGGAACACTTATCTTCCTCAATTGCCACATACAGAGGAGCGAAATTTGACAAGTTTAAGAATTTCTGTTCATACTCGGCTACTGATAGCTTCCCCTGCTTCAAGTGAAGGAACTCAACTTCTTTAGCATCTCGGAAAGATCGGGGGTAGAACTGATTTAAGAAACGATCTCGGAAAGTCTCCCACGTCAAAGTATGAGCAGTGATACCAGTCATCTGTAATCCACGCCACCAGCGATAAGCATTACCACTCAACATAAAGGTGGCTAATAAAACCATATCCTCTGGTGGACATCTCATAATCTCGAAAATCCGCTAAAATTGAATAAGCCATTCATAGGCCTCTTCTGGGTTAGTCTGGCCCGTAAATCTAGTGGCTCCTAGATACTGGGCTCTTTCAACATCTGGACTCTCTAACTCATCGCCAGGACGTGCATAGGGCTCACGTCTCGGAGGCATAACAGATCAGTAACCAAATACTCTGATACCACTTTGACAGGACCCGTCCCAACTAGACCTCGATAACCGTGCCCGGTACTGCTCTCGTCTGACAAGTCAACTGAAATCCCGAAACAATCCTTCAGCACCTATCAGACAAGGGATTATCGCCGCTTATGCCTCCGCCTCCTGGTTAGCCCCGAACGTCGTGTCACGACCTGGAGGGTCATAAAAAACTGAAAAGTGTGAGTGGACAAAGATATATTCGTTAAAACACATTTTAAAAGACATCATTTACCCTCCAGTTTATCAAACCTGCATGCATAGGGAAAAACATATGAAACACAACCACTGGCTTTCCAGCCAAACCACATAACAAGTTAAATCCCGACTCTCAGGCCAAAACATACGAACACATAATCACCTGGCTATACAGACCAGAACTCGTACTCAATACCAGTACGTAATCACAATCAACATCAAGCAATACTATGCACAAGTTCACAATCAATGTAAATAGTCACACAGTCACATCCGCACTACGCGTAGGCCAATCTCGGGAACTGCACTCACGCACCATCCGAGTCATATGTATCATGTCTGGAAACTGCACGCGCATCCTCTAGACGTCTCATACCCGGGAACTACACTCACGCAACATCCGAGTCACGTCTAGGCACTGCACTCGCATCATCCAGCATGATCCAGTATCCAGTAACCACAATCACAATCACAATCCATACCACAACACATATCAATCATATCCATGACCTCAAATCAAGTCATAAGCATTCCCGACAGAGTTTCAGGCTCAGATACCAAGTATACGTAAATCCGTGAAATCACAATGAAAACATTAGCATCATCCAGAAACCATCATTGACTCACCAAATAAGTAAAAATATCCTTTTCAAAACCTTTTTGACTCCGGGCCTAGCCCAAAATACCCTTTGCACATTTCCTGGAAAAAAGTGCCCAAAAGACCCATTAAAATATTTATTAAATCACACAGAATCATCCAAACAAATCAGGACATCATTGCAAACCAAATCATGTAATCAATCATGTAAAACATTTAACTATGCATTCATATCAATTTATCCACTCACACACCGTCCAAACCGCTCGCTTCCCGAGCTGTACGCGTTTCCGTAATTTCCGACACTTGCCAGGAATCTCGAAGCCTATCCAAAATCATTATGTAGGGTTACTAACAAGTCAATTTACATCAAATCAATTCCCCATAATTTTCCGGGAATTTAATATTATTTTAAAATATAACATAAACCTTTGGACCCTCGAAACATAATCGAGATAGTGTCGGATTGACTCGAAACCAACGCCAAAATGATTGTTACACTGTATAGAATAAAACACATGTTGGACATTTTCCAGAAATCCCACCACGCGCCCTCACGCGCCGCCGCAAGCGGCTGCGCGTGAGTCCACGCGCCGTGAACAGTAACCATGAACAGTCGTCCCTGTCACCCGTTTACCTAGTAAACGGAGCCTACGACCCGCGATGCAACCCGTTTCAGTCTAAGCCAATTCGACCCCAATTTCTCCAGTTCTTTCACTCATTAACATCCATTCCATGTCGATAAACGATCTGTGACTTCAATTTCATAAATTAAACCCTAGAATCTCTCGACTCAAGATGAACACCTGACGGGTCTGAAATCGGGTTCTACCCAATTGCACACTGTTTCATTCAATTGATTAAACAGGAAGTATCTTATACTCATTCTAAGCACGAAACTGAAATCAATTTCAAGAATTCTTACCTCTAAGTGATCGAACTCAAGCTCCACCTTTCCAAAAGGTCGCAGGTTCTGTTCTTCATTAATTCACAATCAATTGGCTTCCCAATTGATTTGGTTCGAGTCCTCTAGCTTCCAGAAAGCTGAATATCTAATCAATTTCCCTCGAATTGACATTGGTGTTCTTATGTGAGTTTTCGGGTATGCTCAGTAAGGTTTCATTTCAGTTGTCTCTGCTTCCCATTCGGTTTTCCCTCTAAAAATAGGCAAATGTTGACTTTTAATTCGGGGAGTCAAACATAAGAAGACTGATGACCGTGATGTAGATCGGGATGTCACGAGTTCGTAGACAGGCGGCATGTCAAAATCGGAGGTTCGACGGAGAAGTTATGGATCTAGAACTGAAAACGACACTATTTCACGTAAATCGAGAACTAGAGACATGTGGCAGGTGTTGATTGGGAAATTTCTGGAAGGAACCACCAGATGAGTGACAAGTGTAACCCATCCGATTGGCCCATTCCCCAATAATATGAATATTTTCCCTTTCTTACGTGATCAGCCATTTTCCATTTTTCTTCCCACAAAATCGTGACTGTGCAAAACCCATTCCCAAGGTCCTTCCATATTAATTTTCTGGATTTGGGATATGAATGAAAAAGTGAGAGGGAGGTGAGACGACGAGAATGGTGGCCACAACCTGCGCCGTCATGGACGGTGGCCTGCGTTGCCATGGAAGGTGAGTCTTGGTTTCAAAATTTGAAACTTGAGTTGTGGTGCTTGTTGACTGATCTTAATGGCTAGAAATTGATTGTGGAGGTTGAAAAAATGTTTTAGGACGAAGATGAGGGACGGTAGTGGCACGCGGCATGGAAAACCGACGTGGAGGTTAGCCGGTTCAAGAGGAAAAATCAAAAGGTAAGGTTTTTAGTTTTGGTTTTCAAGTTTTGAACTCACAAATAGGTTAGGAATGTTTAGAAGATGGATTAGGAGAAATTTGGGATGAAAAAGGATTGAGGAAGGGGTTGGAATTGGCCAAACCGGCCATGCCGGTCCAGTTGGACCGGCTGGACCGAACCGAACCATCCGGACTGGTTTGCCGCAGGTCAGGGACAATGAACAGTGTCGCACGTGGCTTTTACGCGCAGGAGGTTCCAGTCGCACATGGGGGCGCGTGAGGGGCTTTTTGGGGAAACTGTCAACACTTGAAATAATCTATTCGATGCAACGAACATTTTGGGACTGGTTTCGTGTCAATCAGACATCATTTCGATATGTTTCGGGGGTGTCCGAAGGTTTAGAATTGAGTTTATAAATAGGTAAAAATTAGGACAAATTACGGGGCTTTATTAGGAGGTTAATGAAGAGGTTAGTAACCCTCTAGTGTGATTTGGACAGGTTTGGAAGTCCCGGTGATAGGGGTGTGGCCCGGGAAGGCTTATGGCACACGTATCGAGACGGCAGCGTAGGACGGCCTGTGAGTGGACTTCGTTTTCTAAATTGTGATGCATGCATAACTATTTTATATGTTTTACGTACGTGATTTCTATGATGATGATTGTGGCACTGATGGTTTACGTGATTGCACGTATTTCGAGGTAATTCTGTATTTACACGTATTTCGAGGTTTACGAGTTTATGCTATTGCTATGTGATTGAGAATTCAATAATTTTTCTATGGCATGGTTTTGGTTTTGGAAAGATGAACTCGGGCATGAGACCCATTTGAATTATGTCATCGGGCCAAGGGCCCAATTGGTTTGCGAAATCGGGCTGAGACCCTTTTGGTTCATGTGATCGGGCCGGGGGCCAAGTGGTTTTCAAAATCGGGCATGAGGCCCAGTTGAGTTTTATAAATGTGATTTCGGGTCTGGGACCCTATATTTCATAGAAATGATTTCGGGTCGGGGACCCTAAATGGATTTGTGATGTTTTATGGGAACTTTGGGCAGGGCCCATTGAGATGTTTTGAAATGACTTCGTAAAACTATTTTCCATATACCATCTTGATACGAGGATATGTGATGGTCTCCTTCAGGTTTCTGGGACATTGGGGAAGTTACGGTGCATTGCGTGCAAGGTGTTATTATACGGAGCTACCAGACCGTATGGTGACTCAGGAGCATGAATGCTATGATTAGACATCTGGGACGTCAAACATCTGGGATGTCAGAGATAATGACCCGGAGAGACCCCGGGTAGCACGCGTTGCTTATTACCGTGAGATATGATGTCTGGGACGTCAAGCGTCTGGGACGCTAGGCATCTGGGATGCCGAGGATGGTTATGTGGTAAATATGGATTATTGGATTCATGAAATGGTATTTCGGTATTTGTGGATTTTTGGTTATGGATTTAGGAAGTGGCCCACTTGGTTTTGGATTTATGGATCTTGGTATTCTACAATTTTGGGCTGAGTTCCCACACTTGGTTTTGAGTTACGGTTTTTGGGCTAAGGCCCTAATGGTTCATTTGAATAAATGTTTTTATTCTAATTTTGCAATGCTTGCATACTTTTTTGTGAAGGGCATAAATATCTTTATGAAATGTGTTTTTATAAACTTATTGATTTTCATCCACTCACAGTCCTGAATGGTTTTAAAGCCCTTTAGGTTGATCATGGATTCGGGCTGTAGGAAAGACCGAGACATCGCACTCCTCCACCGTTCTTGGCGCGCTCTAGGAGGCCCGTATGGGCTGAGGTATGGATGACTATGTCACGATTGTAGTGAGTCTAGTCGAAGCTATGGAGATTTGTTAGCCCGATATGAAGTGAAATGATGAGATTCAATCCACGAGTACGATTTTGAGATAAGATATGGAATCCCGGGTTAGAACGGATAATAGTGTGATGTGTGGATGCGGATCTCGATAACGATGATTGTTAGTCGACAGTCGTGTGGAGATGACTGGCTATCAAGGGTGATTGATATAGTGGTGGTAGTTGAGGATCGGGGGAAGTTCAGGGAACGTTCATTATCTTGTTGTGGATTGTCAGAATAGTGGTACCCATAGTTGTGTGGTACGAGAGAGGCAAAGTTCCTTTAACCTGAGCGGAGGTACGAAGTTGTTGCTCGGTATGAGATAGTTATTTGAGAAAGTGATCTTAGAACCACCTAAGAGTCACACATATCTCAGGTACCCGTCTAAGTGGCAACAAAACAGTTTCCACATGATCGTTCACACACTGCTGAGCGAAATACTAGTTAAATAGTGATAGCTTATCCCCGAGCTCAAGGGGACATGTTGTAACAACCCGTCTCAGATTTCGGGATTCGATTAGTGATTAATGACGGATTAGCGGAAGTAATCAGTGATTAGTTGGGTAATTTCGGACCAACGGTGCGAAATAACGGTTTTGCCCCTAGAATGGGCGAAATGTTGACTTTTGATTCGGGCGATCAAACAGACTCTGGCTGATAACTGTGACATAGTTCGGGACGTCACGAGTCCGTAGATAGGCGACACGTCCGAATCTGACATTTGAGGAGGAAGTTATGACATTCGGAAGTCGAGGGGCATTTTGGTTATTGTTTGCATTGGGATTTGTAACCAGTGATCATATGACATTTGGCTGCCTTGGGATGGTTGCTTAATGATATTGGGACACTTGTCCCATCTCTGGATAACTGTAAAACATTGCTAACTGCCTCACAATTATTTGAAATGAATTGTACGGTGTTGATAGAAAACAGAGTGCTTGTGCGTACAAGTGAGAAATCCTCCCATCCAATTTCTTCGATCTTCACCCTTGCCTGTAAAAAAAAATTATGGAAAAGATACTTGGACGAGCACCGTGGATCGTTGTGGACGGTGGTCTTGAACCCGCGAGCTGACCCGTGAAACTCCCGCAAACCCGTGAGACTCAAACAGGTTTAGACACCTTCAAAGCCTCATCTTTTGCTTGTCCTTTGTGAATGAAAGTTGGAAAGAGAAGGGAGTTGAATGTGGTAGTGCCCACGGCGGTGAACGACAACGTGGGTAAGTTCGAATTCCCGTGACTAGTTCTGTTGAACTCAAAAATGGTCAATTAGGAATTAGTCGTTATTGATTAGTTTTAATGATTGTAAGTGAGGTATGGAGGTCAAAGGAGTTCATTGGAATCGGAAACGAGGGTGGTGGTGGTCAAACGCGGTGGTGGAATGGAGTTGCAGGCCATGGTTCTCTGTTCGACGATTTAGCAGGTAAATCTTGCTGGGTTTTCTTGCTTTTGAAGTCTTAAATCAACTAGGAATAGGGGGACGAAGGTTTAGGCATTGGAACGGTTGAAATCGGGCTGAGAAAGGCTGAGTTATGGCGTCGAACCGGTCACGCCTGTTCGGCTGGACCTGTGGGCGGCACGTGTGTATTTGAGGAAGGTTTCAACACGAATTTTTATTGTCTTGATGTAACGAACATTTTGGGACTAATTTCGAGTCGATCGGAAATTGTTTCGATAGGATTCGAGATGTCCGAAGGTTTAGGATCAAGTTTAAAAATAGTTAAAAATTCGGGGAAATTACGGGGCTTTATTAGAAACTTTATTAAGTAGTTAGTGACCTTAGTATGTGATATGGACAAGTTCGGGAAGTCCGGTGATAGTGGATTAGCTGGGAACGGCGTATTGCACACATATCGAGACAACGGCGAGAATGGTCTGTGAGTGGACTTTTCTTTCTAAATTATGATGCATGCATAAATATATTTATAGTTTTTCAAAACGTGATTGCTGTGATTATGATTGTGATACCTATGCTTTCTGATTTGAACGTATTTCGAGATATTTGGGATATTTGCACGTTTTACGAGATTATGTCTTGAGTTGTGATTTGATATGATTTCAATGATTTCATTTTGGGATTTGAATTATGATTTGATTTTAAGGATTTATAAATGGATTTCAAACAGTGCTTTCGGGCATGAGACCCCGTTTCTAATGATTTCGGCTTTCGGTTTTCATATGATTTCGTGATTTGAATCGAGATTTCCAATAATGATTTCGTATTTGGTTTTGAACTTGAGTTCGTATGCTTTTCACTTGGTTTTGGGTTTAAAGACCCGTTGCTATTGGTTTTGGGTTTAAAGACCCGTTGCTATTAGTTTTGGGTTTAAAGACCCAGTTGTTATTGTTGGATCTGGTTTTGGGTTTAAAGACCCCGTTGATTGATTACGGGGGAGGGCCCTTGATTGATATGTTTTAAGTTTAAAGACTCGAATAAATTTTGAGTTTAAAGACTCGGTTATTATGATATCCCCGAGGCCTGTTGATTGTGTTTTGACTTTAAAGACTCGTTGATATCCCGGGAAGGTATGATGAACATGTGTTTTGAGTTTAAACACTCGGTGTTTGAGATCCAGCAGATTGATTGACTTGATTTTTATTGATTTTCTTGTGGTTTTCCGATGTTTTGGGAAGTGGCCCGGATGTTTTGGATATGTGGATTTTTGGGCTTAGTTCCCGTACCTTGATGTTGATTTATGGTTTTGGGCTGAGGCCCTGGATTTGATAAGCGGACTTGAGTAAAGAAATGATTTCTGGTTTTTCGTAAACGATTCTATTATTTTGGAAATGAAATGGTTTTAAGAAATGGTTTTCGAATGCATGCATTAGTTTTACGTGGAAGGTATAACTGTCTTTTCTTATGAAATGTTTTATAAATTTATTATTTATTTATTTTTGTCCACTCACAGTCTTTTATGTTTTTCGATACCCTCCAGGTTGATGCAGTGCGAGCTGTTTTTAGTGAGACGGAGACATCACACACGCGATCCACAGTGGTTGCTGCGAACTCTGGTTAACTCTAGTTGGTTTTTTGTACGTTGACCTGGGATCCCTGGTCTAGCTTGCGTGTTCCACGGGGGTTGAACGAGTGTTTAGCCTTCGTTTCGCACGTGGGTTAGACGGGAGCATGACTTACTCCTTAATCTCGGGGGATTGAGGGTGGGTCGTGTCACATGTGGTGATAAGTTTGATGCGTCTAGCCTTCATGTGGATGAAGTACATGAGCTATTATAGATACCCATCCTGACTTGGACGTATACCTCGAGTGACTCAAGAACATAAAATTTGGTCCATGCATACTTTAGTATTTCTTCAGGATGATTTTGAGATCTAGCTATGGTTATTTTATTACTATTTCTCGTATGACATGTAAGTTAAAGATCTTGATAACAAGTTTTAGAAAACTAAGGGGTTAATTGTTTTATAACTTGTGATATTACACTGAAATAAATACTAGGTCCACTCGTTCGTCTATTTTTGTACTCTTCAGATCCTATTGGCACCTGCTATTTTGACATTCATACTGGTAGTCGGGGTGAAGCAAAGGAAATCGGGATAACTCAAATAGTTACTTGAATTGTAAAATCATCATAATTAATGTAATATGCACTATACTTCTGATGTTGAGGTGAAATGCCAAATTTTTTTTTTTCAAACTGCATTTCACATGACCTCCTAATATCCAAAATTATAACTATTTGAATTTCAAAAACTAGATGTTTCCATTCAGATGTCAGCCAACATGCCTCGATTTTAGCGTGCTAATGGATTTTGTGCGTCGCGGTATGCCAATTTGGTATCGGTGCATAGTTTTAGGATCTGTTGTTAGTTTTCGGACACTTGATGATCATCACCTCGATTTCATATATCAGAGCATCTCCTCAAATAGTTAGAATCGTCAGTTGACGTTAGTCTTTACCCACTTGTGGCATGACCCTGAGTTGTCACAAGTAGAGTTCAGGTTTCAGGCTTGCTAAATTTTTTTTTTCTTTTGGTTATGAGTTAATTAGATTTTATCTTACGTCAGATTTCACATTCAGGTGTTGCTTACACATTTAAGACTTGTATGGATGTGAACAAGTTATTCGACGTTATATGAGGTGAAAAACTTTCACCTCTTCGATTAGTGTAGGGGTAGGTGAGTGTTGCTCGGTACGAGCAGAGATTTCTGGTCAGATTCAGTTCGCACTGAGTGCGATGAAGATTGAGGCAGTGAGACTCTATTGATTTTGACACGACCCATCCCAATCCCCCCGAGATTAACGCGGGATGTGCCTACGAGGGGGGAATGGTCTAGCAGGGGAAGGGTGGTGTGCCTTAAAGGTGTAGGCACACACCTATCTAGCACAAGGACTTTTGGGAGCTCAGTGGCTTTGGGTTTTGTTGGAACTCCAAAGTTAAGCGAGTTGAGGCTGGTGAAATTCCATGATGGGTGACCCACTGGAAAGTTGACCGTGAGCTCCCGAAAACAAAACCGTGAGGGCGAGGAGGCCCAAAGCGAACAATATCGTCCTAGACCAGGTCCCGACATAGGAGGTCGGGTTCTGACAGATTTGGGTCGGGTCTTGAGAGTAAGACTCGAGTTAGGATGTGGTATCTAGAAGGGAGCTGAGTTTCGTGGAATTCCACAACGACCAAGTGGTTATGGACGATGTAAAGGCATCATGGGGATTTGTGTACTTACGGAGCTTGGACAAGGATTTCTTCAAGCTTCAAGCCTTGAGGGGTTGACGTGCGAGTCACGGTGGTAGTGATCGTTGAGTGGGACATAGAGGATTCTGAGTGGCTTGGTGAGATGGAGTTCGGTTGATTTACGGAAGGCATAGGGTGTGCCTGGATGAATGACATGCACCTTAGCTATCCTCGTTAGTAGTGGTCAGATTACACGAGTGGTGTGTGCATGAGTCAATCCCATAGAGTTGGGACATGCGAGCCAGTATGTCAATGGGTATGGTGAAGAAATTACCTATTGGATGTGAATAAACAGTACGATAAAAGATAGGTTTCTGGGGATCGAAATGGAAGAGGAAGGACGGTTGGCCAGCTCAGGAAGGAAGCTGGAAGCTTGGCTGTGACTTTTCGATAGTGATAGGTAATTTCTAGCCGTTTTCTCTCGATTTTAAAGTCGTAGATAGGTTTATGGGGAAGAGACGATCAGAATAGTTGAAGAACGGAGTGTTTTGGTGGTCAGAGCAGGAAGAACAGACCGGGTCGAGTCGCTGGTCTATTTCGCCCAGTTACAGAGGTTTGGGTCGACCCAGCTGGAGGTTGAAGGTGATGATGTCATCATCTGTCAGGTTGTCAGGCCACGTAGCTAATAAAGTTCTGCCATGTGGCAGTTGTCAGGTCCAATAAGCACTGACAAGTGTCAGACACGTGGACTAATCAGGTGTTGACATGTGGCACTGTCAGACTTGACACGTCTCAGACCTGTCAGGCCGATGATAGCATCACGTCAGCGGGACGTCAGCTGTTAACTTTGAACGTTGACTGCTAACGTCAGCGTTGACCGTTGACTTTGACCAGTGTTGATTGGAATTTAACCCTTGTATGGGGGTGCGTAGGCATGAATTTCGAGGTGAGACTGGTCTCACTCGAAAGGTTTCGACGATCTGAATCCAGTGGTGGTGGTTCAAGTCGATCTGTTAGGACCCACCCCGGTTTCATCCCGAAATCCGAGGTAAATCCTGCTCCCGTCTAACTCCTCGACACAACACCAAAGTAAAACTCACATGCAACCACCAAAGTACTCAGTCAGACGCAGGAGAAACTATACAATACATCCCGAAGTCAAAAGTTTACAGAGCATAGTCCCAAATACACAGGAAAGAAAACCGATAAACTAGATACACGCACGCGGAAAAGAAAAACACTCCGGGATCCCTCTCGCGACTTCTATGCCTCAGACGATGCCTCGACGCCGAAAACCCGCTCTAGCTCCACGACCTGGAGGGCAATTTAAAACAGAAGGTGTGAGTGGACCATAAAAAGAAAAGAATTTCCGAAAACCATTTCATAATAAAACCAGGGTTTTAGCCCTCCGTTTTGAAACCACATGCATAACCCAGTTACTAGAAACAATTATCAATCACGTAAAACTCATCATAAAAAAAACAGTAACACTATAAAAACAGTTGTAGAAATTATATCATCAGAAAACATAAGTACCAAGCCATAACCTACCGATCAAACCTGCTGGATCTATCCGAGTCTTTAAACTCCAGAGTCTTTAAACTCAATCCAGGCCTCAATAATATCCGAGTCTTTAAACTCCCGAGTCTTTAAACTCAACAGGCCTACGGGGGAAATATCAATATATCCGAGTTTTTAAACTCCCGAGTCTTTAAACTCAATCCGGGTCTTTAAACCCAATCCGGGCCCGTCCCCGTCAATCAATATCCGGGTCTTTAAACCCAATAACCAGATCCAGCAAATCCAATCTAAAATCGTTTGAAAACCATTTCTCAATCCACATCCAAACCCGAATCCGAAATCACCGGTCCGAAGCCTTTCCGGCGTCCAGAACCGTCATTCCAAACCCAAATCCTGAAATCCATTTCTCAACTTTAAAATCAAATCCCGTTACCGAAATCCGATTTCAAAACTGAACCCCTTTAATCACCAAATCATCTTTCAAAATCCTTTTATAAGCATTTAAACCACTTATCCATTGAAATCCCAAATCCATAACATCATATTCAGAAATCACACTTTTCTCGTAAAACGTGCTGAAAACCGCACTTCCTCGAAAAACGTGCAATTATATAAAATCAACAAAGCATATCCGATAAACATAAAATCATAATTAAAATCATAAAACAATTATAGAAAAACAGTTATGCATGCTCGAGTTTAAGGAAAGGGTCCACTCACAGTACCGAGCCCTCAATAGCGTCCCGAACGTCTCGTACGTTCCTCAGCTTCCCCGGGAACTCACGATCCTGTCAACAACCACCAAAGTACGTTACTAACACGTCTACGAAGACTCTCCTAATTTCCCACAAAAATCCCCCGGGTCCTAAACGTAACGAACCGAAACCCTAAACCTTCACCCTCGCGGGACTACATCGAATCGACGTCCGATCAACACGGAACCAAGTCCAACAGACTTGTCACAACTCCTAGACCAAAAACCTAGTTGACACCTTCCCCAAAGACCGCTTTACGCGCCCCCACGCGCCGCCCAAAGTGGCTTCGCGTGGCCCTCACGCGCCGCCCAAAGTGGCTGCGCGTGGCCCTCACGCGCCTGCTACAGTGCATCGTCTTCCTCGAGCCAACCCGGTTCGACACAGTGTCTGCAAATCGAACCGCGAGGACGGTTCTCCGCCGTACCTACACCAAAACACCTCCTCTCTTCACCAACAGCATCGTCCAGACCTAAGCTATTCATTCCCCATACTCAAACATCTCGACACATCCCCTAAGTCATCGTCCCCAACTCGAGATCAGACCCGTTCAGACCCCTGTTTCCTTCTCCGGCCACCCAGGTCTTCCCCCGTCACGGTAACCACCGTAGACGGTTCCTAGAACCTCCCTGAAGCTCACCTCACTCACCAAAACCATCGACTCACTCCCTAAGTCCACGACTTTCAAACTGAGCAAAACGGATAAAACAGAGCACACAGGGTACTCTCCGTCGTCTGGACTCCGCCGTACACTTCTCCGTCACGGCAGCACAACCAGCAGCTACCTAGGACTCAACTGAGTCCCCTAGACTTCATTAGACTTCTCGATTCTACCCCTAAAGCTACGACTTAGCGTCTGAAATTAGGCGGCAGAACAGAGCATCGAAAGGGAAATCAGAAATCACCTGTAGTCCTATCACCATCGTGAGCTCAGCCGTGAGGACACGGCTCCTCCCGTCCACCTCCAACCTCTGGACACCTCCTCTGGCCTCGATTGGTCGAACACAGCACAACCACCACCACGATCTCTCTGTTCACTCTGGTTTCTTCCCTTGTTTTCCCGTGGCTCACAACTCACCCACACATTGCCACCATACCTCCAAACCTCCTTTTTGTCTCCCTCTCACTCTCTGGTCACTCTCACACACTCACAAACTCACCAGCACCCACGATCACCCCTCAATTCTCTCAATTCTCTCCCTCTGTTTCTCTCTGGGTCGAAGAACACACACGAACACACGGGCATCCCCCAAATAATTGGACCGTGTAAGATCCTGGAACCCTCTAGTCAAGCCCCACGTGTCACCAATCCTGTCCCTTCTCACCCAAATGGCCCAATCCCAGCCATCCATTTGTCCCTCTCTGATGCACAAATCCCCATGTGCAAAGACCAAAATACCTTCCTTTTAAATCAAATTTACGATTTTGCCACTACCTTTCTAGACCCGTAACTCACACATCGTAAGTTCGATGGATACGTGCCGCCTGTCCTCGAACTTAGGACGACGAGATCTATTTAACCATCCTAGGTCAACATGTCAAAACTCGATCGTACGGAAAGTCAACCCTACTTTAGCCAAATTACGGTTATGCCCTCAACCTTCCGAACATCATAACTTCCTCCTCGGATGTCGGAATCGGGTGTACCACCTGTCTACGGATTCGTAACGTCCTAAACTACATCCTGGTCATCGGTCAAAACTCAATTGACCGCCCGAACTAAAAGTCAAATTTTTGCCCGAACTAGGGGCAAAATCGTCATTCTACACTAACGACCTTATCGAGACTAACTAACCACCGATTAAGCTCACTAATCCCATCTTAATCACTATCTTAACCCTAATTTCTGGGACGGGTCATTACAACCTACCCACCTAAAAAGAATTTCGTCCCCGAAATTCCACAGCTAGTTCCCAACACTTAGGGTCTCCTACCCGGTAATTAACACTAGGTCAACAACAACTTCTCTTTGGTTTCCTCTCTATCATCTCCACCTTGGGTATTTCACACCATCCCCAACTACTGTTACCACGTCTAGCCCTCTCTACGTACTACTAAAACTTTATGGTGTACAGAAGGGAAACCCTATGAACCAAAAACAAAGGTATTTTAAAATACCTCATATGAAGTAACCGATAGAAGTCATAGAGTACTTCCTCACGTACAACCACCTCACCTTCCCAAAACCAACTCGAGTCCTAACCCAGAACAATCTAGTCCAAACAGGAAATCCTATCTATTAGCTCACTCCCTCGACTGCTACTTCGGCCACTATCGGAATAAATCTAAAAAGTCCTAAAGGCAAACTCTAAATTGTGGGTTCTCTCCTTCAATAACCTCATATCGATCTGTTATACTCATTCCTTTCCTATTCCTTCCATCATCCTTCAACGAAACTCACCATAACACTCCAGGTCACCTAGGGAAAATCCTAGACTCTACCTTGGGATCCAACAACAAAGTAGGTACAACACAACCAAAAATAGTAAAAATACCTATCCCCGCACCTGGTGCTGACTGAACCTCCTGCTGAGTCATCGAGAATACTCGGTCCTGAGATCCCGACGCTCTACCACGTCCCCTCGAACCACTAGTGGCACCACCACCTCCTCTAGTGCCGGCTGTCCCCGACGCTGTACTCTGTCCAGGCTCAGCCACTCCTCGACCTACACCACCTTCTTGTGGCAACAGTGGACACTCACGTCGAAAGTGACCTCGCTCTCTGCAGTAGTAACATACACCCCCACCAGAAGGACCACTCGATCTCCCTGTCGACGCAACAGACGTCGCACTAGCTTGTGGAGTCGGCTGTGCTTGGTAACCTCAAAATCCTGAACTCTGGAAACTAGCAGGTCTACCAAAATGATCATCGCCCGACGACGACGCTCCACTGAAGTTACCTCTCTTCGGTGTCCTCCGACTCGAAACTCCCAGAAAAGGTAGCTCCCGGCGTCGCACCGGCAAGCTAGCCTCAACCCTCACCGCAGCGTCCGATAACTCTCAGAGGGTAGTGAACGATCCAGCTGTCACTATGGCTCGAATCTCACCTCTGGGCTTCCTCAGGATCAGCCCCACCACTAAAAGTAGTAGCACCGAGCCGCTGGGCTCGCTCAATCGTAGCACACTCTGTCCCCCTAGCTGCTTCGTCTTCAGGTCGTGGAGAGTGTCTACGTCTCGGAGGCATCGTCAATCGCACGCCGAAAGAGGCATAGAAACAGTCAAACAACCTAAACACAACCTCACAGACCGACAAACCCGACAAACTCAACAAACCTATGCTATGATACTAATTGTCAGGACACACCACGGTTTCATCCCGAAATCCGAGGTAAATCCTGCTCCCGTCTGACTCCCCGACACAACACCAAAGTAAAACTCACACGCAACCACCAAAGTACTCAGTCAGACGCAGGAGAAACTATACAATACATCCCGAAGTTAAAAGTTTACAGAGAATAGTCCCAAATACACAGGAAAGAAAACCGATAAACTAGATACACGCACGCGAAAAAGAAAAACATCCGGGATCCCTCTCGTGACTTCTATGCCTCAAACGCTGCCTCAACGCCGAAACCCCGCTCTAGCTCCACGACTTGGAGGGAAATTTAAAACAGAAGGTGTGAGTGGACCATAAATAGAAAAGAATTTCCAAAAACCATTTCATAATAAAAGCAGGGTTTTAGCCCTCCGTTTTGAAACCACATGCATAACCCAGTTACTAGAAACAATTATCAATCACGTAAAACTCATCATAAAAAAAACAGTAACACTATAAAAACAGTTGTAGAAATCATATCATCAGAAAACATAAGTACCAAGCCATAACCAACCGATCAAACCTGCTGGATCTATCCGAGTCTTTAAACTCCCGAGTCTTTAAACTCAATCCAGGCCTCAATAATATCCGAGTCTTTAAACTCCCGAGTCTTTAAACTCAACAGGCCTACGGGGGAAATATCAATATATCCGAGTCTTTAAACTCACGAGTCTTTAAACTCAATCCAGGTCTTTAAACCCAATCCGGGCCTGTCCCCCGTCAATCAATATCCGGGTCTTTAAACCCAATAACCAGATCCAGAAAATCCAATCTAAAACCGTTTGAAAACCATTTCTTAATCCACATCCAAACCCGAATCCGAAATCACCTGTCCGAAGCCTTTCCGGCGTCCAGAACCGTCATTCCAAACCCAAATCCGGAAATCCACTTCTCAACTTTAAAATCAAATCTCGTTACCGAAATCCGATTTCAAAACCGAACCCCTTTAATCACCAAAACATCTTTCAAAATCCTTTTATAAACATTTAAACCACTTATCCATTGAAATCCCAAATCCATAACATCATATTCAGAAATCACACTTTTCTCGTAAAACGTGCTGAAAACCGCACTTCCTCGAAAAACGTGCAATTATATAAAATCAACAAAGCATATCCGATAAACATAAAATCATAATTAAAATCATAAAACAATTATAGAAAAACAGTTATGCATGCTCGAGTTTAAGGAAAGGGTCCACTCACAGTACCGAGCCCTCAATCGCGTCCCGAACGTCTCATACGTTCCTCAGCTTCCCCGGGAACTCACGATCCTGTCAACAACCACCAAAGTACGTTACTAACACGTCTACGAAGACTCTCCTAATTTCCCACAAAAATCCCCCGGGTCCTAAACATAACGAACCGAAACCCTAAACCTTCACCCTCGCGGGACTACATCGAATCGACGTCCGATCAACCCGGAACCAAGTCCAACAGACTTGTCACAACTCCTAGACCAAAAACCTAGTTGACACCTTCCCCAAAGATCACCGCACGCACCCCCACGCGCCTCCCAAAGGGGCTGCGTGTGGCCCTCACGCGCCTGCTACAGTGCATCGTCTTCCTCGAGCCAACCCGGTTCGACACAGTGTCTGCAAATCGAACCGGCGAGGACGGTTCTCCGCCGTACCTGCACCAAAACACCTCCTCTCTTCACCAACAGCATCGTCCAGACCTAAGCTATTCATTCCACATACTCAGACACCTCGACACATCCCCTAAGTCATCGTCCCCAACTCGAGATCAGACCCGTTCAGTCCCCTGTTTCCTTCTCCGGCCACCCAGGTCTTCCCCCGTCACGGTAACCACCGTAGACGGTTCCTAGAACCTCCCTGAAGCTCACCTCACTCACCAAAACCGTCGACTCACTCCCTAAGTCCACGACTTTCAAACTGAGCAAAACGGATAAAACAGAGCACACAGGGTACTCTCCGTCGTCTGGACTCCTCTGTACACTTCTTCGTCACGGCAGCACAACCAGCAGCTACCTAGGACTCAACTGAGTCCCCTAGACTTCACTAGACTCCTCGATTCTACCCCTAAAGCTACGACTTAGCGTCTGAAACTAGGCGGCAGAACAGAGCATCGAAAGGGAAATAAGAAATTACCTGTTGTTCTGTCACCGTCGTGAGCTCAGCCGTGAGGACAAGGCTCCTCCCGTCCACCTCCAACCTCTGGACACCTCCTCTGGCCTCGATTGGTCGAACACAGCACAACCACCACCACGATCTCTCTGTTCACTCTGGTTTCTTCCCTGGTTTTCCCGTGGCTCACAACTCACCCACACACTGCCACCATACCTCCAAACCTCCTCTTTGTCTCCCTCTCACTCTCTGGTCACTCTCACACACTCACAAACTCACCAGCACCCACAATCACCCCTCAATTCTCTCAATTCTCTCCCTCTGTTTCTCTCTGGGTCGAAGTGACAGGACCCGGCCCGATCTACTCTGGGACCACATGGGGACGTGCCCTGCTCCCGTCTGACACCCAAAATAATGTTCCAATTTTAACCTTAAATGTTCAAATACATAAAAACCAAATTAAAGTTTTACATCAAATCTGAAATAAACAAATGTCAGACAAGGGATGAAATCCAAACTACAAGTTGCGAGCACGACTCTAACATAAACCTGCGGGTACACCACCCAACAGGGGTTCAGGTACGCAGAAGTGGATCTATGCCTCAGCCTCAGGTTCCTCCTCTACCTCAATAGCACGACCTGGAGGGGTTACCAAAACATTAAGGGTGAGTGGGCCGAAACTCAAGTTTATAAAATCGTTTAGTAAGTAAAACATATAATTTACCCCTCCGTTTTCCAAAACATGCATGCAGCATTATTTACAATCATTATTCATATAATATGAACCATAAGGCATGTAATAAAACCATAAACATAATTTTAGCCACTGCACTATACACTCCAATCCCGACATCCCTGATGTCTGACATCCCTGACGTCTAATAAGGTCACAATCACAAGGCTACGCGTGCCACTCGGGTCTCAATTCTGAGTTCAATCCCCGAACCCTGTTCAGTTACAGCATCCCTGATGCTTAGCGTCATCGACGCTGGACGTACTAGACGTCCGTGACCTCTCCGGGGTACCTCATCCGGAGGAGACAATATAATATGGAAGGATCTATACAGTGCAGTACCAAATACATTTTATTGATATCCACATGCAAAACATATATGTATACATAGGTAAAATCTGAACCGATCGTTACGTTTCATCAAACGAGTCTCATGCCCAAATACCGTGAAACGTGCCATAACCGAAATTTCAATATCATCAAAACCATTTATTGATTCCAGCATGTGAACATATAAGTAAATCAAAAAACATTTAAGCATGCAAGGGTTTAATGAAATCGGGCCCACTCACAGTACAATCCCGCTAGGAACCGAACGTATACCCTCGTCCTGGTACAAATGTAAAATCCCTGTCAAGTCCAAAGTATTCGTAAAGGTCAATTTAAACCCCTAACATTCAACCATGAGATCCTAGGCTGAAACCGGCCGGGAAAAGCCGTCCGAACGCGCTTTCCAAGGCAATAAACCTCATTTTGACCAACTTAATGATCTCCGATCGACCCGAAACCACCGCCATTGGATCTGGATCGTCGAAACCTAAAGAATGGTGGTGGTCCCACCAAAAATACTGTTCACACGCGCCCCCACGTGCCGGTCAACGCGTCGGTCAACGCAGGAACAGTCCCTGCTGACGTCATCTGACAGCTGTCATGTCTGACATGTCAGACTCTGACAGGTGCCACATGTCAACACCCGATTGGTCCACCTCACTGATCTGTCAGGCCACGTGTCAAATCTGACATATGCCACGTGTCAGCACCGCACTGGTCCATGTCACTGACATGTCAGTGACACGTGGCAGTCCCTAACTGGGCCACATCACTGACATGTCAGTGCTGACTGTGCACTGACATGTGACAGGTGTCGGCTCACGGTTGGTCCATGTCACCTGACAGTCTGACAGGGTGCCACGTCATCACCTTTGTCCTCAGACGGGTTGACCCGTATCTCTGCAACTCGGGTCGATCATACCCGCGATCATGACCCGGTCACCATTTGTTCAATTTTCAACCATTTATGTCCTAGTTTGTTCCTAGATGTTCGTCTCAATCCCAGAAAGGGTTCTACGTAATTAAAATCAATAAACAAGGACTGAATCGAAGACTTACCTCGATGCACAGTCCCGGTTCCCGTCGCCGTTTGTCCTCTGTTCAGGCCACCTCAGACCACGAAAACATGCCCTCTAGGTTCCTAACAGTCCAAAGAACTGATTAGGGTCAATTGAAAACAAAAATACGCGTTGGAATTTAAATTACCAAATCCTGAGTTTTTTAAACCGTTTCGGGTTTTGAAACCGGCTCACCTCTCCGCCGTCTGCCGCCGTCCGCCGCCGTGCCTCAGTCCTTCCCCGTGAGTCCAGCAACACTCAGACACAGAAACTAGGTGCAATGCATAAGTGTTGGATCAATGGACAGTGAGTGAGGGTGTCGGGTGAGAAAATATATAGATTTGGAGGGAAATGGATGGACGGTCCAGATTAGATCTCAAAAATGAGATCAAGGGCTGAGATCAGATCTGGAGGTTTCAGATCAATGGCTGGAATTAAAAGTTGGTTTTAATGGTATTTAAACCCATAGTGGATCTGATCCAATCTAGCCAATGGGTGAGTGACACTTGTCACTCACCAGGTGTCCACCAATCAGAATTTCAGAATAAAATATTTGACACGAAAACCGAGACACGAACCTTCCGATTTCACGTTTCTGACCATAACTCCCTCGTACGAAGTCCGATTTCAGCGTACCGTCTGTCTACGGACTCAAGACGTCGACACCTACCTAACGGTCCTTGAGTCATGTGAAACTTAGTTGCCCAACAAAAATTCAACATTTCCCCCCCTCCCCCCAAAGTCCAAATTACGGTAATGCCCCTGAACTTCCGATAGTCATAAATTTTTTCCCGATCGTCCGAATTGGACGTGCCACCTGTCTATGAATTCGTGACGTCCCGAACTACGTCACGGTCACTAGTCAAAGTCCATTTGACCCACATATCAAAAAGTCAACAACTTGGCCATTCATTCACAAGGGTAAAAATGTCAATTCATACATTAAATCACAATATTCAAATCCTCGAATTTCCGGGGTGTTACACGAAGAACACACACGAACACACGGGCATCCCCCAAATAATTGGACCGTGTAAGATCCTAAAACCCTCTAGTCAAGCCCCACGTGTCACCAATCCTGTCCCTTCTCACCCAAATGGCCCAATCCCAGCCATCCATCTGTCCCTCTCTGCTGCACAAATCCCCATGTGCAAAGACCAAAATACCCTTCCTTTTAAATCAAATTTACGGTTTTGCCACTACCTTTCTAGACCCGTAACTCACACATCGTAAGTCCGATGGATACGTGCCGCCTGTCATCGAACTCAGGACGACGAAATCTATTTAACCATCCTAGGTCAACATGTCAAAACTCGATCGTACGGAAAGTCAACTATTCCCCCCTACTTTAGCCAAATTACGGTTATGCCCTTAACCTTCCGAACATCATAACTTCCTCCTCGGATGTCGGAATCGGGCGTACCACCTGTCTACGGATTCGTAATGTCCTAAACTACGTCCTGGTCATCGGTCAAAACTCAATTGACCGCCCGAACTAAAAGTCAACTTTTGCCCGAACCATGTGCAAAATCGTCATTCTATACCAACGACCTTATCGAGACTAACTAACCACCGATTAGGCTCACTAATCCCCTCTTAATCACTATCTTAACTCTAATTTTCGGGACGGGTCGTTACACGATCAGAGATCATTAGGTTGGTCAATTAGAGGTTTTTAGCCTCGGAAATTGTGTTCGGGACACGTTGACTGTACTGGGATTTGTGAGGGTCTATGTTATGAACTTGTAGAAGTTGTTAGTGACCTTTGGGTATGGTTTGGACAGGACCAGACAACTCGGATAGTATGGATTGGCCCCAGAATGGCTTAGGGGGCGGATTGCAGGGGTGCAACATGGACGATGTGTGAGAGGACTTTGCTTTCTAAATGCTACATGCATATATGTTTTAATGTTTATTAAACATGGTTTGAAATACAACGATTACATAGTGATTTGAATGATAATTTGTGCATTTGATCATTGGAATGAAAATAAATGATTTACGAATTTTCGTGATAAGGTAGATCGGGCTTAAGGCCCTATTGAAATGCTTTCTAGGCTTGTGAACCAGCTCAAAGATAGAAAGATAATGGACTCCAGGAGTGAGTCCATTGGAAACCGTGTTTTGGGCCAAGGGCCCTGTTGGAGCTTCGAACCGTGTTTGATGTAACACTGGACACCGTTTTATTTGATTTGTGGAAACTTGTTTTGGGCTGAGACCCGGTGCAAAATAACTGTTTTATTAACATATGTTTCCACTGTTTTTTTTTATGACCATTCTATGAGAGGACAGGGCCTGTGGCAAGAAGGTGTTTCCACGGAGAGGGCCTCTGCCAGGAATGTGTTTCTCCAAAGAGGACTCGGATGGTTACGACTCCAGTAGGGATGTGTTCCCCCGGAGGGGTCACGGTGACACTACCTGCATGAGTGTCGGGTTATTGCACTGAGGCGTCGAGTCAGGGACTCCGAGCCTAGTACCGCACTTAGACGTCGAGTTTCGGTCTCCAGAGCCAGATGTAGATCGCTGGTGTAAATCCGAGTTGCACGCTTGTCGATATGAAAATAGTGACAGTGACAGAGATGGGTGATTTCCCACGTGATTTCCCTGATAAAGACAGATGATCTGATGGATATGAGAATGGGTCCCGAGGTTTTTCACTGAGTGACTGTGTCTAGTAGTTGTTTGTAACCTATGATGGTTTTATGATGGAAGTACTTGTTTTCCTCATGTGTTATTTCACTAAAAGTACTGTTTTTAAAGTGATATGCATGCATGCTTTGTAAAACGGAGGGTGAATGACACGACCCATCCCAATCGCCCCAGGATTATCGCGGGATGTGCCATGCTCTCGTTTGACACGAAGTGTCAGACAAGGGATAACTCAAAACCTCAGCTCGTTCGGAGCTTCCAGAGCGCGCCAAGATCGGTGGAGGAGTGCGATGTCTCGGTCTCTGCTATAGCCCGCATCCGTGATCAACCTGAAGGGCATTAAAACCATTAAAATCTATGAGTGGACGAAAATTAATAGCTCAATAAAAGCACATTTCATAAGAAGACATTTATGCCCTTCATTAAAAAATATGCATACATTCGAAAAACCAGTCATCTCAATCAAATCAAATATGATAAAACCGTTTATAAAACCGAAGTCATTTCCTTCTTCAAATAATTAGGGTCTCAGCCCAAAACCATAAATCCAAGTATGTGGGAACTCAGCTCAAAACAGTAAATCCAATCATGTGGGCCACTGCCTAAACCACCAACACTGAAATACCATTTCATAAAATCCAATAAATCTGAAATCCACATACATAATCCAATAAAACCATGAATCACAATTCAATCCAATACCATTATATACCAATCCTCGGCATCCCAAATGCCTAGCATCCTAGACGCTTGACGTCCCAGACGCCATGTCATGGTCCAAGCTACGCGTGCTACCCGGGGTCTCAACCCGAGTTAATATCTGACATCCTAGACATCTAGCAATCTTGCTCCTGATTCACTATACGGTCCGGTAGCTCTGTGCAGTGACCTCTCGTAAGCAATGTGTCGTGACTACTCCAGCGTCCCAGACGACTAGAGGAGACAATCCATAGATATAAGGATGATATATGGAAAACATTTCATAAATCATCTCAAACCGTTCAAATGGGCCTATGCCCAGGATTTCCATAAAACAATCATAATCCACAAATCCAATTTCTCAAATCCAAATCCATTTATGGGTCCCCGACTCGAAATCACATTCATAAAACACAATTAGGCCTCATGCCCGATTTCGTAAACCAACTGGGCCCCTGGCCCGATAATATAACTCAAATGGACTCTAAGTCCGAGGGTTTCCAAAACAAATGGGTCTCATGCCCGAGTTCACCTTTTCAAATCCAAAAACATTTCATCAAACCATCACCGAAACCACAAGAACATATAACCACCGTGTAAAACCATAAACCTCGAAATACGTGCAAATATGTAAATCACCAATACCACAATCATCATCATAGAAATCACATATGTAAAACATATAAAACAGTTATGCATGCATCACAGTTTAGAAAACAATGTCCACTCTTAGATGGTCCTACGCTAGGCGTGCCATACGCCCTTTCGAGCCACAACACTATCACCGGAACTTCCAAACTTGTCCAAACCATATTAGAGGGTTAATAACTACTTCAATAACCTCTTATTAAAGCCCCCTCATTTTCCCAGATTTTTAAACATATTTAAACTAACCCTTAAACCTTCGGACACCCCAAACTATATCGAAACGATGTCCGATCGACACGAAATCAGTCCCAAAATGTTCGTTACGTCGAAAGGATAAAATTACATGTTGACCTTTTCTGGAAACAAGGCCTCACACACCCTCACGTGGCTCCCAAAGGCGCTACGCATGGTAGCCACTTGTCGGGGTACTGTTCATCTTCAACCTTGGTTAAATAGGTCTGAACCGATTCTCTGTAATTCCGGTTCAACCAAACCGGCGAGGCCGGTTCACCCTTGTTTCTCAGTCATTTTCAATCCTGTTTCTTCCTATGTCAACGTCTCAGCCTAATCTAGATTTCTACGGACTCAAAAACCATGAAAAAGATCGAGAGTTTCACCTGGAACACAAAACCCGTAGCCCAATTTTCTGGTCGTCCCTCTAGTCGACTCAGACCACCGTTTGCCTCGAACCCACGTCCAATGAAGTCGTCCTGATCCGTAGAATCACACCCAATAAACAAAAACGATCCTTAGAAGTTAAATCTCGAAGTTTCAAAAATAGGTTCAAACGGGTTCTCGTGTTTGAGTTTTCTCATCTCTACCGTATCGTAAATGTGCTCAGCTGTTCCAGTCGTGTCGTCCTAGTCCATCTGGTCACTCTATCTCTCTCTCTCTCAGTTTTCATAGTTGATCTTGATGACAGATGAAGATGAGAGGTTTGTGGTGGTGTTTTTGTGACAATGGTGGGCACGGTTTTGAAATAGAATGAGGATGATGAAGATAACCTGAGCATGATGATGAAGGGTGAAAATGAAAGGGTTGAGAGAGATGAACGGCTGGGGGTGAGAGAGAAATGTGAGGGAAATATAAAATAAATAAAAATAATATTATTTTAATCTTAAACCATCCAATCACATTTAGATCCACAATTTAGGGGCAAGGACCAATAAGATGAGTGACAAGTGTCACTCATCCAAGGGTCCTACATTAAAATATCAACCAATCAAGTTTAATTATCATTTAATGCGAATCCCGAGACGTAAGTTCCCGATTTCGATCCCGTGATCATAACTTCTCCTTTCGACGTCCGATCATCGGCCCTCGTATGTTTGACTCCCCGAGTCAAAAGTCAACATTTTGCCCAAAACCAGGGGCAAAACGATCAGTTTACACCGTCTGTTCGAATTCTCTCAACTAATCCCCGATTAGTCATTCTAAATTCGTAATTAATTAATATTAAATCCCGATATTTGGGACGGGTCGTTACAGTGAAAGCTTTATTTGGCAACAGATTTTCAATAAATCCTTCTTTTTTTCCACTCACACATTTTTTTGTTTTTGGCACCCTCCAAGTTGATTGCAGATGCGGGCTGTAACAGAGTTTGAGACATCACACGCCGCCACAGATGACATGACCCATCCTGATTATCCCTCGATAGTCGTGATGGATCTTGCTCCCGTTTGACAATAACTCTAAAGTGCCAAAAGTAACCAAACATATATACATAAACCACACAATTACACGCCATACATTGTTAGACAAGGGATAGTTAAGTTTTACAGGACCGTTGACATCAAAAGTTCCATTAGTCAACGACATTACAGAGCATAGGTAATATTACAAGTAGGGATCAAACTCCTACTAGATACGGTGTCCGAGTGCTTTTGCCTCGTTTCTAGCCCCTGTACCTGTGTACTGGCCTGGAGGGTAAATAAAACATTAAAGGTGTGAGTGGACAAAACAAACTGTTATAAATACATTTACCGAAAAACTCAATCATACCCTCCAATTTTCACAAACATGCATGCATATCACAAATCATGAGTAAAATACCAATATTTATAAATCAATAATCTCGATAAAACCACGGGATTTATTTCCTTATTCAATCTCATTAGTCACGTTATCCATGTTACGCGTGCAAATCAAATTGGCTCAAAGAACGCTCAAAATCTGAGCACCTGTCGCTGTGAATACCTCACCAGCCGACGATCCAGATCATCGTGAACACATCACTGACCGATCTCCATATAATCTAGCACCTCTGGTCTGAGTCGAGCCTCCCTCGGCTGCACGACAACAGACCGTGCTACGTGACCTTTTCGGGGTAAACACTTCCATCCCGAAGGCGAGCGTTATCTCCAGGGTGCACTCCGGGGAAAAAAACATATTTCCATCCGAAAGCCCTAAATATCCGCAACACATCACCATTATGAAAACCAGTGAAAAACAGTTGCATTGAAAACCAAATCATTTATTAACATAGGGTCTCAGCCCCAAAATATTGTTTCCTCAAATCCGGAAAACCAAAGTCCCGATTTACTTTATAAATCCGAAAATCATCAATATCATCATGTAATCACATGGAAATACAAATCCAATCAAAATCACAATTCCATTTGGTTTCAAGCCCAAAATATCATTTTCACGCAAATCTGTGCAACCGTAAACCTAGTTGCCATTTTCCACGTAAATCCATAAAATATGTCGAGAAAACATCAAATCAATTCCTGACTCATAACCCGAGTCAAAACATCATTTTCAATCCCAGCCTACGCCCAAAACATCAATTTCATAATTTCTCGAAAATCGTGCCAAAAGTAAAATAATATAATAATCCAGAAAATCGAGAAATCACCAGATCGAAACATCCATCATGTCAAAACATATCAAATCATATAATAAAACATTTAAATCATATATGCATGCATCACTGTTAGAAAACAAAGTCCACTCACAGACACAGTCCAGATTGTTCAGCTTCAAGTTGTTCGCTCTCTTCCGATATCCTGGGAATATTCCGGCCTGTCAAACAAAGTAATTTAAGGTTACTAGACTATTTTATAGTCCCATATATGAATTCTCTAATCTTCGAAATTTAATAAGATTATTTAAACATAAACTATACGCTTCGGGTACTCAAAACTACTCTGAATCCATATCCGATTGACCCGAAACCAACGCTAATAGGTTCATATCATCGAGAACATCAAAACACATGTTGACCACTTTCCCAGAAACTCACCCATGCGCCCTCACACACCGCCGCAAGCGGCTACGCGTGAAAGCCACGCGCCTAGCACAGTACTGCTACAGTGTGTCTTCTTCACCCGAATCTCTGATAAACGGGTTGAAAACAAGCGACAAAACCCGAATTGTTCTCCCTCAATTCGACCTCAATTCTTTCCATTCTTCCACCTGATCCCTTCTAATCTATCTTAATTCAAGTTCTGTAAACTTAATTACTTCAATTATGATCTTAATCCTCACATCCCACGATCAACCTTCGAACGGGTTTCCTTTCCGGGTTCACTCATTTCGTCCTAGTTTTTCAAATTAATTGACACCAGAAGGATCGTGAGAGTGTAATAAACATTTCTACATAATCAATTACACAAATTCTTACCTCCAGCTATTCGAACTCAAGCTCGATTTTGAGCAGAAATTGGAGCTTCTGTTTTTGCTCAATATCGGACTAACTCTCTTCATTTTTGTTGTGGATTGGTTCGAAATGATCTCAGGAAGCTTAATCAAGCCTCAATTTTGATTCTCAAAGCTCACAATTTCGAATTCGAATTCTCACCATTGTTTTCCAATTTTTTGAATTCTGTAATTTTGGAAGCCTCTCTATCCCTCATGTTTTTCTCTCCAATTCAGTCTTCTCAATCTCTCTTTCTCTCAACTGATGAAATTCCCATGTATAACACGGTTTAAAGAATGGACAAAAGACATGCTCTTCCCTAATTAAGGGATTAATGTTCCTAATCCATAATTTCATCCATGAAATCAGGAACAAAGGTGGGGGACAAAGTGACAAATGTCACTGGCTGGTAGCATGAGTCAGCATGCTAATGATTCAACCGTTTACTTGTTAAAAGACCATTTTTCCCTTCCCTCAACAAATTACCGTTTTACCCCTGGACTTCGTAGATCTGTAACTTTCACATCTGAGCTCTTTTTTCGACATGTCGCCTGTCTACGGACTCAGCGTCTCGAGATCTACACAATGGTCCTCACAAAGTTATGAAAAAGTATCCTACATAAAAAGTCAACTTTAGCCACTCCCTTTTCAAGGGTAAAAACGTCATTTTACATATTATTTTATAATTTTACAAGATTTGGATTTTTGGGGCGTTACAACAGATCCTGGTGTAGTCTGGGTAATCCCGAGCAAGTTACGGTTTTATCTCTGGTCTGACACGTAGTGTTAGACGGGAGCAGGCACATCCCGCAATAATCCCGAGGGATTAGGGATGGGTCGTGCCACGTTCTCAGTTAAACAAGAATTTTAGGGTTACATAGAGAGGAAGTTTCTACTAGTCGTGAGTAAGGAAGATTAACATTTTGCAACCGAGATTTTGCAACGCATCGTAGTTCCTGTAATGCGTTACCCAAATGAACCCCCAGGAAGTTTTGGGAAGCATACTTGCGAAAAAAAAAATAAAGGAGAAAAAAACTACTAAATAAAAGTTAAAAGCTTTAAAGGTTGTTTGAGTAACTATTATGAGGAAGGGCTACAATACCACACCACGCTGCACTTAGTGCCTTGCCAAAAAATAAATAAAAAAATTTTGAAAGTGACTATTTGAAAAAGTGGGAATATGAGAGAAAAAGGAAGTGCAGTCGGTAAGGGGTGGGAATTAATGAGCACACAAAAAGAACGTGACGTAGGTAGGAAGGAAGATACGTAGCAGTGAAGAAGTTTCGTCCAAAAACAATCATTGAGAAGGCTCTGCAATTTCCAACAAGGTGTCTCATCTATCATTGATCCTTGCACCAAAACAACATGCAATTAGTCCTAGAAGACGCCTCAACACGAATAATATAAATATTAAGTTTAGTGGGTTTGATTTTACCTCTTTGGCCTCAAACTCTCTGTCCGTTGAACTCGTGAGGAGGAGGCGATCGCTATAGGCAATGGATGAAGCCGTGGTTCAAGACTTCGAGTGGTGGATGTTTTCTTGGTGGTTTACTGTTTTTCTTCGAGAAACGAGAGCTTGATGATGCAAAGGAGATAAAGGTGAAGGGCAAGGTTTGTCGTCATTTTCTTTGAGTAAATGGCTTGTTGCCTTGGTTACTAGAGCCTGATATGCTCTCTCCATTTTGGTGGAAAAAGATGAGGCAAGAGAAAGAGAAGTGTGCGAAGTGAGGGAAATATATAAGTTCTTTAAGAATTTGGGTGATCTCAGATTCGAGGGTGTGGGTGGAAGATGGTGAGGGTTACTGGTGACCGACGAACAAATGGAGGTGATGGGTGTGTGGTGGTTCTCTGTTTTTGGTCTCTTTGTCGGAGAAGTAGATGTGTTAGGGAGGGAGAAGAGAACAAGAGAAAATAGAGGGAGATATGAGGCAATAATGGACTCGGGCTTTTAGCTTAAAAGGCTTGGTTTTTAACTGGGCCTGAAATAAATTTTGGGTTCAAGTTAATTATGCTGCAGATGGTGCTCGTGATGCTGGCGATTCCCCAACACAACTAAATCCAAAAACTGAAAGAACAAACACAATTGAAATTCAAGGGTATTTTAAACAAGATCTTGAAATTCAATAGTTTGGATATCATTTGAACTAAAACTTAAAAAAAAACGTATTGAAATATACTCGAAAGTGTTTAAAGTGTTGAATGAATAAGATGATGTATGATTTTAAATCATTTTCGAAATCAATCGACCAATCTAACCGTCCACAATTATTGTAAGTATTCACAGATCGCCTACACACAAAATTACCCGGTTTTGAAATCTCGGGACTAAGTAATGGTGTTACACAATTCAATGGATACACAATGTTTTTTGACGATCGAACGAATTTAACTCCTCATAATATGGAGATTTTCGACAACTAGGATTTATGCATGTAAACCACAAAGTGAACTGCCTCGATCTTGAAAATTTGATCGTCTGAATATTGGTTGGACCAAAGTTTTGAAAAATGTATTGAAATATACTAAAAAGAGATTAAAGTGTTTGATGAATAAGATGATTCACAATTTTAGATAGTTTTCAATATCAATCGCCTGATCTAACCACTTACTCATAGATTGTCTATGCCAAAAATTAGCCAAATTTAAAAGCTCGAGACTAAAGAACAGTGCTACAGGATTCAACGGATACAAAATGTTTTTTGACGAGGGCTTTAACTCCTCAAAATCGAGAAATTTTCAACGGGTAAAGTTTAGGCACATAAAACCAGAAAATGGATGGTCCCGATTTTGAAAATTTGATTGTCTGAATATCGGTTGAACCAAAACTTCAAATATTGTATTGAAATATACTTAAAAGTTTTTAGAGTGTTTAACGAATAAGATTATTTTAGTATTTTACATAACTTTTGAAATCAATCGTCCTATATATCCATCCATATTTATTGTAGGCACTCATAGATCGCCTATGCTAAAAATTAGCAAATTTTGAAATCTCGAGACTAAGTAACGGTGTTATACAATTCAATAGATACAAAAGTTGTTTGACGATCGGACGATTTTAACACCTTAAAATATGAAGATTTTTTACGGGTAAGGTCAAGGCACATAAAACCATAATATGAACGATCTCAATTTTTAAAATTTGATCTTCTGAATGTCAGCTGAACCAAAACTTCGAAAAATGTATTGAAATATACTTAAAAGAGTTAAGTGGCTGATGAGTAAGATAATTTTTCGATTTTAGATAATTTTATAAATCAATCGTTCGATTTAACCACCTATATTTATTGTACATACTCATAGATTGATTATGCCAAAAATTACCAATTTTGAAATCTCGAGGCTAAGTTATTGTGCTACATGATTCAACAAATACAACAAGTTTTTTTACGATCAGACGATTTTAACTCCTCAAAATTTGAAAAATTTCTACGGATAAGGTCTAGGCATGTAAAACCATAAAGTGAATGGTCTTGATTTTGAAAATTTGCTCGTCTAAATATCGGTTGTACAAAAACTTCGAAAAATATATGGAAATATACTTAGTGTTTCATGAATACGATGATTTTACGATTTTAAATAATTTTAGAAATCAATCGACCTATCTAACCATCCACATTTATTTTACATTATCATAGATCGCCTATGCCAAACTTAGCCAATTTTAAAATTATTGGACTAAGTAACCGTGCGACACGAAATGACGGTTACGAAAACGTTTTTTGGTGATCAGATGACTTTAGCTCCTCAAACTATGGAGATTTTTTACCAATAATGTCTAGACACATAAAAACCCCAAAGTGAATGGTTTCGATTTTGAAAATTTGGTGGTCTGAACCTAAACTTCGAAAAATGTATTAAAATATACATAGTGTATGATGAATAACATGATTTTAAGATTTTTAATAATTTTCAAAATCAATGAAATCTAATTATCCAGATTTATTGTATGTACTCATAAATCACTTATGCCTAAAAATTTTCAATTTTGAAATCTCGGGGGTAAAATAATAGTGTGACACGATTAGCCAAATTTTTTTGTTATAAAAAAAAATCATAAATTGAAAAAATATCCAAAAATTATTTTTTAATTTTCTCATACTTCATTATGTCATATCCTTTGATCCTAACATTCAATTTGGTTTTTATTTAAAAAAAAAATTGAAAAGTAAAAATTAAATGGATTTAATGAAGAGAAAGGTTGAGTGTTTTGAGAAAATAGTTAATAGTGTTAGGCTAAAACATGTTTGATGATTTTTTTTCTTAATTTGTTATGAATTAAGATGCTAATTTCAGTCTATAATAAAAGCAAGGAAAACATCATGAAAAGCCCGTTAAATTTAACGATTTAATTTTTTATTATCTAGTTATTATGATATTTTTTGGAAAAAACAAAACATGAACTATAATAAGCAAACATACCATTTAAGCTGAAACTCATTAAAGCCTAAAAGAATTAGCCCGAACCAATTTTAACCCGAAAGTTTAAATCCCAACCCTTTTTCACCCTAAATAAACTTATCTAAATAAACAAACTCACCTTCACTGACTCTCTAACCCTCTTGTATTCTCTCGAGAATTCACCCTCTCGAGTGCTCTTCTTTGTCTCAAACTGAAAATGGAGCAGAGACACTCATCACTACCACCCTCGAAATATGACGAACCACCCTCACTATCGTCACCATCTTCATTGTATGATGACCCACTTCCTCACTTCTTTGTCTCACTCTTTCTCCCCCCTCGATTTCTCCATCTTCTCAGACTCAAATAGAAACATCGAAGCCCACCGTCGCCCCTACCCTTGAATTCTGGCGGAACCACCCTCACCATACCACCACCTCTAGCGTAGTCAAGAGACGAGTCCAACCTAGTTTGTTTCCGCCATCGACGCCCGCCTTGGCATGAGAATCGAGGAGAAACTCGACGGCGACATCAAGCTTCTTCGACGAATACTTGACATATCAAGGTAAATTGAAATTTGAAAGTTATACCATTGGATTCTTTAGGTTGATTAGTTAGGTTTTAACTATGTGCATGCTCGATTTGGTGGAGGTTTGACATGAAGAACGGGCCACACGAAGGCGATTGAAGCAGCCAAAGCAGAGCCACCAAAATGACCACCACCACCCATGAAATCGACTACCAAGACCTCCCCACCTCCACTCCCTTCTCCGCCTCGTCGTGACCAGCCTAACCCAGTTAACCCATTGTCGAATATCACCATGGAGCGAGTTTCTAAGTTGGAGTCATTTTGCATAATTAATTTGCAATTTTGTTTTATCAATGTAATACTAGTAGTTCAAAGTAATTTTCAATGGTTGCAATTGCCGTAAAAAATCATAAACTGGATGATGGTGGAATTTGGGTTGAAACTGAAGTTTGAGAGTTTGGGTATTTCATGAGGATGATGTATGATGGATGAATCGAGAGATGATGGTGGAGTGGAACACCTTCAACCGGGAATAACACCTTCTCTCCCAGTTTGACATTTATTTACCATCTCTTTCTCCAAATTTTTATTATGTTATTTCACCAACTATTGGATGCTAAATCCTTAGATCCAACCAAGGATGAAAATATCGATATCGACGGATATATCGCTAATCAAATTTACGGATATCTCGTCCCAAATATCGATATTGTTTACGGTCAATAAAAATGACGGAAATTCGATCTAAAAGTTGGAATTTGGAATTAAATTTTGGAAAAAACTTAAGTATTAAGGGAAAAAAAATAACAACAGCCACGTGCAAGTTGAGAATTTGGAATGAAATTTTAGGAAAAACTTAAATATCAAGGAAAAAAAAACAACAGCCACATGCACCAAGGGTCGAAACAATGACCTTCACATTATAAACCACATGCACCAAGGGTCGAACCCATGACCTTCACATTATAAAGCCAAAGACACAACAACAAAACCAACTCAACTAAACAAGTCCAATTGAAAACATAAGCAACCAAATAATATATAAAGTATACATATTAACTTTAACAGTCATCTTCAATCTCGCGCGCGGGGCTGCGATTCGGGTTTTTTGACCCAACGGCATGACTCGATTGGAACTCAATAATTTTATGTCCGAATTTCATGTAATTTGACCCTATATTGATCGTTTTAATGAAATAAGGAGATCGATGAGCTTAAAACAAAGAAAAATATCGATATTTTGCTCAATTTATTTCCTCCCCTCTTACATGCCACGGGCCAAAAAAACCGATATATCAGTCTATATATCATTAATAGTATTGATATTTTCATCAATGACTCTAATGAATGAACAAACTAGAGTTTTTTGTGTAACAAATTGCGAAATTTTTCTTTTTACTGCAACCTTATTATGCACAAGCATGCTTTCATTATATACTTAGAAACTTTACTACCTGCGGTCCCATAAAGAAGATAAATAGTAACAGATTGTTTTTGGTCAAAAAATTAATAGTAATAGTTCAGTTCAAAACTTCAAAGCACGCTATGGATTTGGAGCCTATAATAAAAAATAAAAAAAATAAAAAAAAAAGCTCCCAAGTAATGCAAGACAAAACTGCTGCGCATTTTCCCAGCTCCAGCTGACAAAATGTTCAAAAGGAGAAAAAACTGAAACGAAATGAGAAGCAAAATAACGAAGACAAATTAAGGATTAGATGATGGGCTGACTGTCTGGGACGAATTCATCATCCTCCGGTTGCGATTGAGACGCAATAACTTTAGCCTTCTTGTATGTTCTTGAACTTTTAACCAATTCACTCCATGACAGCTTTTTGCCAGAATCGCTGCTCAATAAAATTACACGAAACGCTGACAATAAGTTTCAATATAAAGAACACCGGGCTTCTTATAGAGCAGACAAATCAAATTGAATGAAAAACTAAAAGGTATCAACAAGGCTTCACTGCTTATAAAACAAAAAATTAAAAATTTACCGCGAATTTAAGTCGCTTCTCCCACCGGACTTTCCTGCTGAAAATGCAACGTATCAGAAAATGAAGTCATGAAAGATTAGAGAGGTTTACACAGTTCAAGACTACATCAATATTTGTAAAAGTTACCGGTTTTTGATGAGTTCATATCTGCATTGCTTTCCCCATCTGAGTAGCTAGATGCCGAGCCGTAATTATCTGACAGACATTCGGCGATGGCTTCAGAAGCATTACTGTCACCTTCATCTTCAGAACTTCCACTGCTATCATCCTTGAAAATTGAACTTGGTATAGCTGGGCACTTCCTCTTTCCTTCACGGTTTACAATTTCCTTGTGATCAATACCAGAAGCTTTACCATCAGCCAAATGATTTTGATTCACATCTAACTGGCGCGTGTTGCCTAGTTTACTTTGGTAAGCTTTATTATTTGATACAGGAAAAGTTTCATTTTTTTCCCCTGCAGGAGTACTGGTCCCAGAAACAATGGCAGCACTCTGCCTTTCAGCTGCTTTGGAATCGGAATTCACCTTGCCAGGCGTATCAGTACCAGTTTTACTAACTTCCTCTAGAACCTTCTTTTCAGGGTGCGGCATGGATGAGGATAATTCCGGTTGCATGGAGCTATAGTTGGGTGCTTCAAACTTTCCACTGCTCCCTTGATTCTTATTTGACTTGAGTGAACTTTGCAGGTCAGATGAGGCACCAGTTGAATCAAGCTTTTTTCTCTTGTTTTTAAGACTCGGCTCATGATCTGCTCTACTACTTCTTGTCATCTCTTTCGCCTGCATTTCTTCAGAAGCAATAACTTCATGCTGACGTTTTCTAGGCACCAGATGCTTGTCAAAGTTCACCGTATTTCCTGCATCGGTAACTTCAATGTGGTTATCAGCCTCCTTAGAACATTCGTTCTCAGGAAGATTACAAGTTACGTTAACTTCAAGGGGTGTCCCATCAGAAATATGCTCTACTGCATGAGAAGGAGCGTTAGTAGTAGACATGGAATTTGATTGAGCAGGAATGGACTCAGCATGAATTCCATAATTCTTCCCGGATTCCTCAGCTTCTGCATACATATTTTGGCTGGTTTTTGACACAGAACTGTGTTTCCTCTTAGATTTCTTTTTGGTATTATGCTTCATACTTTCTGTATTTTCTTGGGGTCTGGCAAATTGTTCCAGGGTCCCCAGCTCGTTGCCGCCTAGGTTATCCGTTTTCCTAACAAAATCAGAACTCTCTGTCTCCTTTTCTGATACAAATTTCACATCTTTCTGAGAAGGATTACTGTCCTCGTCCTTAGCTCTATCACTGGCATGATCACCGTGCAAGGCTTCACGAGGTCCATCCATAGAAATGCCAACCTCAGAAACTTTAATCTGTGTTTCTCCACTGGATACCTTGATTTTTCTAGCCTTCTTTTTCTTCTTATCATCAGTTTGCTCTAAGGTTCCCATTTCATTGCCGCCTACATAATCAGCTTTCCTAACATCAGGCCTCCCTGTTTCCTTTTCTGATATGCCTGTCCTCTCTTTCTGAGAAAGATCACTCTCCTCTTCCTTAGCTTTATCACTAGCATGATCATCATGCACAGCTTCATGAGGTTCACCCAAAGACAAGCCATTCCCAGAAACTATAAACTGAGTTTCTCCAATGGACCCCTTGTTTTTTTTGGCCTTCTTTTTCTTCTTACTACCAGTTTGCTCCAAGGTTCCCATTTCATTGCCACCAAGACTATCAGTTTTCCTAACAAAATAAGGCCTCTCTGTTTCCTTTTCCGATACATCTTTCCTACCTTTCTGAGAAAGAATACTTTCCTCTTCCTTAGCTTTATCACTGGCATTATCACCATGCATAGCTTCACGAGGTTCACCCAAAGAAACACCATGCCCAGAAAGTTTAATCTGAGTTTCTCCAGTGGACCCCTTGGCATTTTTGGCCTTCTTTTTCTTCTTACTATCAGTTTGCTCCAAGGTTCTCACTTCAGTTCCGCCTAGATTATCAGTTTTCCTAACAAAATCAGGTACGTCTGTCCTATCTTTCTGAGAAAGATTACTTTCCTCTTCCAGAGCTTTATCACCGACATGACCACCATGTAGAGCTTCAAGAGGTTCATCTAAAGAAACGCCACTCCCAGAAACTTTAATCTGAGTTTCTCCAATGGACCCCTTGGTTATTTTAGCCTTCTTTTTCTTCTTGCTCTCAGTTTGCCCCAAGGTTCCCACTTCATTGCCACCTAGATTATCAGGTTTCTTAACAAAATCAGGGCTCTCTGTTTCCTTTTCTGATACATCTGTTCTATCTTTCTGAGAAAGATTACTATCATCTTCCTTAGTTTTATTACTGGCATGATCACCGTGCACAGCTTCCTGAGGTTCAACCAAAGAAACACCATTCCCAGAAACATTACTCTGAGTTTCTCCAATGAACCCACTGGTTTTTTTGGCCTTCTTCTTCTTCTTACTATCAGTTTGCTCCAAGGTTTCCACCTCATTGCCGCCTAGGTTACCGGTTTTTCCAACAAAATCAGAATTCAATGTTTCCTTTTCCGATATGTGTTTCTCATCTTTCTGGGAAAAATTACTTTTCCCTTCCTTGGCTTTATCACTGACATGATCATTCCATACAGCTTCATGAGAATCAACCAATGAAATGCCATGCATAGAACCTTTCTCAGTTGCTCCAATGCCCTTGTTTTTCCTGGTCTTCCTTTTCTTCTTAATTTTGGGGGTCAGAGTCCCATTTGCATCCAATAATTCAGATGTCACAGCTGGGTGTGTATCATTCCCATCTTTTTTATCACGATTAGACAACCTATGTTTTTCAGACATCACCGACTTGGAATCCATACTCTGCGACGATTCTTTGTCCTCTCTAACTCCTTCAATCAAATCAGCTACACCTTCACTGGGATGGAAGTCCATTTTTTCTTCAGCGGCAACACTTTTGGTTTCCATATTTCCAGCATCAGTAGCATTATTAACATCTGTAAAAGAAACAGCATTAATCTCAGTGATTAGGTATTTTCATTTTCCTTCTATAGTTTAATTCTTGAAAAACTCAGTTACAATGAGAAAGAAAGAATACAAAAAAATGCCAGATCACATATCAATAGAATAAAAGCACTTACCAAGGGAAGAGGGTACTTTATCAACTTCGCCACCTGACTTTTTATCATTAACTCCTGCAACAGCTACTTGATTGAAGGAACTCGATGATTTCTTTCTCTTTTTATTCATCATGGTAGAACTGTTTACCAACAAGTCCGAATATTCTGAAGTTAAGACATCTAACATAGCATTTGCGTTGTTCTGTTTGTCCCCTAAAGAGAACTCAGAAGCAATATTTGGCTTGGTCCGCTTGGAGGTTTCATTATTAGAATCACAAACCAAGACATCATTTTCTCGCAGTGAATCTTCAAGACCAGATATGCTTTCAAACTTGCGTTTTTTCTTTGCAGCAGGCTGAGATTGTGAAGCATCTTCCATTGATGCATTCTTTCTGCCTTTGATGTGTTTTCCTGTAACTTCAGTTTCCTTGTATGTATCATTATTCCTATGAATTACAGAATCTGGCTTGCTATCCATAGTAGAAGCCGAACTTGGGCAAGGTTCTTCAGTGGTATTTTTGTTTCCAGCGCTCATAGCAGACGGAACATCTGTCCTCCGATTTCCTAATGAAATTTCAGGAGGTATACTGTCTGGCTGTAACTTTACTTCACCAAATCCTTGAACTGAGGCATCATTTTCTTCTAAATGCACCATGTCTTTGTTCCTCCATTTATTCTTGTGTTGTCTTTGACTTTCAGCTGGCGAAGATTTTTCCAATGATACATTGCATTGGCCATCACTTTCTTTCCTTAGGTTATCTTCCTTGCGCTCTCGTGTTGTGGGAACTCTGTATAGTAATTGGCGGTCCTCCCGTATTTGTTCTGGCCTATCGATTGTCTCATGAGACAAAGTCAAGCAATGATCATTTCCAGAATGCTTGACCCCTATCTCCAAATTTTTTAAAGTTTCTCTATCAGAATCAACTGAACCATTCTGGTAAGCAATATTAATCCCTTTTCCACGCTTGCTGCCCTCAATTAGCAATGGAATTGGACAATCAAACCTGGGCAACCTTTCTCCATGAACAGCAGAAGCATCAACTGAAAGAAACCTGTCCTTGTTGAACCCACTGAAAGCATTTCTAACAGGTAAGGAATCTGGTAGGTGATAAAGGACATTTTTACGCTTGACCTAACAAGAATACATAGAAAACTCCTCAATACCAAGCTAATTTTCAGACACAGGAATCAAAAGTTGATTTGAATATATATTATTACCTTTATAGCTTCAACATTGATTTTTCCCATGCTAGTGAAGCACACTTGGTGTTCATATTCTATTTTCCCTGCACAAGGCATTGACACAATTAATGAAAAATGATAAATCACAAAAACCCCACCAAACTCCCCAGATTGGCAACTTAGTCGATCTCTTATCAAGTACTAAAACTGCTTAAAAGCAACTTATGGTAGATCAGGCCAATTGGGCAGGGAAATAAGCTCATGTCTGTACACCCGAGTTCAAATCCTCGTGAACCCTAAATTCATATGAGCTTGCCCATATCACATACCTATACCTATTATAAATGCATAAATTATAATATCCAATTTTCCAATTTGATAGGGATAATTGCAGAACAGTATTAGTAAGTAAATTTAAGCTAATTAGACTGGGAGCTAAATAGTATCATATTATCAGTGAGAAAACAAAGTAGGAATGAGATTGTGATACTTTTGAGTATAGAAACGGTCTCGTTGTTAGCGACGGGGATAACCAGGTGGGTGCCGAGGCTGGTGTCTACGAACACTGTGGCCTCGGAATCGGAGACCAAACTCGAATTATTCTTCCCCATTGATCAACAGCACATGAAACCCAGAGAGGCAGATAGAGAGTGAGAAAGGGTTTTGCAATTCTAGATTGGTGGCGGTCTGTTGATGTAGGGGTATTTCAGTGGCGGTATGGACCGATACAAGAAGGTTTGGAGTTTAGACAACAAATTGAACTTAGGGCAGTGCACCCAAGGCCTATATATGTCACGGCAGATGTTACGGGCTGTTAAGATGGAACCCAAAGACATTAGAAGGTAAGACAAATGAGCACTTGTGTGGTCTGGCCGCACCGCCTCCGATACCTAAGTACGCATAAGCAAAAAGGTTAAGATTGATATTACATTTTTTTTGTTAAGAGGAGATGCATTGTACTATATTGGCATTAAATGTTATAAATGAAATATTTCAATGTGAGATAAATGTCCTTAATTTTAGCGGTGACACGTGTCCTCATGATCTCGAATCCCAAGTTGCATCGATTAGATAGATCGACAGGTGACAAGATGGTGATTGGGGTGTTTTAACCAAGTTTTCACGATGGTGGGATGCACCATGTCTGATGGAATGATAGTGCCGTATTCATGTTAGACTGAGAGCCAAATGGAGTTTTATCGAGATTGGTCGGTTTTATAGGACTATCAATTTAGGTACGAATATAAGTCTCCGAAGTTGTTGAGTAAGGTAGATTTCCTCGGTTGAGTGCTTGTTGTTTTTGTCTTTTTGTCCTATGCGGATGTTTATCATGTGGAAGTCACCTAGTCCCTTAAGCCCTTGCTTGGGACGAGACACCTTGAACAGAGATCAGCTGCAAATGATTTCTCCATTGTGGAAATTTATTGTTTTATTTATTTTTTATGATGTCTTGGTTGGTCAGCTACAATCTTGTATGTGGACGACTATGTTATTAATTGCATGGGTCACGGAGGGGAAAACTTGCATAATAATATCACTGATCGGCTAAGATGTTGCTTGAGGCGAGATGCCTTGATCAAAGATCTACTACAAATGATTTCTCTGTTGTGGAAATTTTTTTAATTTTTTATGATGATTTGGTTGGTTAGCCAAAGTCTTGTCTTTGGTCAACAATGTTATCAATTGCATGAGTCACACAAGAGAAACTTGCATAATTGTATGATTGATCAACCAGGATATTATATGTAGCTAGTCGAGAGCGAATTGTACGAATCATGGAAGAGAACACTCGCAGGATAATGTGGTTAATCAACCAAGATGTTGTATGTGTCTGATCAAGAGCCAATTATACGAATCATGGAGGAGGAACCTCGTACGATCATTCTACCGATATGACAAGATGGTGTCCTTTCAATCGAAAGCCAGTTGTACGGAGTGCAAAGGAGGAACCTTGCACGATCATGTGGCAATCAGCCAGGGTGGTGTCGTGACCAATTGTGATACATCCCATCCCGAAAAATAGTAACAAAATAATGCAAATTACCTTTCAATCCCTACGAACCTTGTTGGGCCTCGTTTCGTGTGGGTTAGACTGCTTAGTTGGTCTGATACGTTTTTCTTAGCTCAAGGTAACTCGGGCCCAAATTGGAATCCAAAACTTTTTTTAACCTCTTCTACTTTGGATACAAGCGCACTTAGGGGCGCCCAAATGGTTGGAATTTGGCTCAAGCCTTTCTATGGGTAGCATTTGATAATAAGAACAAAATCGCCCAAAACCTCATAAGCTTATCTTGTGTATATAGCCTAAGATTTGGCTCACAACAATTGATTTGCATCTGCCCCAAATTAGATGTTAGACACCTAGCCATCTTTGAAGCAATCAAACACACACCACTGGAACCTTCCAGGTTCGCCTTGCCCATTTTTGTGTTAAGGAAATTCGATCATCCGCCATCAAATAGCTTCGACCATCACGACTCAACCCTCACTTAAACCGCGGCCTAGGAAATTGGGAGTTACCACCATTACGGTCCAGGGTTGGTCGTTCAACCAGCATCCCAAAGAAAACAAACCCTATTCAGTCCTCTACTCGACATAATCCCACATCTTTTTTTTTATCTCTCACCCTCTCAAGTTTTGTCGGGAAATGCTCAAAACGAAGCAAAAAAGAGTAGTAACTTCAACCCCTTCTCTACCGTCTACGGCTAGACTAGGCCCCCGAGCTTCAACCCATAACCTCCCTTTTGACGAAGCGAACCCAGAACCATCACCCAGACAACCAGAGATGGCTGACAGGACCCATCCCAATTCCCCCGGGATTAGTGCGGGATGACCCTGCTCCCGTCTGACACGAAGTGTCAGACAAGGGATATTTCCGACCTTTGCCCTTCCGGGCTATCAGAGTACGCCAGGATCCGGAGGAGGCATGTGATATCTCGATCTCTGCTACAGTCCACATCCGCTGTCAACCTGAAGGGTATTAAAAACAGAAAGACTGTGAGTGGACAAAAATAAAGATTTTATAAAACATTTCCATAAAAGACATTTATACCCTCCACTAAAAAGCATGCATGCATAGTAAAACCATTTATCCAATAATATATGTTAAAACATCCATAAATAGGGTCTCAGCCCCAAATTCTGTAAATACAAGTCACACGGGCTCCTGCCCAAAACCAATTTACAGAAAACCAGAACAAAGTAAACATGTGTGGGATCTCAGCCCAAATCCATTTATCATCATAAAACACAGTTTTCCCAAACCAATTGAAACCATGTTTATCCAATATATTCATATCCAGAACCTGTCACGGTAAAATAAAGCTACACGTGTGCTAACCGGGGTCTCAAACCCAAGTCTCTCCAGGGTCCACCCAGGTCAATGTCCGTAGATCAAGGACCCTCCCTGGAGGTAACGAACCATGCCCATCCTGAGAGTAAGGAACCCAAGTGGGGGGCGACTCCACTCAGTCAGTGCTCCGTGACTACTCCGGGGTCCACCCAGGCCAACGACCCTCCCCGGAGGAGACAATGATATATAAAGGATGGAATATGAAAAACCTTTTGAAACCATTCTTGAAACCTTTCAAGGATTCATGCCCGGCCCCCATAAGCCGTCATGAACCATAAAATCCTTTCATGGGTTCATGCCGGTTCCCATAAACCGTCATGACCCGTAAATCCATTTCAGGGGTTCATGCCGGTTCCCATAAACCGTCATGACCCGTAAAAACCATTTGTAATACATAACTGGGCCCTAGGCCCGAATCCACATACAAACTGGACCTCAAGTCCGATTCGTAAACCAACTGGGCCTCCGGCCCGACTCCGTAAATCAAATGGGTTTCGAACCCGAGTTTACCTTTTCGAATCCAAAACCATTTCATGAAATCATATCCAAAACCCCAGGTATGGAAAATTAGTGTAAAACCAAAAAATCTCGATTTACGTGCAAGCACGTAAATTGCCTCGAAATACGTGAAACCATATAATTCACAAATATCCAAATCAACATTATCAAATCAAATTCATTATCCTTTTGGGAAATCCAAAACCATTTCATTTAGATCAAATAAGACCTACAGCCCCGTATAGGGCCGAAACCTCGAAATACGTGCCTATACGTAACCGCACATCCAAATGCACTCATGGCATCACAAACAAGTATTTAAAACATATAATAAACATTTATGCATGCACCAATTTAGAAAACAAGGTCCACTCACAGACCGTCCGAAGCCGCGCCTCGATACGCGTGCCATACGGCTCCCCGAGCCGATCACTGTCACCGGGACTTCCAAACCTGTCCAAATTAATTTAGAGGGTTACTAACTACTTATATAACCCCTCACTAAAGCCCCGTAATTTTCCCGTATTTTTAACTATTTTTAATCCCGAACCTAAACCTTCCGATGCCCCGAAACATATCGAGACGGTGTCCGATCGACACGAAACCAGTCTCAAAATGTTCGTAACATCAAATAGATGATTTCGTATGTTGAACACATCCCCAAAAACCCTAGCACGCGCTGCCACGCGCCGCCCAAAGGCCCCTGCGCGTGGGCTCACGCGCCGCTACAGTGCCCGTCGTCCTCCTTCGATCGAACCGGTCCGACCGGGCCGGTCCGGTTTTCTCTGCAATTCCGGTCCGCCTGGACCGGCGTGACCGGTCCAAGGCCCTACACTCTTCGTTTTTCATCCGTTTTCTTCCATTTTAATTCCTAAATTCCTATTTTCTCATTTCCAATCTATCCCAATCAACAAAATCAATCAAAACTCGCCTAAACCTATGGTTCCAAAATGAACCTCACGGTTCTGTTTTTCCCGACCACCCTCACGGCTCCCTCCGCCGTGAAGCACCTTCCAAATCCTCTTAAAATCATCCTATCAACTCCCTAATCATCTTCCAATCACCCATAACAACCCATAAAGTCATATTCGAAAATAATGGAAAAATGGGCATAGTCGGGTAATCGGGTTACCTGGGCCTTCACGGCCGTGTGCGGCGGTCCAGGTGCTCCCAGCCACCGTCCCTTGCTTCCTCAGCCTCTCCCTCACTCTATGGTCCCATTCAAGATCGGCTGGAAAGATTTGGATGGGTTTGGGTTCAAACTGAGATCGGGTGGGTGTTTGGATGAATGGAAAAACAAAGAGATGATCGATGCATGTATGGGAATTAAGGGCCAGTGGATGGGTGACAAGTGTCACTCATCCATTGGTTTCTGAAAAGTAGTTGAGCCCACTAAAGACAAACGGTCCTCGTAAAACGTGTCGCCGGGAATAGTATCCCGAAACTTTCGTGAACCGTAACTTCGCCGTCGAACGTCCGAATTCGACGTGCCGCCTGTCTACGGATTCGTATCGTCCTTATCTACGTAACGGTCTTCGGCCCTCGGCCATCGGACCTCCTGGTCAAAAAGTCAACTTTTGACCTCTTATTCACCCAAATTACCAAAATGCCCTTGGGCTTCCGAACGTCATAACTTCTTCTACGAACGTCGGAATTGAACGTGCCACCTGTCTATGAACTCGTGACGTCACGAACTACGTCACGGTCATCGGTCAAAGTCCATTTGACCGCCCGATTAAAAAGTCAACGTTTTGCCACCATCAGGGGCAAAACGGTCATTTCGCACCGTTCGTCCGATTTCGCTCTACTAATCACGGATTAGCCTCACTAATTGTGATTAGTCACTAATCTAATCTAGGAATTTGGGACGGGTCGTTACAACCTTCCCTCCTTAATTAATTTCGTCCTCGAAATTCCAACCGACCTAATCTAACCGTTCTTCCCTCCTTAATTAGTTTCATTCTCGAAACTCCAATTATCCTGATTCCATATCCAGCTCGTGGAAAGTAGAATCAACCTCGCAACACGTGTACACTCGTACCCCAACTAACCAGAGTAATACGTACTCGTCCGCACCCAGACGTACCCCTAACACTCCCGTCGTATCGACTACACTCGACCACTTCGAATGACAGTAGCCATATGCTCCGAATCGACACCACTTGTCAACTCGATGATTCCTTTCTCAAACGCTAATCTATCCTAGCGTCTACTCCCACTGGGAGTCATCAGACCTCACTCAACGAGCCACGCTGACACCTTCGACAAACTGTCACCACTTGACAGTCGTCAGTCAAGACTAACACGATACACTTGTGGTTACACTAACCACCAACTTACTCAACCATGAGTATACACCACCAAACAATTCACTCGACCTGTGTGTAACTACCCATCAGAAGTACTATGACCCAATGCACAGTATTCAATGTCTAGTTCACGACCGCAACTAATCCAATGGTATCAGAACCAATCCGACTACCAACACGCTCCCCAACGTAATACCGGTATAACCTATATACCGTCACTAGGCACCACAAGTATGCCCAGTATTGTACCTCGAACAACGTACAAGGTACATACATCTACACATCAATCAGCCTACACCCATATAGGTTGTAGCCAATCACGTTTCTACTATGGAGTCCATTTGTCCAATCCAGTACTAGACAAATTGAAACTCCGACCCATTATCTATTCCCCAAATCCGAATCCGAAATTTCGTGAGAAATCCCGAATCCAAACCCAGAAATCATATCCATATCATGTCCAAATTCGAATCCGAAATCATCATTCCGTAAACCGGCATTTGGAATAACCATTCCGAACCCAAATCCATAAAAGAAAATCTACAGTCAAGCTCTAGAATCAAATCCTGAATCGTCACCCAAAATCCGATTCCAAAACCCAAATCTCGAAATCCTCTTTCAAGTTCCAAAATCAAATCCTGAATCGTCATCCAGAAATCCGATTCCAAAACCCAAATCTAGAAATCCTCTTTCAAGTTCCAAAATCAAATCCTGAATCGTCATCCAGAAATCCGATTCCAAAACCTGAAATATCGTTCACGTCTACCGAGACGTACCATATCCGAACCTATCGGATACCTGTTCGACCGATTACCACAACACAATCGATTGACTTCATAGGGAAGCCAATCACAACATCACACACAACACCAAGTCTGACAAAACCCGACTTCGTCAGACACCTACTCCTCGGACAACTACTCAGGCGAGTAGTAAGCCATATGGGATTTACCTCGAAAAGAAGTTCAGTCCTATCATGCTCCACTCAACATCCAAGTAAAAGTAATAACTCTCCACCTATCTGGATCATCAAGATCACGATTCAGATCCAACACTACGTCAACTGACCATAGACGTCACGATCCCCGATCGTAACGACGTCCAAAGTGTAACGACCCGTCCCGAATTCCGGGATTAGATTAGTCACTAATCTTGATTAGCGAGGTTGAACGGTGGTTAGTAGGGCGGAATCGGACAAAATGTGCAAAATGACCGTTTTGCCCCTGGTCGTGGGCAAAATGTTGACTTTTTGTTCGGGCGGTCAAATGGACTTTGATCGATGACCGTGACGTAGTTCGGGACGTCACGAGTTCATAGACAGGTGGCACGTTCGATTCCGACATTCGTAGAGAAAGTTATGGTGTTCGGAAGTTGATGGGTATTTTGGTAATTTGTCTTATTAGGGCCAAATGTTGACTTTCTGACCGGGAGGTCCGATGGGCGAAGGCCAAGGACCGTTACGTAGGTATCGTCGATACGAATCCAACGACAGGCGGCATGCCGAAATCGGAGTTACGACGACGAAGTTATGGTCAAGGAATCGGGCTCGGTTTACCGAACGAACCGGGATTAAAATAATAATAAAATATTGAATAGTGATTATTGAATCTGAACCCTTGGATGAGTGACAAGTGTCACTCATTCCTTGATTTGGGGCTCTAAATCTGGATCATGCTTCCATTAATGGGTTAAAATACAATTTATCCCCTCTTTTAATCTCAGCCCTCCATCTCACTCCCAGATTGCATCTGGACCGTCCATCTCATCTCATCCCTTCCTTAATTAATTTGATCAGTTAATCCCCCTCTCTCATTTCTCATTTCACCGTGAACGACTACCACCCCAAATCCACTACCCATCCAACCCGCACCAACTAAACCTACACCATTACTAGGCTAAGTCCAGTGGGAGATTTGGGCACCTGAGGAATGACGGGAGACGGCGGGAGACGGCAGCGGACACGGCGGAAAGGATAAACAGGGGACGTCCAAAACTCAGAATTCGGAAGTCGTTTTGGGCTGGTTTTGATCGTTGTAAATGGACGTAGGATGTTCCTGGAGTCGAACTGGGCATGCTGGTGGCCACGGCGGGAGCCACGGCGGCGAGGTAAGCCTCGAACCCGTGAGTCTGTTTTCGGGTAAAAATGGCAGGATGGGTTTTAACGTACTACAATCGATCTTGTGACCAGGATGATGATCTAGGGGTTGAGACGAGCCTTTGGGGATCGTTTTCGAAAGGAATGGTGGCCGGGATCGTGCAGACACGACGGTTGCAGGTGGCCGGTCTGCACACCTCCACGAACAGGTAGTCAAACGTGTTGGTTTCTCAGTTTTAAAATCATGGATCAACTGGAATTAATGAGACGATCTTGCAGGAACAAACGGAATTGAAAATGATCGAGTAATGGCTGAGAACCAGTCGGGTTGGGCCGCGGGTCACGGTGACCCGTTTATCAGACAACCGGGTCAAAACGGTGACAATGTTCACGGCGCGTGAGTTTCACGCGCAGCCACTCACGGCGGCGCGTGACGGCGCGTGGGCACGGATCTCGAGGTGAGGTCAACATGACTTCTGTCCTAGTTAATGTAACGAACATTTTGGGATTGGTTTCGGGTCGATCGGACACCGTCTCGATAGTGTTCGGGATGTCCGAAGGTTTTAAATTAAGTTTAAAAATAAGTAAAAATGCGGGAAAATTACGGGACTTTGATAGGATGTTAATGATGAGGTTAGTGACCCTCTAATGTGATTTGGACAGGATTGGGAGTCCCGGTGATAGTAGTGTGGCCCGGGAGGGCCGGTGGCACGCGTATCGAGGCACACGGTTAAAACGGTCTGTGAGTGGACTTTGGTTTTATAAATTCTATGCATGCTTAAATTTTTTACATGGATTATGATTGTGATTGTATGATGTTGGTTTGGTTGTTGGTAAATTGTACGATTTCACGTATTTCGAGGCGATTTACGTGCTTGCACGTAAATCGAGGTTTCCCGGTTTTACATGGATTTTCCATATTTATGACTTGGATATAATGTGATGAAATGGTTTTGAAATTGGAAATATGAACTCGGGCTTGAGGCCCAATTATGTTGGAAATTTCGGACTTGGAGTCCATTTGAAATCGGGCTGGGGGCCCAGTTGGTTAATGAAATCGGGCCAGGGGCCCAGTTGGTATGAAATCGGGCTGAGACCCATTTGAGTTATGTTATCGGGCCAAGGGCCCAGTTGATTTACGAATTCGGGCCGTGGGCCCAGTGGGTTTATAAGTCGGGCTGCGGGCCCAGTTGGTTTACAAATCGGGCCGTGGGCCCAGTGGTTCATAAAATCGGGCATGAGGCCCAGTTGGATAATAAATGTGATTTCGGGTCAGGGACCCTATATTTAATAATTGTGATTTTGGGTCAAGGACCCTAAATGGAATTATGTGGTTTTATGGAAATTTCGGGCAGGGCCCAATGGTAATAATATGATAAAAGGATTAAATAAAACTGTTTTCCATATACCATCTGGACACAAGGATATATGATGGTCTCCTCCAGATGTCTGGGACATTGGGGAAGTCACGATGCATTGCCTGCGAGGGGTCATTATACGGAGCAGCCGGACCGTATGATGACTCAGGAGCAGGATTGCTATGATTGACGTCAGGGACGTCAGACATCAGGGATGTCAGATATATGGACCCGGAGAGACCCCGGGCAGCACGCGTAGCTTATGAAACCGTGAGATATGACGTCAGGGACGTCTAGCGTCTGGGACGCTAAGCATCTGGGATGCTGGTGATGGTAATGGTAAAATATGGATTAATGAATAAAATGGCTTATTGGTTGGATATGTGTTATGTGGTAAAAATGGATTATTGGTTATGAAATGGTATGTAGGGTCGGGGACCCTAAATGGTTTTGGATTTTGAATTGATGTTCATTTATGGTCGTGGGTGGTGACCCACATGGTTTTAATATGTATGGTGGTGGTATTCCACAGTTTTGGGCTGAGTTCCCACACTTGGCTTTTGGTTAACGGTTTTTGGGCTAAGACCCTAATGGCTCGGTTGAGCAAACGTTTTGGTTACTGGTTTTTGTGGCATGCATACGATTTTATTGGAGGGCATAAATGTCTTATAAATGTATTTGGGTAAACTTATTGGTTTTTGTCCACTCACAGCTTTTGGTTTTAATGCCCTTCAGGTTGATCACGGATGCGATTGCAGCAGGGACTGGGACATTGCACACCTCCTCCATCGATCCTTGCGCTCTTGGTCATCCCTTGTCTGACACCCCTGGTTGGACGGGAGCAGGGCACATTCCATGGTAATCCCGGGGGGATTGGGATGGGTCCTGTCACAAAGTCCTCAACCGTTTCCCACATCTTAAATAGATCAGTCGACGACGAGACACGCCGAGACTGTGGGTTTTCGCTGATTTTCTCGTATCGATCCTTGTCATTCCACCGAGGAAAATCAAAGATGATACAAGACTATGACATCAAAATTCATCCTATGTGAATACAACCAAACTCGCTGCATTCACCACGTCACGTAAACCAACCTCGTCTGCCACCAAGCAGGAAATGAGAAATCTCAGTCACCTAACTTCGATATACTCATTTCACCTGATGACCCAAGACAAATCACAGGTCCACCAACCAATACATGATCAGTGTACTAGTGGCAACCAACAACATCAATAACATCTACATCATCAATATCATCTACCACCATCAATTATGGTAGAACCTGATAAGTCACCCAAACGACTTCGACATACCCAATACCAATGCGGAAAACCCGCATTCCTCTCGTCACCTCAATCGCAACCTCTCACGATTTCGAAGTTCCAACCAGGTTGGAAACAACATACCCGGACATCAACCACGTGTCCCTGTTAGACTGGTTATGGACCATGCCCATTTACGACCGTATATGTACATCCAAAAGGATGTCAATTCATCCTAATCTGATGTACCACTCTACTGAAAAGTCACAACAGACCCCTGCTGTGATCTGCAGTCAAATCTCTGCAACCCACCATATCTAACCAATTCTGACCAACTCTGGCCAACAATGACCAACTGGTCGCTAGTCCCCCATGACAGTACTCGATCCTCACGTCTCAACTACCGTTGGATCCTATCCAGTCCGTCACTATTCGTGATTCACTCCCGAACCACAGATACCCATCATAAGCCCATCACGTCGGAGTCACATCCCGACTCGTAACTCACAGTCATCACAATCACCGGCACCAGCACCAGCACTAGTACCAGTACACCACCTGTCAGCATCAGTACAAAGTGTGCCAATCAGACAACTCTGGATCTCCGCTCATACCGAACGATGATCCCGTACCTTTGCTCGAATAGGAGAAACTCTGCCTCCTTCGTACCCAACACCTCTGGGTATAGTTACCCTGACAACTCATACGAGAAGAGGAAACGTCCCCCGTACGTCCCCGTCTCATTCTGCGATCGCACTCAACCGTAACCAAGTCGAATCCAGAATCACTACCCACACATATGCGTTATTCACGCACCTCGTACCATCGTCACGACTGACAATCCCATCGTCACAATCGTCACGACAACCTGAGTCTACTCAACCAGATAAAATTCGACTACGTCTGTCGATAGTAGCGTCTGCCACAACCTCGTGCAGACCTAACGACTAGACATCCAGACTCCGCATCCAACGGAATTAACTGCCTGTACCAACTACTCTGTATCCCCGCTCCGGGATTCCATCCACAAGTACCAACCCTGATAACTTGTCCAAACCATCTCTAACCAGTCGTAATTTGACTAAACCAATGTCGTCTACCAGGTCACCCATGACCTTAGTTGCACCAACAATCCATCACAACTATGGTAGCACGACAACCTGCTAGGTCTAACCGATAAGTACAACTCCGACTGCGAAGTGCAGTCCCAACACAAGCTGATATGACTAGACCGACTAACGAACCCGAACTCCGAATAGTCGTCAAAGTCACACCACTCGCCAGCTCACATTTCCGAACCATACACATACGGTAGGGTTCCACGATCACACCTAGAGTTCCCCAGAACCCAACTGCATAAGGCAGCAAAATCCACGATCTGACCGACCCCGCGGTCTTGACATCGAAAAGACGTCAATCCAATCCTACCAACAATCCAACTCGGATTCCTCGAATCTGGTTGCTAACTGCCAACTGCAGTAAATCTATCTAACTCAACATAATCTGACCATCTAATGGTCACACTCCTAACCAGTCGTCAGAATCGATCCTACGACATCGTGAAGACGATCCCAACTAACCGTCTCACGATCCAAAACTCTAACGTAATACTACGTTAAGCCTTCCGTAGGGTTCCACACTGCTAACCCTGACAGAACCATGGCAACCCCGGCATCGAGTGCCGAACCAAGGCTTGCCAATCCTACTAACTATCGTACCGGCACCCCGACAATCAGGTTGACCACGGACTGCAGCCCATTGAGATATCACATCCTCGACCAGCGTACATGCTCCAAGAGCTCCGCGGTTGCTCGAATAGAGACAACCCCGCTCTGATACCACGGTGACAGGACCCATCCCAATTCCCCCGGGATTAGTGCGGGATGACCCTGCTCCCGTCTGACACGAAGTGTCAGACAAGGGATATTTCCGACCTTTGCCCTTCCGGGCTATCAGAGTACGCCAGGATCCGGAGGAGGCATGTGATATCTCGATCTCTGCTACAGTCCACATCCGCTGTCAACCTGAAGGGTATTAAAAACAGAAAGACTGTGAGTGGACAAAAATAAAGATTTTATAAAACATTTCCATAAAAGACATTTATACCCTCCACTAAAAAACATGCATGCATAGTAAAACCATTTATCCAATAATATATGTTAAAACATCCATAAATAGGGTCTCAGCCCCAAATTCTGTAAATACAAGTCACACGGGCTCCTGCCCAAAACCAATTTACAGAAAACCAGAACAAAGTAAACATGTGTGGGATCTCAGCCCAAATCCATTTATCATCATAAAACACAGTTTTCCCAAACCAATTGAAACCATGTTTATCCAATATATTCATATCCAGAACCTGTCACGGTAAAATAATGCTACACGTGTGCTAACCGGGGTCTCAAACCCAAGTCTCTCCAAGGTCCACCCAGGTCAATGTCCGTAGATCAAGGACCCTCCCTGGAGGTAACGAACCATGCCCATCCTGAGAGTAAGGAACCCAACTGGGGGGCGACTCCACTCAGTCAGCGCTCCGTGACTACTCCGGGGTCCACCCAGGCCAACGACCCTCCCCGGAGGAGACAATGATATATAAAGGATGGAATATGAAAAACCTTTTGAAACCATTCTTGAAACCTTTCAAGGATTCATGCCCGGCCCCCATAAGCCGTCATGAACCATAAAATCCTTTCATGGGTTCATGCCGGTTCCCATAAACCGTCATGACCCGTAAATCCATTTCAGGGGTTCATGCCGGTTCCCATAAACCGTCATGACCCGTAAAAACCATTTGTAATACATAACTGGGCCCTAGGCCCGAATCCACATACAAACTGGACCTCAAGTCCGATTCGTAAACCAACTGGGCCTCCGGCCCGACTCCGTAAATCAAATGGGTTTCGAACCCGAGTTTACCTTTTCGAATCCAAAACCATTTCATGAAATCATATCCAAAACCCCAGGTATGGAAAATTAGTGTAAAACCGAAAAATCTCGATTTACGTGCAAGAACGTAAATCGCCTCGAAATACGTGAAACCATATAATTCATAAATATCCAAATCAACATTATCAAATCAAATTCATTATCCTTTTGGGAAATCCAAAACCATTTCATTTAGATCAAATAAGACCTACAGCCCCGTATAGGGCCGAAACCTCGAAATACGTGCCTATACGTAACCGCACATCCAAATGCACTCATGGCATCACAAACAAGTATTTAAAACATATAATAAACATTTATGCATGCACCAATTTAGAAAACAAGGTCCACTCACAGACCGTCCGAAGCCGCGCCTCGATACGCGTGCCATACGGCTCCCCGAGCCGATCACTGTCACCGGGACTTCCAAACCTGTCCAAATTAATTTAGAGGGTTACTAACTACTTATATAACCCCTCACTAAAGCCCCGTAATTTTCCCGTATTTTTAACTATTTTTAATCCCGAACCTAAACCTTCCGATGCCCCGAAACATATCGAGACGGTGTCCGATCGACACGAAACCAGTCTCAAAATGTTCGTTACATCGAATAGATGATTTCGTATGTTGAACACATCCCCAAAAACCCTAGCACGCGCTGCCACGCGCCGCCCAAAGGCCCCTGCGCGTGGGCTCACGCGCCGCTACAGTGCCCGTCGTCCTCCTTCGATCGAACCGGTCCGACCGGGCCGGTCCGGTTTTCTCTGCAATTCCGGTCCGCCTGGACCGGCGTGACCGGTCCAAGGCCCTACACTCTTCGTTTTTCATCCGTTTTCTTCCATTTTAATTCCTAAATTCCTATTTTCTCATTTCCAATCTATCCCAATTAACAAAATCAATCAAAACTCGCCTAAACCTATGGTTCCAAAATGAACCTCACGGTTCTGTTTTTCCCGACCACCCTCACGGCTCCCTTCGCCGTGAAGCACCTTCCAAATCCTCTTAAAATCATCCTATCAACTCCCTAATCATCTTCCAATCACCCCTAACAACCCATAAAGTCATATTCGAAAATAATGGAAAAATGGGCATAGTCGGGTAATCGGGTTACCTGGGCCTTCACGGCCGTGTGCGGCGGTCCAGGTGCTCCCAGCCACCGTCCCTTGCTTCCTCAGCCTCTCCCTCACTCTATGGTCCCATTCAAGATCGGCTGGAAAGATTTGGATGGGTTTGGGTTCAAACTGAGATCGGGTGGGTGTTTGGATGAATGGAAAAACAAAAAGATGATCGATGCATGTATGGGAATTAAGGGCCAGTGGATGGGTGACAAGTGTCACTCATCCATTGGTTTCTGAAAATTAGTTGAGCCCACTAAAGACAAACGGTCCTCGTAAAACGTGTCGCCGGGAATAATATCCCGAAACTTTCGTGAACCGTAACTTCGTCGTCGAACGTCCGAATTCGACGTGCCGCCTGTCTACGGATTCGTATCGTCCTTATCTACGTAACGGTCTTCGGCCCTCGGCCATCGGACCTCCTGGTCAAAAAGTCAACTTTTGACCTCCTATTCACCCAAATTACCAAAATGCCCTTGGGCTTCCGAACGTCATAACTTCTTCTACGAACGTCGGAATTGAACGTGCCACCTGTCTATGAACTCGTGACGTCATGAACTACGTCACGGTCATCGGTCAAAGTCCATTTGACCGCCCGATTAAAAAGTCAACGTTTTGCCACCATCAGGGGCAAAACGGTCATTTCGCACCGTTCGTCCGATTTCGCTCTACTAATCACGGATTAGCCTCACTAATCGTGATTAGTCACTAATCTAATCTAGGAATTTGGGACGGGTCGTTACAATGGCGGTGAGGGGTTCGCCGGAGAAGACGAGACCAAGGAGACACACTGATATCCCTTGCGATGGCTCATTAAAAAAAATCAAGAATTAAAGATGCCAATCGTTTTCCCATGACATTTCGTGACCATGGAAGGTTTAAGGAGCTGTGACGACCTGGATTGTGAATTACAGACCCGGACTCAAACTAGACCCAAAGTCGACTCACAGAGCTGAGGTTCGAATGAGAACTGGTGATGGAGGACGTTGCTAGAGTTGCAGGTTCATTGCTTCCCACGAGGTTTTGTGATTGATAAAAGTTGGACCAGTTGGGAGCTTAAGATGAGTTTGACTTGTCGGGTGATCCGACTCCCCGACTAGTATGAGTGGACCCCATTCCTGAAATTTGTTTTATATTCTTTAGTACTCACATGTTTTATGATGTTTGCATATTTCATAATTCTTGAGCATGCATGACTTATCTTGTGATAATTATGGTATATGATTATGGTGTATGTTTTACTATGCTCACCTGGTTATGTCGAAATGCTATAATATATTATGGTGAGTATGCATAGTGTATGTATCATGTCACATGTTGTATTGCATATGAGCCCCCTGGGCATTGATGATATTGAGATAGTGATAGAACTCACTTAGGAGTCGTCGGTATCTAGTACCCGTATGTAGGCCACATACCAGTCCTCCATGTGACCGTTCACCTGCACTGCTTGTGATATTAGTTAAAAAGCCCTAGTCCTATCCCTGTGCTCTAGGGGACTCGAGATAACGGTGCATAGCGCCTAATCCTTCATGTGGTCGAGGTACGCAAGCAAGATACCTAGTTGTGTTACGAGTATGAGACTCGATACGACTCAAGAGCAATTTGATATGGGTTGATATTGTGACATACTTATGGTTTCTGCATGGCTCATCTGTGCATAGTAGTTAAATTATTATATTATTATTTCTCGTTTTACATGCAAGTACGTTATAAGTATTTTGGTTTTATTCAAAAACGAGGGGTTAATTGTTATTTATTGAAAATAGTTTTACACTGAAATAACAACTAGGTCCACTCACCTTTGTGTTTTAAAACCCTCAGATTTCAGTGGCGTGCACATACTTCGAGGAGATCGGGTGTTGTTCTGACACTCACTCTTAGGCACGGACTGTTGCTAACGGTACAATCGGATATTGGTTGGTAAAGCTTTTAGTGTTTGATCATCAATTCAATTTGTCCATGCTCTAGGCTTCCGATATTAGGTGAAATGTGATCGGTTTTAACCGGTTAGGTTTCATTCGACTTTCCAAACGCGTCGTTTGAATTCAAATGGCTTTCATCATCTGGATGTCTTTGGCCAGATGTAACGGTCCATCCCGAATTTCAGGATTAAATTAGTGATTAATGGAGGATCAGTGGGACTAATCGGTGATTATTCGAGAGATTTCAGACGAACGGTGCGAAATGATCGTTTTGCCCATAGGAATGGACGAAATGTTGACTTTTGATTCGGGCAGTCAAATGGACTTTGACCGATGACCGTGGGTCGGAATGTTACGAATTCGTAGACAAGTGGCACGTCCGATTCTGACATCCGACGGGAAAGTTATGGGCCTAGAGGTTGTAGGGGCATTTTGGTAATTTGGTGGAAAGGGCATTTTGGTCTTTTTACCTTGCATTGGGAATTATGCCCAACTGGACAGGGACACCTGTCCCTCTCTAGAATTATGTGGAATCACGTACAACCACCTCACATTTGTTTAAAAGGATGCACTGTTTGGGAAGAAAAACAAAGTGATAGTGTGTGCAAGTGAGGACCCGTGAAACTCAACCCATCAAATTCTTTCAAACTTCATCCTTTGCTGGTGAGTTGTGAACAAAAAGGGAAGAAGATGGTGAGACGACCGTGACGGTGGCCACGACGGAGCAACGATAGAAAATGTGTGGGTTTTCCCGTGAAATCCTATTTTTTCTCAAAAATGGTAATCTCGATTTTAGTAGTTGTTAATCAATTTTGATGATTGGAACATGTTCTGGAGGATGAGATGAAGTTATTGGACTTGGAATCACAGCCAATGGTGGCTGGGATTGCGAGAAAGCGACGGAGGAAAATTGGGAGTTTGTTCATCGATCGGGAATGTGAGTTTTCGTGTTTTTCTTCAGTTTCTGGGCTAGTAGATCGATTGGAAATGGTTAGACGAGGGTTTAGGAACAAATGGGACTGAAAAAGGTTGAGAAATAAGGGAAAACAGGTTGCGATGGTTCGCCAGTTCGGTCCAATTGGGAATAACCAGTGAACCGGGTTCACTTGAGGAAGACGATGACACTGTTCATCGACGTGTGGGTTTCACGAGCGACAGCTTTAGGCGGCGCGTGAGGGCGTATGAGTCCGATTATCGAGACACAGTCAACATGTAAGTTTATCATTTCGAGATAACAGACATTTTGGGACAGGTTTCGAGTCGATCGGACACTGGTTCGGGGTAGTTTTGAGTGTCCGAAGGTTTAGGGTCTAGTTTAAATACGTGTAAGAATTCCGGAAAAATTGGGGGATTTAATGTTAAGATATGTGAAGTAGTTAATGACCCTCGGGTATGATTTGGACAGGTCCGGGAGTTCCGGTGATGGTGTATTAGTCAGAAAGGCGTATGGCGCGCGTATTGAGGCGGCAGCAAGGACGGCCTGTGAGTGGACTTTGTTTTCTAAACTATAATGCATGCATAACTGTTTTATATGCTTTATATATGTTATTTCTATGATTATGATTGTAGTATTTATGATTTATATATTTGCACGTATTTCGATGTGATTTACGTATTTGTACGTTTTTCGAGGATATGCTTTTATGCTGTGATTATCTAGACTGTGATTGATAATCGGTTTTGGTGGCTGAATTTATACTGTTTATACATGCTGTGTTTCGATAATGGTTTTGATGACATGATTTTGGATTTTGGAACATGACTTCGGGCGTGAGTCCCCTTTCGGTAAAATGTGATTTCGGATTTGGAATTGAGAAAGTGAATTTATGGATTTGATTTTGATTTGATACATGAATGGTTTTAAATTGGATTTGTTGGATATGGTGTTTGATTTGGGTTTAAAGACCCGTGAGTTTAAAGACTCGTTGATTGATTGACCGGGGATGGGTCCGATATGTTATTTGAGTTTAAAGACTTGTGAGTTTAAAGACTTGTTGATTACGCCCGTAGGCCTATTATTGAGTTTAAATATTTGTTGATTACGCCCGTAGGCCTATTATTGAGTTTAAAGACTCGTGAGTTTAAAGACTCGTGAGTTTAAAGACTCGTTACTTAGGAAGGCCTGATGACACGACCCATCTCAATCCCCCCGGGATTACCGTGGGATGTATCATGCTCTCGTCTGACACGAAGTGTCAGACAAGGGATAACCAAAAGCCACTGCCCCGACGAGCGTCCAGAGTGCGCAAGGATCGATGGAGGAGGCATGCAATGTCCCAGTCTCTGCTGCAGTCGCATCCGTGATCAACCTGAAGGGCATTAAAAACAATAAAGGTTGTGAGTGGACGAAAATTAATAAGTTCGTAAAACACATTTCACAAGATATTTATGCCCTTCATTAAAACGTATGCATGCATCGAAAACCAGTAAGTAAACTATTTACTAAAAACAACCATTAGGGCCTTAGCCCAGAACCCGTAAAACCAAATCATGTGGGTCTCTACCCAAAACCATGAATACCGAAAACCAACATATATTATATAAATCCGACATCCAGAATACCAATTCCAATTCCAAGTGGGTCATCGCCCAAAACCATAACCATAAATACCATTGCCAGAAAAACATGTTTAAACCGTCCTAGGCATCCCAGATGCCTAGCGTCCCAGATGCTCGACGTCCCAGACGCTCGACGTCCTAGACGTCATATCTCACAGTATAATAATAAGCAACGCGTACTACCCAGGGTCTCTCCGGGTCTGTCAGGACCCGTCCCAAATATCACCTCGATACCCGGGATGAACCCTGCTCCCGTCTGACAATCACACTTACAATACCAAAAATAAACTTAATACAACTATAAGCATCACTATCAGACGAAGGAGTAAATATATACAACAGTAAGCCAGAGCATAGTTCTACAAAATGGGCACCAAAAGTCCTACAAGTCTAAGTCCGCAACGGAAGAACGTCGGAAGCCCTATGCCTCGATATCTGCCTCAACGTTCACCCCAGCGCTATCACCACGACCTGGAGGGAAATTAAAAAACAAAAGGTGTGAGTGGACCAAAAGGAATAAAAATTTTAAAACCGTTTACCAGCGAATCAAAGTAAGGAAATAAAATCATTTGTTCCCTCCGGTTTAAAACCAGGCATGCTCAACGAAGTATTAGAAAAACCATAATATGAAACATCATAAGAAACAGAAACACTATAAAACATCATAAGAAACAGATACACTATAAAACTGATATAGAAACCAGAGTATAACCCGATCAAACCTGCTGGACCTATCCGAGTCTTTAAACTCAACCAGGCCTCACATATAAATCCGAGTCTTTAAACTCCCGAGTCTTTAAACTCAATAGGCCTATGGGGGTAATATCGTAATATCCGAGTCTTTAAACTCCCGAGTCTTTAAACTCCCGAGTCTTTAAACTCAATCCGGGCCCGTCCCCCGTCAATCAATATCCGGGTCTTTAAACCCATATCCAGATCCAGCAAATCCAATCCATATCAGTGTAAAACCATTTTGAAACCCATCACCAAACTCGAATTCGGAATCCCTAGTTCGAAGCCCTTCCGGCGTTCAGAACCGACATTCCGAACCCAAATCCGGAAAAGATCCATGTTCATAACAAAACCATAGGAAAATCCCAAATCATATTCCTCAACAACGTTTTTAGGTTGAATTTCTGAATTATAGCATCAAAGTCTGAAAACCAGCTTTTCCTCGAAAACGTGCAAAATCCCGAAAACGTCTCGAAAAACGTGCAAACATCTCAATCACATATAACACACATAAAAAGCAGAAAACATTAATAAAACGGTTAGGCATGCTCAGAAGTAAGAAATAGTCCACTCACAGTTCACAACACGTCACTCGCGCCCCGTGCGCTCCTCAACCGTCTCTGGTGTCTCCCGTCCTGTCAATAGATACCAAATAGGGTCACAAGTATATCACGGATACCTTCCCTATTTTCCCCAATTTTTCGGGAATTTAATCATATTTTAATCCTAAACCCTAAACCTTACGGATTCCCGAATCATCCCGTAACACCGTCCGATTAACCCGAAAACTATACCATTGGATTCGTTAGAACATTTAAGACTAAACTCATGTTGGAAGCTTGACCGGATTCCTCCCCACGCGCCCCCACACGCCGCCCAAAGTGGCTGCGCGTGGGCCTCACGCGCCTGCTACAGTGCCACCGTCTTCCTTGCTCGAACCCGGTTCGCACCAGACGGCAACCCGGACCGGCGAGAACCGTTCTCCGCCGTCCGGCCACCGTTTCCCTTCCTATCTTCACCTACAGCTTCGTCCAATCTCAGAGAATTCATCCCCCTCACTCTCTTGGCTCGATTCAACCCATAGCTTCACAACTGAAGCTCGAAAGAAAAACCAACCAACCTCTGTTTTCCTTTCCGGCCACCCAGCACGTCCTCCTTCACGGTGGTCACTCCAAACTCCTTCCACGACTTCACTGAACCACACACAACTCACGAAATCCCTCGACTCTCCCTCCAACTCCACGATTTTCCGTTTGAAAATCACGGCTAAACAGGGTACAGAGTACCCGCCGTCGAACCACCTCCCACCGTGAACTTCCCATCACGGCAACCACCATAAACGACTCCTAGGACCTCCCTAAACCTCCCTTCACTCACCAAACCCTTCGATTCTAGCTCTAGGTCCACGACTTTTGAAATGAAAATCCACGAAAAACAGAGCAAAAGAGGTTACCTTCGATTCCGGCGCCGCCGTGAGAACCGTCACCCACCACGGTGCTCGTGGGACTCCCCGTAGCCTCCTGAATCTCCTAGTGACTTGAATCGGTCCACCACACAACACAACAGTCACCACCGTCCACTGACTCCTCTGTTTCTTCCAAATATCCAGTCGTCCACCACGTCGCCTCCGTGCACGGTTGCAACTCCAGACCACGATCACCAGCTCCTCCTTACCTCACTGTCTCTCTCTCGACTCACACTTCACTCTCCCTAGCATCAAAATCGATCACCGCCTCACCCAATTCTTCTCTCTGTTTTCTGTTTCCTTCGAAGGTGTGCACGGTTCAAATGGGGATAACGTGTGGCCGTGCACACTTGAGAATGTAGTGGAACCATCCAGTCCCCTGCACGTGTCCACTAACCATAGGCCAGCCCAAAAAATCTCTACCACCTGCCCTTATCTGATTGGGCTGAGGGAAAATGACCAAAATGCCCCTCCTGCACAAAATTACCATTTTGCCCTCAGACTTCCAGACCCGTATCTTTTCCGTCCGACGTCCGATGACAGCGTGCCACCTGTCGTTGAACTCAGGACGTCGAGACCTATCCAACGGTCCTCGGTCTACGTGAAAATCACAAATCCTCCAAAAAGTCAACTTTTCCCCTATTAACTCAAAATTACGGTAACGCCCCCAACCTTCCGTACATCATAACTTTTCCTCCGGTTGTCCGAATCGAACCTACCACCTGTCTACGGACTCGTGACGTCCTAACCTACGTCACGGTCAAGGGCTAACACTCATCCAATCGATAGTACAAAAAGTCAACTTTTCGTTTACTATTCACAAGGGCAAAATCGTCCTTTTTACAAAACTTCACAAAAATTACATTTTTACCCTTCCCGTAGGTACGGGTTGTTACAGGGTCAATATCTCTGACATCTCAGATGTCTGACGTCCCAAATGTCTAATCATAGCAATCCTGCTCCTGAGCACTATACGGTCCGGTAGCTCCGTACAATGACCCCTCGCAGGCAATGCACCGTGACATCCACAGTGTCTCAGACACCTGGAGGAGATCATCACATATCCTCGTATCAAGATGGTTTATGGAAAATAGTTTATCAAATCATTTCAAACATCTCAAGGGCCCTGCTCGGAATTTCCAAAAAAACCATCACAAGTCCAAACATATGATTTTAAATTCCAAAACCATTTATTCAAATCCATTTAGGGTCCACGACCCTAGATCACATTTATAAATAAATGGCCCCCTGGTCCGATTTCATAAAGCAATTCGGCCCCCGACCAGACTACGTAACTCAATTGGACTCCATGTCCGGGGTTTCCAAAACAATTGGGCCGCATGCCCGAGTTTATCTTTCCAATTTCAAAACCATTTCACGAAATCATATCCAAAACCATAAGTATGGAAAATTGGTGTAAAACTGAAAGAACCTCGATTTATGTGCAAGCACGTAAATCGCCTCGAAATGCGTGAAATCATATAATGCACCAATATCCAAATCAACATCATATAATCACAATCATAATCCATATAAAATAGTTATGCATGCATAAAATTTATAAAACCAAAGTCCACTCACAGACCGTCCATAATTGCCCGTTTTCGAGCTGCACGCATTCCCGTAATTTCTGATATTTTCCAGAAATCTCGAATCCTGTCTGAAATCATTCTTTAGTGTCACTAAGGGCTTAAATAACAGCATCCTAATTTCCCATAATTTTTCGGGAATTAAACGTTAGTTAAAAACGCAACCTAAACCTTCGGACCCTCGAAACAACATTGAAACAGTGTCCGATTAATTCAAAATCAACGTTAAAATGTTCGTTACATTGCATAGGACAAAAGTCGTGTTGAACTCACCTTGAGAATCGGCCCCACGCACCCCCACTCGCCGCCGTGAGTAGCTGCGCGTGAAACTCACGCGCCTGCTACAGTAATGCTTCAGTGTCACCTTCTTCACCCGACTGGCCTGCAAACGGGTTGTTCAACCCACGACACAACCCGGTTAAATCTCTGGCAATTCCCACTTAAATCCTTTAATTGAATCATCTAATAGCACCTTTAGAGTCCCAATTAAGGTTCTGTAAACCTAATTACACACATCATGCCTTTAATCCAACATTTCTGTCAAGATCAAGCACACGGTCTAAACTTTTGAAACTTACTCAAATCAACTCAGTTATCAAATTAATTAATACAAGAACTTCGTATGACCTAAACAAACCTTAAACCGTAACCAATTTCATGCAACCTTACCCATAGGTGGTAGTCCTCAAGCTCGAAATTTCCCCGAAACTGGAACTTCAGTTCTAGGCTATACCGTGATCAACTTCCTTCGAATTTTGTATGGTTGAAGTCGAAGTGAACCCAGAAGACTGTTTCTACTCTCAGTTTAACTCCTCTCGACTCACAATTTAATTTTCGAAATTTCCCTCCAAATTTTTTTCAGATTTCCAGTTCTCTGTCTTCTCTCAGTTTTCAGACTCTCAAACACTGAAATGATCTCCTCTCACTTCCCAACTCTCAGTTAATTGAACCATGCAGCATCACTCGTGGGAATCCCCTCAGTCCCACTAAAGATTGTTTCCCGCAAAACAGACCCAGGCCAGTAAAGAAATGGTGCCCGTGCCTGGTGCTTGGTTCAATCCTCAATCTGTGCTTCCCATTGCCTCAAAACAAATAAACAATCACCCTGGACCAGCCACTAAAACGTTTAAATTAGTCCTAGATCAGAACCACCAAGCACGGTGGTGCAGGCTTTGTTCCCAATGGTTTCAAACAGTAACCTTCCTGTAAAATTATCATTTTGCCTTTCTGTCCAAAAATCACCAAAATGCCCGTCATGCCTCTAGACCCGTAACTTGGTCATTCGAACTCCGATTGACGCGTGCCGCCTGTCTACAGACTCAGGGAATCGAGACCTTCCTAACCGTCCTCGGCCCTCCGGCCTCCCGGTCGAAAAGTCAAGATTTCCCCCGTTTTTGTCCAAATTATGAAAATGCTCTTGAACTTCCGAACGACATAACTTTCACCTCGAACGTCAGAATCGAACGTGCCACCTGTCTATGAGCTCGTGACGTTCCAAACTACGTCACGATCATCGGTCAAAGTCCATTTGACAGCCCAAATTAAAATTCAACGTTTTACCCACGACTAGGGGCAAAACGGTCATTTTGCATCGTTCGTCCGATTTCGCCCTACTAATCACCGATTAACCCCACTAATCATGATTAGTTACTAATATAATCCCAGAATTCGGGACGGGTCGTTACACCTGATATGTTATTTGAGTTTAAAGACTCGGTAATATGTGATCCAGCAGGTTCGATTGATTGATATGTGTTTCGGATTTCTGTGGTATCATGATTGTTTTCATATGGTTTTAAGATGTTTTGGGCAGTGGCCCATATGATTGGATTTTCGATTTTTGGGCCGAGTTCTCAGACATGGTTTTGGTTTATGGTTTTGGGCTAAGGCCCAGTGATTTGCAAAAGGAAATTCCTTTGGTTTTATAAACGTTTTTGTTATAGTGGACATGAAATAGATTTCGAATGCATGCATTATTTTTACATGAAGGGCATAACTGTCTTTTATGAAATTTGTTTTATGAACTTATTTATATTTGTCCACTCACAATCTTTTCTGGTTTTTAATGCCCTTTAGGTTAATAATGGATGCGGGATGCTAATGAGACCGAGACATCACACGTTCCACACTACTGTTCATGCGCACTCTGGAAGCTGGTTAGACTATTAGCCTGGGTATCCCTGGTCTAATGTGTTACATGGAGGTTAGACGGGTGTCGAGCCTGCGTGTCGCACATGGGTTAAATGGGAGCATGGACCATCCTGCATAATCCCAGGGAATGGGGATGTGTCGTGTCATCAGATGTTAGCCAATATGCATTGACCTTCATGCCATAAATGGGCTTTCCAGGTCGAGGTGTGTCAGTTTGGTATTAGAGTATGGTTTTCCCCTAACACGATATTATCCACTTTGGGCCCAGCCCTCACGGTTTTGTTTTTGGGAACTCACGTGCAACTTCCCAGTGGATCACCTATCCTGAAATTGTTCTAACTCAATCTCGCTTTACTTTAGAGTTCCAACCAAACTCAAAGCCATTAAACTCCCAAAAGGCCTTGTTCTAGATAGATATGTGCCCACACATATAAGACACATCACCTTTCTCTCCTGAGCAATGTGGGATTGTTCACCGTTCTTCCCAATATACGGGTCTTACAATCCACCCTGCTTGGGGCCCAACGTCCTCGTTGGCACACTTCTGGTCAGGGTCCAGTTCTGATACCATCCTATCACGACCCGACTCCCCTAGCACGATATTGTCCGCTTTTGGCCCAGCCTCATGGTTTTATTTTTGGGAACTCACGTGCAATTTCCCAATGGGTCACCCATCCTAGGAACCCTAGAAACCTTCTGATCTCTTCCTTTCAAGAGTTCCTTTCATATTACGCGCTTACTTTGAGAAACGTTATTTTAAACTAAGGCATTGTTCCCTCATACATTTTAAAATGTGGTTAACGGATTTTCTTTTAAAAAAAAAGGTTTTACCTTGCTTTGTTCTTACCAGTGGATTATTTGAGACGTTTACACTTTTTTGTGTAAAGTCTTTGTTGTGACGTTTTGTTTTTAAATAACTTGAGTTTAACGAAATACCGGCATCGAGATTGTATCCCATATTGTGCTGTGATACATCTTGACGCCATATGGATTCACCGGACTTGTTGCTAAGTTTCTTTTACGACTTGAAACTCAACCTTACTAAATCATGCACTTTTACAACTGGGGATCACGTTCCCCTATTTGTTGTCTTTATGCTCCTTAATTTTATGTTTGGGCATTTGTGCCGAGCCTCACACACTTAAATTTTACTTTACGGTTTGTCCTTGTTCTCTTTCAGAAATTCACGTGATTTTGAAATTTTGACAAATTTTAGCTTTGCTTACTCCTTTTTAAATGAACGTTTTGGGACTAAATTTTGAAACCCTGAGTTTTTAACTTCTGTTTTCGCTAGCAATTCTTTTCTTCTGGGGCAACATGACTTTTGGCAAAAGCTTACGTGTTGTGGGCGTTCAATTGTGAACTGTTTATTTTGAGTTTTTTGATGCCTTGTTTCACGGTCTTTATCTCCCACTCTGTTTGAGATTTAAACTACTAGACGTATATGGAAGCCGTTCCATTGACCCAGAATAATGTCTTTGAATTGGTGGGCAAGTGTGGTGAAGGAAGTGCTCCGGCAGCGTTGCTGCATGTTATGACCATTGATTCAATTAATGAATCAAGTAGATATTTGGAATGAAATGTCAATACAGTTAGAATCTAACAAGGATGATCTCAGATATTTTTTTCGCATTTGTGGCTTTAGGTTCTTGGATCATGATCAAAAGCCATTCACTCCTTGTCACATCCTTTCTACTTTGGTCCGTGTGACGAGAAGTCGTGGGGTTAAATACCCACGCTTCACAATGGCTATTAAGATTGTGACAAATTCTTCACTCCATAGATACTAGCTTTCTTCTTTTGGTGGTCATGCGAAGACTTTATCATTTCGGAGTTTTAGATCACAGATCCTGAGTTCATAATTAAGGCAATCCCTAACTAGACCAAATCACAGTAGTTCATCTTGCTTTGTTTCCCTTTCCTTCCTCAGACCTTAGGTCACTCCTGAGTAGTATACACCTTACTCTATCAATGTGTTCATTACGCTAATGTCTAAACCAACCCTTGGGGCATCTCTGAACACTTGACGATAAGAATGGGATTCGTTAAGAATTTGTGGTTGCATGGACAATTGGACCTTTCTCCCTACTCACATATGGTGATTTAAAGCTCCTACTCGTAGGGACAGATGATTTGAATTGAGTCGCCTATTGAGGATCATATTGAACATGTTCGACCAAGTTGGTTTGCTCCAAAATTCTATACATTTTCGTACACTCCAAGTCAAATACATTACAGTGACGTACTCAAACTTCTTCCAATTTTGAGTACCAGCGCAATATTCTTATTTCATGAACCGAAGTGACAGTTTCGTCTACCCTTGAAGGTATCTTCCATTGGGACGATCGTAAATCGAGCGTTGTACATCGATCTTTGTTTTTCAATATGGGAACCTACTTGGAATCGTACCTTCTCCGTGGAAGGTGGCTTTTGACTGGTGTTTGGTGACGACGAAGTTTACTTCTTGACCAATCGAATTAGTCTTTGACATAAGAATTCTCTTTGACCACGCTTCGCAGACTTTTGCGAGGTTAGTAAATGGATGAGTATACTTGGTGATCCTACTACAATGGTAAGCTTACATGTTGGGTACATGCGGACTTGGCTGTAAACTCACAACCAGACGTTAATTTAAGTCATTTTCGCGTTAATGGAATTCTGTTTGGGAAGTTGGACTAACCGATTAGAACTTGTACCCTATCAAAGGTGGACTCTAGCATGGAGAATCTTAATCACCGCTCGCACTTGTCGCTTGAAAATGTTATAGGCACATCGTTAATAGTATGTTAGAGGTGAATTTTGTTTCTCCTGATTAAGATATTAATCTTTACTCGGAAACGTTTTACCACACTTTGACCATGAGTCATAGGGTGTCGTTTGATCACTCTATTCCTTCTTTTGTAATTGCTTAAGCTCTCTCAGATTACCCCACCCATGTATACTATTTTTGGAGTGCCACTCGAGTTGTGAAGTGACGTTTCTATCCCTCAACGTGTCTCTCCCCTTTTGCTCAAACTTACTGGAAAACAAATCATGGAAGTTATTGGTATGTTTTGAATGACGATTTAGACACTTTTGCAATAGAGGTCATCACGTAAGGGTTTTTTTTGGTGTTATCACTCCATTCAATCCTTTCTGAGAGGTTACCAAGACACGGGTGCTGGTCGGTTAGGAGTCCTACACCAACTTAAACTCATAAGATATAAGGAACTTGCACAGTAATCGATACCTCCTTGTTGAGGTGAGAATTTAGGCTTGTCGACTGTCAAGAGAAATTAGAGGGACCATTAGTTCAAAATTTTTTACCTGAGGCATATGCATTACTTATTCTTCTCCTAAAGATCAAGTTGGATTAAATGTGCACTTAATGTCTTTCGTGTCCTTGTGTGGAACCATTAGACTAGAAGGACCCTTTAGCTATGTTAGCAATCCGAAGTACCCCTGGACACGTATGGGTTGAGTCTTCACTACCCTTTTGGCTAGACATTGATCGAGTTACTTATTACTATGCCCAACTTAGAATATTTCCTTAGTAGAAAACTGTACTAGTTGCTTTAAACCTCGAGGACGCCCGAGATTAGCTATCCTATTACGAGATTAGATACCTTAAACCAAAGTTTGGGAGAACCGTTACGAAGGTCGTTTTAGTTGATGGGTTGGTTTGGAACCCATCAGACCCTTAGGGTCAAGGATCACACTTGCTATAAGGAAGTTCAGGAGGAATCACTGACCCCTTGTCAAGTGGATTGTCGAGGTCATTAAACTAACTGAATCGAAACCAGTTACATTACGGGATAGTCGAAACATCAAAGTTCTTTTTGTACCTGACTTACTTGAATTGTTAGTGAAGGAAAAATCGACCGAATCGAGTGTATTTGGTGCCTCTCTAAACCGAGACTAACGTTGATTGAGAAATCCTTTTTGGACATTCAAGGAATTATTCAGGAAACATCTGATTTGATGTGTCATTTGAGGGAGACCTTGTGGATTACTTATTGTAAACGAAATGATGCACCGGTAGCTCAATGCATGAAAAATCAAGAAATCGTTGGAGGAACATTATTCTATTAGACCCTGTGAGGATGTTAAGTCTTAACCGCGATGGTAGTGGGCAATTTTCGAATGCCGTTGGGAATTGTATATCTCTATTCTACCTTGATCAAATTTCGGGGACAAAATTTTTTTAAGGGGAGTAGATTGATACATCTCGTCCTGGAAAATAGTAACAAAATAATGCAAATTACCTTTCTACCCCTACGAACATCGTTGGGCCTCGTTTCGTGTGGGTTGGACTTCTTAGTTGGTCCAATACATTTTTCATAGCTCAAGGTAACTCGGGCCAAAATTGGAATCCAAAACTTCTTTTAACCTCTTTTACTTTGGATACAAGCCCACATAGTGTCACCTAAATGGTTGGAATTTGGCTCAAGCCTTTCTATGTGTAGCATTTGATAATAAGAACAAAATAGCCCAAAACCTCATAAGACTATCTTGTGTATATAGCCCAAGCTTTGGCCCAAAACACTTGATCTGCATCTGCCCCAAATTAGATGTTAGACATTTGTCCATCTATGAAGCAATCAAACACACACTCCACTGGAAACTTACAACTTCCACTCACCCATGCTTGTGTTGAGGAAATTCGATCGTCCTCCATCGAAGTGCTTCGACCACCACGACTCAACCCTGACTCAAACTGTAGCCTAGGAAACTAGGAGTTTTCACCATTGCGGTCCAGGGGTGGTCGTTCAACTAGCATCTCAAAGAAAACAAACCCTATTCAGTCATCTGCTCGACATAATCCCACATCTCTTTTTTGATCTCTCACCCTCTCGAGCCTTGTCGAAAAATTCTCAAAACAAAGAAAACCAGAGTAGTAACTTCAGCCTCTTCTCTACATCTTCTATGGCTAGACTATGCCATCGAGCCTCAACCCATAATCTTCCTCTTAACGATATGAACTAAGAACCATCACCCAGACAACCAATGTTGGCGGTGAGGGGTTCGCTAGAGAAGACGAGACCAGGGAGGCACACCGATATTCCTCACGACGGGTCATCAAACAAATCAAGAATTGACGACGTCAATTATTTTCCCTCGACATTTCGAGACCATGGATGGTTTGAGGAGCTGCGAGGACCTAGAGTGTGAATTACAAACTCGAAATCGAACTAGACCCGAAGTCAACCCATATAGCTTAAGCTCGAATAAGAACTGGTGACAAAAGAAGTCGCCGAAGTTACAGGGTCGTGGCTTCCCAAGAGTTTTGTGATCGATACAGGTTGGACCAGTTAAAAGCTTAAGATGAGTTTGATTTGTTGGGTGATCCGACTCCTCGACTAGTATGAGTGGACCCTCTTCCCTATAAATTGTTTTATATTCTTTACTACGCTCATGTTTTACGATGTTTGCACATTTGATAATTGCTGAGAATGCATGACTTATCTTTTGATAATTATGGTATATGATTGTGGTGTATGTTTTGCTATGCTTATCTGGTTATGTCGACATGCAACAATATATTATGGTAAGTATGCATAGTGTATGTATTGTGTCACATGTTGCTTGCATATGAGCCCCCGGGGCATTGATAATATTGAGATAGTGATAGAACCCACTTAGGAGTCGTTGGTATCTAGTACCTGTATGTAGGCCACATACCAGCCCACCACGTGATCGTTAACCCGCGCTGCTCGCTATACTAGTTAAAAAGCGCCAGCCTTATCCTGGAGCTTTAGAAGACTAGAGATGATGGTGCATAGCTTTCAGTCCTTCACGTGGTTGAGGTACGCGAGCAAGATACCTACTTGTGTTACGAGTATGAGACTCGATACAACTCAAGAGCAATTTGATATGGGTTGATATTGTGACATACTTATGGTTTCTGCTTGACTTATCTGTGCATATTAGTTAAATTATTATATTATTATTTCTCGTTTTAAGTGCAAGTACGTTATAACTGTTTTGGTTTTATTCAAAAGAGAGGGGTTAAATATTATTTATTGAAAGTGGTTTTACACTGAAATAATAATTGGGGCCACTCACCTTTGTGTTTTAAACTCCTCAGGTTTCGGTGGCATGCAAGTACTTCGAGGAGATCGATTGCTGCCTTGACACTCACTCCCGGGCGTGGAGTGAAGCTAATGGTACAATCAAGTATTGGTAGGTAAGGTTTTCTTTGTTTGATCATCAATTCAATTCGTTCATGCTTTAGGCTTCCGCTGTTGGGTTAAATGTGATCACTCCCGGGCGAGGAGTGAAGCTGATGGTACAATCAGGTATTGGTAGGTAAGGTTTTCTTTGTTTGATCATCAATTCAATTCGTTCATGCTTTAGGCTTCCGCTGTTGGGTGAAATGTGATCAGTTTTCACTGGTTAGGTTTCATCCGACTCTCTAAATGCATCATTTTAACTCAAATGGTTTTCTTCATCTGGACATCTTCGTCCAGATTTCAGCCAACACACCTCGGCCTTCGTGCCATAAATGGGATTTTCTTGGTCGAGGTGTGTCAAATTGAGAGCAAATTGTTCACACCATAGAAGAGAAACCTTACATGCACATGTGACCGATCGTGGAAGAAGATCCTTGCGCGATCATGTATCTGATCAGTCAGGATAATGTTTGTGACCGGGCAAGAGCCAATTGAATGGATCGTGGAGGATGAACCTTATAACATCATGTGGTCGATCAGTGAGGTGGCTTCTGTGATAAATCGAGAGCTAATTATATGGATCGTGGATGAGGAACCTCACATGCTCATGTAGCGGATCGGCTATAATGGTATCCATAATTGATCAAATTCCAATTGTATGGATCGTTGATGACTGGACCCTTCCCAAATTTTTTCCTCCAAACCTGTGAAAAGACTTGCTCCTGTCTGACAACTTAAAATGATTCCTAAATTACGCTAATGCCTTGTAAATAGTTATGAGAGTTCTACCAGTAATCTAGCAGAATCTCCCTTTTAAAGTGGTCATACTATATTCCACCTATTAGACGAAAGATCCAAGCATCCAAATAGGCTAGACAAAGACCACATCCAACCAACTCAGATTATCCAAACCATCCCCATCATCCCAACCATGAAAATAATTTATAATCAAATCCCAAAAGATTAATAAGAGCAATTAAGGAAGTTAAATACAGAAAATCAGTAAGTCATATTCGATGATCTTAAGTAATGATGCAGTTGGAAAAAAGGATGCCTCCACCTCAACAAGTATCCTCGTCAACTCCAACGCCCTAGATGGGATATAAAATAAGGAAATGTATGAGTGAACAAAATAGCCTTTTAGAAATTTAATTTCCAAGGAAAACATACATTTCCCCCTCCATAAACAAAACTATCCATACATAATATAAAAATCACCTTTAAAAAGCATTACTTAGTAAAAATAATTCAAAAGACTTACCAAAAAATTCATTTTTAGTTTTAAAAGTGAGGACTTGGACACAAGATATTGTAAAAATATTTCACCATTCCTCAAACACAATCCTGATCGATCCAACAATGGGACAAGCTCTCTTAACCAGCATCGATAATACCTTGCGCAATGAATATAAATCCATATAGCATACGTAGAGAAATACCTGCAACGTCATGAGCATCGAAGATCTGGCAGAGAAATACCCTAAAACGCCAGCATGAGAGAAACCTCAAAGAATATGAGCTAAGAAATACCCCATATCATATACCCGAGAAATCCATGACACTCGAGGATAGTATACATAGTGAAAATAACCGTATCAAGTAAAATCCAAAATCGATTTTTGAAATCCTTACTTCCTAGCCTAAGCCAAAATCATAGGAAAACCGGGGTTGAAGCCCAAATTCGATAAAAACGAATTCCATAAAGTTGGACCTCAGCGCAAAACGCCATTTTCAATTTTTTATTGAAGATCTATGTCCAGAAATAAATTAATAGAATAATTATTCTACATAAACTAATAAAATAATTATGTCATGTGAGTTTTCAATGAGTCATGTGTATATTTCCCATGAGTCATTTATTCACTTTATTTATTAAGGAGTCAAATTTATTCATGGGGATGTCCATGAGTAGCCTATAAATACTCCCTCTCATTTGGAGTAGGGATCATCTAAGAATTATTCAATAAACAATTTTGTAGTGAAGTGTGTTTTTCCTAAACTATCTTCTTTTATCTCTTTGGTGGATTACATTGAGTGGTGAGTTGTTCAATTATTATCTCTAAGATGGATTTTTTAGAATGGTGAGTTTCCTATCCAAAAGTTTTTACTTGTGTTATATCCTAAAATCTCTCTTAGTCCCCTGTCATTTTGGTATCAGAGCTTGTCGGTCATGGCTAGACGTCGTGGTCGTCATCACCCTCGAACTGATGATGGTTTTGAAGAGTGTAAGTGTGACGACCCGGAAATTCGGAAAAGATAAATTTGAGAAATCGAAATGGAAATGACGTTTTTACCTTTGGTTTCAAGGGTCAAACATTGACTTTTTGCTCGGGACACTTTTTGGACTTTTCGTAAGGAAAATTGTGTAGGTCTCGAGATACTGAGTCCGTAGATAGGCGGCACGTCGAAATCGGAGTTCGGATGTGAGAGTTACGGGTCTAAAATGGACAAGGGCATTTTGGTAATTATGCAAGAAAGGGCAAAATGGTCATTTGGCAGGTTTTGATGAATCATCATGCTTTGTGATATTGTGACACATGTCACCACATTTGATGGATTGCTGGCCTGTACGTGGCAAAAATCTGTGATGTGTGTGTTATGATCAACTTGAACAAAACTCAAACTGTGTGTTTGTTTCATAAACAACAAAACCAATCGATCGATCACGACACCAATCCTTGAGAGATGACAGAGAAAAACAACAGAGAACAGAGGGGTTGAGAAGGAATTAAAGGAGAAAAACTGAGGAGGAAACATGGAAAGAAAACCCGAAACACAACCCACCAAATTCGAAGAACTTGAAGAATTCGAATTTGGAATTTTGGAGCGTGATTGATGGAACCGAGCTTAGTTTGAGCTTCCTGGGATCCTTGTGAATTAAAACATCACAAAAATGGAGACTAATTTCCCAAGATTGAACCCAGAACGACTCGTGACCCATTCGAATTTTCGAGCTTGTGTTGACGGGTTTAAGGTACAATTTCATGTAATTAAGGTTACAGATCTTCAATTGGCATTGATTAGATGCTAATAGATATCTTAAATGTTGGAATCGATGCAGAATTGAACGAGAATAAACCAGAATGAACACGTGGAGTCAAATGGACCCGTTTTACAGAAAACGGGTGGAGACGATGAACAGTGCAAGTCATTGAAGCAGGCGCGTGACTTTCACGCGCAGCCACTTGCGGCGGCACGTGGGCCCTATTTTTGAGGTATGGTCAACATATGATTTGATCATTTCGATGTAACGAATATTTTGGTACAGGTTTCAAGTCGACTAGATACTGTTTCGATATAGTTTTGTGTATCCGAAGTGTTATGTTGCGATTTTAATACGTATTTGAATTCCGGAAAATTTGGGAACTTTAATGTGAGCTTATTTGGGGTATTAGTGACCCTTGATAGTGATTTTTGACAAGATTCGTGATTCCTAGAATTTACGAAAAAATGCGCAGCTCGAAATTGAGCAGCTTGGATGGTGTGTGAGTGGATGTTTGCTTTATAAACTGATATGCATGCATAGTTAAATTTTTTACATGATTGATTGCATGAGTTGAGTTGCAATGATTGCATGATGATTTGATATCATTATTTGGTTAATTTTATGGAGTATTTAATCAGTTTTCAGGCACATTTTACGAGGATGGTTAAAATGATGTTTTGGGCATAGGCTCGGGGTTTAAAAGTGGTTTTGACTTGATTTTAAGTCAAATTTTGGTTGAAACTAATGATTTGGACGTAGGCCCGATTTGATGATGATAATTAGCTTGGGATTGGAGTCAAACGTGTGTTTTCTTTGATGATGTGATGGTATGTACTGTGCTGTGATTGTGGACACTAGTACGTGTCCGGACGATGCGAGTGCAGTTCTTGGACGTGCCTCGGATGTTGCGGTGGTGTAGTTCCCGAGTACATATATGTTCAGATGTGCGTGTGCAGTTCCCAGACACGGTTCGAATGTTGCATGAGTACAGTTCCCAAACATGACTCGGATGTTGCGTGAGTGCAGTTCTCGAGTGGGCCTACGAGTAGTGTCGTTGTGATGGGATGATTAACTGTGCACTTGTGAGTAGTTCTGTTTGATTATTGTGCTTGATATTTGGGTACTGGTGACTAGTACTATTGTCGATAGTCTTTTGTGACTGGTTTGATGGTTTTCATGTTATTTGGCTTAATAGCCGATTGTTCGTATGTTTTACTTTATGCATGCATGTTTTATAACTGGAAGGTAAAGTGATTAGTTTTGAAATGTATTTTCAAACGATATTATTTTTGTCCACTCACACCGTTTATGTTTTTTATGACCCTACAGGTCATGGCACGAAGTTCGGGGATGATCGAGAGGCGGAGGCATGAGCGGAAATCAATACAATCATCCATTGTCTGACAGGTGCTGAGGGTGTTTTTGGAACTTCAGTTGACTCAGTTGACTTGTCAAACGAGAGCAGGGCCGAGCGCAGTTATCAAAGTCCATTTGGGACGAGTCCTGTCACTAAATGTGATCTTCGTGACAAAGAGATGGATGATCACAGGATACACGTGCATCAACTCCAGCAGTGTCTTGAGCGCTACAAACCTTTGGAATATGATGATTTTCATCATAATTCAGAGGATGAATATGAATGTTTATCCAACAAGATATATATCAAAGGAAAGGTCTCTAGGTCTACTTTCCAATGGAACAAAGGGCATACCAATTCAAGTTTTGTGCAAATAGATATCAACAAAACATTACATAGTGTAACGACCCATCCCGGGAGTCGGGATTAGTGAAGTGATTAGTGAGGGATTAGTGAGGTAAATCGGTGTTAGGTTGGGTACTTTTGGACTTTGGTATAGAATGACGATTTTACCCCTCGTTTGGACAAAAATATTTACTATTATTTCGGGTGGTCAATTGGACATTGACCGATGACCGTGACGTAGTTCGGGACGTCACGAGTCCGTAGACAGGTGGCACGCCCGATTCCGACATCCGAGGAGGAAGTTATGATGTTCGGAAGGTTGAGGGCATTACCGTAATTTGGTTAAAATAGGGGGAAAAAGTTGATTTTTCGCACGACAAGGTTTTTACACGTAGACCGAGGACCGTTAGGTAGATCTCGTCATCCTGAGTTCAACGACAGGCGGCATGCGTTCATCGGACGTAGGACAAGTGAGATACGGGTCTAAAACAGTTAAGGGTAGAATCGTAATTTGGACATTAGGGGCATTTTGGTCTTTTGTGCCTTGGGAATTGGGCCAATCTGATAAGGCCAAGTGTACATGAGTAATTCGATATTTTGGAATTGGGACCACAGGAGTTGGACATGTGGCAGAGGTCTAGTGGGTTCTAGGATTTTGCACGGTTCAATTAAAAGGGGTTGCTGTTTGTTTGAGTCGTGCTTGAGAGGGGAAAACAGAGACTGGGATGTAGAGGAAAATTGATCGATTGCCGTGTGTGTTTGTGTGTTTTGGTGATCGAGTGAGTGAGGAGACGTGAAAGTTAGAGAGTAAGTTGTGAGGAAGATTGTGGGAGGAAAACTGGTGGGTGTGAGGGGTGAGTTCTCAGGAAAATAGAGATGTGTCGAGGGAGTTTGGTGGTGGTGCTGCCGTGCTTTGTTTACTCGTGGCTGCTGGTAGTGTTCAGTGACCGTAGAGGGGCTTTAGGGACCCAGTGGACACAGCGGAGCTCACGGTGGAGAGCAAGACGCAGGTAATTCCTTAGTTCCCTTCGTATGCTCTGTTTTGCCGTAAATTTCAAAGTTAAAGTCGTGAAGTTAGGGGCTGAGTCAACATGTTCTGTAGGTTCTATTGAGTTCAGTAGGTCCCTAGGAACCTGTAGAAGTCGAAGCCGTGATAGGGGATTTCACGGGTGGCCGGGAACTGAAACAGGGGTCTTTGTTTGGTTACGGGTTCGAGTTTGGGATGACGGGTTAAAGACGGTATTGTCGTGTTTTGAGTAAGGGATTGAGTTGCTTAGGGTAGGACGAAGCTAGGGGAGTTGAAAGGAAGGAAAACGGTTGCAGGAAGGCGGAGAACCGGTCACACCGGTTCAGACCGGTCTGACCATCGAGGAAGATGATGAACAGTGACTGTGTGCAGGCGCGTGAGGCCCACGCGCAGCCACTTTGGGCGGCGTGTGGGGGCGCGTGGGGCGTTTTCCGGGGAAGTGTCCAACTAGGTTTTTGGTCTAATCGTTGTAACGAATCTTTTGGGACTAGTTTCGGGATGATCGGACGTTGTTTCGGGTTAGTTCTCCGAGGTGGAAGGTTTAGGGCTTCGTTTCGTTACGCTTAGGTTTTGGGAAATTTGTGGGGACTTAGGAGAACCTTCGTTGACGTGTTAGTGATGAGTTTTGGTGACATTGGACAGGTCGGGATTTGCCTGAGACGGCCGAGGATCGCACAGGACGTGATTGACGCGCACGGAAGTTGTGAGTGGACTGTTTGTTTTCTAACCGAGCATGCATAACTGTTTTACTTATTTAATTATGTTTCGATCCTGCTTTTGTGCTTTCGATATATGATTTCATGAATTATGTTTCTATATTATGTTTTACTTAATTATGCTTTATATAACTGTTTTACTTATCGAATTTGCACGTACTTCGAGAATAATGGTTTCTGTGATGCTTTTGAGTATGGTTTCGGATGAACGATTGGGGATTTGATTTGAGGTTGGAAATGAAAATCGGGAGGAAGTCCCCTTTTAAGCAAAAGTGATTTCGTTTTTTGAAGCTTTCCGGTTTGGTTTTGGTTTTCGGATTTTGATGGATTTTCTTATATGTGAAAAACGGTTTTGAGTTTAAAGACTCGGAAAACCCACTGGATCTGGTTTTGAGTTTAAAGACTCGGATTGATTTACGGGGGGAGGGCCCTGGACTGATGTGGTTGAGTTTAAAGACTCGGTATATGTTTTTAGTTTAAAGACTCGGATGTTATACCCCCCGAGGCCTGTGATTGTGTTTTGAGTTTAAAGACTCGTTGATATCCCGGGAAGGCCTGGTTACTGTGCATTGTGTTTTGAGTTTAAAGACTCGGGCGCACCTGAGATCCAGTAAACTTGTATGATCGATGTTTTCACTGATTTTTATTGGTTTTTCAAATGTTTTGGGCTGTGACCCGAATAACTTGGTTTCTATGGCTTTAAGGCCGAGGGCCTGAACTTTGGTTTTGATTTCTGATGATCTCTGCACGTTATTTCCTTTCGTACTACTGTTATTTTAAGTTACTTGGTTATGCATGCATGTTTTCAAAACGGAGGGTGTAACCCTGTTTTCTTTATAGAACTGCTTTTATAACTCTTACTTATTTTTAGTCCACTCACATTTTTAATGTTTTCAACACCCTCCAGGTCGTGGTGCAAGCGTTGGGGCTACCGTTGAGGCAGAAGTCGAGGCATAAAGTCATCCGTTGTGCGCTTAGTTTACAGTAGGGCTTGTTTTGTTTTCGTACTGTTACTATGCTCTATAAACGATTTAACTTTTCTCCCTTGTCTGGAAATGTAAATTCGCGGTTTTAGTGAGATTGTTTTGGTCTTTCGGGTTCGGTTGTCAGACGGGAGCAGGGTTCACCTCGGTTATCGGGGTGATAATCGGGATGAGCCCTGTCACATAGTGCTCAAATTGTGTCACTAATAAAAGCAGATGTTCTTGATTTACCACCAAAGTTTGATGCTTTTTGTGAAGAGGAATGTGATATTTGTTTGGGTGCAAGAACTAAAAATTTTGAGGTTGATTCGATTCACATAGCTAATGAAGAAACAAGAGTGGATGGACTGAAGCAAAGCTTTGAGATTTAGCTACATTGACAAAAATTCTATAAGTTGTGAAGTTGAGATTGATCAAGATCTTGAAGGAGTGATTGTAAATGAGAAAACTATTTATGAGATTGTTACTAATATTAAGTATGTTGATTTTGTTGGTGCCAATCTTTTTAGTATGCAAATGTTGAAGAACTTGGTGGATGTAGTTAATGAATTGAAAATTGGTGAGAAGAAATTCTTTAACACAAAATCTTTCAATATAAAAGAGTTATGTACTTTTACGGGAAGAAAATATTCCAAATATCTTTATGTTTGTGAAGGCAAAGTGATAAAAAAAAATTTGTTTTCTTCAATGAAGAAAATGCATACAAGATTGAGCCCCGAGGAGACTATGGCGTGCTGCCTTCAACGTTGCAGATTACTCTCTGTATCATAGTGAAGTAAACGATGGGAACTCGAGGAGGAGTTGTCATGCAGTAGAAACATTTGATACCAATTTCTGAATAGAGAATTAATTTCTAGGGCACATGATTAAATCATCTAAAGCACATGGTTAATTAATTAATCCCTGGTTACTTGATGCATTGATCTTATTGATTCTAGTGTAGAACTAAGTGTTTTCAAATTCAAAAATAATTATGTCATGTATGTTTTCAATAAGTCATGTGTATGTTTCTCATGAGTCATGGATATGTTTCTCATGAGTCATTCATACACTTTATTTATTAAGGAGTCAAACTTATTCGTGGGGATGTCCACAAGTAGCCAGTAAATACTCCCACTCATTTGGAGTAAGGATTATTTGATAAACAATTTCTTAGTGAAGAGTATTTTTCCTAACTTTCTCTTATCTTTTTGGTGAATTTCATTAAGTAGCAAGTTGTTTAACTCTTTTCACTAGGGTAGATTCTTTAGAGTCACAAGTTTCCTATTCAAGAGTGTTCATTTGTGTTATCTCCTAAAAATCTTCATTAATCCCGTGCCATTTTTGGTACCTATGGATGTGGAGAAATAGAAGTATTTTTTAGCAGAGCTTCTCCTTTCTTGCGAGGGCCTTACCAAACTGTGATGAAGTCTGCTGTGGAGTGGTTGAAGCTAACAAGCGTGTGTCCCCGCATGGCCAGCGGCGTTCCCTGGTGATTGCTTGGAACCGATTGGTAATGGGCACTGTCAAGCTAAATACGGATGGGGAAAGGAGAGGATCTGACAGGAGCATCGCAGCTGGAGGAGCCATAAGAGAGCATACTGGATTGTGGATTAAGGGGTTCTCGATGAATTTGGGCTGTGGTCAAGTGGTTGAAGCAGAGTTATAGGGCCTGTTCTATGGTCTGCAGTTGGCGTGGAACATGGGTTGTCGTAATGTTGCCGCTGAGTCTGATTTGGCTGTGGTGGTGCAACTTGTCAACTCAGTTGTAGGTACGAATCATCCCTTGGCTACGTTAATTAATGGGGTGGTGAGTATCTTGCTAGGGATTGCTCCTGCCGGGTAAGTCATGTGTTTCGTGAGGGCAATATGGTTGCCAATATGTTGGCTAGCTACGGGTTGGATAATGGTGCTGGGCTTCGGGTTTATGAGGTTCCTCGTGCCGATGCCGATCATGCCGTTAGCTGTTGGTTGAGGGAATCTCCCGTTTAGTGATGGTTCCTGTTTTGTTCTCTTTTAGTGCGTCAGTTATGGGTCCTGTTTGTTCTCTCTTCACCCAAAAAGGTAGAGTAACTAGCATATTGTTTTGGGATATTTTATTTAGTTTGAAGAAGACTGCATTGAAATTTAAAACAACAAAGAGGCATAAGCACAAACAATGTGGCTACTTCACTGAGTGCGGTACAAGGAATTAACAATAAATAGGGCGAAAAGGGAAAGGAAAAAAAGTTATTTTCTTTCTCTTTTGGTGTAGAACTTTAAGAAAGAAACGAGTATCATTAAACCGGAAGACCATGGAACAGAAACTGAACTCTTAAGAATACATCAGCTTTCACAAGTCCTAATCCACTAAGCCAAACTCCTTCCCCTACCCGAATGGAAAACACAATGAACAATGTCGTTGTGTCATCTATTCCTTCTTCCGAGAATCTTTGAGCTGTCCTCTCTTTTGAATTCCCAGGCAAAAACGCAGTCGCCATGCATCAACAACGGACTCTGGCAATGAGGATGCTAAAGCCCAAAGAAGTGTATGTGGCCAGTAAGGGGTGCAACGGGGTTCGTACCCTATCCAGCGCAGAGCTGCCCGGGCATAGCCATCAGTTGATGGTACGAAGAAGGAAGATCTCCTGATAGATGCCATCTTTGTTGCCACATACAATGGAACCTGCAAACAGAAACTCTTTAGTCGATAATATAAACAATTCAAATGTAAGTAAACATGAACGATAATCCCTTGCGGCCAAAGTCCAGTGCACAGCAGAAATAGTTAACCTCCATTTCCGAAACCTAGGCAAGGTCCTTCCTCTCGGTCAGGGATTATAAATGACCATGTAGGAAGCATGACAAGCACCATCATATCAACATGAACTGCCTCAAAATTTGGAGGTTATTTTTTTATCAATTATCATACTCAACCAACTGACATCCACTTTGACTGCCTTTCACATATGTCTTCGATTTGCAGTGCCTATCCTAATTTGTGTTGACATGCGTTTTACATGTCTTCGATTTGCAGTTTGCCTATCCTAAATTGTGTTGGCATCCGTTTTTCATTGCTTATAAGTCTCCATGAGTACTTTTTTTCAACAGAACATACATCTACACACCAGTTATCAAAGGCTTATGAAAAAGAGAGCCAAAGAACACTACAAAATTTCTGACATCGACAGGTAAATTGTGAAGTGCAAAAAGGAATAGAAAAGAAATCTAAGCGCAGAGAATTTCTATCTAATATATGGCAAGCGAGTAACTACGGTTCGGAAATGATTGATGATTTCATCGCATAAAGACACCCCAATTTTTGCACAGCCATACTTTTCAAGCTGCAAAATCACAGCCACTCGATTGCAACACAAGACACAAAACTGCACTTCTTCTAAAGATTAATATATCCACTTTCAATTAATCGAGCTTCAATTATTTACTGTTACCTACTATTAAGCTCGTTCATTCACTGTTATTTTATTTTAGCCAACGAATCATTAATCAACGTCTTAAAAAACTTTGACGATATCATCCTTCCATTGACAAGTAGAAGGATTGCAGTAACAATACCTGACACTGCACATCAATCCCCTTTTTCTTGTATTCAACATAGAGGCACCTGGAAAACTGATCAATATACCTGAAAAAATTAAAAAATAAATAAAAAATAAAAAATAAATCGTTTATGCAGAAAAAAACCAAGGACCTTGTACTTCAGCACTCTAAAATGAACAATCAAAAGAAAGGGAACCAAAAGCGGGTGAAAGTAAAACCCAAGTAGATATTAGAGTGCAAATACTTACGCTTTTGTAGCTGCATAAACTGCATAGAGAGGATCCGAGGGGATGACAATAGCAGCACCAGATCCAATGTTGACTATGGCACCTCTCTTCCTCTTTACCATCCCTGGCAAAACGGCTTGAGTAACTTTTGTAGTGCCTTCAACATTGACCTTTATCAAGTTCCTCAACAGCTCCTCGTCCACTTCGTGAAAGAATCGAGCATAAGGGTACGAAATCCCCACGTTGTTAATCAAAATGCCCACATCCAATTCCTCAATCGTCTCGCGGATGCGCTTAACACCGTCGTCAAGGTCGCCGGTGAAATCGACCACGACGGTCTTGATCTGGGTTTTGCTGTATTTGGCCAGGATCCCATCGGAGACGTCCTCGAGCTTGTCTGGGTTGCGAGCCACCAAGACAAGATTGAGCCCTTTGCGAGCCAATTGAAAGGCGAAGGCTTTGCCAATGCCGTCAGTGGGTCCAGTGACGACCGCCCAAGATCCGTACTTTTTGAGATTCTTGGCCGGTCTGAGGAAATTGACGTAGGCCCATTGGAGGAAAAGCAGAGAGAATTTGAGAAGAGAGAGAGAACCCACAGTGAAAAGCGCAAGAATCCAGAAAGGTTGAGTCTTGAGATGCTCAACTAGACAAAACCTCATACTGGTTTAGAAAGGTTTCTCTGTGGATCTGGAACGATAATGGTGAACCAAGTAGTTGGTTTTGAAATTAGAGGTTGGGGGGTGTGAGGATTAAATTGAGGAAGAAGAGAGGGAGTGGGGTGAAGTAGGAAATGAACGATCGAATTAATTAAAATTTATAGAAGCGTCCGGAATTTTTTTTAAAAGAAACAGAAGTTTGAAGAAGTAGATGAGCGGAAAACCACCACATTTAACTAACTCAGTTGGCACCTGCAGGGGTTGGCAGGATTGGCAATTGGCAAGATCTTGCCTTGGTTGGAATCCCTGAGTCTCAACAATTTCAATAAATCTGCTACAGGGAGGTTGTTGAGTGTCTTGTGCTAGTAAAACCCTGGGCCTCGTAGGATATGTTTAAATCCATTGATGGGGTGCAAGACTCATATGTTAGTTGGGTTCTTACAAGTCTCATACGTTTCATAATGTTCTTGAATTGGGTGGGCTGTCTCCCTCCTCTCCAAATACCTTTCGTCAAAAAACTATAAGGGTGTGTATTCAATTTTGGTTTTTAAATGATTTTACAGGGTTTTCAAATTCAGACGTATTTAATTAGGATTTTAATAGATTTTATACAAATCAAGGTGTATTCAATCTATCTTTTAATAGATTATTTTAAAATTCTTTAAAATCTAGGTGTATTCAATTAAGATTGTAAAATACAATTTACAAATATAGGTGTATTCAAAAGTTGGATGATTTCATATGATTTTTTAAATGGGTGGATTTTGATAGATTTGCTAATGAAAAATACACATATTACTCCACCATCAAAATCATCACACCTCACCTAATATTTCATTGGATTTGAAAAAAAAAAAAATTCTTTCTTCTCAAAACATTTTTACGTTGTCCCTCTTCCTCATCCTAACTAAAGCGGCACCACCACCACTCTCAGTAATAGAACCAACACCACCACCACTGTCATTTTTTTTATGGAAACAGTTATTCAAAAGAGAAGACAACATAACAAGATATATTAATAACAGATATTACATGGAACAAGGCCAAATCCCCATATGGAAATACAAAACCATAAAGAGTCAACTAACAATCCAAGTTTGACTTATAACAAGCTCACGCTTCATTCTTACCCCTCTTTCTGTTTTTTCCTCCCTTTCCCTTGCTAATGAAAAATATACATATTACTCCACCATCAAAATCATCACACCTCACCTAATATTTCATTGGATTTGAAAAGGAAAAAAAAATCTTCCTTCTCAAAACATTTTTACATTGTCCCCCTTCCTCATCCTAACTAAAGCGGCACCACCACCACTCTCACTAATAGAATCAACACCACCACCACTGTCATTTTTTTTTATGGAAACAGTTATTCAAAAGAGAAGACAACATAACAAGATATATTAATAACAGATGTTACATGGAACAAGACCAAATCCCCATCTGGAAATACAAAACCACAAAGAGCCAACTAACAATCCAAGTTTGACTTATAACAAGCTCACGCTTCATTCTTACCCATCTTTCTGTTCTTTCCTCCCTTTCACTTGGTTTATTGGATTGAACATTCTATTTGTAGTTACTTTCCTAATTTTTAATAACTTTGACTGGTTACTTTAATGTATTTTGGTTTTTGTTTTTGTTATTTTTTAATGATAATTACGATGATTAACGTTTTATTAAGCTAATTTCGTTTGGAAGAGTGTGACTACGGTCTTGTTTTATTGTTTTGGTACGAAATTTTGTCTATTGAAAGAAGTCATGTATGATACTTTGTAGTATGTGACTGTCATCACCGAATGGTAATGGGGAGAGGAGAAATGGGGAATGTGCACATCTGGTCCTGTTGGACATGGTTTATATTTATAAATCCATAGAAACACTTCAAAATCTATATAAATTTATTACAAAATCTATTAAAATTTGAAATGATTTGAGTGAAATCATATAAAATAAGGTGAAATTATATAAAATCCATTATAATTCTAAATCATTTAAAATTTATTAAAACCCATTAAAATCGCAATCGAATACACTCCCCTAACTCAGTTGGTGGGGCGAGAAGAAATAAGACAACAACAACAACATTCTCTACATACTTACTGTTCATGAACAGTGCAATTCTGAAAATACCCTTGAAATCTATTATTCTCCTAGTGATATTTGGTATTTGATATTTGCTACAGTGATTGGACGATTTTGTTCTCAAACTTTTCACCAATAGATATTGCCCTTTGATATTTCCATGTTCATCGTTATTGACTTCAAGAATTAAAATCCCTAATTTCTCTCTCTGCCTCTGGGTTATCAATTTCGATTCATGGAGATGCCTTCTTCAGCCTCTTTCTCTCCGTGTATTTTGCTTCGTTCTTGCGCTCTCTGCCTTCAATCAGCGACCATGTTACATGTTTCATCATCGACCATCTTCAATCCCAATCCTCTTGCATTGCAAATTGCTATTTTCTACTTCACTGCAAATTCCTTAACCCGAAAACCCCAAATTCAATTACTTTACCGATTCATAATTCTTCATGTATATTTACTCAATTATTTTGTAGGTACACTTTATTTACGAATATGTTTCCATTGTTGTTAAGAGGAATGCTTCCATTGGTGAAGGTAGAGGAGATATCTCAAATGATTGACTCTGAGAAGTTGATAGTTGAGAACTTTGTCCAGTTTTCTAGGCAATTGGCAGCCACTTCTTATAGCACCAACGCCACATTTGAAGCTCAGAGCCCCAAGCTCCTCTAGGTTTGGTTAATGAACTCACTCCCTTTTGCTTTGCTTTCAACATGATTTTTCATTTAATTTAATTTACAGTTGGAATCAGATCAGGGTAGTCTTAGGTTAAGTTTTCTTCTTCAAATTAGGCTCATCTCGACCTTTTTGTTTGTAGGTCAGATTTGGGCAACTTTCTTTCAATTAATTCTTGATTTATTTTTGTTATTGAGGTGGTGGATTTTCAGGGCTAATTTTAAAAAATTTCACGTTGGTTTTTTGGCAGAAATCATTAAGAAATTGTTGGGTTTCCATCAAATTTCTAGGTTTCAATTGTTGCTGCCCTCAATCATCACAGTGTTTAGAGCATTTTCTATTTAGAATTTCTCGATGATGTTGCTTACAAATTTTTGAAACTTTGGCTGATGGTTTTATGCTCAGTAATGAACATTCTCTAACTACGATCATGTTCTTGGTCATTAGTAATCATTAGTAACGAACATTCTGTTTAAAATTTCTTGATGATATTGATTACAAATGATGGTTTCATGCTCAGTAATGAACATTCTGAAGTTTTCAGGTTCAAATTTTTCGTTTGCTTCTGCAAATAGTTGATGTTGGTTACAACATAATTTATTTTCGGATAATTTATTTGTTTTCAAATTTTGATGATCACTTTGTCGCTATTTGAATGCTTGATGGTTTGTGAGTTAGATAAGTCATGGCCTAATTTCATTTAAGTAATTTATTTTCCAATTGATTTCACTGGCTGCGAAACAAAACAATGATGGGAAAGTTCAAGACATTGAAACACTTTGTCCAAAATTTGAGGTAATTTCTGTTTAAAATTTTAATTAATTTATTTGAATTTGTTTTCTACTCTTTTGTTCATCAGTTTTTTTATTCATATTATTTTTGTTAGATTTTACTCATAATATGATTTGGCTCATTAATTTGACAAAGTAGAGATTTAAATGAAATTTTGAGTTTTGGTCAATAGTAGAGATTGTAAGGTATGAATATTTTGTATATTCTTAAATTAAATAAAGTGTACAGAAGTGGCTACATATATAACCTCTAGAAAAGTTTAGCTAGGTATGTACCTCATTTGTTTTCTTACTAAACCCTAATAATTGCTTGATTTCAAAGTGTGGGTTTCTTTAGAAGCATGTAATGTTCGCAGATGTCATGCTTTGTTCTCATATTTGTTTTTTCGTTATCTTCTTCTTTGTTTGCGAACACAGTCCACAATCGTCTTCAGCAAACTTGATCCATCTCCTTCATCTTCGCTGAGTAAGGTGCTAAAAATTGTTATAGCTAAACTCTCAAGATTTTCATGGCTTCAGCCTTTCACTTCCCAGACTTATTGAAGCCAATCGTTCAAGACATGGTGCTTCAAGACCAAGGCTGAATTCCTTCAACGCACAAATAAGGTATGTCTCCGTTTGCTTCTTTCTTCGTTTTCTCATCGCCCTTATTCTTCTTCTTCTTCTTCTTCGCCTTCGTTCTCTTATCGTCAACGCAAATAAGCTCGAAGACTTCTTCTTCTTCTTCTTCCGAAATGATTATTATTCTATCTGGTCTTCTTCCGAACCCACAGTTGGAAACCTCAGAGCTTTCTATCAGGTTCTTCCTAACTAACTGTCACGATCTGTTCTTGAATTTCTATTATTGCTTTTCCAGCCTGAATTATGTGGCAACGGTTTGGATGATCCCCTTTGGACGGCATATTTTATATGTCTCTACATTCTCTAGCACTCAGTGTATCCAATTAATTAGGAGTTGGGCGTCCAGAAACTGCATGTTTAGCTGTATGTGCTATGCTTATAATAACGAACTGGAAGTGGTCAGTTATCTGGCAACCATGATGACGATAATTGCATTGTTGCACTTCTTAGAAGCCCTCCAGTGTGTTCTTTCAGGCCATTTTATCTTTTGAACACAAAATATTCATTTCATGCAATGCAATTAGTATATATTAATGTGCTTTAACATTTTCAGGCAATGCAATTGATGGGGTGTTTTTTATTTGTGCATCAATGTTTTATTAGATTCAAGTGGAGCAAACACGCATCAGGTGTCTTTATTGAATTTTTCCTATTTGTCTTTCTCTGCTTATCTTTATCTCTCTTTTTTTGTCGTTGTATTCCCCAATGTTAAATTTTGTATTGAATTTCAAAGGTTGAATTGTATTTCTCTCATATGATCCTTACAATTTGTACAACTATATATAGGCTTAGGGAAGCTAATTAACAACTCCTTGAATTAAGGGAATTGACAACAATTCCTTGAATTAAGGAACAACTCCCTTGAATTAAGGGAGATGACAACAACTCCTTGAATTAAGGGAGTTAACAACAACTCCTTGAATTAAGGGAGGTGACAACAACTCCTTGAATTAAGGGTTCCAATACTCCTTGAATTAAGGGTTCCAATACTCCCCCTCAAGCTGGATCCAGAAGGTTGATGGATCCAAGCTTGGACAGAAGTCGTTGAAACTGATGAGAAGCTAAGGGCTTTGTGAAAATGTTAGCCAGTTGGTCGGAACTTCTTGTGTAGTGTGTCTGAATTACTTGCGACTGCACCTGTTCACGAACGTAATGACAGTCAACCTCAATATGTTTCGTTCGCTCGTGAAACACGGGGTTGAATGCTATATGCATGGCAGCCTGGTTGTCACAAAATAGGGACATAGGAATGGTTGCAGGAAACCCTAAATCACACAGAAGACCCTTGAGCCAGATCAACTCACACATTGTTGAAGCCATTGCACGGTACTTAGCTTCGGCAATGGATCTGGCGATGACAGTTTGCTTCTTACTTTTCCAGGTGACCAAGTTTCCACCAACAAAGGTGCAGTAACCACTTGTGGACTTTTGATTGATAACATTTCCTGCCCAATCTGCATCGCAGTACCCCATGATGTGATTGTGGTCGTTCTTCATCATGGGAATGCTACGACCAACAGACCCTTTTAAGTAACGTAAGATCCTTTTTACAAGGTTCAGATGCTCGATGATGGGAGAATGCATGAATTTACTGGAAATACTCACTGAATATGAGATGTCTGGTCTGGTGATCGTTAGGTAGATCAATTTACCAACAAGCCTCTGATAGGAGCTGATATCCGAGAGTGGAGTGCCTCCCAAGTCAAGTTTGAGCTTGCTATCGAGAGGAGTAAGGACAGGCTTAGCATCACTCATATTAGCATCATAGAAGAGGTCCATGACGTATTTCCATTGATTAAGAAATAAACCCTTATGAGAAGATGTCATTTCGATCCCAAGAAAATACTTTAACACCCCAAGGTCTTTAATCGAAAATCTTTGTTGAAGTGACTGTTTGAGTTTGGAGATCTCTGCAGCATTATCACCTGTAATTATTAAGTCATCCACATATATCAGCACAACTAATTTCCCACCAGCTCCAGTACGAACGAATAATGATGAATCGACACCACTCCTTTTGAAACCAACACTATGAAGATCTGAACTTAGTTTAGCATACCAAGCACGAGGCGATTGCTTCAGTCCATAAATTGACTTATGTAACTTACACACCAAATCAAGGTCTTGGCTTTGAGGATGTCCAGGAGGCAAGCGCATGTAGACTTCTTCAAGATCACCATGTAGAAAGGCGTTCTTCACGTCCATTTGGTACAGGGACCAACCCTTATTGACAGCCACAGACAATAAAACCCTAACTGAGTTCATTTTTGAAACATGAGCAAATGTTTCTTTGTAGTCCACCTCAAATGTTTGAGTGAATCCGCGAGCCACTAGCCTGGCTTTATGCCTCTCAATTGAACCATCTGAATTAAACTTGATCTTATAGATCCATTTGCAACCCACCGCCTTTTTTCCTTTTGGAAGTTTGGTGATGCTCCAGGTGTTGTGTTGGTCTAGAGCTTTGAGTTCATCTTGCATTGCTTTTTGCCACACAACATGGTTATTAGCCTCATGGAAGTTTTGGGGCTCACTGTAACTGGAGATGGTGTTGAGGAAGGCAGCATGAGATGGAGTCACCTTTTGATACGACACATAATTTGATATTGGATGCCTCGGTTTATATGTTTCAAAATCTTGAAACCTTGTGGGAGGCTGCCTATCACGTTGAGGATTGCGTCGAGGTTTTGGGAGAGTTGGCTCACTCTCGTTTAAATTATCAGCCACACTTTGAAGGTTTTCTTGGTTGCCGCTGCCATCATCATGTATAGAACCATCAGGATGAGTGCCTTCATGATTATCTTCATTGAGAGAAGCATCAGTGTTGGCATGATTGAGCTCTCGTTGTTGCGGACCCTCGGGTTCAATTCTTGGTAATGGGAACAAGTCCAAGTTGCCATCCCCTTGATCTGTGAATTGGCTTGTCTTGCCAAAAAAAGGGTTAGTCTCATGAAATCGAACATCTTTAGACACAATCAATCTCCTTAGTTGGGAATTATAACACTTATACCCCTTTTGAGTAGAGGAGTAACCAAGGAAGATGCATTTAGTAGCTCTAGAATCTAATTTATCTCGGTGATGAGATTGAACATGAACAAAACAGATGCAACCAAACACTCTAAGATGTGAGAGATCAATTTTCCTTCCTTTCATGACCTCTAGGGGAGACTTGAATTCCAAGACTCGGCTAGGTAACCTATTGATGATATAAGCAGCTGTCATAACACCTTGGGACCAAAATCTCTTTTGGTACATTCATTTGCAGCATTAATGCTCTTGTTTTCTCAAGTAGGTCACGGTTTTTACGTTCGGCTACCCCATTTTGTTGAGGGGTTCCAACGCAACTTGTTTGATGCATGATGCCATGAGTGCTCAAATATTGTTTCATGATATGGTACATGTATTCAGTGCCATTGTCAGATCGTAAGGTTTGAATTTGAGATGAGAAATGGTTTTTAACAAGGTTATGAAAATCCTTAAACACTTCTATCATTTCATTCTTAGACTTTAGGAGATACAACCATGTGACTCGAGAGAAATCATCCACAAAAATCACAAAATACTTGTAGCCATCAAAAGATTCCCTAGTTGGTCCTCATAAATCTGAATGAACTAGTTCAAAACACTTACTAGTCCTAGACAAAGAAGAGTTAAAAGGTAGTCTAGTGGCTTTAGACAAGTGGCATGTTTCACAAAAAATAGCATCCTTACCTAATTTTGGAAATAAGGATGACAAAATGGGTGAGGAAGGGTGAGCTAAACGTTGATGCCACAATTGATTATCTTGAATGGGGTTGAACTTGGCTTGACACCCTCTGGGATTGCTCTTTGACATGTAATAGAGACCATCTAAATAAAACCCTTCACCAATCGTCTTCTTGGTGACACAATCCTGAAAGATCACTTTGTGAGGAGAAAAAATGGCTATGCAATTCAAGGTATTTGTGATCCTTCCCACAGATAGAAGTTGAAATGGAAAGGAAGGAACATACAAAGCTATTGATTCAATTTCATTAGACATCAACTTTATCTTTTCTTTTCCTAAAACCTTTACATGCTCTCCATTTACAATTGAAACTTGAGAAGGTTATGCCAATTTTTCAAAATTTTGAGATTTAGACACATGGTTGGTCATATGATCTGTAGCACCTGAATCTACAATCCAAAAATCATGCAACATATTTAATTTAAGAGTAGTTTTAAAGGCTTTCATGATACCTTGCAAATCCTCTTAGGTTACAGGTTTCGTGTCTGCCAAGAAACCTGCAAACTTGTCGAGCAATGCTGTCGAGGTCCCTTCTTCCATGCTATCTGCACGGTCAGTTCCAGCCCCTCCTTTCTTGCCTTGCAGGTACGACATAAACTCAGTCATGAGTTCTGTTGGGTTTGCTGTGAAGTTCTTGAATGGATCTGACCTATTGGAGATGGAGGTAGATGCATGATTTGCTCGATGTGGAGTATGGTTCACCTTTTGTACGCCCTTGTTGTCCTTCATGAAGTTAGGCTTTAACTCTGGATGTAAAATCCAGCATGTGTCTTTAACATGACCTGTATTGTTGCAGTGTTGACACTTCAAGTGCGGATGCTTTCCTTTGTACTTTCTCTCGTTGGTCATATATGCCCTAGCCTCAGGTACGTTACTCATTGTACTCAGGTTCATGACTTTCCTCCTTACTTCTTCACGTTGAATTGTTGCACACACACTGGTGAAGGAAGGAAGTTCAGTGTGCATGAGTATGTGACATCGTAGATCTTCATATGTTGAGTCAAGACTGGACAAGAGTTGAAATATCTTGTCTTCTTCTGCTCTCTTTCGTAGCAGTGCTGCATCAGTTGTATGAGGACGATAAATTTCCAACTCATTCCACATGTTTTTCATGCTTCCTAGGAGTTGCACAAACGGCTTGCCATCTTGTTGCAGATCAGAGATGTCCTTTTTTAATTGGAAAACCTGGGCAGCATTATTCTGGTTGCTATACATTTCCTTGACCGCTTCCTATAGGTGGTACGAGGATTCTGAGTAGCTGAATATTTAAGCTAACTTTCGTTCCATGGAATTCAAAAGCCATGACATAACTAGCTGATCTTTGCTAAGCTAAGATTCATAGTTTGGTGAGGAAGAATTAGGTACTTTGATGCTTCCATTTATGAACCCTAACTTGGATCTCCCACCTAGCGCCAAAGACACAGCTCTTGACCACGGCAAGTAATTAAACTCATTTAGTACGACTGAGCTTAACCTTTGATTTAGGTTGGCATCCACCTCATGCGCATTCACGGAGGAAAGCTCCCGGGAACTTTCAGCTTCTAATGCTAAAGGATTGTCTTCAGACATTTTGGAGAGTGAATACTCTCGGATAGCAGTATAGCAGAAGCAGGTTAATTTCCATGCTCTGATACCATATTGAATTTCAAAGGTTGAATTGTATTTCTCTCATATGATCCTTACAATTTGTACAACTATATATAGGCTTAGGGAAGCTAATTAACAACTCCTTGAATTAAGGGAATTGACAACAATTCCTTGAATTAAGGAACAACTCCCTTGAATTAAGGAAGATGACAACAACTCCTTGAATTAAGGGAGTTGACAACAACTCCTTGAATTAAAGGAGGTGACAACAACTCCTTGAATTAAGAGTTCCAATACTCCTTGAATTAAGGGTTCCAATATTTTGAGTTCTTTTTCATGTTAATGATCAAGACAAACGATAAATTAACAGATGAGAGTGCTATTTTTTACATTGAGCATGCAAGTTAGACATAGCAACATAAATTCCATGGGATAAATTTCAGTGGTATGACTTTCATTGTTTCAGCCTTCTTTAATCTTCGTCTCAATTTTTTTTATCGTTAAAAAAAATTTAATGTATATGATGCTTTCACTTTTTGATGTTCAATTTTGATTTTGATTTTTTATTTTGGTTTTCCAGTGAGGCTGAAGTGTAGTGGAGTTCAACGATTTGATCATCCCCTCTAATCTGAGCTTGTACGTTTACTAATATTTACCATATTAATTTTTGGTTGATCTAATTTGCTTTAGATACAAAAGATTAGTTCTTACTTAGTATATTTGCATTATGTAAATGTTTAATTTCTAATTATACCTGGTTAATGGGTTTTGGTCAATTTTAGACAAACATTAATCTAGCACTTGAAAGACTTCTCTAGTCTCTATGCAACTTTTGGTCTTTACATTACGACCCAATATGCATTTAAGAGAAAATAACACTCTTGATACATTGTTTTTAGCGAGAAAAAATCTCTAATTATATGTTCAACTGTGTGAATTTTAAGTAAGTTTTGGTGTGTGTTCCGTGAGAAATATGGTTAGAAATAGATGCCATGGGAGTCATATATATGTCTGTACATGGTTACACATGGAGCTGAATAATGAGTATGAATGAATATCATGAACTTTTTTTGTTAGTGGCTAAGGATGTGGTCTGCATTGAAACTGCCACCTTTGTTTCGTTTTTCTCCTCACTATTTATTGATATATATCATTTTGTATAAAATTTTATTACCAATTTATAACTCAAATGAACTTATCACAAGATTCAACAGAGTATTGTTAAAACTTGGTTGTTTTGGCACTATTGGCTTCATATTCTAAGCCTTTTAATATATATTATTTTACATAAATTCTTATTCATTACTAATTAAATACTCCCGTAGCAACGACATCGTTGCTAGTATAGGCTATGTTGCTTCGCATTTGTAGAAAAATTTATGGTATTTTTAAAACTTTGGCTAATTGAAGAAAGTCAAATTCAAGCGCATTGGCATTTAGGCATTCCGTATTCAGAACATAGTTTATTGGAAGGATTTAGGGCTATTAATCGGTTTTTTTTTTTATTTGGTTCTTTTGTTGAAATCGAAACCGAACAGGTTGGAAAATCAATTTTGATTCGGTTCGATTTTCAACCCCAAACTCATTTTGAATGAAAAACTAGTTGAACTAGTTCGGTTTGGCTTTAGATTGGTTTAACCGGTTTTCCGACTGGATCAAGGGAGAGAAATTGAGGGTTGGAAGTAACAATCGATTGAATCCATCATTCATGTGCAAACTCGAAAAAAAATTGATTTTTATAGATCAAAATAGTAACCAACAATAGAAAATTACATCGGTTTTCCAGATCCAAATAGAAAGCAACAATACAATTCAAAAACCATATTAACCCTAAATTACATAGTGAAATTAGCTACATAAATAAAAGATTGGAACCCTAACTATCTAGCGCTTAAGGCGTCACACCGAAGACAAAGATGATGAAGAAGAATTGTCCCCCAAATTGGAACACTAGCTATGCTCGATCCACCATCTCCCCCAACCTTCGAATCGATCACTTGATTCACCATCTCCCCCAACCCTCGAATCGATCGTTTGATTCACCATCTACCCCAACCCTATATTGCCCGATCACCATCTCCACCAACCCTCAATCGCTCGACTGTTAGTAAGATGAGAGAGACGAAGTAAGAGACCATGAGACTGTGAGACTATGAGAAACTGAGAATGAGATAGATGAGTGAGAGACGGAGAGGAATGAGATAAATGAGTGAGAGACGGATAGTGTGAGAATGAGAGGGAGAAGTGAGACTATGAGCGGGAAGAATGAAATGGTGAGACTTGTGAGAATGCGAGTGTGAGAAATGAGAGTGAGAGGAATAAGAGACGGGGACTCCATGAGGAATGAAATAAATATATTGTCAAAACACACTATTTCACCATAAAATTAGGATTTTCGGTCGATTCAGTCTGGGTCGGTTCTGGACATTTGAAAACCAAAATCAAACCAATTTTGGTCCAGTTCGGTTCGATTTTATTTTTTTGGTTCTAATTTTACTTCGGTTCGATATTTTTCGGTACGATTCGGGTCCAGTCTAATTTTTTGGTTAACTAATGAGTTTCTCAAGAGTGTTAATCATAAACCATCCGGTGGGAAATGTGCTACCTTGTTTAGAGTTAGAAAAATGACAATAATTCAATTTAGTGTGATGAGTAAGCCTAATCATGTGCTATCAATTTTTTTGTGTTCTAAGAAAGTTGTAAAAGGTACAAATTCTACTTGTCGGAATTTATTTAGGGGTAATAATTATGTGGTCCCTCATGTGGCTGGGCTGATGTTTGCACTCCAAAAGTCAAAGGTGGTTTAGGTGTGAGGCCCATTTAAAAATTTAATAAGGTTGCTCTAGCTAAATTGGGTTATCAAGTTTTAACACAACCTAATAATTATGGGTTAAGCTTGTACATGCTACATATCTATGCATATGTGTCAATTTTTGTTTGTGTCCTAAAATACATAGTAATTCTTTAGCTTCGAAAGATATTCTCGATGTTAGAGTTCTTTTGTTTAAAGTTAATCGGTAGATAGTGGCAATGGAAAACATATTAATTTATGGGCCTTCAACTGGGCTTTTATGTTTCCTTTGGCTATCTTGTTGGTTCGAGTTCTATTATCCATCTAGATTGGTCTTTAATAGTTGACAAGTTTATTCAAGATAATCATTGGAACATTGTCACTCTTAGGAATCTACTCCAAGAGGATGTGGTAAATGCTATTCGAGTTATTCCTTTACCTTATTGTACATACTTGCATGATAACAGATTTGTATGGGGTCCTAACTTGAAAAGTGAGTTCACAATTAAATATGTTTGTTGTCACAACTCGACCTTTTTCCAACAGGATATTGTTTGCTTTGGGCCCAACCCTCACGGTTTTGTTCTCGGGAGCTCACGTGCAATTTTCCAGTAGGTCACCCATCTTGAGATTGCACCAGCCCCTATTCGCTTAACTTTGGAGTTTCCCAGGAATTCAAAGCCAGTGATGTCAGGACCCACCCCGGTTTCACCCCGAAACCCGAGGTAAATCCTGCTCCCGTCTGACACCCTGACACAAAACAGTCAGACGCAGGAGAAGGCATGCAATAAACCCCGAAGTTAAAGTTTTACATAACGTAGTACGAATTACAAGGAAATAACAACCGAAGATAATTACACGCACGTGAAGGAAAACTTAAGCACACTGGGACCCTGCCCTTCACTTTTATGCCTCAGACACTGCCTCGACGTCAAGACCCCGCGCTATCTCCACAACCCGGAGGGCAAGTTAAAACAGAAGGTGTGAGTGGACCATCATGAAAGAAAGCTCTAAAACCATTTGTAAGAAAACCGAGTTTTACCCTCCGTTTTGAAAACACATGCATAACCCAGTTCTAAAAACAGTTATAATCAAACACCATAAAACATCATAAGAAACAGGAATATGAATCATAAAACCGTATCCAACCATGAACATCAAATCATCATTATCCGATCAAACCTGCTGGACCTATCCGAGTCTTTAAACTCCCGAGTCTTTAAACTCAATCCAGGCCTCAATAATATCCGAGTCTTTAAACTCCCGAGTCTTTAAACTCAATAGGCCTACGGGGGAAATATAAATATATCCGAGTCTTTAAACTCCCGAGTCTTTAAACTCAATCCGGGCCCGTCCCCCGTCAATCAATATCCGGGTCTTTAAACCCAATAACCAGATCCAGCAAATCCAATCCAAATTCAATGTAAAACCAATTCTAAATCCTCATCCAAACCCGAATCCGAAATCACCGGTCTGATGCCATTCCGGCATCCAGAACCGTCATTCCGAACCCAAATCCGGAATTCCACTTTTCAACTTTAAAACCAAATTCTGCTTTCCGAAATCTGATTCTAAAACCAAAAACCTTAATCATTGAAATCATGTTCCCAAAATTCATTTATAATCCTTGAAAATGATTCCAAGAATTACCATTTTCTCGTAAAACCGTGCAGAAAACCGTATTTTCTCAAAAACCGTGCAATTATGTAAAATCACATCATAAATCCAACAATCATGAAATCACATATATAAAACAAGTATAGAAAACAGTTATGCATGTTCGAGTTTAAGGAAAGGGTCCACTCACAGTATCGAGCCCTCAATCGTGTCCTGTACGTCCTGCACGTTCCTCGGCTTCCTCGGAAAATCCTTATCCTGTCAACAACCACCAAAATACGTCACTAACACGTCCACGAGTATCCACCTAAATTCCCTCAAAACTCCCCAGGTCCTGAACGTAACGAACCGGAACCCTAAACTTTCACCCTCGCAGAACTACTTCGATTCGACGTCCGATTAACCTGAACCCAATTCCAATGGACTCGTCACAACTCCTGGACCAAAAACCATGTTGACCACTTCCCACAGAACCGCCGCACGCGCCCCCACGCGCCGCCCAAAGTGGCTGCGCGTGGCCCTCACGCGCCTGCTACAGTGCATCAGCTACCTTGAGCAAACCCGGTTCGACACAGTGTCTGTAAATCGAACCGGCGAGAACGGTTCTCTGCCGTCCCGTCTCCATTCCTTCCCTTCCTTCACCATCATCATTGTCCAGACCTACTCTGTCCATCCCCGTCCTCCTTCGACCTTGACACGGCTTCTAAACCGTCGACTGAAGCTCGAAACAAAACCCGATCTCTGCTCTATTTTCCTTCCCGGCCACCCAGGTCACCTCCCGTCATGGTGGCAATACCAGACGGTTCCTAGGACCCCTTTAAGCCTAACCCAACTCACCCTAACCATCGATTCACTCCCAAAATTCACGACTTTAGGTTCGAACATCGACGGCAAAACAGAGCACCAGAGTACCCGCCGTCGTTTTAACCCCCACCGTGCACCACCCGTCACGGCAGCACAACCAATAGAAGCCCAGACCTCCACTGAGTCCCCTAGACCTCCCTATGAACTTCGATTCGACCTCTAGACTCACGACTCACAAGTCAAAACTCAATGGGAAAACAGGGTAATGTTACAGGAATGAAGATTTACCTGCAACCGTCCACCGCCGTGCTCCCTGGAGTCCACAGCGTCGCCTCAGCCTCCTCTCGAGGTCAATCGTACCCGCACACGGCCACAGCACCACCACAAGCCCTCAGTCTTCTCTGTTTCCTCTGGTATTTCCCCGTGAGCTCTCACTCACCCACACACAAGCACAACACTTCCAAACCTCCTCCCTGTAACCTTCTCACCTCTCTGATCACTCTCACACCCTCACAAACTCACCAGCACTCCCGAGCACCCTTCAATTTCTCTCACCGCCTCACTCTGTTTCACTCAGGATCGAAGAACACACACGCACTTGCACGGGTGCATCCCAATTATTTGGGCCATGCACGCACTGGAACTCACCAGAAGCCACTCCACCTTTAGCACGTGTCACCATCCACTCCATTCTCTCACCAAATGGCTCAATCCCAGCCGTCCATCTATCCCTTTCTCTGCACAATTTCCAGAGTATAAAAGACCAAACTGCCCCTCCTTTTAACTCAATATTACGGTTTTGCCACTACCTTTCTAGACCCGTAACTCCCACACCGTATGTCCTATGAATACGTGCTGCCTGTCATCGAACTCAGGACAACAAGATCTACGTAACCATCCTCGGTCAACGTACCAAAACCCGATCGTCCAAAGAGTCAACGTTTCCCCTTTTTTTAACCAAATTACGATTATGCCCTCAACCTTCCGAACATCATAACTTCCTCCTCGGATGTCGGAATCAGGTGTGCCACCTGCCTATGGATTCGTGACTTCCTAAACTACGTCCTGGTCACTGGTCAACACCCATTTGACCACCCGAACTAAAGTCAACATTTTTGCCCAAGTCAGGGGCAAAATCGTCATTCTACACTTACGGACCTATCGGGACCACCTAACCACCAATAAACCTCACTAATCCCACCTTAATCACTATCTTAATCCCGGCTCTCGGGACGGGTTGTTACAAGTGAGCTCCCAAAAGACCTCATGTTTGATAAATGTTCGCCCATACATGTAAGGCGGCGCATCCCCCAGATCTCCTCGGGCGATGTGGGATTGCTAACCATGCCCCCAAGGCACGAGTCCTCATAATCCACCTCCTTTGGGGCCCAGCGTTCTCGCTGACACACTTAATTCCGGTAGGGGTTGGGCTCTGATACCAAATTGTCACGACCTGACCTACTCCAACAGGATATTGTCCGCTTTGGGCCGAGCCCTCCAGGTTTTATTCTCAGGAGCTCACGTGCAACTTCTCAGTAGATTACCCATCCCGGGATTGCACTAGCCCCTACTCTCTTAACTTTGGAGTTCCCCAAGAATTCAAAGTCAGTGAGCTCCCAAAAGGCCTCTTATTGGATAGATATCCGCCAACACATATAAGGCGCATCCCCCAGATCTCCCCGGTCGATGTAGGATTGCTAACCATGCACCTAAGACACGGGCCCTCACATTTGTGCTTATCAGGGGCATTTTGGTAATTTAGTTGAAAAGGAGCAAAGAGTTGAATTTTGACTCGGGAGGTCCGATTGTAACACCCCGGAAATTCGAGGATTTTAATATTGTAATTTAATGTGTGAATTGACGCTTTTACCCTTGTGATTGGTATGGCCAAATTGTTGACTTTCGATTGGTGAATTAAATGGACTTTAACCTATGACCGTGACGTAGTTCGGGACGTCACGAGTTCATAGACAGGTGGCACGTCCATTTCGGACGATCAGGGAAAAAGTTATGACTATCGGAAGTTCAGAGGCATTACCGTAAGTTGGACTTCACGGGCGAAAATGTTGACTTTTCGTTTGACAATTAATTTTCACGCAACTCAAGGACCGATAGGTAGGTCTCGACGTCCTGAGTCCGTAGACAGGCGGCACGCCAAAATCGGACTTCGTATGGCTGAGTTACGGGTCTAGGAAGTGAGGGGTATTTTGGTAATTATTGAACCAGGGGCATTTTGGTCTTTTTGCCCTGGTTACTGTAGCAGGCCGCGGGGGACATAGGCGGCACCACCATGTGCGGTGGTTCAATCGTACAATTGGTTGTGCAATTGTGTGCTGGAAAGTTAGGAGTGTCTGGTGCTTTAGATCGTGGTCTGTTGCATCCACCGTGCACGACCCTATTATTAATTCAAGTTCGAAGCTTTTTGGGGGACATTTTTCAGTGGACAATTGGACACCCACGAGCCTCTGGGACGGCTTTAAATTAATTGAGACTGATTATATAGTGTGTGAGCTTCACTCTGGTATTGAAAGGACTGAAAATAAGAGTGGAACCAGAGAGAAACCATTTCGGGAATTTTTGGAGGGAAATCGGGTTTTTGATTTCTACGGTGTGTTGAGCCAATCTAATCGTAGAGTAAGCTTTTTGGGAGTATTTGGAACACAACCATATCAAAATCGAAGGCAACCAGCCACGGGTGAGCTGGGACGGTGACTGCCGTGTTCAGAGGAATTTCAGAGGTTTGGACGGCTACTTCCAGGTGAGTGTTGATTCAATTGGGTGTGTTTTCCAATTCGTTGTGATACTATGATGCTTCATGTAAGGTTAATTTGATTTCGGTATAGAAACCAGTGACTTCTGGTGATTGACCCGTTTGGATGATCACGGGTCGAGGGGCCATTTCAGGATTGGTTTTGGATAATTAATAACTCAGAACTTAAATTAGATGTTTAAATAACATGTTAGGATCAAATTGGATTGAAATCAAGAAGGAATTGATAACCGGGTCAAGCCGCGGGTGGCAGGCCCGAATTACAGACAAACGGGTGAAGGTGCTGACACTGTAGCTACAGTGTCAGGCGCGTGACTTTCACGCGCAGCCACTTTGGGCGGCGCGTGAGGGCGCGTTGGGGCTTATCTCCGATCACGATCAACATGACTTTTATTCCTCTCATCATTCTGAACATTTTTGGTGAATTAACCATGTTGATCTGAGATAGTTTTTGATGGGTCAGTTTAGGGTCGGGTGCCTCGGGAAACGTGTAGGACGGCTTCCCCGAGCCGGTTTCTATTTCGGACTTTGTGGTTAAACGTTTAAGACTTGTAGTGACACTTACATGTGTTTTGGACTGACAGGAATTGTACGATAATCCCGGTACAAGTTCGTACGCACAGGTTCACCGCGGGATCGTACAGTGAGTGGGCCATTGTCTTAAACCCTTGCGTGCATAAATGTTTTCTGGTTTATTATACTTATTCACATGCTAAAACAATAATGGTTTTGATGATATGGAAAATATGGTTATGGCACGTTTCACGGTATTTGGGCTTGAGACCCGTCTGATGAAAACTTAATGATTGGTTCGGATTTTATCTATGTATATATATGCTTTGCATGTGGATATCAATAAAATGTATTTGGTACTGCACTGTATAGATCCTTTCATATTATATTGTCTCCTCCGGCGAGGTACCCCGGAGAGGTCACGGACGTCTAGTACGTCCAGCGTCTATGACGCTAAGCATCAGGTGATGCTGCATCAGGTGATGCTGTACCCGAACAGGATTCGGGGATTTAACTCGGAAATTGAGACCCGAGTGGCACGCGTAGCCTTATTATTATTGTGACCTTATTAGGCGTCAAGAACGTCAAACATCAGGTGATGTCAGGATTGGAGTGTATAGTGCAGCAACTAAAATTATACTTATGGTTTTATTACATGCCTTATGGTTCATATTATATGACTTATGATTTTAAATACAGTTGCATGCATGTTTGGAAAACGGAGGGGTAAATTATATGTTTTACTTATCAAATGATTTTATAAACTTGAGTTTTGGTCCACTCACCCTTAATGTTTTTGGTAACCCCTCCAGGTCGTGATACTGAGGTAGAGGAGGAAACTGAGGCTGAGGCATAGATCTACTTCTGCGTACCTGAACCCCTGTTGGGTGTTTTGCCCACAGGTTTTATTTTAGAGTCGTGCTCGCAACTTGTAATTTTGGATTTCATCCCTTGTCTGACATCTGTTTAATTCGGATTTGATGTATGACTTTAATTTGGTTATTTATGCATTTGATGTTTTGAGGTTAAAATTGGTATGAATTATTGGGTGTCAGACGGGAGCAGGGCACGTCCCGTTGTGGTCCCTGTGGGATCGGGGCGGGTCCTGTCAGCTTGGTATCAGAGCACTAGGTTGTGATCAGTACTAGGGTATGGTCAGCATGCTAGACTAGTGATTAGTACTAGTTACTTTTCGACTTTTAAGAATATTGTTTTCTGATCTATGCCTCTTGACAGTTGGTTATGCCTCCTAGGAGAATTCCTCATATTCGAACGGACGAGGATCTAGAAAGGGAGATGGAATGCGCGAGCATTGAAAGGGCTCAACGTTTGGGAGCCACTCCTTTCTGCGGGGGATCAAACCCCGAGGATGCTCATGATTGGATCACCAAGTGGGAGAGGATCTTCTCGGTGATGCACTACCCTCCGGGCGAACGAGTGACCTTGGCGGCCTTCTTACTGGAAGGAGGAGCCTACCAGTGGTGGCACAGACTCGAAATGTCTGGGTGGTCTGTCCATACCACTACTTGGGAAGCTTTCCGTTCCAGATTTCTGGACCAGTACTACCCGCGATCGTTCCGCAAGGCACGGGAGGCCGAGTTCCTGCGACTGGAGCAGGGGTATATGTCCGTTGCGGACTACGAGCAAACTTTCGGGAAACTTTCCCGGTTCGCTGCATCATTCGTGAGCATGGAGAAGGAAAAATGCCAAAGGTTCGAGCTTGGACTCCGAGGGGAGATCCGGGCAAGTGTGACTGCTACTACTCATGCTTCTCTGAGAGATATGGTCGACGCTGCGGTGCGTGTCGAGGCCAGTCTGGCGGCACACCAGACACGGCAACCTTCAGGCGAGGGGCGACGTCAGGATCGCCCACATCGTGGACCATCGGTCCATAAGAACAATAAGGGAGGGGGTACAGGGGAGCACCCTCATCCTTCAAGGGTCGTGGCTGGTCGGGTCGACGTGGAGGCTCTCAGGGCAGAGGATCTGGATACAACTCTGGACAACGCTCATCTTGGAGCGGTGCTTCTGGCTGGCATTCGGACAGGCCAAGGCTAGTAACTTGTTTTGCTTGCGGAGAGGAGGGCCACTATGCCAGTGATTGCCCGCAGTTGTCCAAGAACAACGACGCTGGGGGCTCTAGTGTGATGCAGAGCACGGCTTCCCACACTAATGGAGGTCGCGGTCAGGGAGGTGACCGTGGTGCCGGGCGTGGCGCGCGCGAGCGCGGACTGAACGGAGGGCCGAGGGCCCAAGTGTTTGCAATGACCCAGCAGCAGGCGAGGACTGTCCCAGGCGTGGTCACAGGTACACTACATATCTTAAACCTTCTTGTACGTGTATTGATGGATGCGGGGGCTACACATTCTTTTATTTCGAAGAGTTGTGCTGGTATGCTTGATTGTGTGGTATCGGCTTTAGATTGTGAAATGGGTGTTGGCACCCCGATGGGCATCGTGTACCTTGTGAATCAGGTGATTCGGAGGTGCCCGGTAAGAATTGAGGATGTGGATTTACCAGCAGACTTAATTATTCTGGATATCCACGACTTCGATATAATCCTAGGGATGGATTGGCTGTCGGAGCACGGATCGCTCATCGACTGCTGTAGCAAGCAAGTGATTCTGCGGAGCCCGGGTTTGCCGGAGGTTATCTTTCAGGGGGAACGAGATGGTTCGCCTCCTGAAGTGATTTCGTCACTTACTGCTACCAAACTTCTATGGAAGGGATGCCAGGGTTTTCTGGCGCATGTCGTGTCGGATCGGGTTGATACTCCGGGTATCGACGAGATACCGGTGGTGCGTGAGTTTCCGGATGTGTTCCCGGAAGACATACCTGGATTGCCACCATCGCGGGAGATCGAGTTTACAATTGAACTACTCCCGGGTACCCGACCTATATCCCAGGCACCATACCGGATGGCGCCGGCCGAGTTACGAGAACTCAAGACTCAATTGCAGGAGTTGGTAGATTTGGGATATGTCCGACCGAGTACTTCACCGTGGGGAGCACCGGTGTTGTTCGTAAAGAAGAAGGAGGGAAGTCTCCGTTTGTGTATTGACTATCGACAACTCAACAAGGTGAACCAGTATCCTCTACCCAGGATCGATGACCTTTTTGACCAGTTGCTGGGAGCTCAGTGCTTCTCGAAAATTGATTTGCGGTCTGGGTATCACCAACTGAGGATTTCAGAGGAGGATATTCCGAAAACTGCTTTTCGAACCCGTTATGGACACTACGAGTTCCTTGTTATGCCATTTGGTTTGATGAATGCTCCAGCAGCATTCATGGATCTGATGAACCTGGTCTTCCGACCCTACCTGGATAAGTTCGTGATTGTGTTCATCGATGATATTTTGGTGTACTCGAGGAGTGCCCATGCACATGAGGAACATCTACGGTTGGTCTTGGAGAGGCTGAGACAAGTGCAATTGTACGCCAAACTGAGCAAGTGTCAGTTTTGGCTGAGCAGTATTGGTTTTCTGGGACACGTGATATCAACGGATGGGATTTGCGTGGATCCCCAGAAAACAGAAGCGGTAACCAACTGGGCTAGACCGACAACGGTGACCGAGGTGCGGAGTTTCGTCGGATTAGCTGGTTACTACCGGAGATTCGTGGAGGGTTTCTCCAAAATTGCTGCACCATTGACTCGTTTAACTCGGAAGGGAGTGAAGTTTATCTGGGACGAGCAGTGCGATCGGAGCTTTCAAGAGTTGAAAGATCGATTGACCACTGCACCTGTCCTGTCATTGCCGGATGACAGTGGAGAGTTTGTGGTCTTCAGTGATGCATCGCTGCAAGGTTTGGGCTGCGTGTTGATGCAAACTGGCAAGGTTATCGCCTATGCATCCCGACAGCTGAAGACTCACGAGTTGAACTACCCTACCTATGATTTGGAGTTGGCAGCGGTGGTTCATGCTCTAAAAATCTGGAGACATTATCTATTCGGCGCAACGTGTCGGATATACACCGACCACCAGAGTCTTAAATACCTATTCACTCAGAAGGAGCTTAACATGAGACAACGGAGATGGTTGGAACTGCTGAAGGACTATGACTGTACGATCGAGTACCATCCGAGTAAGGCCAATGTGGTGGCGGATGCACTCAGCAGAAAATCAGCGGGATCAGTTACACACCTGGGGATGGTGTATCTTCCCTTACTGGTGGAACTCCGGAAGGCGGGAGTTATTTTGGGTAATGAGGAGCATGGAGCTTTGTTGGCCAGCTTCCATGTACGACCTGTACTGATTGATCGGATCATCGAAGCACAACTTCAGGATCCGATACTCTGTATTTACAGAATTGAGGTCGATGCGGATGGGAGACAGGATTTTACCATCCGAGACGATGGAGCACTTGTGAAATTGGGCCGTTTGTGCGTGCCTGCAGTGGCAGAGTTACGAGCCGAGATTCTTGAGGAGGCCCATAGTTCGGCCTATGCTATGCATCTGGGAGGTACAAAGATGTACCGTACCCTCCGGAACCATTATTGGTGGCCAGGAATGAAGAAGGATATTGCTGAATTCGTGAGCAAATGCTTAACCTGTCAGCAGGTTAAGGCAGAACGGCAGAGACCATATGGGGCTATGCAGCCACTTCCAATTCCCGAGTGGAAGTGGGATCACATCACCATGGACTTCGTCTTTAAGTTACCAAGGACTCAGAGTGGAGTTGACGGAGTATGGGTGATCCTGGATCGGTTAACCAAATCAGCCCATTTTCTGCCAGTTCAGGAGACCTATAAACCTAACCGACTGGCTCAATTGTTCGTGAAAGAAATCATACGATTGCATGGTACGCCGGAATCGATCGTGTCCGATCGCGATCCACGTTTCACTTCCAGGTTTTGGCGGAGTTTGCAAGCTACTCTGGGAACAACCCTACGTTTCAGTACTGCTTTCCATCCACAGACCGATGGACAGTCTGAAAGAACCATTCAGACCCTGGAGGACATGATGAGGTCATGTGTACTACAGTTTCAGGACTCTTGGGATACTCATTTGCCATTGATGGAATTCGCTTACAACAACAGCTATCAGGCAAGCATCGGGATGGCACCTTATGAGGCACTGTATGGTCGACAGTGCAGGACACCTATCTGCTGGACGGAGGTAGGAGAGCGGGCGGCTGTAGGGCCGGAATTGATGGACTTAACCATGGAAATTGTTCGTGTTATCAAGGAGAGACTGAAGGCGGCACAGGATCGCCAGAAGAGTTATGCCGATCGACGGATTCGAGACTTGGAATTTGAAGTGGGAGATTTTGTCTTCCTGAAGTTATCTCCGTGGAAAGGGATTATCCGATTCGGTCGACGAGGGAAACTGAGTCCGCGTTTTATCGGACCATATGAGATCGTGGAGAGAATTGGCAGAGTTGCTTACAGATTGGCGCTACCTCCAGAACTATCTAGAGTTCACAATGTTTTCCACATATCGATGCTACGGAAGTACGTACGTGATGCTTCTCATGTACTTGGGGAACAACCTGTCGAACTACGGGGGGATTTGAGCTTTGAGGAACAACCAGTACAGATCTTGGATCGGAAGGACAAGGTACTACATCGGAAGACGATCCCTCTCGTGAAGATTCTCTGGAGAAACCAGAATGTGGAAGAAGCCACATGGGAGCCTGAGGCTCAAATGCGAGAACAATTTCCTCATTTGTTTCCTTGAAATTTCGGGACGAAATTTCTTAAGGGGGGAAGGTTGTAACACCCCGGAAATTCGAGGATTTTAATAGTGTAATTTAATGTGTGAATTGACACTTTTACCCTTGTGATTGGTATGGCAAAATTGTTGACTTTCGATTGGTGAATTAAATGGACTTTGACCTATGACCGTGACGTAGTTCGGGACGTCACGAGTTCATAGACAGGTGGCACGTCCATTTCGGACGATCAGAGAAAAAGTTATGACTATCGGAAGTTCAGGGGCATTACCGTAAGTTGGACTTCACGGGTGAAAATGTTGACTTTTCGTTTGACAATTAATTTTCACGCAACTCAAGGACCGATAGGTAGGTCTCGACGTCCTGAGTCCGTAGACAGGCGGCACGCCAAAATCGGACTTCGTATGACTGAGTTACGGGTCTAGGAAGTGAGGGGTATTTTGGTAATTATTGAACCAGGGGCATTTTGGTCTTTTTGCCCTGGTTACTATAGCAGGCCGCGGGGGACATAGGCGGCACCACCATGTGCGGTGGTTCAATCGTGCAATTGGTTGTGCAATTGTGTGCTGGAAAGTTGGGAGTGTCTGGTGCTTTAGATCGTGGTCTGTTGCATCCACCGTGCACGACCCTATTATTAATTCAAGTTCGAAGCTTTTCGGGGGACATTTTTCAGTGGACAATTGGACACCCACGAGCCTCTGGGACGGCTTGAAATTAATTAAGACTGATTATATAGTGTGTGAGCTTCACTCTGGTATTGAAAGGACTGAAAATAAGAGTGGAACCAGAGAGAAACCATTTCGGGAATTTTTGGAGGGAAATCGGGTTTTTGATTTCTACGGTGTGTTGAGCCAATCTAATCGTAGAGTAAGCTTTCTGGGAGTATTTGGAACACAACCATATCAAAATCGAAGGCAACCAGCCACGGGTGAGCTGGGACGGTGACTGCCGTGTTCAGAGGAATTTCAGAGGTTTGGACGGCTACTTCCAGGTGAGTGTTGATTCAATTGAGTGTGTTTTCCAGTTCGTTGTGATACTATGATGCTTCATGTAAGGTTAATTTGATTTCGGTATAGAAACCAGTGAGTTCTGGTGATTGACCCGTTTGGATGATCACGGGTCGAGGGGCCATTTCAGGATTGGTTTTGGATAATTAATAACTCAGAACTTAAATTAGATGTTTAAATAACATGTTAGGATCAAATTGGATTGAAATCAAGAAGGAATTGATGGGTAATTAACCGGGTCAAGCCGCGGGTGGCAGGCCCGAATTACAGACAAACGGGTGAAGGTGCTGACACTGTAGCTACAGTGTCAGGCGCGTGACTTTCACGCGCAGCCACTTTGGGCGGCGCGTGAGGGCGCGTTGGGGCTTATCTCCGATCACGATCAACATGACTTTTATTCCTTTCATCATTCTGAACATTTTGGGTGAATTAACCATGTTGATCTGAGATAGTTTTTGATGGGTCAGTTTAGGGCCGGGTGCCTCGGGAAACGTGTAGGACGGCTTCCCCGAGCCGGTTTCTATTTCGGACTTTGTGGTTAAACGTTTAAGACTTGTAGTGACACTTACATGTGTTTTGGACTGACAGGAATTGTACGATAATCCCGGTACAAGTTCGTACGCGCAGGTTCACCGCGGGATCGTACAGTGAGTGGGCCATTTTCTTAAACCCTTGCGTGCATAAATGTTTTCTGGTTTATTATACTTATTCACATGCTAAAACAATAATGGTTTTGATGATATGGAAAATATGGTTATGGCACGTTTCACGGTATTTGGGCTTGAGACCCGTCTGATGAAAACTTAATGATTGGTTCGGATTTTATCTATGTATATATATGCTTTGCATGTGGATATCAATAAAATGTATTTGGTACTGCACTGTATAGATCCTTTCATATTATATTGTCTCCTCCGGCGAGGTACCCCGGAGAGGTCACAGACGTCTAGTACGTCCAGCGTCTATGACGCTAAGCATCAGGTGATGCTGCATCAGGTGATGCTGTACCCGAACAGGATTCGGGGATTTAACTCGGAAATTGAGACCCGAGTGGCACGCGTAGCCTTATTATTATTGTGACCTTATTAGGCGTCAAGAACGTCAAACATCAGGTGATGTCAGGATTGGAGTGTATAGTGCAGCAACTAAAATTATACTTATGGTTTTATTACATGCCTTATGGTTCATATTATATGACTTATGATTTTAAATATGGTTGCATGCATGTTTGGAAAACGGAGGGGTAAATTATATGTTTTACTTATCAAATGATTTTATAAACTTGAGTTTTGGTCCACTCACCCTTAATGTTTTTGGTAACCCCTCCAGGTCGTGATACTGAGGTAGAGGAGGAAACTGAGGCTGAGGCATAGATCTACTTCTGCGTACCTGAACCCCTGTTGGGTGTTTTGCCCGCAGGTTTTATTTTAGAGTCGTGCTCGCAACTTGTAATTTTGGATTTCATCCCTTGTCTGACATCTGTTTAATTCGGATTTGATGTATGACTTTAATTTGGTTATTTATGCATTTGATGTTTTGAGGTTAAATTGGTATGAATTATTGGGTGTCATACGGGAGCAGGGCACGTCCCCTTGTGGTCCCTGTGGGATCGGGGCGGGTCTTGTCACCGATGGCCGAGGGTCGAAGACCGTTACATAGATCCAGACGATACGAATCCGTAGACAGGCGGTACACGGAAAGTTACGTTGAATTCGGACGTTCGACGAGAAAGTTACGGTTCACAGAAGTTCGAAAGTACTATTGCACGAATTACGAAACGGATTACTCTTGGAATTAAGTAGGGCCTAGATATTTTTCATTGGACCAATGGATGAGTGATAAGTGTTACGCATTTTAACGACCCGTCCCGAATTCCTGGATTTGATTAGTGACTAATCATGATCAGTGAGGTTGATCGGTTATTAGTTGGACGAAATCGGACGAACGATGCAAAATGACCGTTTTGCCCCTAGGCGTGGGCAAAACGTTGACGTTTCATTCAAGCGGTCAAATGGACTTTGACCAATGACCGAGACGTAGTTTGGGATGTCACGAGTTCATTGACAGGTGGCACGTTCGATTCCGACGTTCGAGGAAAAAGTTATGACGTTCAGAAGTTAAGGGGCATTTTGGTAATTTTGGTTAAAAGGGGCAAAATGTTGACTTTTTGACTGGGAGGTCCAATGGACGGGGTCAAGGACCGTTACATAAATCGGGACGATACGAATCCGTAGACAGGTGGCACACTGAAATCGGACTTCGAACGGGAAAGTTATAGGTCACGGAAGTTCGATTTCACTTTGCACGTACTTCGAGACATTGATTAGGTGGTCTATTCTGATTGGCCAGATATTTTAGATGGGACCTATGGATGAGAGACAAGTGTCACTCGTCCCATTGGTCAATACCCCTAAATTTTGGATCTAAGTAATTAAATTGTATTATTTTAATCATTTGATAATCTAATCTACCCACCACTAAATCCTAGCCATCCATTCCAACTTAATCATTAAATCCTCACCATCCATTTAGTCCTCTCTCCTCTCATCAGATATCAGCCATTATCTTCTTCTTTGTTCCTCACAAACCCGAAACCCATATTGCCTTCATTCTCCATTTTTCATCTTCGAACAAACAAGCAACACACACATACCACCATTCCTCATGTGAGCTCGTGCGTGACGGTGAGAGAGAGTTGTTGAGGACAGTGAAGGGAAGGACGGTGGCCCACGACGGTGGCCACGGCGGAGGAGCTCGACCCGTGAGGTAAAAATATTCAAAATCTCGAAATTGGGTTTTATTGAGTTTTAATCAAACCTAACACCTAGGTAATGTTTCTGGTGGTCTTAGGAGAAGTTTAGCATTGTTTGTGAAGGCTGGGAAGACCTAGAATGGACGGTGGACGGCGGAGGTACTCACCACCGGCATGGCCAAACTTGGAAGGTACGGGTTTGTGGTTTTCCTTAGTTTTTAAGGTATAAAAAGGTAGGAAATGAACGTAGGAAGGGATTAGGATGAAAAAGGAACGAATTGGACTGAAAAATGGACAGTTTGGGCCTTGAACCGGTCCAGACCGGTTCGGCCGGTTCAGACCAGTCGAACCTGGATCGACTAGAGGTTAGGGACGCGTGAACAGTGCGGCGCGTGGGCTCATGCGCAGCACCTATCTAGGGGGGGGGAGGGGGGGGGGGGGCGTGTCCAATAATTTGGGAATGTGTCCAACACGTGAAATCTTCTATTCGATGTAACAAACATTTTGGGACTAGTTTCGTGTCGATCGGACACCGTCTCGATATCGGAAGGTTTAGGTTCGAGATTTAAAATAGTTAAAAATTCGAGAAAATTACGGGGCTTCAATGAGAGGTTAATAAGGTAGTTAGTAACCTTCTAGATTGATTTGGAAGTCCCGGTGATAGTGGTGAGGCCCGGGAAGGCCTATGGCACTCGTATCGAGGTGCATCGTTGGACGGTCTGTGAGTGGACTTTGGTTTTATAAATCTTATGCATGCATAACTGTTTTATATGGATTATGATTGTGATTACATGATGTTGATTGGATATTGGCGAATTATATGGTTTCACGCATTTCGAGGCGATTTACGTGCTTGTACGTAAATCAAGGTTTTCGATTTTACTCTGATTTTTCGTACGTATGGTTTTGGAAATAGTTGAATGAACTGGTTTTGAAATTGGAAAGACGAACTAGGGCATGAGGCCCAATTTTTTAGGAAACCTCGGACTTGGAGTCCATTAGAGTTACGTAATCGGGCTGGGGGCCCAATATCTTTATGAAATCGGGCCAATGGCCCAGTTGTTTACGAAATCGGTCTGAGATCCATTTGAGTTATATAATCAGGCCAGGGGCCCAGTTGATTTACGAAATTGGGTATGAGGCCCAGTTGGTTATAAACGGGATTTAGGGCTGGGGACCCTAGATGGATTGAATAAATGGTTTTGGATTTGAAAAATCAGATGTTTGGAGTTGTAATGGTTTAATGGAAATTTCGGGCAGGGCCTTGAGATGTTTTGAAATGATTGATAAACTGTTTTCCATAAACCATCTTGATACGAGGATATGTGATGGTCTCCTCTAGGTGTCTGGGACACTGGGGAAGTCACGGTGTTTTGTCTGGGAGGGGTCATTATACGGAGCTACCGGACCTTACGATGACTCAGGAGCAGGAATGCTATGATTGGACGTCTGGGACGTCAGACATCTGGGATGTCAGAGATATTGACCCGGTGATACCCTGCGTAGTACGCGTTGCTTGATACCGTGAGATATGGCGTCTGGGACGCTAGGCATCTGGGATGCCCAGGATGGTTTAAACATGTTTTTTCTAGAAATGGTATTTATGGTTATGGTTTTGGGCGATGGCCCACTTGGAATTGGAATTGGTATTTTGGATGTCGGATTTATCGAATATATGTTTGGTTTTTGGTATTCATGGTTTTGGGTAGAGACCCACATATTTGGATTTACAATTTCTGGTCTAAGGCCCTAATGGCATATTTGAGTAAATGTTTTGAATTTTGGATTTTCGTTGCATGCATATGTTTTAACGAAGGGCATAAATATCTTTGTGAAATGTGTTTATTAACTTATTTATTTTCGTCCACTCACAGCCTTTGTTGTTTTTAATGCCCTTCAGGTTGATCACGGATGCGGCTGCAGTAGAGACTGGGACATCACATGCCTCCTCCATCGATCCTTACGCACTCTGATAGGTCATTAATTAAGCATTATTTAATATTATTTTATACCCTTTATACTTGACTTTTAATATTAAAATAATAAATAATTAGATAAAATAATTTATTTTGTGATATTTTTGTAGAAATAAATAAAGCTTGGAATTTGGAGCATTTTGGTGAAAGAATCATCCCGATCGGAATTATAGCGAAGAAATTATGGACGAAATATGAGAAGCCACCGAAAATCGCAAGGAAATTCGGTTGGAAGCTGCTGAAATCTAGAAGCCCAAGCCAAAAATCAGCATCTTTCCCCAAAATCCACCCAATCTCATCATTCCCATCACTTCTTCATGTATTATTTTATTGTTATTTTTATATTTTAATTTTGTACTTTTATTTAAACAATTGTGGCACTCCCTCTATAAATAGGGAGGCCATTTCATGTATTAGGGGTCCCCATTAGTCCCCATAGTCCCCATCTCTCCCATTTTGTTTCTCCTTTTAGTTTAGGTTTTTATATTTTTTCTCTAGTTCTTCTCTTCTTTTAGTTCATCTTCTTTATTTTGTTCTTTATTTTTGGGGACCATTTTAACTTCTTGTAGATTTTCTCATTAATTAGTTTCCTTTTAATTCTTATTCTTAATTTATGTTACATTTATTTTTCTTAATTTCATTTCTTCTTTACTTTGTTCTTGTGATATTTCTTTGAGATCTCTTAAACACATTTTATGCTTTCCTTAAGAAATACCTAGGCCAAGTAATTCAAGGAAATTCAAGAGTTTTAAGACCGAATTCCTCGTATTTCTTCTTCCATCTTCACAAGTTTCCTGCCGCTGTTCGATGATTCTTGTGAAAATTCATACTTTTCTATTTAAATTCTTGTTATTGTTATTGGTTTTACTTATAATTCAGTATATGTGTTGATATTTTCTTTCTAACATTTGTAAGTAAGAATGCAATCTCCATGTGTTTTACTTTTTGAATTTCTTTTACTTCATCTGTTTTAGTGCTTAAACTTCAATTCGAAGCTAAATGTTGATTCGCTGTTTGGGGCATTTAGAATAGAGTTGAAGAGATTAAATGTTTGATCGATGTTCGGCGCATTAAATCATTAACTTAAGGTGAATCATATTGTAAGTAATAATCCGCTGTTCGGTGCATTTATAATATGAAAAATGTATGCATGTATTTGAAATGATTAAGGTAAGATTTCGTGATTGGTTCAATATAAGCATGATGTTAGAGTGTTGGTAAAAATATGTGTTTGAAGAAAGTTCAGTAGTACAAAATTTAAAGTAGAAGTAGAATTAAGTATTTAGTTATTTTTACTTGTTTTCTTTATTTTATATTTACAACTCTTTTCAAAACCCCCATTTTTAATTCTTTATTCTTTATTATTTTTAATTCTTTATTATTTTATTATTTTAATTCTTTATTCTCTTATTATTTTATTATTTTATCCTTTTAATTATTAATTCTTTATTCTTTTATTCTTTTATTCTTTTAACTCTTTATTCTTTTATCCTTTTATTAGTTTATCCTTTTAACTCTTTATCCTTTTATTTTTTATTCTTTAATTCATTAATTTATTAATTCTTTATTCTCTTATTCCTCTATTCTTTAATTTATTGATTCTTTGATTATTTAATTCTTTTATTTAATTCTTTAATTCATTAATTTATTCATTATTCTTTCCTACTAACACATTATTAATGTTCTCTAATTTCCCCGGTTAAGAACGATCCATATTTACCAATACTATATCTACACAAAAAGGGTTTAAATTGCATAACACTCAAATTACGTATTTAATTTAATGCGTAGTTTGGACGTAGTCACACTCTGGAAGCCCGAGTGGGCAGTGACTTTAGGTTATCCCTTGTCTGACACTTCCCTTCAGACAGGAGCATGGCACATCCCACGGTAATCACGGGGGGATTGAGATGGGTCGTGTCAAGTGGTATCAGAGCAGGTCTGCTCTTTTTATGCGCGTAGGTCGAGGATGTGATGTCTCAATGGGCTGCAGTTCGTTATCAACCTGATAGTTGGGATGCCGATACGATAGTTAGTAGGATGGAATCGTGGAATGTCTTGGTTCGGCACTTGATGCCGGGGTTGCCATAGTTCTGTTGTGGATGATAGTGTGAGACCCTACAAAGGGATGAACGTAGTGGTACGTTAGCGTTTGGATCGTGAGACGATTAGTTGGGATCACCTTTCACGAGGTTATTGGATCGTTTTGACGGTAGTTTGGAGTTGTGACCATTAGATGGTCGGATTTTGCTGAGTAGATGGCTATGCTGCTGGGAGTAGTCGGATTCAAGGAATCTTAGTTGATCTGACGGTAGGATCTGATTGAAGTCTTTACGATGTCAAGACCTCGTGGTTGGTCAGATTGTGGCTTATACTGCAGATAGCAGTTGGTAGTTAATAGTGGTAGTTAACAGTTGGGTTTAGAGGGACCCTAGGGGTGATTGTGAAACCCTAAGGTAGGATGTGTATGGTTCGGAAAGGTGAGTTGGCGAGTGGTTTGACTTGACTACTATTCAGATTTAAGGTCATTGGTCAATCTAGTCATGTCAGCTTGTGATAGGACTGCACTCCGCAGTCGAGGTTGTACTTATCGGTTAGACCTAGCTGGTTGCCATACTACTTAGTTAAGATGGATTGTTGGTACAACTAAGGTCGTGGATGATCTGGTAGAGGACATTGGTTTAGTCGAGTTACGACTGGTTAGAGTTTGGTTGGACAAGTTATCAGGGTTGGTACTTGTTGATGGAATCCATTAGTGGGGATACGGAGTAACTAGTACAGGCGGTTGATTCCGTTGGATGCGGAGTCCGTATATCGAGATGTCTGGTGGTTAGGTCTGCACAAGTCTGTGGCAGACACTTCCATCGAGAGTGGTTGTAGTTACTGTTGTTGGGAATTGGGGATGTTTAGGGGACGTTTCCTTTCCTCGTATGAGTTGTCAGGGTGACTGTACCTAGAGTTGTTGGGTACAACGAAGGCAGAGTTCTCCAATTTGAGTAGAGATACGGCATTGTCGCTCAGTATGAGTGGAGATATAGAGTTGTCTGATTCGCACACTTTGTGCTGATGCTGACAGGTGATAGTGATGGTACTGGTACTAGTGTTGGTACTAGTCCCGGTGATCGTTCGGTATCTGTGGTTCGGGAGTGGATCACAAATGGTGATGGACTGGATAGGATCCAACGGTAGTTGAGACGTGAGGATCGAGTACTGTCATGGGGTATTAGTGACCGGTTGGTCAGACTCCATCTGTCGTGGGGCTTAGCGACTAGTTGGTCAGTGTTGTCCAGAGTTGGCCAGTTGTGGTGGTATGCAGAGATTTGATTGCAGATCACAACAGAGGTCTGTTGTGACTCTCCTGTCAAGCGGTACATCAGATTAGGATGAATTGACCTCCTTTCGGATGTAAATATACGGTCGTAACCGGATTGATGAGTTGATTGTTTCTGACACGTGGATGATGTCAAGATGAGCTAAGGACTTGGGAATCCATTCTGGATTGGTTATGGTTGACTACGGTTGACCATATCTCCTGAGTTTCGGATAGACTCGTTGTGGAGAAATTGGATTGTGAGAAATGAAATGGGTCATTATAGTAGTTATCGACAGTCGTTGTTGGACGGAAAGGTCGGAGACGGATTTTCTAGCTCAGGAATAGAAACTGTTAAGCGTGGTTCCCATATAGTTGGAACTTCAAAATCGAGAGATACTGTGATTGAGGTGACACAAGGAATGCGGGTTTTTCACATTGGTAATGGGTATATCGAAGTCATTTTGGGTGACTTCACAGGTTTTGCTAGGGCAGATGATGGGTGTATCACCAGTACATTGGTCGTGTATTGGTTGGTGGGCCCAAGATTGTTTTGGGTCATCAGGTGGAGTTGAGTATATTGAAGTTAGGTGACTGAAAGTTCTCATTTTCTGCTTGGTGGCAGATGATGTCAGGTAACATAACGTGGTGAATACAACGAGTGTTGTTTGCATTCACGTAGGATGAGTGTTGATGTCATCGTTTTGGATCATCCTTGGTTTTTCCTAGGTGGAATGGCAAAGATAGATACGAGGTAATCAGTGAGAACCCACAGTCTCGGCGTGTCTCGTCGTTGACTGATCTGTTTAGATGTGGGAATTGGTTGTCGAACGATGTGACTGTATGCATATTCATGAGGGTGTAAGACCCTATGGTTTGGAATCTGGTAGTTAACTGTGTGGATCCTAGGTGGAGCAGGATCGTGACGTTTACGATCAGGTGACGTATTGATGGATCTGGATCATGATCTCGATGATCCAGATAGGTGGAGAGTTTATCACTCTTACTTGGATGTTTGAGTTGAGGATGTTGGGACTGAACTTCTTTTCGAGATAAATCTCGTATGGTATATTACTCGGGTGAGTAGGTTTCCGACGTGGTCGGATTTTTTTAACCTTAGACGTGTGGATGTTGGGATTGGCTTCCCTATGAAGTCAATCGAATGTATTGAGCATGTAACCGTTAGGTTCGATTTTGGTGTGTCTTGGTAGACGTGAACGAGATTTCGAGTTTTGGAATTGAATTTTTGGGTGACGATTCAGGATTCGATTTTGGAACTTGAAAGTGGATTTCTGGATTTGGGTGTGGAATGATTATTCCAAATGCTAGCTTACGAAATAATGATTTCGGATTCGGATTTGGAAATGGATGATGGGTTGGAGTTTGATTTGTATAATGCTGGATTGGACAAGTGAACTCCATTATTTGAAATGTGATTGGCTACGACTTAAGTTGTTGTTGTAGTCTAGTTGGTGGATGGATGTACGTACCTTGTACGTTGTTCGAGGTACGATACTAGGTAGACTTGTGATGCCTGGTGACGGTATATAGGATATACCAGTAGTACATTGGTAAACGTGTTGGTAGTCCGCTTAGTTCTGATACCATTGGATTAGTTGAGGTCGTAAACTGGACATTGGATACTGTGCAGTGGGTCATAGTGGTTCTGATGGGTTCAGTTATACACAGGTCGAGTGAGGTGTCGATTGATGTTTACTCGAGTCGAGTAAGTGGGTGGTTAGTGTAACCATGAGTGAGTATAGTGCCAGTTTTCGACTGGAAACTGTCAAGTGGTGACAGTTTGTCAGATGTTTCATCATGGATCGATAAGTGAGTTTGTTGACTCTAGTGGGAGTAGATATCAGGATAGATTGGTGGTTGAGAAGGAACCGTCGAGTTGTTGTGTCAACGAAATAGTAGATTTGACAAGTGGTGTTAATTTGGAACATGTGGGTTCTGTCATTCGACGTGGTCGAGTGTAGTCGTTGTAACGTGAGTGTTAGTGGAACGTCTGGGTGCAGACGAGTATTATTCTGGTTAGTTGGTGTACTCGGGTACATGTGAGATGAGATCAAATTACTTCCACGAGGTGGATGTGGAACCAGGATAGTTGGGAATTTGAGAACGAAACTAAATTAAGGAGGGAAGAACGGTTGGAATTAGGTCGGTTGAAATTTCGAGGACGAAATTAATTAAGGAGGGAAGGTTGTAACGACCCGTCCCGAATTCCTGGATTTAATTAGTGACTAATCATGATTAGTGAGGTTGATCGGTTATTAGTTGGACGAAATAGGATGAACGATGCAAAATGACCGTTTTTCCCATTGGCGTGGGCAAAATGTTGACTTTTCATTCAGGGGGTCAAATCGACTTTGACCAATGATCGTGACGTAGTTTGGGACGCCACGAGTTCATTGACAGGTGGCACGTTCGATTCCGACGTTCGAGGAAAAAGTTATGACGTTCGGAAGTTAATGGGTATTTTGGTAATTTTGGTTAAAAGGGGGTAAAATGTTGACTTTTTGACCAGGAGGTCCAATGGCCAGGGGCCGAGGACCGTTACGTAGATCGGGACGATACAAATCCGTAGACAGGTGGCACACTGAAATCGGACTTCGAATGGGAAAGTTATAGGTCACGGAAGTTCGATTTCACTATGCACGTACTTCGAGGCATTGATGAGGTGGCCTATTCTGATTGGCCAGATATTTTAGATGGGACCTATGGATGAGTGACAAGTGTCACTCATCCCATTGGTCAATACCCCTAAATTGTGGATCTAAGTAATTAATAGTATTATTTTAATCATTTGATAATCTAATCTACCCAGCACTAAATCCTAGCCATCCATTCCAACTTAATCATTAAATCCTCACCATCCGTTTAGTCCTCTCTCCTCTCATCAGATATCAGCCATTATCTTCTTCTTTGTTCCTCACAAACCCGAAACCCATATTGCCTTCATTCTCCATTTTTCATCTTCGAACAAACAAGCAACACACACATACCACCATTCCTCATGTGAGCTCTTGCGTGACCGTGAGAGAGTGTTGTTGAGGACAGTGAAGGGATGGATGGTGGCCCACGACGGTGGCCACGGCGGAGGAGCTCGACCCGTGAGGTAAAAATATTCAAAATCTCGAAATTGGGTTTTATTGAATTTTAATCGAACCTAACATCTAGGTAATTTTTCTGGTGGTCTTAGGAGAAGTTTAGCATTGTTTGTGAAGGCTGGGACGACCTGGAATGGACGGTGGACGGCGGAGGTACTCACCACCGCCATGGCCAAACTTGGAAGGTACAGGTTTGTGGGTTTTCCTTAGTTTTTAAGGTATAAAAAGGTAGGAAATGAACGTAGGAAGGGATTAGGATGAAAAAGGAACGAATTGGACAGAAAAATGGACAGTTTGGGCCTTGAATCAGTCCAAACCGGTTCGGTCGGTTCAGACCAGTCGAACCTAGTTCGGCTGGAGGTTAGGGAAGCGTGAACAGTGCGGCGCGTGGGCTCACGTGCAGCACCTATCTAGGGTGCGTGGGGGCGCGTGTCCAATAATTTGGGAATGTGTTCAACACGTGAAATCTTCTATTCGATGTAACGAGCATTTTTGGACTGGTTTCGTGTCGATCGGACACCGTCTCGATATCGGAAGGTTTAGGTTCGAGATTTAAAATAGTTAAAAATTCGGGAAAATTACGGGGCTTCAATGAGAAGTTAATAAGGTAGTTAGTAACCTTCTAGATTGATTTGGAAGTCCCGGTGATAGTGGTGAGGCCCGGGAAGGCCTATGGCACGCGTATCGAGGCGGATTGTTGGACGGTTTGTGAGTGGACTTTGGTTTTATAAATCTTATGCATGCATAACTGTTTTATATGGATTATGATTGTGATTACATGATGTTGATTGGATATTGGCGAATTATATGGTTTCACGCATTTCGAGGCGATTTACGTGCTTGTACGTAAATCAAGATTTTCGATTTTACTCTGATTTTTTGTACGTATGGTTTTGGAAATAGTTGAATGAAATGGTTTTGAAATTGGAAAGATGAACTAGGGAATGAGGCCCAATTGTTTTGGAAACCTCGGACTTGGAGTCTATTTGAGTTACGTAATCGGGCCGGGTGCCCAATTGCTTTATGAAATCTGGCCAGGGGCCCAGTTGTTTACGAAATCGGGCTGAGACCCATTTGAGTAATATAATCGGGGCAGGGGGCCCAGTTGATTTACGAAATCGGGTATGAGGCCCAATTGGTTATAAACGGGATTTAGGGCTGGGGACCCTAGTTGGATTGAATAAATGGTTTTGGATTTGAAAAATCAGATGTTTGAACTTGTGATGGTTTTATGGAAATTTCGAGAAGGGCCTTGAGATGTTTTGAAATGATTGATAAACTGTTTTCCATAAACCATCTTGATACGAGGATATGTGATGGTCTCCTCCACGTCCTCCAGGTGACGGTTTATGGGGACCGGCATGAACCCTTGAAATGTTTGTATGGGTCATGACGGTTTATGTGAACCGGGCATGAACCCTAGAAAGGTTTTGAATATGGTTGATAAATGGTTTTATGAACGTTTTGATAAACGGTTTTCGAATGCATGCATATGCTTTTAGTGAAGGGCACAAATGCCTTACTATGAAAATGTTTTTAATGAAATGATTGTTTTTATCCACTCATAGTTTTCGTATTTTAATGCCCTTCAGTTTGATAGCGGATGCGGGCTGTAGCAGAGACGAGACATCACACTCTTCCTCCTACAATCTAGGCGTACTCTGGAAGCTGGTGAGGACTAGAAACGGAATTTTCCCTGATCTGACACTTCTTGTCAGACTGGATCAGGCGCGTCCCACGTTAATCCCGGGGGATTTGGGACGGGTCCTGATAGATTTCCATTGGTGTAATAAGTAGATTGAATTGCTTCAGCATCTTTTCATTAATTTTCATATTGCTAAGGGGACTTGGAGACATGTTCAGGATTTGGTGGGTAGCAGGCCTCATGGCCCTTTTCTTGATAGGATTACGTCACTAAGTGTCATTAAAAAGCCTAATTGCTCATCTTCTTTGGCTAATGCTCTTATTGTTTATTAGTTTTTGTGGAAGCCGTGCAATGTCTGGATTTTTTCTAGCAAGGAGGCTAATCCTTTGAGAGTTAGTATGGTTGCTAGATCCTGGATCAGGTCTTATTTTAAGGCTAATTATCTAAAAAATGGGAGCTCTAGAAATGATTCTGACTCCATTCGTTGGAACTTGCCTAATGGTCATTGTGCTAAACATAATTTTGATGGTTTATTTTTTAAAACAGTAATGCCGCTCCTGATTATGTGCTTCATGACGATAGGGGTTTACTTATCTTTGGTGCTACTATGAATATTGGCCCTACTGATGTTATTTTGGCAGACGCCCATGCTTTGATTAAAGGGTTGAGTAAAACTATTTATCTTAATATATCTAATCTTCATGTTGACCAAGACTCTTATTGATGATGTTAAAGGTCATATCTATATTCCTTGGCGGCTTCTTACTATGATTGATTGTGTTAAGAAGCTAGTCTTAATGTTTAATTACATTTATTTTAAGCATATTTATAGGGAGGCCAATTTTACTGCTAATGCGTTGGTCAAGTTGGGACATAGTTATGAAGAAAGCTTGAATTGGGTCGCCTCACCCGGGTGTCGCTAGAGATGCGCAGTTATTCGATTTTATTGGTGGCGGTTGTGCTGGCGGCTTTACTTTGTAATTTATTTTTAATATATAAAGAAAACTAAAAAATTGAAGCGCATTCTAAATGAAAGTATACTCATGAAAATCGTGAGGGAATTGGAGGAGGACTGGCGACGCTATTATGAATTGAAGGTATACATTGGATATTGGGAAACATATACATGGTTTAGGAAAACTGGAAGGTATGAAGGTCTTCTTCTTTCTATTGGTGGGAATGAGAGGTCTTCTATATTGATTCTTGAAGTTGGTCCTTCAGCAGATACATCTCAAAGTAAATTATATTTTTTTAGATTCAACACAAAAGTTGTAAGGTAAGGATCTCATTTATATCTGTGGCTCTTGCTTTCATAAATTTATTGTAGATAAGTAAGGAGGCTAGAAATGTGTGGTTAGGAAAATGGGAGGGTGGTGGTAGCAAAGTATTTGGGTTTGTCCGTAAGTTGCAGTATTCCAATCTGAGCGCTTTAGATGTCGGTATCTCTGGGGATTATTCCTTGGCAGCGAATATTCATGGTTTAGGAATACTGGAAGGATGGGCTTGTTGGTGGTGAAGACAAAATATCCCTAAAAGAGGATTTTTGAGGTTTGGAACTAGAGGTAGATGGTGGAGTATGCTTGAAATTCTAAGAAGATATTCTAAGAAGCACTGAAAAATATTTAATCTAAGGATAAAGAAGAAGTGATATCCAAGGTCTGGCACCTTAATTACTTGAGGCTTATCACTTTATTTTAGGTTGCATCTGTTCATAAGCTGACCTTAAACTGAAAGATTATGCCAATGTGCATATGCTGCTTGATACTTCTAGGCGCAATATGTTTAGGACTCCAAAACTAGAATCAACCTAGGGTCATTTAAGAGTTATACTAATACATGTTTTTGTCTTTCCCCTGGTTACAACTACAATTCCAGAGGTACTATTAATGTATTGCCCATGTATGTTTTAGTAACTTTTGTGTGTGGTCGCATGTTTGTGGTATACAATGCAGACTGTCATTGCAAGGCGGAGTGATATGCTGGTAATATCAAGTGAAGGTCCTCTTGGTGCTTATGTGAACCCAAGTGATTACGTACATGAGATTATGACTATGTACAAAGCAAATGGCTTAGCACTTATAGGGCGAGCAGTGAGTGAATACAACTGGTTTCCTAAGTATGGGCTTGAACCTTTCTTTCGATTTTCTGACCAATTTATGTATTTTTATTTTCGCTCTAACTTTGTAGTACACTGACTGTCACTAAAAGGTCATAGATAGTGTGTCTACATTCTTGTTTTGCCCCTTGTTATGATTTTTCAAGGACATAATAAAAATCTTTTTATAGAGTCTACCTGTGAAAAGATATCATGTATTGGCATTCGAACTTATGCATTCACAAATTGTAGGATTAGTAAATTAAAAACAAATTGAAAGTCAAAAGATGTGTCATGATCATAAAGTACACTCACATAAAATACACTCATATGCTGACGGTCATTATGTGAGTGCATATCCTGCTTGATACAACTTGGCATAAATACTTTGACATAAATAATAATAATTAGTGAGATTTCTAAAACTTGGATTGATCAACCGATTGTTTGTTTTGAACCCGAAAAAACCAAAAGCATGTACAAACATACAAAGAAAAGGACAATGCTTTTTGTAATCCAGCAATGCTGGAAGTTCATACTTGAAGGTAAATGAAACTCTGCTTTTCGCATAAAAGGTGCAATTTTTAACACAGGATTCCTACAAAGATACGAACTCTCTGTTGATATAGTGTTTTATACCTGTGTTAACTTTTTTTTTCCAGTGCTGAATTTTTGTATGGGTATAAGAATGATTCACAAGAGCCTCCTATTCAAATATACCAAAGTGATATAAGTGTGTACCTTGGATTGCTCTCCAATGAGTTTACTTTAACTTCCAAGTTATGATGCCTAATTGTAATGGTTTCCAGGTCTCTAATCGGCCCAATCAGTGAGTAAATGGGTTTACTTCGGAACAAGAGAAGCATGGATCAGTTGATGAGCAGTGGGTCAATCAGTTTTCTAAGTTGCATGTTGATGACTGGCAGAGGAGTTTGGGAATCAAGTTGCCGAAGGAATCTTGGGAGATAGTTCTACTGATACATAGGCTAATGCATATGATGAGTAAGTAATATTAATCTTCTTTCCAACAATTGTTTTACTTTGTTTATTCTGTAGTCTACTTTAAAGAAGTTGGTATGACATATTGAAGATTTTGTGTGTTGATGTTTGGTCCAGTGGTTAATGAATTTGTAGCATAGATCTTTAAGATTTAAAGCCCAGGAACTTCTTATGTTTGAAATTATTTCAATCAACCTAGTCATGCATGACTATTTGTTTTGGCCTTTAATCAGTACTCACCTTACTTGATATTTATTTACTTTGTCCCTTAAAGAAAGTTTTTTTGTTTGTTTTTTATTTACTGAAAATTAGTATTTGCCTTAATCAACGAGCAGGTACCTCAATGAGCAGGCACCTCAATGAATCCTTATGTCTGTCATGCAACTTGATATGTTGATTGGCACACAAGAAAAAGAGTTTGTGCCTTAAGTGAAGATCAGGAAGCTAACATTAAAGCTTTATATGAGCAGTTTGTGTTCCTTGGTCACATGGTTGTAATATGAGATTTTATCTCTTCTCATGAATTGTTGCTGAAGGAATACCAAATTGAAGTAGATGCTGGAAGTGATATGCTATAGTTTTAAAGAAAAATTTGCTTTCTTTTGATATTCCTAGATTTAAAGACCAAAGGTGCAGCTACATGATTGCAAATGTAATGGATGATGGTGAATTCACAGCTACTCAAGTTTCTCGTAAGCTTAAGCAGCTCGGCTTACATATTCCTCAATAGAAGAGGTTTTCAGCAGGCATCTTTAGAGATGAGGATCTTAGTGACTCTAATACAAAGGAAGTGAACGACTCTGATGACGAGACACTGATATCATTAGTGACAAGGTTATATAGCCGTGATTTGAATGCCTATGTTTTTTGTTATTAAATTTATTTATCCACTGCTGGTTCTCTACTTAGTTTTCAATGTCTTGGCTCTTGCATAGTTGCATATGTCAAAGTCCCTAATTTTTTTTGGTAAACGTTCCGATAAAAGGTTTGCAACTCATGTGATGAGTTTGGCCTTTGGATCAACGTAGCTTTAGTCTTCATAGACTTTTGTAGGTTAGCATTGTATCCAATTAGGAACAATCTCCACTCATGTTATAGAAAGTGACCTTGTACCATGGAAACACTTGAAGCTTCTTTCTATTCTTGGATTCTTGTTGGCTCTATACGTACATGTATTAATACCTACATCAATATAACAGTAATTTTGAAAATTTCAGGGGTAAAAGGGATAATAGCAAGTTCAATGAGGAGTTACTAGACCAGACTGCTGGACAAAAGTGTCGGAAGAGGATTCTGATGATGAAATGCTAAGCTCTGTTCTCAAGTAAATCTCTCTAAGAAACATACTCCCCCAAAAGGGAAATAAGAATGACTGAGGTCATAGGCTATTTGCTTTTTATTAATTTGTCTTTTGGATATAGGAAGAATAGGAGATCCTGTTTCAAGTCCATTGATCAAAACTTGGCGCCACCCATCCCAGTTCAGGAAACAGCCAACTCCAATGCTTTGGAAAATGGAGTTGACGAAGGTGCTGCTTTCAACCATGTTAGTCCAAATGACCCAACAGAAGCTAAAGTGTCAGGAGAGTATTAATGCATTGAAGGAGCTTGAATCTGTGCACAATAAACACATGAAGCAACAAGAGGTTTAGATTTTATATGCTTTTGTTGTATCAAAAACCAAGATTTTCTGTTATTGATATTTGGATTTCATGTTTGGATTTCTTGTTCTTCCTTGTGTTGCAACACATTATGTATTGTATTAGTTACAATTGAATTCATGTACTTTCACATATATATATATATATATATATATATATATATATATAACGTTGGATCAATTTGTTTCAAATATTTTTCTTATTTTGAAAGAATTTATATATGTGACTCGAGATAATTAATTATACAAATCGAATTATGAAATATAATAGTACTAGATGACAGTTTTTCACACACATAGACAACAGTTTTTCTGAAAAATGTTGTCTATTAGGCTCTCAGATGACAGTTTGTGTGAAAAACTGTTGTCTATTAGCCTAATAGACAATAGTTAATAAGTGTCATCTGATATGATTCAAATAGATGACACTCACATAAACAACATTTTTTTTTCTTCAATTAAATGATAGTTTTTCACTGCCATCAAAGACCAAAAATGGCATAGTGCGACCTGGAACTTTATAATACACGTCAGAAGTGATAAAAATGCTACCAAACATAGAGAAAAAATGCTACCAAACATAGAGAAAAGTTGATAAGGGGAACGAAATTACGTGTTACATAAAATTGTGGAGGTTTGTTGATCAAACCTAGTTATAGGCTTATAGGTTTTTATTAATTTACTAAAATATTTTCATTTGGCTTTATGTAAATTTAGAGGATGCTTTCCGGATTCAATCGCACTCGTAGGATGTTGAGTGGACCCATTTTATTTATTAAATTTGATTTATATACCATATCAACCTAAAAGGACGGTTGAAATTTGATTTATTGTCGCTGGGGGAGACAGATTAGAGGTTCAACTAGAACAAACTTGGCCCTTAATTACATAACACGCTATCATTAAATCGCAATTTGGTCAACAGTTCGTTTACTTGCAAAATCTTTACAATTTAATTCTGAGCTAATCTTTGAATTTGACATACCTAATAGAACAAAAAGAGATGTTAGTATAAGTCAAAGAGCATCATGTAATATGTCTGGCCTTCGGAAATGGCCGATCTTTTACCCTCTTGACAAGTAATGGCAAATTAATGCTTGATGATGGACCACACAACCATACCACCTGCATAATTTGACCACTCTCTGCCAATACATACCAAGCTCATCATCCTCTTACGTTTACAGATTCTGTCATAATTATTAAATAATGAAAATATGTCTATTTCTACGTTTAAGATATATTGAATTTGATGAGTAGTAAAATTTTACTCAACAAACGAGTGCATAGAAATGTCACACTACACTGAAACGCCCAAAACCAATGACATTCCAACCTCCCTACTAAAAGTTTAACCATAAAAAAAAAAGTATAACCAATCTTTAGAAAGGCTATACAATCAGTCTACATGACATTAATAGTTGGAAATTACTAACTCGTTTGTGAACTGACCCTAGCAGAGATTACCATTGTTCATATCCTTTTAGACTTTAACTCCTTCCATTGGCCTCTCTTTCTCACCCCAGTGAAGTATCTAAGCATGATGACATTCAATAACAGATCAGGCAACCATTGCAGAGTGCCCCCAGTAGGGTGAACACGGCTGCTCATAACCAATCCATCTCATGCTTGCTTTGCTATAATCTCTGGTGATGCAATGAAAAATGAAGAGGGCTTTAACTTTGTCATCTTTGTTGCCACCAAACTAGGAATCAGCATCGATATTATATGCAGAAGCATGAACAGCAACATCAACACAGTTTCAAAATTCTGAATTTTCGAAGTTATACCTGGCACTGAATGTCAATTCCTTATTTCTTGTATTCCACACTAATGCGGTAACTGACATTTTCTAATGCCAAAACTCATAATACATATGAAGTTAACATGCACAACATATAAAGCTGCTAAGATTAAGGAAGTCATTTTCCTTCTCTCTTTGTATTGACAAGGATGAAGTACATAAGAAGAAATTGCAAGCTTGAAACTCATTACCTATGATTAATTGGGTTTTTCCAAAAAGGCCTTGACAGATTGATATTAGCTTGCAACTCAGAAACTCAGCAAGCCCATCTTAATTTCTGCATAATTTCTAATTTCTCCCAAACTTCACTTTATATTTTAACAAGAAGGATAATATAACAAACTCAAAGCAAACTTATTAACAAAATATAGGATTTTAAATGTGCTTATAAAAATCTAGGTGTATTTAATATAGATTTTAAGGATTAATTTTAAAATATGAAGAAATCTAAGTGTATATATTTAATTGTGATTTTAATTTATTGTTTTCAAATTTAGGTGTATTAAATAAAAATCAAAGATTTTATCTAATTTTATAAATTTATGGATTTTAAGGGGTTTTAAGGAACAAATTACAAAGACCAATCTCTGTCAACAATCCACCTATCCCCTTAGAAATTTCAATGAATTTGAAAAAAAAAAATCCCAGAGAATTTAAGTAAAAAAACTCGAATTTCATTGAAATTTTGTAACAGAGCTCGAAGTGAGGCTAGGGTCTAAAGGTCTTTAGAAAACATCTCCCTAAACTTCAAAGTATATTACAGAGTGCAGTAGTGGAAATAAAATAAGTATTTCGATGCTTTTAAAGAAATTTCAAAAATCGACTAAAAATTGTGACTTAGAGCTCACATTTAAAAAAAAAAATGAAACTGTTAGAATCACATGAAATATTTTAACTATACATTAGCCAAAGTATTAAATGCCATTTTTAAAAAAATGCAACTGTCAGGATTTTGTGAAATAATATAAATGTACATTAAACAAAGTATTAAATGTCATTTCAGACATGTCTTGCCATTCATGATGTCTATTAAATATTTTTTATGCACTTTTTAAGAAAAAAAATGGTCTAGGCAAGGAATGATGGTGTGCCTTAAAGGTGTAGACACACACTTATCTAACATAAGGCCTTTTGGGAGCTCAGTGGCTTTGGGTTCGGTTGGAACTCCAAAGTTAAACGAGTTGAAGGTGGTGCAATTCCATGATGGGTGACCCCCTGGGAAGTTGTACCATGAGCTCTCGAAAACGAAACTGTGAGGGCGAGGAGGCCCAAAGTAGACAATATCGTACTAGAATCGGGTCCTGACCGAGGAGGATCGGGTTCTAACAGAATATATCAGAGCTAGACCCCGACCGGAAAGTGTGCTAGTGAGGACCCTAAGCCCTAAGGGGGGTGGATTGTAAGACCCATGTCCTGAAATAAACGGTGAATGATCCCACATTCCTGCCAGGAGAATGGTCTGGAAGGGGAATTGATGGTGTGCCTTAAAGGTGTAGGCACACACCTATCTAGCACGAGGCCTTTTGGGAGGTCAGTGGCTTTGGGTTCAGTTGGAACTCCAAAGTTAAGCGAGTTGAAGCTGGTGCAATTCCATGATAGGTGATCCCTTGGGAAGTTTCACCGTGAGCTCCCGAAAATAAAACCGTGAGGGCGAAGAGGCCAAAAGCGAACAATATCGTGTTAGAGTTGGGTCCTGACCGAAGAGGGTCGGGTCCTGATAATTGAAGCCAAGTGAATGAAGGTTGTTGTGAAGATGGGAAATTCAAATCTAGAGAGACATTCAGAGTCTCCTAAGGTTGAGAAGCGAAAACTTCACAAAGGGAGGAGTTGGAAAAAAAGCCACGGAAGACAGAGCAAAGCATTGCGAAAATAGGACAAGAGGATGAGAAAGAGGAAACATAGAAAGATAGGGACAAGGTCAAAATGAGGGGAACAAGACAATGAGAGAGGATGGGGAGAGAAGAAAAGAGGAGGGCTAGCACCAACCCCAGGTGAGGGCGACGGTGGCTAGGGTTTCAAAGCCAAAGTTTGCAGGAGAGTTTTGTGTATAAACACGTACTTTTACCCTCCACACTAGTTATCATTTTTGCTCACCATCTCATTCTTTGTAAGACATCTGCCCAATTATTTAATCTTCTTTATTTTTAAATAATCCAATCACTATTATTTACAAGGAGTGGGGAATTTATCATATAAGATACCGTTGACATTCGAATTTGAAACCAATAGTCTGCAAATCAAGGATAACTAGAGTTAATTTAATTTAAATGCTCTTAATTAATTTAAAAAACAATTAAAAACCAATTCTAGAATTAAACAAGAAAATAAATAAAAAAAACCCATTAGCCTATCTATCTTCCCTACCCACATAACTTGGTCAAATCAACCCCTCATCTCCACAACGTCGCACTCACATTCTAGACGGTGAAGCAATTTTGCTTACTTTTTCCACCTCTATGCCCCTCTTTCTCGTCCCTTTTTTTTGTCTTTCTTGTCTCAATTACTTTCCTCCCAATAGCCTAAAAAATATAATAACTAACCGCCATAGTGTTTACACCCCAAAAAAAAAATAGCCGAAGGAATTGAATGCCCAAGTCACAAGGCCCAGCCAAATAACGCCCACTTGGAACATGTAGGCATGGAAACTTAGGAGGAGTTGGCTCTGGCATGCCCAAAAGGAGAAAAAGAAAAAAGGCATGTTCTCGAAAAAGCTTGCTGGAGAACATACACACTAGGGTCTACATGGTAGTCCATTTTAGCCCTTCATCGCCTATAAATGAAGAAGAAGCCTTCTTCTCAAAGGACAACCAATCAATCAACCGAACAATCAAATTGATCAAATTCAATCAATTTCAAAATAACTGCAAACTCTCAAAACTTTCTTTGTTTCAAAGGTATGCCTCTTTAGGCACAACTTGTTTCTTTTGTTCTAAGATCAAGATTCAGTTCTCTTTTCAACCCCTCTCTAAGTTCTTAAACCATGAACGCCAAGCTTTCCTTCATCCCTAACTTGCATCCCAAGTAAGTCTTAAAGATCCTCAAACACTCACCTTCATCTCGAATTACTGTCACATCTAGTTTTGAAGGCCACCTAATGCCAACCTAGTCCTGACTGCTGCTCAAATCACTTTTTAGGCATGTAAACACTAAACCCTTGACGCCTCGACGTCTCCTGAATGCTCTTCGAACCAGTTGTAATTTACTTCATGCACTTCAATAATAATGGATTTACTCTTCGGTATTTTTCCTTTACTTTCATTACAATATAATTGGATTTTCTTAAGAAGAGATAAGTATTCGAGAGATACCAACCAGTGCGTTACATGGTTGCCTAAGCCATGAAACCATCTATATGTTTTGGTCCAATACTATCATCCCTACTTAAAGGGAACCTGTGTAAGACCCGTGTCCTGGAGGGAACGGTGAACAATCCCACATTCCTGCGAGGGGGGTATGGTCTGGGAAGGGAATGGTGGTGTGCCTTAAAGGTGTAGGCACACACCTATCTAGCATGAGGCCTTTTGGGTGCTTAGTGGCTTTGGGGGGGATTGGAACCCCAAAGTTAAGCGTGTTGAGGCTGGTGCAATTCCAAGATGGGTGACCCCCTGGGAAGTTGCACCGTGAGCTCCCGAAAACAAAACCGTGAGGGCAAGGGCAAGGAGGCCCAAAGCGGACAATATCGTGACAGAGGAGGGTCGGGTCCTGACAGAATGGTATCAGCGCCAGACCCCGACCGGGAAGTGTTCCAGCGAGGACGCTGGGCCCTAAGGGGGGTGGATTGTAAGACCCGTGTCCTGGAGGGAACGGTGAACAATCCCACATTCCTGCGAGGGGGGAATGTTCTGAGAAGGGAATGGTGGTGTGCCTTAAAGGTGTAGGAACACACCTATCTAGCATGAGGCCTTTTGGGAGCTTAGTGGCTTGGGGGGGATTGAAACCCCAAAGTTAAGAGAGTTGAGGCAGGTGCAATTCCATGATGGGTGACCCCCTGGGAAGTTGCATCATGAGCTCCCGAAAACAAAACCGTGAGGGCAAGGGTAAGGAGGCCCAAAGTGGACAATATCGTGCTAGATGAGTCGGGTCCTGACAACTTGTGTATCTAACTGCTAAGTCACTAAATAATAAGCTGCTAACTTGAACATCATAGAAATCACATGAAAAGATCAACATAAACTATTTGCCCACTTGCCTCACAATTACTTGGTTATAAGAAAGGTTCTTGGGCCGCAAACAGAACCCATAATCAAACTATCTAGTAACAGTCTTTACTAGTGGCATAACTACTTTGAAGGTAGCTAAGAACTATTTTCTTCTGAATCAGCCCATCTAGGGAAAAACCATAGCTCAAAGGCCCCTCATCTTATTGCATTCAAACCATCCAAACTGCCCACGTAGCACTTCTACTAAGAGAAACCCACACGAAGCTTGTTTCTTCACTCTTCAACTAGGTTCCATGCAGAGGCACATCGAAAGTGGCCTTAAGCCCACTATCACGAAGACGTTTTGGATAGAACATAATCTAGCACACCCAGTGAAACTATTTCTTATTGATAGACCCTTAATTGAGCTTTATTTTATATTATTTTATACCTTTTAGATTTATTTTTAATGTTAAAATACCAAACAATTGGAGAAAATATTATATTTTGTGAGAAATATGCAGAATTGGATAAAGCTTGGAGTTTTGAGTATTTTGGAGAAAAAATCGTCTCAATAAGAATTATAACGAAGAAATTATGATTGAAATAAGGGAAGCTACCAAAAATCTCAAGGAAATTCGGTGGGAGCCTACCGAATCAGCCTAGGCCATTTTCTGCAGCCCAAAATCAGAGCTAAGCCTTTAGCCCACCAAACGCCACGGCCCAGCCCAGATTTCCCGAGGTCCAGCCCAGTCCAACCCTTGAGTAGCCACTGGGAGCACGTGTGCCGAGTCCCACCTATAATCTAGCGCGTCAGTCGCTGCAATCGACATGCCTTGTCAGCCGCTGCAATCGACATGCCCTGTCAGCCAGCCCATACCGAACCCATAACCTGCTCCACTTGCAGCTGCCTACCGAAGTCACTTGCCCTGTCAGCGTGTCAGCCGGCAAACTCCCATACTCCCGTTCAGTAGCTTTCCTTCGAAATGCACCTACTCCTTCTTGCACACAAACCTGCTCCAATTTGGCAATTTTTCCAGCACATTTAAGCCAAAATCCATAATTTTCTTATTTAATTTTTATTGTTTTATTATTTAAATTGTATTTTATTTCATTTTTATTTTTTAGCTTTTTTTGTGTGGCACTTCCTCCATAAATAGAGAGCCAATTTCATTGTTTTAGGCTCCATCCGCCCCTCTCTTTTGCGCTCTCTCTCTCTCTCTCTCTCTCTCTCTTTTAGCTTCTTTTAGATATTTTCTTTTAGATATTTTCTTTACTTTTTCTTAGACTTTCTTTAGACTTCTCTTTGTACACATTTTTATGCTCTCCTTAAGAAAAACCTTAGGTTAGGTAATTTTAAGGCAATTCGAGAGTTTTAAGTCTGAATTCATCGTGTTTCTTCCTCCATCTTCACATGGTTCTGTCTGTTGTCAGTGAACCTTGTGTTAAAACATCGTTTTCTACTTAAACTCTTATTATTGTTTCGGTTTTATTTATAACTCAATATATGTGTTGTTATGTTCTTTCTAACATTTGTAAATATGATTGCAATCTTCATGTGATTTAATTCATGAATTTTAGTTATTTCATATTTTTTAGTGCTCAAACTTCAATTCAACGCTAAGTGTCGGCCGCTATCGGTGCACTTAGAAGAAGATTGATGAGATTTAATGTTGACCGCTGTTGGCGAATTCAGTAAAAAAACGTAAGGTGAATCATATTGTAAATGTCTGTCATTGTCGGTGCATTTATACTATTAAAAAACATATGTAGGTAATTGAAATAATTGAGGTAGGATTTCGTGATTGGTTTAATATATGCAAAATTTTAGAGTGTTGGTAAGATATGTGTTTAATGAAAGTTCATTGTACAAAAGTTAAAGTAGGAGTAGTTTAAATAATGTGATTGTTAATTCGGATTTACTTACGTAAAAGTGCCGTTTTTTGTCTATAAACTGATTTATGATATGAGCATTTACATTTCAATTCTTAGTTTGTTAAAATGTAGTTTCGGCTAAAACTCTTTCCAAATCCCCCCTCCAAAATCTTGTTATTCTTTAATTCTTCAATTCTTTAATTAATTTATTAATTTATTATTTTATCCTTTGATTATTTATTATTCTTTTTCATTAATCATTATTAATGTTTCCTAATTTCCCCGGTTAAGAACGATCCTTATTTACCAATACTACATCTACACAAAAAAAGTTTAAATTGAATATGCTTGAACTAAGTATTGAGTGTTACTTTATGTTTAGTTTAGGCCGCGTCAATTTTTGGCGTCGTTTCCGGGAAAATTGAATTTTTTTTTTTAATGTGTTAGTGTATGTATATAAAATGTTAATATTATACTTGTTCGTAATTTTTACTTTTATACTTGTCTATACATACTTGTTCGTAATATTACTTGTTTATGATTGCACATACTTTGTTCATTTTATACTTGTTCATATTTCACTTGTTTAGGATTGTATAAATTTGTTCATAGTGTTCTTATTATACTTGTTCATAATCTTTATTTTTTATACTTGTTCATAATTTTTATTTTTATACTTGTTCATCTAATACTTATTCATACTTGTACATACTTGTTTATTCTTATTCACACTTGTACATACTTGTTTATTCTTTTTTTTATTTGTTTATGTAAATTAATTGTTTTTATTTTATAAAAAAAAATTAGTTTTTCTTTTTAATTTTTATAATGAAAACGTTTTCATTACTTAATTTATATAAAAAACATTAAAAAAAATTTAAAAAATCAATTATTTTTTTAGCTTTATGTTAGTGTAAACATATACTTGTGAATAAATCGTGTGCATATATTATTATGTTAGTGTGAATATATATTGTGAATATCATTACTTGTGCATAAAACCATACTTGTGAATAAATCTTGCATTTATGCATTAGTCTAGGCTATATGTGGATCCCTTGTGCTCCAGAGTTCAGATTTTGATCTTTAATGAAATAGGTGAAATCTCGTTTGTTAACTCTCACATAAACCCTTCATGGACCTAAGAAGCCATGAGGTTGAGGGCGGTGGTTGTTAACACTTGAGTTATCTTAAAATGAACACTTATTCATCTGGAGTAAGAAATTTTCGAGGGTGATGTCTAGGCCAAGAGGCAATACTCGTAACGGGTTTTGGGTCTAAGAAAGGGGCATCAATGGAGTTTAATCATCAAGGTGTCTTGAAATTAGCCTTGCCTCTTATATTTATTCTTTCTAACCTGGTCACCTTTGAACTTACCCAAACAGTTGAATAAATCTAAGATATTTACTTGGGACGCACAGACGTAGAAGTCTCCATCTAAGCTTTGAAGATATGTGAACCATATATATCCCTGACTTCCCCAATGTGTAAATATTGTTTCCTATTGCATTTGTAAATTTCATGACCTCCCTTAGGTTTTATGATGCTCGAATTTCATCATCGCCCCCCCTAGACTAAGTAAATATAGGGAAGTGAGATTGAAGGTGTAGATCATTCTTTCATGCATTTTCACGTAACTCTTATATCTTGTCCAGACTCTAACAATTTATCTCTTATGCATTCACAATATTTTTCATGTAGATACTCTTGTGTTGCATTAGTTTAAACGTTTTTAGAACTTGTGCATTTTCTTGATTTTTCTGTGACTCTACTTTGTGTATTCTACACTTACTTATAATTTATTATTTCTTACTTGTGTATATGTTATTTCCTACTTGTATATATGTCGGTTACATTTACTTATACTTTAACTTGCATCTTTAACTCAACTTGCATATTTAACTTGCATTTTTAATTTAACTTGCATTGCATCTTTAATTTAAACTTTCATTTTTAAACTCAACTTGCATCCTTTACAAAAGTACATCTGTGACAAACTAACTTGCATGTTGGTCTAGGCTGGATGGATGTTAAAAGGCAACTCAATGTGCTCTCGAGTTGTGAATGAGTCATCAACGCAGAGTTGCTTTCTTTCAACCTTTCACTCTCTTTTACTTTGTTTATTTAATGTAGAATAGGAGTGTGAGGGAAGGGTTTACACTTTCTTTGTTTTACATGTTTACACTTTCTTTGGTTTACTTTTTAAGAAAACTGGAAACATCACAAAAAAAAAATTAAAAATTAAAAACTTAAAAAAAATTGAGTTTTTATTCATTCTTTGAGTCTTTTGTGGCAACAGAATCAGCAACCTAGTGCTCTAATACCAAGTTGACAGGACCGTCCCCTGAGGGACATTGACAGCTGTGCCCGGTCCTGCTCCCGTTTGACAAGTCGACTGAGGTTCCCAAATTACCCTCAGCACTTGCCAAACAAGGGATAGCCACACACGTACTCACTCATGCCTCCGCCACGACCTGGAGGGTCATTAAAAACACAAAAGGTGTCAGTGGACGAAAATAAATCAGTTCTAAAACATGTTACAGAAAAGACATTCTACCCTCCACGTAAAACCAATGCATGCATTCGGAAATCATTTCATAATTCATTTCATTTCCAATATAAGAAAGTCGTGTATGAAAATCAAAATCATTTTCCTTTGCTCAAACCTCGGCCTTAGCTTGAAACCATAAACAGGGGGCCTCAGCCCAAAATCATGAATCAAAAAAACATTTGCCAAAGTACATTCTTACCCTCCAGTTTTCTCAAACTTGCATGCATATCGTAAAACATGAGTAATAGTATTAAATCATTCAAGTATGAACAGTGGACCGATAAAATCAAAAAATATTTTCCCATGGTCCATAAAACTCATGTTCACCAAATCAGTTCATGTTATAAAACATCAAATCCCGGCTCTCAGGCCAAAACATATGAAAACATAATCACCTGGCCACAAAGACCAAAAACCCGTACTCAATACCAGTACGTCATCACAAACCACATCAATCAGCACTAATCACAAGTGCACAATAAATATATCAATCCAATCAATCCGCACTACTCACAAGTGCACAAACTATCACAATCACATCTGCACTACTCACAAGTGCACAATCAACCATCAACTGCACTATTCACAAGTGCGGCACTACGCGTAGGCCAATATCCAGCCACACTCTCGGGAACAGACACCTCTGGGCGAACACATCCCCAGGCTCAGACCCATCCGAGTGGTACATCCAGGCTCAGTCTCATCCGAGAAGCTGAATACCATAGGATCAACTCCTGATCCTACAATCACATCCCCCAAGCTCCGGTCATCTGGGTAATCCCCCCAAGCTCCGACCGTCTGGGTATTTCACAATCACAATGAAAACCATCTCGGGAATTACATCCCAAAATATTTCAATCAAATCTTGACTTCATACAAAGTCAAGATCATTCCCGACTGGGTCTCAAGCCCAAAATACCTTTTACACATAATTCTCAAAGATGCTTATATGATTGTTGTGTTTACTATCATATGTTCGAAGATAGTAAGATTATATTGTTGCTACTTTATGCAGATGACATGTTGATTGCATGTCAATATATGTCTAGAATTCGGAAGTTGAAGATGCAACTAAGTAAGGAATTCGACATGAAGGATCTAGAACCTGCACAAAAAATCCTTGGAATGCAAATATGGAGGGACAGAACAGTGGGAAAGATTTGGTTATCACAACCAAAGTATATTCAGAGTATTTTGGAGTGCTTCAACATGAATGAAGCAAAGCCTATATCCACTCCATTAGTAGCACACAATCAATTGAGTGTGTTGCAAAATTCAACTACAGAACAAGAGTTGAAGGAGATGAAGAAAGTACCTTATGCAAGTGTAGTAGGGTGTCTTATGTGTACAATGGTTTGCACTAGACCTGAATTAGCTCAACAAATGAGTGTTGTCTCTAGGTATATGGAAAATCCAGGAAAGGAGCACTGGTTTGCAGTTAAGTGGATCCTTCATTATTGGAAGGGAACAAAGAATCTGGGCATTTTCTTTGAAAAAAAGCAAGGAGAAGCATATGTGCTGGGTTATATGATGCATACTATGTAGGGAACCTAGACAGAAGGAGGTCCATGATAAGTTACGTGTTCACGTGTGGTGGTAGCCCTATTTTCTCGAGGTATACTCTACAGTCTATTGCAGTATTGTCTACAACAGAGGCAGAGTACATTGTACTAGTAGAATTAGGAAAAGAAGTAGTTTAGCTAAGTGGCTTAGCAAGGGAGTTTGGAATCATTCAAAATTCTGTGGTGATTATGAGTGATAATGAAAGTGCTATCTTCTTAGCAAAGAATCAAGTGTTTCATGAGAGATCAAAACATATTGATGTTCGTTATCACAAGATAAGGGATTGGGTCGACTCTAAAGAGGTTATAGTCGAAAAGGCCCGTACAAAGGAAAATGCTTCTATCTTACCAAAACAGTTATACCAGAAAAGTTCAAGTATTGCTTGAACTTGCTCAAGCTTACCTCATGCTGAGGTATTGGGTGAAGCACCTCCTCATATGAGGTGCAGTAGGGCAAAAAGAGTTTTTGTCAAGGTGAAAGGTTCTTGAAGTTTTTCCAGATTTGCTTCAAGAAGGTTCGATGACATTCTGGGTTTTCAACGGTCATTTCTTGGTTTTGACTCATCAAGGTGGAGATTGTTGAAGAATTGGATTGGAAAATACTAGAAATTAGGGTTTGGCTGGGAATCGTAGTTTGACTAGGATTCCAATTACTTTACCATGTTTTCTCATATTATTTTTAGGAAAAGGAGTCCTACTTTGTTTAGGATTGTAACCTAAGTCCTATACATTATAAATAGGCCTCTTAGGAGTCCTTACAAAGACACAGAAAAATAAGACAGTAGTAAACAAAGAAATCATACACAAGTATAAGAGCAAAAAAGTGATTTGAGAGATTGTGAGCTAGGTTTGGGGATTAGGTCAGGATTCTACATAATTTCTTGTAATCTTGTTATCTTCATAGTGCTAGTGATCTCAAAGGGAGATCACACGAGGGCGTACACACAGATTATCCAAACCTCGCTAAATTCTTATTTTTGTGTATGGTGTGTTTACTTTATTGTTCATCTATATTCCGCATTATCTTAGCATCATCCTATTGTTTACATAATCACCTAATTCTAACAAGAAACAAGATCAGTAAAGGCTCAGAATTTACAATAGCCTTTAGGCTGCTCCACGTACACTGCCTCCTCTAATTCTCCATAAAGAAAAGCACCCTTGATGTCTAATTAAAACAAAATCCACCCTTTTTTCCTAGTTAGAGCCGGGATTAATCTTATAGTGTCCCAACGAGTCACAAGTGCAAAAACTTCACGGTAGTCAACCCCATACCTTTGAGCATAACCCTTGACCATCAATCGTGCTTTGCAATTATCTACCTCTCCCTTTTCATTCAACTTCATTTTAAAAACACATTTGACACCAATTTTCTTCATTCCTTTCAAAAACTTAGAAGCTCCCATGTCTTATTCCTTTCTATAGACTCTATTTCCAAATCCATCGGCTTCCTCCATTTTTTTTCTTTTCACTACTTCATCAAAACATGTCAGATCATCATGCACCATAAAGCAATCCAAGTTTGACTCCTCATAGAGACCAGTTCCACTAACATTATCTTCCATCCATCATGGTGCTCTTCTAACTCTATCCTCTGATGTAGCAACATTATTTGCTACTTCCAACTCGCATGTACCTAAACCAGCTCCTTCTACTTGTTCTTCCACATCTTTAACTTCTTCTTCCTCATCATACTCAATAATCTCCCCATTATCACTATCTACCCAAAGTAAAGACATCATGCCTCACATCCTTATCACTCATCCCCCATTTCCAGCTCGCATCTTCCTCAAACACAATATCCCTACTAACAATCACCTTCTTAGCTATAGGATCATAAAGTCGATAGGCCTTTAATCCTTCACTAACGCCAAGAAACACACATCTATGGCTCTTTTCGCATCTAACTTTACTCTCTTCTTGTCAGGAACATGTACATTAGCAATACACCCAAAAACCCTCAAGTATTCAACATTAGGTTTTTCTCCACTCCAACACTCTTTAGGAGTATTTCCTTTAACTACCATAGTTACACTCCTATTTAACACATGTAATCCCCACCGAACTGCTTCTAGCCAAAATTGTTTAGGCATCTCTTTCTCTGAAAGTAAGCATCGAACCATGTTTAATATAGTTTGATTTTTATGCTCCACCACTCTGTTCTGTCGAGGAGTATAGGCAGCAGTTGCCTCTTAATGAAATGATCCACACAAAACACATTAAAATATTTTGAAGTGAACTTACCTCCCCTATATGTCCTCAAACAACATATATCACACCATGACTCCTTTTCAACAAGACTTTTGAACACTTTGAACATAGAAAAGGTTTCACTCTTTTCGACTAAGAAGTAAATCCAATCTTTTCTATTAAAATCATCAATAAAACACAATAAGTACCTCTTGAAGCTGCTTGAAGTTGGAGTGATTGGACCACATAAATCAGCATGAACTAATTGAAATCTCTTTGAAGTCCTCCACTGACTCTTCTTTGGTATGGTTGCTCGGTGTTGTTTTCCACGATGAAAAATCGTGCATTCTTTGTTCGTTGCTTTGAGTTGAGGAAGTCCTTTCACAAGTTTCTTTCTCTCTAAGACTTTGAGGCTCTTATTGTTCGCATGACCATACCGTTGATGCCACAAGTCTGATAAGTCACCTTCAGTTGCTATTAGGCACTTTGCAAGTTGAGAGATCACAGTGGCTAGTAGAACAAACATCCTATTAGCTTTCATTAGAGTTTTCATAATAAGGCCTTTCATAGAGAGATATACTCTACAAGCCCTATCTTTTATAACAATAGCAAGCCATCGCTCTTGAAGTTGACCTATGCTCAGTAAATTATTCTTGAGATCAGGAATGTAAAACACATCTCTTGCCACTTGAGTTAAACCTTCAATCTCAAGCTTGATGCTTTTTTTTCCCATCACCATCGTCCTTGCATTGTTGCCCAATTTCACCGAGTGCATAAACTACCCATTCATCTCCACAAACCAATCCTTGTTCCCTATCATGTGGTTAAAGCATCCTGAGTATATAAACACAACACCTTCTCTCTTTGCATTTTTGTTGCCAACATAAGCCATCAGTAGATCATCCAACTCAACATAATTGGCACCTTCCTTCCAACTAGGGTAATCATTTTGAAAATGCCCTAGTTTATGACATTTGTAACGCTCTAATGTTGCCATATTGAAGCTTTTTCTTCTTCCTCTTCCACGTCCACCTTTCACAGATCCTCGTCCCCTTCCTCTTCCTACTTGATCTTCATGAGTGATCTTGAGGACTTGCTCTTCTTCACCTTAACCCTTCATTCTTTGCGCGTGCACAAGGAAGCTGTTCTGAAGCTCATCAATGGTTATCGTAGTCATGTTGTTGGATTCCTTAATTGAACATACTACATAGTTGAATTTTGAAACCATTGATCAAAGAATCTTTTCAATGATCATTGTTTGACTCATATTCTCTCCATGAGCCTTCATTTTGTTGGCTATGGATAATTCACCAATTATCTCTCCTTCCTTCATATGAAGAACCTCAAAATCACAACATAATGACTGCAGCTATGCCCCCTTAACCCTTGTTGAGCCCTAGAATTTTTGCTTCATGGAATCCCAGATTTCCTTTGAGGAGTTTATATCAAGAACGGTCTCAAGCAAATCTCTTTTGATTGCTTGATAGAGAAGGTTTTTTGTCTTCAAGTCCTTCAGCTTGTTTTCTTCGTACGCCTTGCGTTGAGTGTTGGTGAGTTGAACTTTTTCTACCACCACTGAGGAGAAAGATCTTGCTTCCCCTGCTACATCCACCATTACTCCACGATCTACAATATTCCAATACTCCTTGGAACAAAGTAGGTTCTCCATTAGCTCAGCCCAATGATCATAGTGCCCAACAAATTTAGGCACATAGCTGGTGCGGCTCCCTTCTGACATTTTCAAGTGATTACTCTCAATCTCTCTTTTCACTCTCTTACTCACATTCAAGCCCCATTAAGGGCTCTGATACCAATTGTTGATGACAGGACCCGTCCTCGAAGGACATAGATAACCGTGCCCGGTCCTGCTCCCGTCTAACAAGTCAACTGAAGTTCCGAAATTACCCTCAGCACTTGCCAAACAAGGGATAACGGTACATGTGCCCACTCATGCCCCCACCTCTCGAATAGGTTCGATCATCGCGCCCTACGACCTGGAGGGTCAATAAAACAGAAAAGGTGTGAGTGGACAAAACAAAATTTTGTAAATACATTTATCAAAATACATTCTTACTCTCCAGTTTCACAAACATGCATGCATATCATACAACATGAGTCATAGTGTGAAATAAATCAAGTATGAACAGTGGACCGATAAAATCAAAACATGTTTTCCCATGGTCCATAAAATTCATGTTCATCAAATCAGTGCACGAGATAAAGTATCTGGACACAAATATCAATAAATCATAATACCAACAATCCTCAATATCCAATCTCAATATCCAAGTAACCCGTCACGATATCAATGCAACGTGTTCAAACTCGGGTGTCCCACATCCGAGTACCTCCCCAGGATCTACGACGTCTGAGGTGATATCCTCTCCAGGATCTACGACGTCTGAAGGGTATCATCATAAATTCACACTCCTGAGACTGAGCCTCCCTCAGAGCTACTCATCTCCAGACAATGGATTGTGACTACTCTAGGATTTACGACGTCTGGAGGAGACCATCAAATCACAGAGGATGGTATATGTGGAACAGCCACCAAATCCAGTAATCTCATTTTGAAAACCATTCAAATCTCAAATCGAATCAAATAAAAAACATTTCAACAGGGCCTCTGCTCGAAACATAGCTTTCACCAAGCAAGTTCCACAAATCCATCGTAAAAACATTGTCTAGAATATACTTTATAAATCAAAATCATCAATTTAATCATATTCACATGTGACTCCAAATCCGAGTCCAAATCACTATCCAAATGGGGTCTCAAACCCAAAATATCATTTTCACGCAAATCCGTGCAATCGCAACCTCAGTTGCCAATTTCACATAAATCCATAAAAGATAGCCAAAAACATTGAAATTTCATCAAATCAATTTCCTGATTCATAATCCGAGTTAAAACCAATCACAAATCCCGGGCCTTCGCCCAAAACAACAGTTTCACAGTTTTCTCGAAAATCGTGCCCAAAATCATATAAAATAATATAATATTCCCAAAATCCAGAAATCCAGAAATCATCACATCGAAACATCATTCATACCAAATCATTTCAAATCATATTATAAAGCATTTAAAACATATATGCATGCATTCAGGGTAGAAAACAAAAGTCCACTCACAAACCGTCCATATCGCTCGCTTTGCGAGCTGCACGTTTTTTCGTAAATTCTGGAAGTCACAATTCCTGTCCAAAATCATTATCGAGGGTTACTAACATCTCAATATACCTCATATAATTTTCCCCAATTTTTCCGGGATTTAAATACGTATTTTAAACGTCATATAAACCTTCGGACCCTCGAAACAATATCGAAACGGTGTCCGATTTCCTCGAAACCAGTGCCAAAATGTTCGTTACATTAAATAGGAAAAAGTCATGTTGAACTCACCTCGAGATTCCCACTCACGTGCCCCCGTGAGTGGCTGCGCGTGGGTGCCACGCGCCTGCTACAGTAACAACCACTGTTCATCTTCTCGACCCGCTCGACTGATAAACGGGTCCAGTTGGCCCGCGAGATGACCCGGCTGGATTCCTGCCAATTTCCATTCAAATTCTTCAATTGAATCAACTAACAGTATCGGTTCAACCTTAATTAAGGTTCTGTACATTCAATTTTGGGATTTCTTACCTCGAAGTCATTCGATCAAGCTTCAAGAGTTCAAGGTCTATTCATCATCTGAGTTCCTCAAATCATCAGCCAATCCTTCAATTAATTAGTCACACAGCATCGTAGACCCATTCTAAGGATGATTTCGAAATCAATTTCGTTTTTCTAACCCTTCAATTGCACGACTCAATCCACGAATTCCATTTCTGTCACTAAATCTGTTTAGAGCCAAGACAGCATCAATGTTCGTCGAATTTGATTGGGTTCAACTCGCCTTGAGCTCAGGAGACTCAATCCAAGGTTAATTTCAGTGTTTATGGCTCAAAGTTTCGAATTCAATTTGTTGATCAATTTGGAAATTCAAAGGGTTTGGGTCTCGGATTCCTGGGTTTCATTCGCAATTTTTCCCTCCCCATTTCTTCTTCAACTTGTTCTGTTCTTCCTCTCAATTTCTCTTCCATTATATCTCTAACCAGTTGATCGGGCAAGGAGATTGAGCACACTACTCTGTTTTTGTTCTTCACAAGCACACACAAACACGGTTTGTTTAATTGAACACATAAATATCCAATTCTCAAACACTGTTTCAGGCCACTAATCCACATCTAATTGTGATAGATGTCACTCAAGGGATTAACCGACCCACCAAATTGGTTGAGTCAGCCATCACATCAGTACAACTAATCAAAACCCAGTCAAATTACCATTTTACCCCTCTTTGAAAAATTACCAAATTGCCCTTCACTTTCTTAAGCCCATAACTTTTTCATCCGAACCCAGATTGACGCATGTCGTTTGTCTACGGATTCAGCGTCTCGAGACCTATCCAACGGTACTTACGGAAAGTCCAAACACGGTCCCGATCAAAAAGTCAACAAATTGCCCCTTTTTAACCAATTTACCAACTTACCCTTAAGCTTCCGAACATCATAACTTTCTCCTCGAATGTCAGAATCGGATGTGCCACCTGTCTATGAACTCGTGACGTCCCGAACTACGTCACAATCATCGGTCAAAGTCCGTTTGATTGCTCCAACCAAAAGTCAACCGTTCACCTAATTCTAGGGGCAAAATCGTCATTTTCCTTCAAGTTTTTCCAAATTTTCCTTTTTCGAATTTCTGGGTCGTTACAGTTGAAGTATCAAAGACTCTGGCTTTACTAAACTGCAAAGGCTGTGAATGATGCTTAATTCATTAACAAAACAACTTTGGCTTAAATAGCCATTACAACTAGAATTCAAACCTGAAACAAACCACTTCTCCATATCCCTAATATTGTGGAAACTAAATGAAGGACTCAACCAAAAACTTGACCTAAACAACTTCTAGTAGAAACAAACTACTAACTCCTAAAAATAGGAGCTTATTAACTTGCATCACTTGTCACTCTAACAAAAAGATGACAATTAATTTTATAGTCCTACTATTTTTTAACCATACATGTTTATTGTTATTTTCTTGTTAATGTATGATTATGATTCTAATCCCTATTTTATAATGAAACTTAAATTACTGTTATAATTAAACTTATATATTACAATTGATTTTTTTTTTCCTTTGAAACTAAGAGTGAAATTCATGTTGTATGTATTTTAAAGGTAAGGTGTACAAAGTTTTAAGGAAGAGATGGGGGCGTTTAGGTAAGAGTGGTGGAATAGCCTATGACTTAGAATTAATTTAGGATTTAAATTTTGAATTTTGGGCACAAAATTCAAGAATTAAATTCTGAATTATAAACGATTAACCTAATCCTCATCATGAATATTTTTCAAATTTGAAATTATCTTAATCTTCATTTTGGCCAGTGACATTGTGTTGATAATTTGTGGTGGAATAGTGCGCCAAACCTTACGGTTGAAGGTTCTAATAATTGTCAAGGCTTTGTCACTCTGCTGGTTCCCACCACATTCACCTTCACAACATTCATCCACACCTCCTCATCCACCTCATCGAAAAACCTAGCACTCGGGTACGTCACTACGTCACGCCCACGTTGTTTATCAAAACCCCCACGTCCAACCCTCTGATCTCCTCCTCTATCACCCCATCCACAACGCGGCCAAGCTGCCGCTGCGGCCGCCAGAGAAATCGAAAGCAATGGTTTTTATTTGGGTACAAACACGAATCCAGGATTAAAAACAGGAGTGAACTGAACTCAAGATTGAACATAAATGTGAATTATTTTAAAACCAAATTTCTTAGTAAAATAATATTTCATAAAAAATCCATTTAATTTTTCAGCTGAGACGGCTTTCAGCTTGGTGGAGCTGCGGCTGACTAGAACCAAGTTTAGGCCTTTTTGGGCAAGTTGGTAGGCAAAGGCTTTGCCTATGCCGTCGGTGGCACCGGTGACCAAAGCCCATGAGCCATACTCTTTGAGGTTTTTGGGGGAGCTGAGGAAAGTGACGAAGACCCATTGGGCAAAAGAGAGGGAGTGTATGAGGAGGATGAAGAGGCCAAGAGATGAAAGGAGGAGGAGCCACAAGGGTTGGGTTGTTAACTCATGAACGCATGGAGATGGAGGTGACATTTTCTTTCTTGCTTTTGGAATTTAATTTGGGTAAAAAGACTTGGACTTTTTCATTTCTTGGGGTTTCTTATTTAGGGTTTGGAAGGAAAATTACAATGTCGTTGACAATTAATGGCCGCACACACACCACATGCATAAACGAAGGGTACTGAAAAAACACCATTCCATTGTTTCTAATTGGATTTCATTATTGAATTAAACTTTTGATTAAAGGTGGCCATGAATTAATGAAAGTTTGTAATTATTAGTCATGCAATTCTGATGAAAGTGTGACTGCAAAGGCGCTGTTGGGGGGCGTTGGAGGGAACTCTCACGAGTCACGTCCCAACCAACAAGATTTTATAGAGTATTGAATTGAGATCTAACTAACTAGTATCTGCACAATCGAAGCCTTTAGGGAAATGAAGAATCTTCTGGCATCAGGTTTGCCTTCGGTCAAATGGAGAAACTAGGTTTTTGCAGTTATAATTTTCGGTCCGATCACGAGACACGTATAAATAACCTCTTTTGCGGATCAACAGCATTACTGTAAGTTTTATAACGACAAAATATCAAATAAAAGAAGAAACAAAGGAGGTTTATGTACACAAATGTGAGGGTAATCAACAGTGATCATGACAATTTCATCTCTTATTCTTCAGCCAGTCCCCTTTTTTTCTTGCAGAAGCGATGTTTTATATTGCATAAGCTACATCTCTGATATTGCTCGCCCATATATGATACTCTTGAGATCGCCCATATATGATACTCTTGAGATCGCCCATCTATGCTCTTGAGATCGGTCGCAGTTGCAGTTGCAGTTGCAGTTGCAGTTGCAGACAAAGTTATGTTTCTTGTTCTTGGTGAAATGGATCATCAACACCATGAACAGAACTCAACCGCGGAGTGGGAGAGTGGCCCCAACCAGTCACCTGTTCCAACTCATGAGATCTCATACAGGCTTCTTCTTTGAACTTCAGAAAGTACACAGATGACCAGTAATCCTTGACCAGGTTCTACAAGAAGAGGGTAAAAGAAACACCAAAGAAAGACAAAAAAATCAATCCATGATGGTATATATTCACGAATAAGGAGTTTTTTAAAAGAATGTTTGGGAACCTGAAAAACTCATCCTACCGTTTTCATCAACTGTATCAGCTCATTTAATGCATCATTGAAAAGATTTGGTTGTGACAGATTTGAAGTAGTCAAAATAGCTTGTCTACTTCGGTGAGAGATGTTCACCTCCATTGCTGCACCTGTACGATGAAAATTGAAATACATACTACACTCACTTCCGACTCTTAAACTACTCCTAACAAGTGTGAGACCAAGGTTGGCAGCAACTCATATTGTTAAGCAACTGGCAAGATCACACACCTGCATTTATGTACTTGTCAATGATATGTCGTGCCATGTAAATCCTTCTTACCGGATCATCCACTGGTATTTTACTAAGTTCATGTACTTCCTCATAGAAATGAACGCTCTCCCCTGCCAAACAACTGTGATTAAGAAGAACAAATGGAACAAAATAAACACATTATGTGCTACACAATCAATAATTTTTCCCCTTATCTCAATTGTCACAAAAGAAAGTAACTTTTCAAAAATAAATAATATTCTGGAGAAAGTCATCTTTTTACTCAAGAGTAAATTTGTGCATGAAGTTACACCTGAAAATGTATTTCAATATATGAAACTTAGGGGAGAATGGAATACCTGTCTGCAAATTCCATGAAGGACTGACGGAATCCTTTGTTCATAAGAAGTTTGCCAAGTGGCTCACTAGGATCTATCACTGGAGCTGGCTCCCTTGTGAATAGTAGTCCGCTATTAGGTATGCCCAGAGCCTGCCCCATTGTTTCAAATGCTAGGGCTTCCCCTTTCCTCAAGCTGATTTGCGATAGAAGAGGTTGTGAACTTGATATCGAAAAGAAAGCTACTACAAGAATGCTTGCCTGTACTATATATACGCCATATAAATGTTAGGAAAACATTAAAGTTGGAAGACATCTATACTAGCGCATAATATGCAAAGGTACACGATAAATCATACCGTGACTAGGAGCACAAATCTAGAAACAACTTGAAGCCATGAGATATCATCGTGAATTTCATTTAAAATGTAAGCAGCAATCCATACTCCTGGAATCAAGAAGAGAAACAGGGTTAAACAGAAGGGCCAGTTCTACTGATTCAACAACCATATATTAGCGATATATTACAGCCTTATTTGGATTAAAAGGAAGTTAAGAAACCGAAATGTAGTTTTCTATAAAAGCCTTATTCAGCTTGGACAATTGTTCCTTCAAATTTTTCAAGACTGGAGTATCTTGAAAGTCATACCCAAAGCATTTATTTTAATTCTTATAAGTGGTTTTCATCTAGATAAAGTATTTGAATTGTACTGTCTGATTTCCCTGCGAACGCAACCAACAAATGAGTCCATACACATCTAAAAGATTTCCTTAGATTTTTGAGAGTAAATATAATTTTTTTTTGGTGAAAACCAAAGTATCCCTCACACGTAGGTGAGAACTAACCCTCGAGTCGCATAGGACCCCAATACGGGGGAAGCTCTCTCTAATGTTGGCTACTCCATTCACAAGGCTCGAACTCGAGACCTTGCTCAAGGGGAACAAGGTCTTTTCCACTTGAATCACCAACCATTGGTAGAGTGAATATAACTTTAATACAGATAAACACCCACCAAAGCTTTTATGATGGAGAAACTAAATATGCCTATACAAAAGTACATCATTTCTGACATTCATAGAACAAACCAAAAAGGCAAAAACAGATCACAGTGTTGTACCAATAGAAGAGGCTGAGACAAGTATTCCCTGCCAGAGGTCTCTAAGTTCGTCAAATCTAAACTCTATATGTCGAATAGCCGCCGTGAACCCAACCAAAATGGCAACATATATTGAGTGGAGGGACAGGACCGGGATGAACCACTGAATCCCCATATGGCATCGATCATTTAGAGGCTGTTTGATATGCATAACTATAAAACATACAAAAGATGATGTGTAAGGCACAGACAATTGGAGTGGATGTCTGAAGTATAAACCAACTTGGAGGTTCTTACATGCAGCAACACCAATCCAAGGCAAGAGAATTAGTGGAAAGAAAATAAAAGATCTTATTGGTGGTAGGCATCTCCTGAAATAATTATTGCACGTAAGTAGAGCATAAAGGTTATCCAAAACAGTCCAATACAAATGCAACCTAAATATATATCTCATTTGGTTTTAGTTCATAATAGAGTCAGGCAACATATTGTCTAATTAGATACTTGACGAGTTGCAGCCAAATTTTAATATTGAGTTTTACAAATATTAAATCTCAAGTAAAATGTTTGCTTACTTGACAAATATGTAATATAATTGGAATGCCTGTGATATGCGACAGCTCAGTAGTAAACCAAAGCCAAGTGGAGCTTCAACCCATACTGAAAGCAAAAGATACGTCAAACAGTACCCAAGAATAGAGATATTCGCAAATGAAAAACTGTAAGAGTACTTCACAGATTCTAGCCAAGATAAAAAAAAGCAGTGAACAACCTGCCCAAACATAGCAAGACTGCCACCAATGCCTCTTTTCGAATTTCAGAAAATTGACAGACATCTGAAAGAAAAAAAGTTCTGCTTTTAATGGTAAAAAACTAACAATAGAGTCCCAAAGCACGTGTTTTTGATAACTTCATCTTATTATTGATGGAACATTGAAGAAAGAGATATATAATCTACCACAATTGACAACAGAAGGTTGAAACTGGCGATAATTTGAATCACTGGAATCCAAAAGCTACTACGTTTTGCTAGAGGAATTTTATGCACGGCAAAGGGTAAGATTAACCGTGAAAGAAGCCTGAAAGAAACAAAGTGACCAAAAGAAAAGTATCAGAATTAGTGTTTTTCAGCTGAAAAGGATAATAACCAGAGAATAACTCAGACCATATGACCAAACAAATCAGCAGTTCTAAGAACCTCAGAAGTCAGTGGTAACTTAGGCTTAATTTGGTTCAGATGGTGCTCCACATCTCCACATTACGATGCATCGGAAGACATTCTAATCTCAGAATGCCATACCTTTGGACATCATGTGGGAACAAGGACGTCAAGAAAATTGCTTATCTAAATTAGAACATCATACTATTTTTCTGTCCAGACTACATTATTCATTCAGAAAAAGCTAAAGGATACAAGCACTGTGTGAATCCCCACATAATTGGATACTCTCTCAATCATTAGCACATGAAAATTTCTACTCTTTGGCTACAATTAGTTCTTTCTGAGACATTAAATCAAACAGATACCCAGCAAGCAATTTGATACAAGATTTCACCCAATATAATTTCCTATCAGCAAGGCCATCAGAATCCCAAAAGACCAAATCAAAATTCTATGCAAACAACCAAGAAAACCCATTAGTGTAAAAAAATTAATCAGATACAGAACCAGTAGAAGGAGAAAAACTTACAAAAAGAAGCAGATGACCGAAATAGCGATGGCTGTGTAGTCGCTGGCACAGCCGCCATCCACCGCACAGCTTGCCATCTTGGTTGCATTTAGGATATTTTGGGTTCACCCTAAGATCTTAAATCAGAAGAATTTAGGACGCCCACCATTCCAAGACATCAATCTCAAGGTGCGTCCTTTCTGGGTCCAAAGGTGAGTTCAATCCAGAATGGCAGAATGGAATCTCCCGCATGATGTTTGACCAAAAGGGAACACGTTGGAACATCTGCGGCCTTTTGTTGACCAAATAGGACATTTAAAATGTATCACTATCACTGTGAGAGGGAGCACACGACTCTATCGAATCAACAAGATATTACTAATTCATTTTCATACCCTTTTTTTCTTTTGAACCATCAATTGATTTTTTTCATTAGGAGGGTAGGTGATATTTTGAAAAAAAATTCACAACATATTATTAGGATTCGAATTTGAAATTAATAATCTATAAATTAATAATATATTATTAGGATTCGAATTTAAAATTAATTATCTATAAGTTAATAACATATTATTAGGATTCAAATTTGAAATTAATTATCTATAAGTTAATATTAGAATCAACTGAATTAGTCTTACTTGATAACTATCAATTGATTAATTCATTAGGAAAATAATATTTATTTAAAATTCTTCTAATCATATTTTAAAAAAAATTACAATCTGTAACCACAATAATAATTACTCATATACTCATAATTACTCAATTGATTTTTTTCATGGATAATAAGAAAAGTACATGAATTTGGAAGAACCCAATTAAGCCAGGAGAAATTCTATAAAAAAAATAATAATGTTTTTTTTTTTGTTATATCAAAATATATTAAAGGGCAAAAACCCAACACAATGCGCAAGGCACAAAAAACAACTCACAAGAGCTCAACACACCTCCCGTAGGAGAACACCAAACTAAAAGTACCTACGAAATAACAACATTCCAATTCCTAGCAGTACAGATATTGGAAGAATTATGCCTAAAGTTAAGAGTACAAAGCTTACTACCAATCATGACAACGATAACATTAAAGACCACATCAGGAGGATTCCTGGTGTTGCTGAAAATCCGATTATTTCGCTCCTGCCAAATGTGGTAGACAGTCACAGCCAAGGCAAGGCGCTTAGCAACCTGAACCATCATTTTCCCATGCCAATGCTCAATAGCAGAAAAAACAGAATTTGGCCAATGAGAATAAGACCAACCAGACTCTGTAATCGCCAAAATTCTCATCCAAATACAAGAACTATAAGGACAATTAAAAAACAAATGTTTATGAGACTCCCCTTCCCTATCACAAAGGACACACGTAAGGTCACTTTGATTAGAGAAGCTACCAACACGGTCCAAAGTAGCAAGGCGGGTTTGGATAGCCAGCCAAAGAACAAAGCAAGTACGAGGAATTGCACCAGAGAACCAAACCAACTCAGACCAAGAGCAAGCAGGATACTCCCTCCTGATTTTGTTCCATAGAGAAGCCGAGGAAAATTTAGCGTTCGCAGCAGCGTTCCACTTAAAAGTATCAGTCATATCAGACCTCACCTGGCAGGCTCGACTAGCAAGTTGAATTAGTCTAAAGCTAGGATCAGTCAAAAAGGGCCACACCCACTGACCATCAACAAGGACCGAAGAAAGACGGGCCTTCAAATGGATACCAAAACTTTGCGCAATAGATCCCCCAAAAAGATCCAGGAGGTAACCCAGATGACTCCAATTATCATACCATAAAAAAACATCATCACCGTTTCCAACTTTGGCCTCGATGAAAGGTTTCACCAAGTCCCTAATCCTCAACAGCCCCTTCCAATTCCAAGAACAAATAGAAGGGGTCTTAACCCCCCAAAAGCTGCTATCATGGAAATAATACACTTTAACCCAATTGGCCCAAAGATTAATACCTTTTGGAGCAAAGAGAGACCAGATGAATCTTGCCATTAGAGCGACATTCCAGAGGGATAAACTGCGAATACCCAAACCCCCCTCATTCCTTGGCCTACACACCAAATTCCAAGCAACTTTGGCATGATAGGAACCAGTAACCTTCCCAGACCAGAGGAATCGACGAAAAATACGCTCAATCTCATGACATACCTGCTTAGGGAGAAAAAAATGGGAAGCCCAGAAAACAATAGTGCTACTAAGAACAGACTGAATGAGGAGCAACCTGCCAACAAATGATAAAGCACGATGCTCCCAACCACGGATACGGTTCTCCATCCTTTCAATAAGAGCCACACAATCTCTAGAACTCAAGCAGGAAGTAATAAGGGGAACACCCAGATACCTCACAGGTAACGAACCCAGCTGAACACCAAAACACTCACGGAGATGAGAGGCACTCGTCATACTCATACCAGCGGCATAAATATAGCTCTTTTGGAGATTAGGCCTCAGACCAGACACACCAGCAAAATCATCCAAAGCCCGTCTCAAAGTGGCAACAGACTCCACATCACCCCGAGAGAAAACAAACAAATCATCAGCAAAGGCAAGATGAGAAAGCCTAACCTTATCACACCACCAGTGGTATCTGAAGTAGGGAGAAGCGGCAATGCGATGGTGCATAATACGAGAAAAAACCTCCATAACCAGGACGAAAAGGTAAGGAGACATGGGATCCCCCTGCCTAAGGCCCCTGCAACTAGGGAAAAACCCAGCTAACTCGCCATTAACAGCAACAGAGAAACGAGCAGTGGAAATACAGGCTCTAATCCAACCAACAACCAGAGGGGGAAATTTGAAGGCAATAAGGGTATCAAGGAGGAAATCCCAAGAGACCGAATCATAAGCTTTGAGGATGTCCACCTTAACAGCACATCTAGGGCTCCCAGAGTTGAGATGGTAACCTCTAAGGAGCTCTTGCACTAACAAAATATTATCACCAATGTGTCTGCCACAAACAAATGCCGACTGATTATGACCAATGAGGGAAGGGAGAACAAGCTTAATCCGATTAGCAATTATTTTCGTGATAATTTTGTAAATCGTGTTGCAGCAAGAAATAGGCCGAAAGTCCCTCATGTGAGTAGGGTTAGCAACCTTCGGAATTAACGCAAGAATAGTAGAATTAGTTTCCCCCAACAATTGAGAGGAGCAAAAAAACTCAGACACTGCACGAATAACATGTGATCCCACTACAGTCCAAGCACGCCGAAAAAACAGCGCATTGAAACCATCCGGCCCGGGGGCCTTTTCAGCCTTTAAACTGAAACACACCTTCTCAATTTCAGAGGGAGTTACCGGAGCAGCCAAACTAGCACACTGGGCAGGAGACAACACATTAGAGAGGAGACCATCAAAATCCAGACCCTGCACGTCACCCACAGTACCAAACAACCCCTGAAAGTACCTAACAGCCTCATCCTTTAACTCATCCGGCTCCACAGCGACAGAGCCATCCTCACGAACAATAGACACAATCCGATTTCTATTGAGCCTTTTCTTAATCACCTTATGAAAATACGCAGAATTGCTATCACCCTTATCCAACCACATTAGGCGAGACTTCTGCCTCAAAAAACTATCCTCAGCCAATAAACAGTCGTTGTACTTCTTCAATAAGTCGCGCTCCAAGGAGAGGAGAGACCTATCCAAAGGGTTACTAGAAAGACATATCTGACATCGATCCAAGGCCAGTTTAGCCTCCTTGACAGTCACTGACACATCAGTCATAGGTCGACGATTAAGCCCTTTCAGAGCCTCCCGCACAATTTTAAGTCTACAAGCAAGTTGGAACTGAGAAGTGCCAACCATATGCATACTAAAAGCTCGTTGTACAATGGGCATAAACTCGTCATGGTCAGCATAGAAGTTAAAAACTTAAAGGGGTGATTACCAGAATACCGGCCCACATCCAGCTTTAGGAGAGCGGGACAATGATCAGAGGAACCCGGCGATAAGAAGGAAGCAAAAGAAGAAGGAAAGCAAGAGAGCCACTCCTCATTTACCAGGACCCGATCCAATTTCCTAGCAATCCTACTAACAACCAGTTGATTATTATGCCAGGTGAGGAAGCGCCCCGAGAACCGTAAGTCATCAAGGCGACAATTATGAATACAACAACCAAAATCCCGCATAGAGCTATCCCGCAACAAATTCCCACCTTCACATTCACTTGTAAACCTACAGGCATTGAAGTCCCATAATAAAGCCCACGGCACAGAACCAACAGAGAGACTCAACAACTCCAAATCGTGCCACAAAGCCCTCCTTTCAATCTCACCATTAGAGGCATAAATAAAGGTGATGAAAAAACTGTGACCAGAACCCACAATAGAAACACGAGCATGAATAAATTGTGGAGATTCACCTAAAATGCATAGAGAAACAACCAAGGGATCCCACCCCACCCAAATACGACCATAAGGATGGCTGGAAAAATTGTCAGTGGACTCCCAATTATTAAAAACAACAGATTTAATTCGAGAGCTATTAATACATCTAACCTTAGTTTCTGTCAAGCCCACCAAGCACAAACGATTTGCGAGAATGAAATTCTTCACTTCCAATTGGCGAGACCGGTCATTGAGACCTCTCACATTCCAACAGGCTGTGCTAATCATGAGTAGAGAAAACAGTGGTATCCCGAGGGCCACTCCTCCCTCCAATGCTAGTACCCAAAACGTCACCAACCTCCCTCGAAACCTCAATCTCATCACGCGACGACACATGCTTGTTTGATTTCTTCTTCGTCTTTTTCTTTTTCAACAAACCCAAGCCCTTCGATAACCCCACAGTTCCTATCGCCTTGGAGCTACCCGTCCTACGAGAAATCAAAGGCAACGGTACCACATGCTCGGAGTCAGAAGAATCACCCTCAGACACCAGAGGGAGAAATCGATTAGGAGATATTTCAGCCTCAACCACATGGCCATTAGCAGAACCACTCGAAACCAAACCCTGCTTGGGCCTTGTAAACTTAGTACCTAGGGAGGTAGGCGCGGGAAAACGTGCCTTACCCTCCTTAGGCATAAGGGGAGCCAACTTAGGATCAGTAGACACGGACTGGGCACCAACATCCAAAACGGGGAGAGCCACATGCTCTACCAAATCCACACAAACAGGGCTAAAAAGTTGAGAGTGCATGGGGCCAGGAACAACCACACTCGTGGCCTTAGACCCACCAACCAAATCACAATTATTCAAAATAGAAGGCAAAATCTTACGTGGGCATGTTGACTCCAAATGACCAAATAGACGACATTTCTCACACACCCGTGGTCGATTTTCATACTCCACTTTCACTTCAACTACACCCATAACCTCACCATCCTCCTCCGGAGGAAACAAGATATCCAAAGAATCAATAAGGGGGTCTGAAGCATCCACTTCCACACAAATACGCATGAAAGATATGCGCTTACGAGAAGCAGTCATCGAATCTGCAAACAAAGGTTTACCAACAGCACTAGCAATATGACTAAACCCATCAGGACACCAATATTCCAAAGGAACGTTAAAAAATCTCACCCACAAAGGAACCTTGGAGTGAGCATTCTTGGACAAAATCATTCCGGGCTTCCAACGGGAAAGGAATAGGGAGCGACCCGCCATGTGCCAAGGCCCATCTTCAATAATTTGAGAGCAAGACAGATCATCCGAGAACTTGAAAAAGAGAAATCCATTCCCATTAGCAAGGAAATCCACCAAACCACGGTTAGCCCAAATCTTCCTTGCTAAAGTATTAACAGCACTAAATGGGAGATATTTATCCACGAAATAACCCACCAACGAATGCTTCCATTCTAAGGCTGCAAACCCAGTTGCCTCAGGAGGAGGACAAACAACCTTACGACCCACAATAATTTTAGGCTGACAGAATTTGAGGGCTGGGGCACCCAAGCGGCGGCCCCCAAATCTACCAACAACCTTGGCATATGAAGTCCGTGCCCCCACAGTTGGAGCAGCATCTTGGTCCCCGACAACGACATCCGTATGACCAGACCGAACAGAACCAGGGCCCATCAAAACAGCATCAGTAGGCATGAACCCAAGACCAGACTTCCCAAACACCAACGGCTCCTTGAGCCCCACAACATCACCACTAACACTAACTACATCCGGCGCATCGACGACAACAACCGAAGACTCCAAGGGATAGCCATCCCCAGAGAGGCAGCCACCACCACTCACTGGAGCAACCTGCTCACAGGACGCAACCACAGAAACTTGAGGGTTCGAAGAGCTTGCCATCAGATATATCTGAACATTTGGGACCAGACGACAAACAACTCACACAGACCAAATCCAAACAACCAAAGGAAGAATATCTGGATCTCTCAGAACAAAACAGATCCTACGAGCACATTTCACTAAATTAGCCAATGGAGGTACTAAATCCAAGATACCAAATCCATAACCAAGCAAATTACCATTCGTACTAGTACATTTCACCTAACTAACCAACTGGCCGCACCCAATCCAAGATTCCAAATCCAACCAAGAAGAAAACATCAAGGACAAAATTTCAATCCCAAGCACGACCACAAAGCATAATAACCCCTAAACCACCACAATGGATCATGAAGACATCTTGGAAAGCATCAGATCCCTCAACACAACAATACCCAAATAGAACAGAAAAGCTGAGTGTAGCAGAGAGAGAGCATATGCTCACCAGAGCGTCCATGAAGCAGAAGGCTTGTTGGGATTCGCGAGTTTCAGATCTCGTTAATCATGCGAATCTGAGCAGCGCAGATGATAGGGCAGATGTTTCACCCCATACAAAAGCATTAATCCGTTACATCCAAATCAAGGACTTCCAACCATGACAGGGCAGATGCAATCCAATTAACTCGGTTTTGAGATTGAAGGCGCTCTTGTGCTAAAGCATGCACCACTTGGTTTGCTGACTTAGGGGAGAAGAGCAAGCATTGAGAATAAGCTCTTATTTGTCTCAAAAGATTTGTGATTTCCAGCATGATCAATGTCTTGCCATCCCAAGAGCTCCCAACGGCCTTGATCGCCTTCACATTAGCTTTGGCGTCTGTCTCTACCATAAAATGATGTTGTCCCAGCTGCTACAGAAATAACAACCCTTCCTTAATTGTCTCAAGTTCAACCAAAGCAGCAGAAGACCAGATGACCCTTGCCCATAAAAGCATGCCAACACCCTCCCATTTTTGTCTCTTTTTACTCCCCAGATGCCCATAGCCAAGCCCTTTTTCCTCGCTGCACCATCACAATTAAGTTTCGAAAGGTTCATAGGAGGCTTAGACCATCGTACCTGTCAGACCAGAGCAGCCGACCTGGGAAAATTACCAATGCTTGAAAACTGAGCATAAGCTTCCATGGCCGACACCACTTCACGCTTACTCGGGCATCTTTCTAGCTTGTTATTTTGAGAGTTCCAAGCTTGGCAGTACTCATAAATGAATTTTTTTAGCTCAATTTGGGAGAATCCTTTTTATAGCAGATTCGAATAAATCAAAAAACCGACCATCTATAGGAAATTTCACCTGATGAAGATCAGTTACTCTACACAAATTCTGGTTGAACATAAAGCCCCAAATAGCATGGAATCCATCCTCCACCTTCTTGCCACACCGAAAAAATAATCCAGACGCTACAATCTTTCGTAAGAACAAATTTAGTGAGGTAAGGAAGATCTCTAAACTAACTTGCCAACCAAAAAGCTTCAATTTATTCGGCACATTTGATTTCCAAAGCTTTCTCCAGTAGCCTCAACACTTCCTATTGAAGAGCTCTCCCTTTGATCACTTCCTGCTAGATCCAATAGAGAAAGAGCAACATAATATTTCGATTTGAAAGAATATTTTCCCTTTTTTTGTATAAAACCAAAACCTACTATCTGAAAAAGTGAGGGTAGAACTGAGACCAAAATTAGCCTCCATATCCTTTGGGCAAAGCAACTATTGTAAAATATCAATATTTCGGTCGCACCCTAACTTCATAAGGGACACCAATTGGGCTTCCACATCAAGCCCTATGTTCGTAATAGGCTAGAAGGTGCATTGACACACCTGACCGGAATGACAGGATCCTCCCCGTAATCTCCATTGATTAGCGTGGGAGGACTTGTTCCCGTCTGACACGTCATGAAAAATCACTAAAGTACCCTCGAGATTTATGTATGTATACTTACCACATGTCAGATAAGGGATAGGGCTACATTCTAAACAAGATATCCATAGTACGGAAATCTACGAGATGTCGCAGCCTTCACACAACCCGCATCTGCAATCAACGTAGAGGGTGTCAAAACCAATAAAAAGTGTGAGTGGATAAAAACAAAGGTTTGGAAAAACTCTTTTCCGAAATCAGTCATTAAATCCTCCGTTTAATAAAGCAATGCATGCATCGAATTTACGAATAAAACATGAATATCAAAATACGTGCAGTAACTAGAAAACTAGAAACTTCAAAATATGTAGACTTATTAAAAGCATGTCCATTTCAAACTCATGTCATGTACCAACACAATGTAACATACCAATACGTAGTGTAACGACCCGTCCCAAAATTAAGTGATTATCGAGACTAATTAAGGATTAATCGAGCATTACCGGGATGATTGAGGCAAAATGATGATTTTACCCCTAGACAGGTGAAATGTAAGACCTGTGTCTTGGAGGGAACGGTGAACAATCTCACATTCCTGCGAGGGGGAATGGTCTGGGAGAGGATGGTGGTGTGCCTTAAAGGTGTAGCCACACACTTATCTAGCACTAGGCCTTTTGGGAGCTCAAGTGGCTTTGGGGGGATTGGAACCCCAAAGTTAAGCGAGTTAAGGCTGGTGCAATTCCATGATGGGTGACCCCCTGGGAAGTTGCACCATGAGCTCCCGAAAACAAAACCGTGAGGGCGAGGCCCAAAGCGGACAATATAGTGCTAGATGAGTCGGGTCCCAACCGAGGAGGGTCGGGTCCTGACAATTTGGTATCAGAGCTAGGCCCCGACCGCAAGTGTGCTAGCGAGGACGCTGGACCCTAAGGGGGGTGGATTGTAAGACCCGTGTCGTGGAGGGAACGGTGAACAATCTCATATTCCTGCGAGGGGGAATGGTTTGGGAGAGGATGGTGGTGTGCCTTAAAGGTGTAGGCACACACTTATCTAGCACTAGGCCTTTTGGGAGCTCAAGTGGCTTTGGGGGGGATTGGAACCCCAAAGTTAAGCGAGTTAAGGCTGGTGCAATTCCATGATGGGTGACCCCCTGGGAAGTTGCACCATGAGCTCCTGAAAACAAAACCGTGAGGGCGAGGCCCAAAGCGGACAATATAGTGCTAGATGAGTCGGGCCCTGACCGAGGAGGTTTGGGTCCTGACATGAAAATGTTAACTTTTGACCTAGGAGGTCAATTGCACATGGATCGAGGTCTATTACTTAGATCGAGGAATTAGGAATACGTAGATAGGCGACATGTTAAATTTTGACATCGTACGAGAAAATTACGGGTCACGGAAGCGGTACATTTTACGAGGCAAGTTGACCTTAGTTGTTTATTAGTGGGCCCTAAAATATCTGATTTTGAACCAAAGGATGAGTGACACTTGTCACTCATCCCATTGGCCCATTTACCCTAATACATGCATCTCTCTTCCCTTTGTTCAAAACCTGAAACTCACCCCACATCATTTTCATCTTTTCTTCAGCAGTCAGAGCTGTTCTGAAGCCTTGTTCATGTTCTCTGAGTTTGAAAGCTGTTATGAAGCCTTATTCGTGTCCTCTGAGTTTGGAAGCTATTTTGAAGCCTTGTTCGTGTTCTCTGAGTTTGGACAATTTCATAAGGACAAAAATGGAAGATTTTGGACCACCAGATAGCCCTTGAAGGAAGTTCGAAGCTTGGCCGTGAGGAATCGAACTTGATCAGGAGATTTGAGGTACGTTTTTACTGTTTTGAGGTGAGGCATCACTTCCTAGGAGTGAGACGAGTGTCTAGGAAGAAAAATGGAGGAAAACGGTGAAGGTTTGAGGGAGATATGGCCGCGTCAAGGTCGCAGGTCGAACGACCCGTTACAGTGAAACGGGTCGACCTGTCGGTAGGTTGAAGGAGATGGTGTGGCATTCCACATCGTCTTGTTAGGCCACGTGTCCAACTAGGTAGTAACACATTAGAATATGTCAAGTCTAATCAGCATCGATGTGGCAGTGCCACATCAGCGCTGTCAGACCACGTGAACCAATAAGATGGTGCCACGTGGTAAAACATCAGAGTAGTCAGAGCGACGTGGCAGGTGACATGGCAGTGATGACGTCAACAGTGACGTCAACATGACATAATCATGTGACATGTGGCACGTGTCAGAGGGTGACACGTGGTACCAGTTAGGGAGTACCACGTGGCAGGCTATCAGGAGTTGTCAGATGTCAGACTAACATTAGCAGATGACGTAAGCAGCTAACGTCAGCATTGACCGAGGTTGACCATCGTTGACCAAGCTTTGATCTGCACATAAGGGAGCGTGGGCATGAATTTTGGGGTCAAATTGGTCTTGTTCAAAAGGTTTCAACGTTCTGAATCCAATTTTGGTGGTTTAAGGTCGATCAAATATCGTTTGATTAGTGTTTTGGAGGTCTTTCTCTTCCAGAAGCGTGTTCGGGACACGTTTACTGTTCCTGGGCTTAGTGGGTGTGTACTTATGAACTTGTAAACATTCATAGTGACCCTTGGGTGTGATTTGGATATACTCGGATGTTCCCAAGGCTTTAGATTGGCTTACGACGAGGATTTTGAGCGCTCAGCGTGGACTGTTTGTGAGTGGACTTTTGTTTTATAACTGTGATGCATGCATAAATGTTTTAAATGCTTTATCTTATGATTTAGGTTGAAATAATTTGATATCATTACTTGATGATTCTATGGATTTAAATGTCGGTTTATGAATGATTTTACATATTTGCGTGAAAATGGCATTTTGGGCTTGAGACCCAGTTGGATAATGATTTTGAGTATTGTGAATTGAGGGCTGGACATTGTTTTTATGATGTTTGTGGAAGCCATGTTTTGGGCCGAGACTTATGCAAAACAAATGATTTATATGAGATACAACCGTTTATGAAAATGCATTTCCATTATTTTTACTATGACCATTCTCCGTGATGATTGATATTACTCCAGTAAGAATGTGTTTCCCTAGAGAGGGCCTCCGATTGTCAATGTGTTTCCCCTGGAGAGGACCCTATAATATGTTCCTTGGTTTTGGGATGCGCTGTCCTGCCCCGAAATGGTCTCTATGCATTGCCTTTGTCGAGCAGCTATGGGGGGCTCAACTCATGAGTGCTTATGATGTATGAGATCGGTCGTTGATATGTTCATGACGATATGAACATCGGCTGTAGATGCGTTCGTGGCGACGTTCTCGGACGTGAGCTATCCTCTAGCTTGATTGCACGCGTTGCTTAGATCTCGTGACTGATGATGATGATATGATGGTATGAGACAAATGTAGGATATGAGAATGGGTTACAAATGTTTTTAACTATTATTTGTGTCCAGATATTTTAACATGTGTTGGTTTTACGATGAAAGCCTTTGTTTTCATATGTACTGTTTTACTTAGAAGAAATGTTTTAATTGTTTATGCATGCATGCTTTATCATATGAAGCTGCGTACTCTAGAAATCCCGAGTGGGTCAAGGTAGTATCCCTAGTCTGACATGTGGTGTCAAACGGGAGCAGAATATCCCCTGTTAATTTTGGGGGATTAGGGACGAGACTTGTCACTTAGCCATATCAGTCACACTGTATGCACCAACATATCAAATCAACTTCAATGTTTGCTGCTGAATCATCATATCAAGATGCACTACTGGTAGGCTAATATCACTCGGGAATGACGAAGTCTCAGACCTACGTCCGAGTGTGGAATGGCTCAGGAAAGACGGAGTCCTAGACTTGATGTTTGAGGAACGATCCTAGTCTCAAGAATGACGGAGCCGAGGATCGATGACAGGACCGCCCCCGAGAGGGGCATCGATAACCGTGCCCGGTCCTGCTCCCGTCTGGCAAGGTGACTGAAAACCCCAAGTTACCCTCAGTACTTGACAAACTAGGGATAGCCACACGTACTTACTCATGCCTCCGCCCCTCGTACAGCCTCGAACAACGCGCCACTACCTGGAGGGTCAATAAAAACCAAAAGGTGTGAGTGGACAAAAAGAATTCAGTTTGCAAAACAGTTACGGAAAGATGTTTCTGCCCTCCAAGTAAAAACCAATGCATGCATACAAAAATCATTTCGCATTCCGTTACATTTTCAACATAAGAAATCCATATATGAAAGATCAGAAACGTATTCCTTTTTTTAACCTTCGGGTCATGGCCCGCAATCATGAACACAGGGCCACAGCCCAAAACCATGAATCAAACCAAATGCACACATGATCCAAACCAACAACCATGTACCAGGCCACTGCCCAACTCAACTGAAACATCAGAAATCATCAATAAATCACAAGTCAATCATTTTGCTGGATATCAAGTGCGCCCGAGTTTTTAAACTCAAAACCATGCGCATCATCAGGCCTTCCCGGGATTTCAACGAGTCTTTAAACTCAGAACAGAATCAATAGGCCTCGGGGGTATCACAATAACCGAGTCTTTAAACTCACGAGTCTTTAAACTCAATAAGGGCCCTCCCCCGTCATCAATTAACCGAGTCTTTAAACTCAAAACGTGCTCCAGCAATAGCACCGGGTTTTTAAACCCAAAACAGTTTTCAAACACGACAACGGGTCTTCAAACCCAAAGCAGTTTTCAGCGGGTCTTTAAACCCCAAAACAGTTCATCAATCACGAAAATGTGGGATCCATCCCAAAATCACATTTTTCACAACAGGACCCATGGTCCGAAATTCCACATTCATTTTCCCCAAATCATACTTTACAAACATAATCAAATCCTCATGAAACACGGGGCATGCAAAAACAGACCAAATCACTTTATTAAATCCTTTTTCATTCCCAAATTCGAATTCGCAATAATGATTCCGTAAGCCGGCATCCGGAAGCATCATCCCGAACCCAAACCAAGAATCCACTTTAAATTCCGAAAACTGAAAACTCGTTAATCCAAGTTACTTTTCTGCCCCAAGCACCAAACCAGAAATCATCTTATTCAAAAGCCTTTTTAATTCCTTGAAATCACTTCATTTCTCAAATCACATTATCCGGGCATCAAAACCACGACCATAATCACTAAAATCCCGATCTAGTCAAGCATACTCAAAATCCAATTTAAAATCTTCGGAGTCGCAAACCTCAATTCACATTCCAAATCCAAACGTCAAACGGTGATCAATTCACAATAAAGTCAAATCTCGTAAAACGTGCAAAACCGCAAAAACCTCAAAAACCGTGTCCACACCGTAAATCGCACTCACAATCATAAACAACTTTCTTAAATCATCATACACCCATTTCATATAAACTCTTTTATTAAACCATTATTAAGCACAAAAGTAACCATAGTCTCGAAATACGTGTAATTCCACATATATAGTAAAAATACGCATAAATACGAAAATCGAATACGGATAAATACGATAATCGAAATCAATCACAACTTATAATCATAATCATAAAAATCATAGAAATAAATTATGCATGCATTAAATTTTGAAAGAAACGTCCACTCACACACCGTAAATTAGGGCTCGGTTTCGCGCCGCACGCGGTTCCGTAATTTCCGATAATTTCCAGAAACTCCAAATCCTGTCCGAGAACATTCTTTAGTGTCACTAAGGGCTTACATAACAGCATACTAATTTCCCATAATTTTCCGGGAATTAATCATTAATTACAAACGTAATAGAAATCTTCGGACCCTCGGAACCACACCGAAACGGTGTCCGATAAGTTCGAAACCAACGTTAAAATATTCGTTACATTGTATAGGGTAAAAGTCGTGTTGAACTCACCTTGAAAATCGGTCCCACACGCCGTCACGCGCCGCCGTGAGTGGCTGCGCGTGAGTCCACGCGCCTGCTACAGTAGTAGCTACAGTCGTTGTCCCAACCCGACTAGCCTCCAACCGGGTTGTTCGACCCGCGACAAGACCCGTTAAATCTCCTTCCGTTCCAGCTTGATTTCTATAATTCAACTATCTATTAGTCTCGCTATGGGTCTGATTAAGGTTCTGTGGAATCGATTACTTCTAAACTTACCTCAAATCGGTCGACTCAATTCGACAATTCGAAGAACACCGACTAATGATCAACACTTGATTTTATTGATTCCCCGCGTTTCCTTTAAATTGGCTCACTCAGAAGTTTTATAGGATCACCAGAAACCATTCTTCGACCTCAATTGCAAGCTCTAATCCCTCAACCCCCACTGACTCAACCGGGATTTTCAGCACAGAACCTCGAAGTCTCCTGGGCTCCTCACTGCACCATTCTCATCACTTCCAATCCTGTTCGACTCGTCAGAATGTCTGGAAGCTCAACCTCACCCCTAATTCCATCATTTGGCCGTCCCATTTCAAAGTTTGATTTCAATTTTAAAAAATGAAGTTTTCGGGAGGGTTCAGTGTTCCTGGGTTTCCCTTCCCCGATTCTTCTTTCTCTCCCACTCCAAATCCTCCCTAACATCCTTTTCAGTTCGCATTGTCTCCCAATTTCGTATGGGGAAGATCGATCACGCCCACTGTGTGCTGGTCTGTTTTCCTTTTTCAAAACACCCACCAGTATTCAATTCCAACTCTCCGTCCGCGCACCAGTTCCAAGCACGCTGCCTCACACCGTGCACTACCACTTCCCACTCTGTTCTCTCACTCAACTAAATAATTCAATTCAAGCCACACGGTGCTCTGTCCTCCAGACAACACCCACGCTGTCTCTCCCACCAGCACAGTAATGTGCGCCTGCGTCCTGCCCAAAACCCCCAATTGCATAAACAACTCTTAACACTCAGCCCAAGTGTGCGATTCCTAAACACCCGTGCTCCAATCCTTGCAACAACCCATGCCACCGTGCTCCCCACACCACAAAATCCATAAAAAATTCCCTTACTCTGTTCAAAGACCATCCATTCACGGCTCGAACAGGTCCCGCAACAACAATTACCATTTTGCCCTTACTTGGCAAATTACCAAAATGACCCTCACCATCCGTGACCCGTAACTTGGCCATTCGATGTCCGTTTGACACGTGCCGCCTGTCGTTGTACTCAGGGTATCGAGATCTACCTAACGGTCCTGGGCCCTCGGCCATCGGACCCCCCGATCAAAAAGTCAACATTTTCCCTCATTTCGTCCAAATTACGATAATGCCCTTGGGCTTCCGAACGTCATAACTTTCACCTCGATCGTCGGAATCGAACGTGCCACCTGTCTATGAACTCGTGACGTCCCAAACTACGTCACGGTCATCGGTCAAAGTCCATTTGACCGCCCGAATTAAAAGTCAACGTTTTCCCCACGATCAGGGGTAAAACGGTCATTTGGCATCGTTCGTCCGATTTCGCCCAACTAATCACCGATTAGCCCCGCTAATCGAGATTAGGTAGTAATCTAATCCCGAATTCCGGGATGGGTCGTTACAATCGACGTCCATGACTATCTATCACAATCGGTATCTCGAGTGGGTCATCAATCACATCTCACCTCATCACAATCATCACCATCATCATAACACAGTAACATCATCATATATTCACATTTATATCATATCACAGTCACATCATATCATAGCCACATCAAACCTCATAAAATGAGCCATTAAAATAGTCATAAAATCATGGAAAATCCCATTTTAGCAAACACCGTCAAAATCATATAAACATGACACCACAAGTATAAAACCATTCCCTATAACTCATTGAGGATTCGAGCTTAACTAAACCCAATTTCCTCACAAAACGTTTTAATATCTTTTTTCTTAAATATTCATAAGAATTCCCAAGAAATTCACATCAATCATATGTAACCAATCATCAAGAAAATCTCATTATAAATCAATAAAAACCATATAAAATGCAAACATAAAATTAGGAAAAAGAAAAGTTCACTCACACGTACCGCCGCTTACTCAAAACACAAGCCGTAAGCCAATATGAAGCCTCCTGGACATCCGAGCCTACCAAATTCATACCCGAGGATCACTAACAATCAATATAGGTCCTTACAATAAACCCTTACAAACCCCAAAACCGAAAACATGTCCCGAGGAGAAAAACCTCCAAAACACCAACCAAACGATCTCCGATCGACCTGAAACTACCACCATTGGATTCAGGACGTTGAAACCTTTCGAATAAGACCAGTTTGACTCGAAATTCATACCCATGTGCTAGTGTCGGTGATGGTGTTGACGATGAGCCACAAGTTGAGGTGTGACTCCGTCATGATGAACATATGTTCGGTCTTTGAGATTCGGTAGTGGTTGAGTGATGGACTGGATGGGATCCAGTTGAGATTGTAATGTGTTGGGATAAGTCCCAATAATGGTCAGATAACCAGTGGTGAGTGGATTAAAACGGTATAATTGAGACTTGAGTAATCTTCGGATGACGTCCCCTACGTCATGATAATTGGTGGATTTGGGGGAGTTGTTGGCAACTCCAAAATTTGTGTGATTTTATGTTTTTAAATATCCCTAAAATGTACATGGAAATGATTAAAACTGGAAAAGACAAGGAAAACCATTAGTGGTGTAGATGTGGAAATTTGTAATTGAGAACTGAGTATTGAATCGGTAAAGGTGGGGATGTGCGAACGAAATAATAACGGATTGATTGTGGACACGTGGTTGTCCAAGTGAATTGAGGAGGTAGGAAGTCTAGTGGTTAGACTTGACATCTCGTTGGGAGCATGTCTGTTTCCAACATGGTTGGAACCTTAGTTTTGAGGAAAGTTGTGATTGGGGAACGAGAGTGGTGCTCGTTTTTGGTGATTGGTGTTCCGAAGTCATTGGGGTTGACTTCTTGCTTTCTGCCCTGGCAAACATTGACTGTAGTTACTAGTACGTTGAGCGTGTATTGGTTGGTGAGCCCATGTGTGTTGTGGGGTCATCAGGGGGAGTTGCGTATTCAATATTAGGTAAACGAGATTTCCCATTTTCTGCTTGGTGGCAGACGATGTTGGGGTACATGGCGTGGTGAGTGCAACGAGTTTTGTTTGCATCCACGTAGGATGAGTTTTGACGTCATCATTTTGGATCATCCTTGGTTTTTCCTAGGTGGAATGACAAGGATCGGTACGAACTTGGGTATGTGAGTCGTAAATGACGGAGTTGAACTTCTTTTTTGATGTGGGGCCCGTATGGTATCTTACTCGAGTGAGTAGGTTTCCGACTGGTCGGATTTTGTCAACCTTAGACGTGTGAAGGTTGGATTGGATTCTCTATGAAGTCAATTGGAGGTATTGAACGGGTAACCGATAGGTTCGGTTTTGGTGTGTCTTGCTAAATATGAACGAGATTTCGGGATTTGGAATCGAATTTCTGGGTGACGATTCAGGATTCGATTTTGGAACTTGAAAGTATATTTTCGGATTTGGGTACAGAATGATTATTCCAAATGCTAGCTTACGGAATAATGATTTCGGATTCGGATTTGGAAATGAATTAACAATTTGATGTCTGGGCTTGGATCCGGGATTTCTTATGAAATTGCGGATTCGGATTCGGAATTGGAACTAGATGATGGGTGGAGTTTCGATTTGTCTCATGCTGGATTGGGCAAATGGTGCTCCATTGTTGAAACGTGTTTGGCTATGACCTAGGTGGTTGTAGTCTGGTCATTAGATAGATGTGTGTACTTCGTACATGGTTCGAGGTACAATACCTTGTAGACTTGTGATGTCTAGTTACGGTATACGAGTTATGCCCGAGGTGTGTCGGTGAGCGTGTTGGTAGTCGGATTGGTTCCGATACCACTGTACTAGTCGTGGGCTGGAAATTACTATGCAATGGGTCATGGTATTTCCGATGAGTCTAATTACACACAGGTCGTGTGAAATGTCGGTAAGTGTATATTTCAGTCAAGTAAGTTGGTGGCATGTGTAGCCACGAGTGAGTCTAGTGTCAGTTTTCGACTGACAACAACTGTGTGGTGACGGATTGTTAGGATGTGTCAACATAGATGGTTGAGTGGGGTCAGCTGACTCCTAGTGGGAGTAAATTTCAGGATAGATTGGTGAGTGGGAAAGGAACCGTCGAGTTGTTGCGTCAACGAAATGGTCGATTTGACAAGTGGTGTCAATTCGAAACGAGTGGTTTCAGTCATTCGACGGGGTCGAATGTAGTTGTTGTGTTATGAGTACTAGTGGTACTTTTGGGTGCAGACAAGTTTTGTCTGATTAGTTGGTGTACGGGTGTACACGTGTTACGAGGTCGATTCCACTTTCCACGGGGTGTTTGTGGAATCAGGGTAGTCGAGTTTCGAGAATGAAACTAATTAAGGAGGGAAGTACGTCTGAGTTTAGATCGGTCGGAATTTCGAGGACGAAATTTATTAAGAAGGGAAGATTGTAACGGCCTGTCCCGAATTCCGGGATTAGATTAGTCACTAATCTTGATTAGTGAGGTTGAACGGTGGTTAGTAGGGCGGAATCGGACAAAATGTACAAAATGACCGTTTTGCCCTTGGTCGTGGGCAAAATGTTGACTTTTTGATTGGGCGGTCAAAAGGACTTTGACCAATGACCGTGACGTAGTTCGGGACCTCACGAGTTCATAGACAGGCGGCACGTTCGATTCCGACATCCGAGGAGAAAGTTATGATGTTCGGAAGATGAGGGGTATTTTGGTAATTTCGAGTAATAGGGGTTAAATGTTGACTTTTTGACCGGGAGGTCCTGTCAGGACCCACCCCGGTTTCACCCCGAGACCCGAGGTAAATCCCGCTCCCGTCTGACTCCCCGACACCACACTCAAGTAAAATTCACTCAAACCCAGTCAGACGCAGGAGTACTTAAACAAAAGCTCCCAAAGTTATCATGTACAGAGCATAGTAGTAAAATACAAGGAACTAAAAACCGATAAATTACACGCACACGGAAGACTTTAAACTCGTCTGGGATCCCTCACGTCACTTCTATGCCTCGGACACTGCCTCGACGTCAAGACCCTACGCTAGCTCCACAACCTGGAGGGCAAGTTAAAACAGAAGATGTGAGTGGACCAAAATAACAGAAAAGTTTCTAAAACCATTTATCAGAAAAACCGAGTTTAACCCTCCGTTTTGAAAACTACATGCATAACCAATAGGTATGAACACAGTTATAAAATAATCGTAATAAAACATCATAAGGAACAGAAACACTATAAAATATCTTAAGAAACCATAACATGAGTATCAGAAACCGTATCAAATCCTCATTTCCCGATCGAACCTGCTGGACCTATCCGAGTCTTTAAACTCCCGAGTTTTTAAACTCAATCCAGGCATTACTAATATCCGAGTCTTTAAACTCCCGAGTCTTTAAACTCAAGGCCTACGGGGGAAATCAATATATCCGAGTCTTTAAACTCCCGAGTCTTTAAACTCAATCCGGCCGGTCCCCCGTCACATATATCCGGGTCTTTAAACCCAATAACCAGATCCAGCAAATCCAATCCCAAAACCATTTGAAAACCATTTACCAAATCCTCATCCAAACCCGAATCCGAAATCACTGGTCTGAAACCCTTCCGGCTTCCAGAACCGTCATTCCGAACCCAAATCCGGAAAATATCCATTTTTATACCAAGACCACATGTAATCACAAATCATATTTCATAACCCATTTATCATTATCAGAAAACCTTTATAGGTGGAAATCCCCAATTGTGTCATCAAAATCCGAAAACCATCATTTTCTCGAAAAACGTGCAACAATGTGAAACCAACCAAAACATATTCAATAAACATAGAATCATAACCAAAATCATAAAACAGTTATAGAAAACAGTTATGCATGCTCGAGTTTAGAGAAGGGGTCCACTCACAGTACTGAGCCCTACTCGCGTCCCGAACGTCCTGTACGTTCCTCGGCTTCCTCGGGAAATCCCGATCCTGTTCACAATCACCAAAGTACGTTACTAACACGTTCACGAAAGTTCACCTAAATTCCCTCAAAAATCCCCGAATCCTAAACGTAATAACCCGGGACCCTAAACTTTCACCCTCGCGGAACTAAACTCAAACGACGTCCGATTGACTCGAAACCAACTCCATTGAACTCACCATAACTCCTAGACCAAAATCCATGTTGACCACTTGTCCAACCGCTGCCGCACGCGCCCCCATGCGCCGCCCAAAATGGCTGCGTGTGGCCCCACGCGCCAGCTACAGTACCATCTTCAACCTGTGCTGAACCGGCCGTCGCAGGCTGAACCGGCGAGCACTGATCTCCGCCGTCCGGCCATCAATTCAACCTCTCTTTTCTCTCACAGCTGCGTCCAGACCTGCCCTATCTCTTCCCGTACTCCGTTCACCTCGACACGGCCTCTACACCGTCGACTGAAGCTCGAAATCAGACGGCCTACTTCCCCTGTTTTCCTTCCCGGCCACCCAGTTCACCTCCCTTCACGGTGGCTACACCAAACTCTCCCCTGGACCTCTCTATGCCTAACCCAGCTAACCAGAACCGTCGATTCACTCCCCAGCTTCACGACTCGCCGTTCGAACCTCACGGCTAAAACAGAGCACACAAGTGCACTCCGTCGTGCCGGCCGCCACTGTGCACCACCCGTCACGGCATCACCACCAGGAGATACCCAAGTCTCCCCTGAGTCACCTAGACCACCCTAGACTCATCGATTCGACCTCTAGACTCACGACTCTCACTTTGAACCTCGACGGGAAAACAGAGTATCGAACACAGGACTTAGGAATTACCTGCAATTGGTCACCGCCGTACTCGCCGCCGCGTTCCCTGGAGTCCCCAGTGCTACCTCAGCCTCCTCTCGAGTTCCCTTGCACCGTACACGGCCACCGCACCACCGCAAGCCCTCAGCCTTCTCTGTTTTCTCTGAATTCCCCGTGGCTCCCAACCGCACCACCACACGACTTCCTCATCCCCCCCAAACTTCTCACCGTCTCTCTTCCACTCTCTGGACACTCACACACACTCACAACTCACCAACGCCCGTGATCAACCTTTCAAACCTCTCAATTCCTTCCCTCTGTTTCTCTCTATGTCGAGGAACACACACGAGCACACACGGTTGCACCCCAAATAATGGAACCGCGTACACACCAGAGAACCCCCCAGAACCCACTACACACTTGCCACATGTCACCATCCCCCACTCTCTCTCACCAACTGGCTCCATCCCAGCCGTCCATTTCTTTCTTTCTGCACAAATCCCTAGAAACCAAAAAGACCAAAATACCCTCCTGTTTTACTCATTTTACGGTTTTACTAAAACTTCCTAGACCCGTAACTCTCGCCTCGTAAGTCCGATGAGTACGTGCCGCCTGTCAGCGAACTCAAGACGACAAGAACTCTCTAACCATCTTAGGTCAACCTACCAAAACTCGATTATTCAAAAAGTTAACTATTCCCCCCTAATTTCCTCAAATTACGGTCATGCCCTCAACCTTCCGAACATCACTATTTCCTCCTCGGATGTCGGAATCAGGCGCGCCACCTGCCTATGGATTCGTGACGTCCTAAACTACGTCCTGGTCACTGGTCAACCCCCATTTGACCACCCAAACTAAAAGTCAACTATTTTGCCCGGACCAGGGGCAAATCGTCATTCTAAACTTACGGACCTATCGGGACCACCTAACCACCGATTAACCTCACTAATCACACCTTAACCACTCTACTTATCCCGGCTCTCGGGACGGGTTGTTACAGGTCCGATGGATGAGGGCCAAGGACCGTTATGTAGGTATCGTCGATACGAATCCAATAACAGGCGGCATGCCGAAATCGGAGATTCGACGACGAAGTTATGGTCAGGGAAATGAATTTACGAACCGAGGCTCGGATTAAAAAAATAATATAATAATGAATAGTAATTGATGACTGTGCACATCTGGATGAGTGACAAGTGTCACCCATCCCTTGTTTCCAGCTCCATGTTTCCCTCCCAACACCATCATCACCCCTAATCGTCATGTTCTCCATCATTTTCCTTTATTTTCTTTGAATTTTCTTCAAACTATGCACAATTTGGGGGAGGATTGAACTGGGAGAATTGGCTCCCTAACTCTGCCGTTCTTGAGAGAAAAATGAGAGATTGAATGACTGGAATAACAAGGGAAACACGAGGGGTTGTGAGTGTGATGAATTCTGGGTTTCGGATTTTAGAAATTTTGGGGGGAAAATTCAATTGTTGCGAATTGAGCCGTGAGGAGTGGAATTGAAGCTCGAGTTAGCTTCCTGAGATCAGTACGAGTCGATCCACATCAAAAACATGAAGAATTGACGACGTTTTGGCTCTGAACACACTTGGTGACAGAGGAGGAAATTCGACCTTGAGTCGTGGAGTTTGAGGCTTCGAATGATTCAATTGACGTGGGGAAACTACTTCTCATGATCCCACGATGCTTCTGGGTTCATCAATTGAAGGAAAACGCTGAAGATTGGCAGACTTCCATGGTTGCACAGTGACGGCTATCGAGCTTGAGTCGTGGCGTTTAGGGCTTCGATTGATGCAATTGATGGAGGGGAACTGTCTCTCATGGTCCAGTGATGCTTCTGGATGCATCAATTGGGAGAAACCTGCAGCCATTGATGGAATTCCATGAACAAACAGTAACCAGGTGTTCTTGGTGTTCATCATCGAATCGTGAGGTTTGGAGTATGTAATCGTGTAATTGTGATTGCAGACCTTTAACTAAACTAATAACGAAGCTAATTGAATGATCAATTGATGTAATTAAGGCTGAATTGATAGGATTGGAACCGGGTTGTATCGCGGGCAAATTGGACCCGTTTACCAGAGATACGGGTTAGATGGTGACACTGTAGCAGGCGCGTGGGTTTCACGCGCAGCCACTCACGGCGGCGCGTGACGGCGCGTGGGCACGAATCTCGAGGTGAGGTCAACATGACTTCTGTCCTATTTAATGTAACGAACATTTTGGGATTGGTTTCGTGTCGATCAGACACCGTCTCGATATTGTTCGGGATGTCCGAAGGTTTTAAATCAAGTTTAAAAATAGTTAAAAATTCGGGAAAATTACGGGACTTTGATAGGATGTTAATGATGAGGTTAGTGACCCTCTAATGTGATTTGGACAGGATTGGGAGTCCCAGTGATAGTTGTGTGGCCCGGGAGGCCCGGTGGCACGCGTATCGAGGCATACCGTTAAAACGGTCTGTGAGTGGACTTTGGATTTATAAATTCTATGCATGCTTAAATGTTTTATATGGATTGTGATTGTGATTGTATGACGTTGATTTGGTTGTTGGTAAATTGTATGGTTTCACGTATTTCGAGGCGATTTTTTACATGGATTTTTCATATTTATAACTTGGATATAATGTGATGAAATGGTTTTGAAATTGGAAATATGAACTCGGGCTTGAGGCCCAATTATGTTGGAAATTTCGGACTTGGAGTCCATTTGAGAATCGGGCCGGGGGCCCAATTGGTTAATGAAATCGGGCCAGGGGCCCAGTTGATATGAAATCGGGCTGAGACCCATTTGAGTTATGTTATCGGGCCAGGGGCCCAGTTGATTTACGAATTCGGGCCGTGGGCCCAGTTCGGTTATAAAGTCGGGCTGCGGGCCCAGTTGGTTTACAAATCGGGCCGTGGGCCTAGTGGTTCATAAAGTCGGGCATGAGGCCCAGTTGGATTATAATTGTGATTTTGGGTCAGGGACCCTAAATGGAATTACATGGTTTTATGGAAATTTCGGGCAGGGCCCATTGTAATGACGTGATAAAAGGATTTAATAAAACTGTTTTCCATATACCATCTGGATACCAGGATATATGATGGTCTCCTCCAGATGTCTGGGACACTGGGGAAGTCACGGTGCATTGCCTGCGAGGGGTCATTATACGGAGCAGCCGGACCGTATGATGACTCAGGAGCAGGATTGCTATGATTGACGTCAGGGACGTCAGACATCAGGAATGTCAAATATATGGACCCGGGGAGACCCCGGGCAGCACGCGTAGCTTATGAAACCGTGAGATATGACGTCAGGGACGTCTAGTGTCTGGGACGCTAAGCATCTGGGATGCTGGTGATGGTAATGGTAAAATATGGATTAATGAATAAAATGGCTTTTCGGTTGGATATGTGTTATGTGGTAAAAATGGATTATTGGTTATGAAATGGTATGTCGGGTCGGGGACCCTAAATGGTTTTGGATTTATGGATTTATATTTATGGCTTGGGGCGGTGGCCCACATGGTTTTAATATGTCTGGTGGTGGTATTCCACAGTTTTGGGCTGAGTTCCCACACTTGGTTTTTGGTTAACGGTTTTTGGGCTAAGGCCCTAATGGCTCGGTTGAGCAAACGTTTTGGTTACTGGTTTTCGTGGCATGCATACGTTTTTATTGGAGGGCATAAATGTCTTATAAATGTATTTGATAAACTTATTGGTTTTTGTCCACTCACAGCTTTTGGTTTTAATGCCCTTCAGGTTGATTACGGATGGGATTGCAGCAGAGACTGGGACATTGCACACCTCCTCCATCGATCCTTGCGCACTCTGGATGCCCCGTTGGGCAGTGGCTCTTGGTTATCCCTGGTCTGACACCCCTTGTTGGACGGGAGCAGGGCACATTCCACGGTAATCTCGGGGGGATTGGGATGGGTCCTGTCAACTTGGTATCAGAGCACGGTTGCTCTATTTGTGTGCGCGGGTCGAGGGTGTGATGTCTCATTGGGCTGCAATTCGTTATCAACCTGATAGATAGTTTTTGGGTTTGGATAGTGGATAGAGTGTGATGGGCCCGATGCGCCGTGCATTAATGAGATTCGACCCAAGTGGGGTTGATTGTGATGAACTGGTATTGTGAGACCGACGGTTCGGTCATGTAATATTAAATTGTTGTGCTGCTAGGTGGAGCCAGGTTTGGGGAACCTCATGTGAGTAATGGTTAAAAAATGTGAACCCTTGTGGTGGTTTCTAGTGTGAGGGATGTTGGTTCATCGGAGTTGGCCGATGACCTTGTGATGGTAGGATTGGATTTGACGTCTATTCGATGTCTAGACCGCGGGGTCGGTCAGGTTGTGAATTTTATATTACGGAAAGTGGTTGGGTTCAGGGGAACCATAGGGTGTGATTGTGGAACCCTAGTATATGATGGATTCAAAAGGTAAACCTTAATAATGATTAGAGGGTGAGAACTTGTGCTGCGACGAGCGGCTGAGGTCATGGATGACCATGTGGATGGCTCAGGTAAGTCTAGTCAGAACTATGGGATCCGATCTACGGATACGATTCTGAGATAAATTATGGAATCCCATGTTGGATCGGGTATTGGTGTGATGTGTGGATGCGGATCTCGATAGCAATGACAGTTAGTCGGTAGTCATATGAGGATGACCGGCTATCAAGGGTTATTAGTGTGGTTATAATACTTGGGGATCAGGGGACGTTCAGGGAACGTTCATTTTCCTGATGTGGATTGTCAGAGTGGTGGTCCCCATAGTTGTGAGGTACAGGATCGTCGTTCGGTATGAACGGAGATCCAGGGTTGTCGTATTTGCACACGGTGTGCAAGTATGGATGTTTGTGTGGTGGTACATTTGTGCTGGTGCTAGTATGGATGCCTGTAAGCTGATACTAGTGTTGTTGCTAGTGTGTCGGTGCTGGTACTAGCGCTGGTGCTAGTGTCGGTGATGGTGTTGACGATGAGCCACAAGTTGAGGTGTGACTCCGTCATGATGAACATATGTTCGGTCTTTGAGATTCGGTAATGGTTGAGTGATGGACTGGATGGGATCCAGTTGAGATTGTAATGTGTTGGGATAAGTCCCAATAGTGGTGAGATAACCAGTGGTGAGTGGATTAAAAAGGTATAATTGAGACTTGAGTAATCTTCGGATGACGTCCCCTACGTCATGATAATTGGTGGATTTGGGGGAGTTGTTGGCAACTCCAAAATTTGTGTGATTTTATGTTTTTAAATATCCCTAAAATGTACATGGAAATGATTAAAACTGGAAAAGACAAGGAAAACCATTAGTGGTGTAGATGTGGAAATTTGTAATTGAGAACTGAGTATTGAATCGGTAAAGGTGGGGATGTGCGAACGAAATAATAACAGATTGATTATGGAAACGTGGTTGTCCAAGTGAATTGAGGAGGTAGGAATTCTAGTGGTTAGACTTGACATCTCGTTGGGAGCATGTCTGTTTCCAACATGGTTGGAACCTTAGTTTTGAGGAAAGTTGTGATTGGGGAACGAGAGTGGTGCTCGTTTTTGGTGATTGGTGTTCCGAAGTCATTGGGGTTGACTTCTTGCTTTCTGCCCTGGCAAACATTGACTGTAGTTACCAGTACGTTGAGCGTGTATTGGTTGGTGAGCCCATGTGTGTTGTGGGGTCATCAGGGGGAGTTGCGTATTCAATATTAGGTAAACGAGATTTCCCATTTTCTGCTTGGTGGCAGACGATGTTGGGGTACATGGCGTGGTGAGTGCAACGAGTTTTGTTTGCATCCACGTAGGATGAGTTTTGACGTCATCATTTTGGATCATCCTTGGTTTTTCCTAGGTGGAATGACAAGGATCGGTACGAACTTGGGTATGTGAGTCGTAAATGACGGGGTTGAACTTCTTTTCGAAGTGGGGCCCGTATGGTATCTTACTCGAGTGAGTAGGTTTCCGACTGGTCGGATTTTGTCAACCTTAGACGTGTGAAGGTTGGATTGGATTCCCTATGAAGTCAATTGGAGGTATTGAACGGGTAACCGATAGGTTCGGTTTTGGTGTGTCTTGCTAAATGTGAACGAGATTTCGGAATTTGGAATCGAATTTCTGGGTGACGATTCAGGATTCGATTTTGGAACATGAAAGTATATTTCCGGATTTGGGTACGGAATGATTATTCCAAATGCTAGCTTACGGAATAATGATTTCGGATTCGGATTTGGAAATGAATTAACAATTTGATGTCTGGGCTTGGATCCGGGATTTCTTATGAAATTGCGGATTCGGATTCAGAATTGGAACTAGATGATGGGTGGAGTTTCGATTTGTCTCATGCTGGATTGGGCAAATGGTGCTCCATTGTTGAAACGTGTTTGGCTATGACCTAGGTGGTTGTAGTCTGGTCATTAGATAGATGTGTGTACTTCGTACATGGTTCGAGGTACAATACCTTGTAGACTTGTGATGTCTAGTTACGGTATACGAGTTATGCCCGAGGTGTGTCGGTGAGCGTGTTGGTAGTCGGATTGGTTCCGATACCACTGGACTAGTCGTGGGCCGGAAATTACTATGCAATGGGTCATGGTATTTCCGATGAGTCTAATTACACACAGGTCGTGTGAAATGTCGGTAAGTGTATATTTCAGTCAAGTAAGTTGGTGGCATGTGTAGCCACGAGTGAGTCTAGTGTCAGTTTTCGACTGACAACAGCTGTGTGGTGACAGATTGTCAGGATGTGTCAACATAGATGGTTGAGTGGGGTCAGCTGACTCCTGGTGGGAGTAAATTTCACGATAGATTGGTGAGTGGGAAAGGAACCGTCGAGTTGTTGCGTCAACGAAATGGTCGATTTGACAAGTGGTGTCAATTCGAAACGAGTGGTTTCAGTCATTCGACGGGGTCGAATGTAGTCGTTGCGTTATGAGTACTAGTGGTACTTTTGGGTGCATACAAGTTTTGTCTGATTAGTTGGTGTACGGGTGAACACGTGTTACGAGGTCGATTCCACTTTCCATGGGGTGTTTGTGGAATCAGGGTAGTCGAGTTTCGAGAATGAAACTAATTAAGGAGGGAAGTACGTCCGAGTTTAGATCGGTCGGAATTTCGAGGACGAAATTTATTAAGGAGGAAAGATTGTAACGGCCCGTCCTGAATTCCGGGATTAGATTAGTCACTAATCTTGATTAGTGAGGTTGAACGGTGGTTAGTAGGGCGGAATCGGACAAAATGTGCAAAATGACCGTTTTGCCCTTGGTCGTGGGTAAAATGTTGACTTTTTGATCGGGCGGTCAAATGGACTCTGACCGATGACCGAGACGTAGTTCGGGACCTCACGAGTTCATAGACAGGCGGCACGTTCGATTCCGACATCCGAGGAGAAGGTTATGATGTTCGGAAGATGAGGGGTATTTTGGTAATTTCGAGTAATAGGGGTTAAATGTTGACTTTTTGACCGGGAGGTCCGATGGACGAGGGCCAAGGACCGTTACGTAGGTATCGTCGATACGAATCCAATGACAGGCGGCATGCCGAAATCGGAGATTTGACGACGAAATTATGGTCAGGGAAACGAATTTACAAACCGAGGCTCGGATTAAAATAATAATATAATAATGAATAGTAACGATGACTGTGCACATCCGGATGAGTGACAAGTGTCACCCATCCCTTGTTTCCAGCTCCATGTTTCCCTCCCAACACCATCATCAACCCTAATCATCATGTTCTCCATCATTTTCCTTTATTTTCTTTGAATTTTCTTCAAACCGTGCACAATTTGGGGGAGGATTGAACTGGGAGAATTGGCTCCCTTCCTCTGCCGTTCTTGAGAGAAAAATGAGAGATTGAATGACTGGAATAACAAGGGAAACATGAGGGGTTGTGAGTGTGATGAATTCTGGGTTTCGGATTTTAGAAATTTTGGGGGGAAAATTCAATTGTTACGAATTGAGCCGTGAGGAGTGGAATTGAAGCTCGAGTTAGCTTCCTGAGATCAGTACGAGTCGATCCACATCAAAAACATGAAGAATTGGCGACGTTTTGGCTCTGAACACACTTGGTGACAGAGGAGGAAATTCAACCTTGAGTCGTGGAGTTTGAGGCTTCGAATGATTCAATTGACGTGGGGAAACTACTTCTCATGATCCCATGATGCTTCTGGGTTCATCAATTGAAGGAAAACGCTGGAGATTGGCAGACTTCCATGGTTGCACAGTGACAGCTATCGAGCTTGAGTCGTGGCGTTTAGGGCTTCGATTGATGCAATTGATGGAGGGGAACTGTCTCTCATGGTCCAGTGATGCTTCTGGATGCATCAATTGGGAGAAACCTGCAGCCATTGATGGAATTCCATGAACAAATAGTAACCAGGTGTTCTTGGTGTTCATCATCGAATCGTGAGGTTTGGAGTATGTAATCGTGTAATTGTGATTGCAGACCTTTAATTAAACTAATAACGAAGCTAATTGAATGATCAATTGATGTAATTAAGGCTGAATTGATAGGATTGGAACCGGGTTGTATCGCGGGCAAATTGGACCCGTTTACCAGAGATACGGGTTAGATGGTGACACTGTAGCAGGCGCGTGGGTTTCACGCGCAGCCACTCACGGCGGCGCGTGACGGCGCGTGGGCACGAATCTCGAGGTGAGGTCAACATGACTTCTGTCCTATTTAATGTAACGAACATTTTGGGATTGGTTTCGTGTCGATCGGACACCGTCTCGATATTGTTCGGGATGTCCGAAGGTTTTAAATCAAGTTTAAAAATAGTTAAAAATTCGGAAAAATTACGAGACTTTGATAGGATGTTAATGATGAGGTTAGTGACCCTCTAATGTGATTTGGACAGGATTGGGAGTCCCGGTGATAGTTGTGTGGCCCGGGAGGGCCGGTGGCACGCGTATCGAGGCATACCGTTAAAATGGTCTGTGAGTGGACTTTGGTTTTATAAATTCTATGCATGCTTAAATGTTTTATATGGATTGTGATTGTGATTGTATGATGTTGATTTGGTTGTTGGTAAATTGTACGGTTTCACGTATTTCGAGGCGATTTTTTACATGGATTTTTCCTATTTATAACTTGGATATAATGTGATGAAATGGTTTTGAAATTGGAAATATGAACTCGGGCTTGAGGCCCAATTATGTTGGAAATTTCGGACTTGGAGTCCATTTGAGAATCGGGCCGGGGGCCCAGTTGGTTAATGAAATCGGGCCAGGGGCCCAGTTGATATGAAATCGGGCTGAGACCCATTTGAGTTATGTTATCGGGCCAGGGGCCCAGTTGATTTACGAATTCGGGCCGTGGGCCCAGTTCGGTTATAAAGTCGGGTTGCGGGCCCAGTTGGTTTACAAATCGGGCCGTGGGCCTAGTGGTTCATAAAGTCGGGCATGAGGCCCAGTTGGATTATAATTGTGATTTTGGGTCAGGGACCCTAAATGGAATTACATGGTTTTATGGAAATTTCGGGCAGGGCCCATTGTAATGACGTGATAAAAGGATTTAATAAAACTGTTTTCCATATACCATCTGGATACCAGGATATATGATGGTCTCCTCCAGATGTCTGGGACACTGGGGAAGTCACGGTGCATTGCCTGCGAGGGGTCATTATACGGAGCAGCCGGACCGTATGATGACTCAGGAGCAGGATTGCTAGATTGACGTCAGGGACGTCAGACATCAGGAATGTCAAATATATGGACCCGGAGAGACCCCGGGCAGCACGCGTAGCTTATGAAACCGTGAGATATGACGTCAGGGACGTCTAGTGTCTGGGACGCTAAGCATCTGGGATGCTGGTGATGGTAATGGTAAAATATGGATTAATGAATAAAATGGCTTTTCGGTTGGATATGTGTTATGTGGTAAAAATGGATTATTGGTTATGAAATGGTATGTCGGGTCGGGGACCCTAAATGGTTTTGGATTTATGGATTTATATTTATGGCTTGGGGCGGTGGCCCACATGGTTTTCATATGTCTGGTGGTGGTATTCCACAGTTTTGGGCTGAGTTCCCACACTTGGTTTTTGGTTAACGGTTTTTGGGCTAAGGCCCTAATGGCTCGGTTGAGCAAACGTTTTGGTTACTGGTTTTCGTGGCATGCATATGTTTTATTGGAGGGCATAAATGTCTTATAAATGTATTTGATAAACTTATTGGTTTTTGTCCACTCACAGCTTTTGGTTTTAATGCCCTTCAGGTTGATTACGGATGCGATTGCAGCAGAGACTGGGACATTGCACACCTCCTCCATCGATCCTTGCGCACTCTGGATGCCCCGTTGGGCAGTGGCTCTTGGTTATCCCTGGTCTGACACCCCTTGTTGGACGGGAGTAGGGCACATTCCACGGTAATCCCGGGGGGATTGGGATGGGTCTTGTCAGTGGGTGACACTTGTCACTCATCCTATGGTCCATATATAGATATTTTTGGGTCCCACTAACAAATAAACAAAAGCCCACTTTTCTTGAAATCCGTACACCGTAAAAATTACCCAAAACCTTCCTTCCACGTCTAAATTTGACGTGCTGCCTGTCTACATTATCGTTATCCCTCGATCTACGCAATAAACCTCGGCCAACGTGCAAATAATCTCTAGGGTCAAATGCCAACATTTTTCTTTTCTATGGGTAAAATCGTCATTTCATCTTGACTAAACCCAATTAGTCTCAATAATCTCCATGTAATGTCATGATTACGGGTCGAATCGTTACACAGAATGTTTACTTAGGGCACGTGGATCGAGGCAAGCTGGACGACATCTGGACGATGGCGTCTAGATGAAGAAAGCCAATTAAGTATAGGATCGAGTGAAACATAACTAGCCGAAACCGATTAGATTTCACTGCGACAACGGAATTACAGAGCATTAGACACAGTTTTGATGATCATAACAGAGCTCAACCACCTGAGATACCCGATCGTCTACCAATTCACTCAAAACCCGGGAGTGGATGTTAGAACAACTACTAAACCTCCTCAAATTGCGTGCACATCAGCGGTACCTGAGGGGTTCAAAAACCAAAGGTGATTGGACCCAAAACTTATTTCAATGTAAAAGCTTTTGAGACAAAAATAAATTTAACCCCTCGTTTTTCCAAAAAATAAAACAGTATTTCATACTTGCAAGTTCTACGAGATATAATAATAAAATAATCATACATCATAATTCTCAAAGGAGTCATGTCAAAATCATGAATGTCAATAACCAACCTGCAGAATGAAATATTATGCATGAACCACAATTTCATTGCTCATGAGTCGCATAAGACATCTGCTCATGCTAGGCTAGGTATCTTTGCTCATGTACCATAACCACGTGATATTATTCGCTTTGAACCCAGCCCTCACGGTTTTGTTTCGAAGAACTCACGCATAACTTTCCAATGAATCACCCTTCCTAGGATTACTCTACTCAATCTCGCTTAACTTCAGAGTTCCTAAGGAATCCAAAGCCAGTGAGCCCCCAAAAGGCCTCGTGCTAAGAAGATACTTGCCCACACATATAAGACACTTCACTTTTCCCTCCTCGAGCGATATGGGTTGTTCACCTGTCTTCCTAAGATCCAGGTCTTACAATCCACCTCTCTTGGGGCCCAGGGTCTACGTTGGCACACTTCCAGTTGGGGTCCAACTTTGATACCATTCAGTTGTGGCCCGTCTCCCCTAGCTCGATATTGTCCGCTTTGGGTCCAGTCCTTACGATTTTGTTTTTAGGAACTCACACGTAACTTCCCAATGGATTACCCATCTTGGGATTGGTCCAGCCCAATCTTACTTAACTTCGAAGTTCCAAAATAATCCAAATCCATTAAGCTCTCAAAAGGCCTCGTGCTAGGAAGATACGTACCCACACATATAAGGCACTTCACTTTTCCCTCCCTGAGCGATGTGGGATTGTTCACCGGTCTTCCAAAGACCCAGATCTTATATGCATGGTCTCGAAAATCTACTTATCAACTAAGACTAGGATCTGTGCTCCCGTACCAATTCTATAAATTAGCCCCCTTTCAATTACCTATCTTCCCCACAATATGACCTCTAAATGCATGATGGTTCAGCTTCCAAATTTGCTATCATAAAGCACCCATTCAGAAAATAATGAGCCTTGAGCATTCTAGTCACTAGGGAATTCAGGAATTCCAGAAGCCTCCAATCCTGCTTGGAAATCATAAAGCCTTAAAGGTTTTAAAACCCAACCCTCATCAAGACTTCAGACGAAAATGATTTTGCAATCTCAACCAAGGAACTCTTAGCTTACATGTTTCCCCCCACCAATATCTATCCACCTGAGCCGAGAGATGAGGACAAAGTGACTTAGGCAATTAGAAAACACTCATTTTGTAGGTGAATAGTGCTTGGGCCACTGCCTTGACTAGAAATTTTTCCTTGGTGGGAGAGAGAAGTTTCGAGTTCCAAGCTCACAACAAGTTTTGAAGGGAACCCCAAGTTTCTAAAACATAAATCTTTTATTTCTTGAAGAGACTGTTGGCAGACCCAAGAAACTCTAGTGACAATCCATTCCTCGAATCACCAAGAGATTCGAAATTAACCATTCCAAAATGAGGTCAGTAAAAAGGCTGAAACAAGATTTGTCGAAATTGATAACCTGGTTCGATGCCTATTCATAGTTTTTCAGTAGTAACAGAAGTTGATAAAACTTCAGAAGTGGTGCATTATAGAAAAGCATGTTGTCATTTGCAAAAAAAAAAGGACATGGTAGGTGCCCCTGAAGCCACTGAGATATCATGGAGGATCCTTCGGTGTTAGGACTGTGATAACAATGCAGAGAAACTTTCAGCACAAATGATAAATGAATAAGGAGAGAGGGGGGAGAGAGTGAGTGAGTGGGAGGATCACCTGGACATAATCCCATAGTTGGTTCAATGTGCAGAAAATCCAAATTAAAACAAGATAATTAAGAGTAGGAATTCTTCAAAAATAATTTTAAACTTCAAATTTGAAAAAAAAAATTATTATCCGATATTAAAAGATTAGGTTAATCATTTATGGCTTACGAGTTTAGATTTTGGATTTTGTATCAAATCCAATAATTGAACCCTAAACCCTAAGTCATAAGCACCACCACTCCTACCTAAATACCCCCCCACCACACACCCCTCCTACCCCCTAAAACTTTCTATATCATATCGTTAAATCTCAAACAAGATTGATTTCATTCTTAATTAGATAAAAAAAAATCAATTATAATATATAAGTTTAAATATAAAAGTGTTTTAAGTTCAAGTATAAAATATGTGTCAGAATCAGAATCATATATTGTATAAGAAGTTGATAATAAACATGCATGACTAAAAAATAGAAAAAGGAACTTAGAGTAAAGAATTATCGACATATTTTAACTTTTTAAGTAAAGTACAACAATACGCCATATATGAGAATAGTCATCATTATAAAGGCATCAGATAACTAGTAATTTGATCCTATTACTACTATAAGCATCAGTTTGATATTTACTGAAGTTTAAAGTGTAAAACAACTTCAGTGCAAATTTACACCGATATTTTTATGTTCATTTGATTATATAAACCGATGTCTATATAGATTTTTTTTCCTTCTTTTAGTTTAGCATCGATTGTTATAAATTTAATCGACCGAAATTTTTACTAAAAAGTCAATATATTCAAAAAAAAAATCCTTCTTTTAAATTTAGCTTTTCATCTCCTTGATTATAATCCAATCCCACCAATTGAATTCTAGATCTAATTTTTTCCCCTCCCATTCTAAATGCTAAATAAAAACAAAATTTTGAATTTAATTAAATGAAATTTATTTGAAAAAAAAATCTAAGTTTATATTTACTATTTACTAAAACCCGTGTTTGGGGTGTAGTGTTTATGGCACAGCGCTTATGAACAGTGCAATTACCATAATTCCATTTTCTTAGATAGTAATGAATAGTAAATGTACCCTAATGCCCTTCCCTTAATAATTGGGCTTTTGCTGGAGTCCTCGAGCTGCTAGCCTGCTACTCACAGTCCAGCCGCTTTTCACCCCTTGCAGAGAAACCCAGCGACCATTGAACCCTACCTGCGACCTCTTGCGTATTATCGAGCAACATATGTTCTTCTTAATAACTCATCAACCATCTGTTCTTCTTAATCACTCACTGCCTTCTCTTCCTCTAGCCGTTTATTTCTTTCCTTTGATCTGTCGAAGAAATCGAGCGATATCTGCTCATACAGCAACATCTGTTCTTCTTAATTATAGCAACTAGCCGTCTATTTATTGCCTTCAATCTCTCGGAGAAATCAAGCAACATCTACTCATATAGCAACATCTGTGAAGGTTTTTCAATTTTTTTGTGGTGGCTGTGAAGGTCCCTCTCCTTAGAATCTTAAGCAGAATTAGGCAAGCTTCGCACGGGAAGAGCATCTCCGGGTATGTTCTTACTTCCAGATTTTCCAATTCGCTGTTAATTTGTTGGCTTTGGTTTACTTCTGGTCTAAGTCGTCTGAAATCTTTATGCAAGAATGCTTGACCACATTATTGTGGAAACTGGCGGCGTGAAACTGCCGTTGAGTCAGATCGTCATTGTTTCGGTCCTAGATTTGAAAACATTATCAGTAAACCCTTTTGATCCAAGTGTAATGAAAGATACTTCCTTTAAATACTGTTATATTATAGTTTTCATTGTGTCCTTACTGAATCCTAATTACAATTTTTCTCTCCAATATCTATACGAAGAGATGGAAATTTTGTAGAGTAACATTAGGCTTCCAATTTTGAATGTTTACTTCTCAGTACTTCAATTTGGATTTAAGGATCTCTTAAATGCATTTGTTTATATGCAATGATATTTGTAGACTATACATAAGTTGGAGAGTGCCATTATTGAATCGGCTCATTACTTTGAGTATTAATTATTCAGTTCGGTTTTACTAACCGTAAGCTTTATTCCCTCTTACCTCCATCTATAACTTGATTTGTGAGTCGGATTTTGTGTCATACTCTTAACTGTATTTAATATATTTCAACTCATTACATAGATGAATAAATGTTTTTGTCATACTCTCAACCGTGTTCAATGTATATATAATTGTTCTCTGTTAGGTCATGTATGGTTTGTTCTGTTAGATCACTATAGTGGAGCACCAATTTTCATTTCAAAATCACAAGATGTGATGTTCGGTTCTACTAACAGTAAGCTTCATTCCCTCTTATCTTCATCCTATTATTCCATTTTTTAGTCGGATTTTGTGTCATACGCTTGACTGTATTCAATATATTTCAATTCATTACATACAGAAATAACTTTTCTATGTTAGATCACGTATGGTTTCTTTCATTGATGACATTTTGTTTTTTTTTTCCCAAGCTTTTGCAGATAGGAGAATTGCTTCCATACCTTCAATTCCACCTCCAGCTTGATGATTTGCCTATTTTTTCTAACGTAATTGAAAGGTTCATAAACATAAGATATTACTTAAAACCGATGTTGTAGGTGAAATACACTTCGGTTAAAAACTGAAGTCTATTCCTATAGAAACAACATCGGCTTTCAATACCTCGGTTCTAACCCCCAATAGACTTCGGTTAAAAACAGAAGTGTATGACCAAATTTGGCGTAATGCAACCTTGTCAAGAATTAATTAATTTAATTCCTTCGTTTAATTCAATTTGTTAGTTTTGCTTCATTTTAAAAAATATTCTAAAAATATTTAAAGTGAAAACCCTAAAACTAATTTCACATTAATTTAAATGAAGTGTATGCGAGTTATATGAATGGGAGGGAGTTCCATGAATCATTGCATGGCTTCAATCAACTAAGCAAAATATTGGTGCATGTGCATGTGCAACTAATTTAAATCACCCATTTGAATAAAAATAACAGATTGGTAAAAAAAAAATTAAAAAATTTTTATTTCTGAATCCACAAGTTACATCTCTCTCCTTTAAAAGAAAGATAAAGGAGTCTAAACAGAAAAAAAAAAAATCAAAAATAAGAGAAAAAAAATCAAAAATAAGAGAAAAAAATCAAAAAATGAAAGAAAAGAGTACGTTTTATATATACCAAGAGCAACTGCTTTTGTTTACCAATCAAACCATTGAGCCTCTCCAACCAAGAAGAACGCGCGCGTACAATGTACTAAATCCACCCGGCCACCAATATTAATCCTAGCTTCATGCATGCATCCATGTCTTGGACTCTTGGTGCTTTGAAAAAGAGCCAAATGCAGATGCAGGTCACCTAACAACTACAGCAAAACCAATTTCTCTGCACCCAATTAAAGAGATCAATTCATTAGAGTACTCTGAGTCGTCACCATTAATATTACAAATTAGTGATATTCTGAGGAGCCACCATTAGTATTACAAATTAATAATATTGTTTAAAAACCAGAATATATATATATATATATATATATGTATGTATATGCCTTTTTGAGATTCTTGTGTTTGTGATGTTCTTGACGGCCGGTTCCGTAATTTTGTGGCGCTGCAGCTACAATCAATGGAGTTCCACCGGACTTTTTGTCATCTCTAGCCTTGTTGAATATCACTGTAAACCCTTCACTTGAGGCAGGATCGTTCACGTCCCACTCGCCAAATTTCGGTAGAGGGCCGCCGAGAGGCCTTCCTGCAGTCTCATACTGCAAATCATTAACAAACCAAATAACCATCAGCCATTCATAATCTTCCCTCATATTTGTTTTTAATATAGTCCAACATAGTATATATAAACTACAAAAATGGAGATTCGAATCCGGAGGAAATTAGGGAGATCAGCACAACCATCTTCAGTCTTCGCTACCCGGCCAGTAATTAATTATTAAACATACTGCATGGCATGCATGATTATTGAAGATGAAAAAAGAAAAGAACTCACAGATGCCATGATTTTTGAATGAATCTGGGGAGATTTGAATTGAGAGAGATATTGGATGGAATTGTAGTTGTGCAGGTTTGAGGTCGATTCAATATGTAATATCCTAGACATATATACATATGTCTTCTGGCTCTGGGGCGGCCGGTCCAAGGATTCGGTGTTTTCTAAAATCTAAACTGTCGACTGGCTCTGGGACACCTGGAACAAAGAGTACCGTTTCAGAGAGCGCGTCACTTGGTCAACGCGGTCGCCTCATGTTTCCCCATTTGATAATTTCCAAGCACCCATTCAGACTACATAAATATGCTAATACACTACATCCTATAAATAACACATAAAAAAATTGATATATAATGTAATTTAAACATCAGTTTAAATTTGGTGTTATTTAATATATGATATAGCAACAGTAGAATATTACTAGTATTGTCTAATCATAATATAAAACATCAGTAAAGATATAATGTTGTCTTTTGTACCCTTTAACATCAGTAAAAATAAATTTACTGATGCAACTTCTTTATTTTTTTTAGTGTTGTCTACTTCACCAGGTCCCCGGTTCGAAACACATGGGTTGCAAATTAATTAAGATGTGCAAATTAATTAAGACCAAACACTGAGAGAGCATCGCCAAATTGAAAAACCACGCACAAACATTGGCGCGAATTGAAATTTTTTCCAAACTGATATTCTCGTCTACTCGAATTGAAGGTACTCGTTGCAAACCTAGTGTTGCACTCTTCTTCCTAAACAGAAAACACCACGCCGTTTTTCTTCCACCCTCTCGGTCAGTTTTGTTCCCAGACGTGCGGCGACAGCGACTTTCTTCCCAAACTTGCAGCGACACCGGCTTTTCTTCCCAGACGTGCGGCCATTGTTCTTCCTCCCTCCATCGTGGTGCTTCATTTTTCCTGCCTCTTCCCTCTAGGTCAATTTTTGCTTTCAAGTGAGATTGGGTGTGTCTGAATTTATGAGTTGATGTATTGAGTTTGTGTATTGCTGTTTAGGGATTTATGGGTATTGGAATGGTATGAAAAAAATTGAGAAAACTTTTCATTAACACCTAGTTCCTGAACTATTATTTACGACTAATTGGGTGTTTAAACTTGTCATTCCCACGGTATATACTTTTGTTTACCTTTTTTTTTTTACCATTTTGTTTATTTGGGTGTTTGAACTTTGTCTTTGGCTGCTTAGAAAATGGGATGGGGATGGGGGAATTGGAGCATTAGGTATTCGATTTTTGAGTAACTTGGGAGGTGAGGTTGAACAGGCTGAATTAGGTTGTGATTGGAACAGTAGGTTGGGTTGGTGTGAGACTTATTGAGACTTAGATTTATAATTTCTTCATGTGATCGCGATTCTAGAGTTCAGTTGTATTAATATGTGTTGGATCTTAAGTAAACGAATCCAACACTTCATTATAGCATCTCCCACCCTATTATCCCTAGTTTTCTCCCTGGGTCATTGAGAAATTCTCTCACTCCATGAAGTCCGCAGAAAATACGTTTGGTTAAGATCTTTAGCCGTTCATGATACTTATTGTGCCGCTGGATTAGGTTGTGATTGGAACAGTTGGTTGGTTTGGTGGGGACTCCGTTTTATTTTTCAGTTTTAGAATTAAGGCAACAATAATTTGTAAGCTTTAGAATTTAGTTTGCGAATGGGACGGTTGGTGCTCTTATATAGTAGAGGTAGGAATTGATAGTGATATTTAGTCCGATATTTAGTCGAAGAACGGCACAAAATCTTTCAAGTGTCCATACTGTCCTTCTGATGTTGATTCAGCGCACTGCATGCCACTTGTATTCTGATGCATCTGCAAAAAACCAGTTGCAATGCTCTTTCTCCCAATCTGGATTATGCTTGTAGGAATTAGTCACCATGTGCTATGTATCTATGTAATGTGTGATTGTGGTGGAAAACGTCGGTTTTTCTGTTCTGTTAAAGTATTTGATGTAGATAGATATTCTTTTCACTGGTTGGCAGTTAAAGCAATCCAAGTATCCCTGAGACTAATTTGAATGCATGATCTTTGGGTGCACGAATGACGTACTGGCTCATTCTCCTGAATAAGTTCTGCTGGCCCTGTTGGGTCATGTAAATTGGTAATGGGCTCCTTAGGCTTTGGGCTGAAGTGCTGAACTGAATCTATACTGATTTTAATGGACCTCAAATCCAGGTCAGTTATAGTGAGTCTTTCTTCTAAACTCACGCCATTGGCCTACCTTTAGAAAAATGCGGTACCTTCTTGAATAATTTATTTATCTGTATCATTTTCATCAACAGAATAGACCATATATATGTGCGTTTGAGTAATTTAATCCAGTCTGTTTCTTACTTGTTGGCTTAGAAAACAAATTATGGATCTGACTGAGATTCTTATCTGGTTTATTATTTAGGATTATAGGATAAGGGAATCAGACACATGACATGATCTAGGATTCCCTAGTCTATAGGTGTCATTTCTCCATGAAAAGGAACCCATCGTTGCTCATTATATATAGTGCAATTTTGTGTCCTATAGATTTAAGTAGAGGAGGGAGCTAACACCAACATTCATTTAATACTCTTATTGGGATTTTTGGTTTGTGTTTACACCATATTGGACCGAGCAATGGACTTGTCAAGCACTACATTGGACCACGATGTAAGCCCATCAAGAAGGCTCCAAAGATCACACAAAACTCACCATCAAGGTCCATGCCGAAAAAGCCCATCATTAGGCCCATGACCGAAACCCTAGCTTTTGCTTATATAAGGGGCACTATCACCCTCATTTGGGGGGATCCAACTCTCTCACTAGAGAAACCTCTCTCTCTTTAGACTTTAGAGCTCTCACCTCTCTCTACATCTACCTTCTCTCTTTAAAGGCTCTAAGCCTATTGTATCATGTACAAACAAACACTATTATACTAATGAGAATAGGATAACACCGTGGACGTAGCCCGATTTGGGTGAACCACGTACATACTTGTGTTCTTGGGTCTTGTGCGATCTTCTTACTCCTCGTTGGAACATTTTATGCTTCAATAGTTTGGCGCCGTCTGTGGGAATTGTAACAAAAATCTATGTCGATTTCCTCTCTTCCCTACAGAACCCACAAACTCAAGAATTTCAAGTACCTACTAAAAATTCCGCTATGATCTTCCGAGAAGTTTTCTCCCTTCCGAGAAATTTCTCTCTTCCGGGAATTTTTTTTTTCTCTTCCGAGGTTTTTCCTCTCTTCTGGGAAATTTTCTCTCTTCCGAGAATTTTTTTGTTCTTGTCTCGTTTGGGAAATTTCCTGTAACAACCCATACCTTCGGGAAGGGTATAAATGTAATTTTGTAAAAAGACATGTATAAAAGGACGATTTTGCCCGCCCTTGTGAATAGTGTGTCAAAAGTTGACTATTTGATTTACAGGTTGGATGAGTGTTGACCATTGACCGTGACGTAGTTTAGGACGTCACGAGTCCGTAGACAGGTGGCATGTCCGATTCGGACACTCGGATAAAAAGTTATGATGTTCGGAAAATTGAGGGCGTTACCGTAATTTGGACAGGTCGAGGAAAATGTTGACTTTTTAGTGGACTTGTGATTTTCACGTAGACTGAGGACCGTTAGCTGGGTCTCAACGTCCTGAGTACAACGACAGGCGGCACGCTGTCATCGGACGTCGGACGGAATAGTTGTGGGTCTGGAAAGTTCGAGGGTAAAACGGTAAATTATTAACACTAGGGGCAATTTGGTCTTTTCCCTTATGCCCAATCAGATCAGAACAAGTGGCAATAGTGGATTGGGATATTTTATTAGATCCCGGGGCTACTCATTCGTTTATAGCCCGGAGTTGTAGCCTGGTGACGGAGAGAGAGGTGTCTACCTTGGATTGTGCCTTAGGGGTGAGTACACCTACTGGGGAGGTGTTGGTAGTGACTCAGGTTTTGAGAGAGTGTCCGGTGATGGTAGGCGAGGTTGAGTTAGTGGCGGACTTGTTACTGTTGGATCTACGGGACTTCGATGTTATATTGGGTATGGACTGGTTGACGAGACATCATGCTTCTATTGAGTGTTTCGATAGGAGAGTGACCTTTCGGAGTCTAGGATTACCAGAGACCACGTTTCAGGGGGATCAGCGTGCACTCCCCACTGGAGTTATTTCGGCGCTTGAGGCTAGCAAGCTGTTACGGAAGGGGTGCCAGGGTTACATAGCTCACGTGGTGGATACACGTGCTACGCCAGTGAGGCGGAGGATATACCAGTGGTGCGGGAGTTTCCCGATGTTTTTCCCGAGGAGTTGCCAGGATTACCACCTCACCGAGATATCGAGTTCACGATTGATCTACTTCCAGGTACACAACTTATTTCGCAGACTCCTTACGCATGGCACCTGCAGAATTGAGGGAACTTAAAGCACAATTACAACAGTTGGTCGATATGGGATTCATTCGACCGAGTATGTCACCTTGGGGAGCGCCTGTACTGTTTGTTAAAAAGAAGGATGGAGGGTTGAGATTGTGTGTGGATTACAGACAGTTGAATAAGGTAACTATTCGGAATAAGTATCCCCTACCCCGGATTGACGACTTGTTCGATCAACTGAAGGGAGCACAGTACTTTTCAAAGGTTGATCTTCGCTCCGGCTATCATCAGTTGAGGGTTAAAGAGGAGGATATACCTAAGACAGCCTTTCGGACCAGGTACGGTCACTATGAGTTTGTTGTGATGCCTTTTGGGTTGACTAATGCTCCAGCAGCTTTTATGGACCTCATGAACCGAGTGTTTCAGTCATACTTGGATCATTTTGTGATCGTATTCATTGATGACATCTTGGTATATTCGAAGAGTGCGAAGGCGCATGAGAAGCATCTGAGACTAGTGCTTAAGACCCTGAGAGAGCATCAGTTGTATGCGAAATTAAGCAAGTGCCAGTTTTGGTTGACTAGTGTCGGATTTCTTGGTCATGTGATTTCAACCGAGGGCATCAGAGTGGATCCTCAGAAAGTTGAGGCGGTAGCAAATTGGGAACAGCCCAAGACGGTTACCGAGATCAGGAGTTTTCTGGGTTTCGCAGGCTATTACCGACGTTTTATTGAAGGTTTTTCTATTCTAGCTGCTCCGTTGACAAGGCTGACCCGGAAGGGAGTTCGTTTTGACTGGGATGAGAACTGTGAGCAGAGTTTCCAGGAGCTCAAGAGACGGTTGACATCGGCTCCTGCGTTGGCCCTTCCAGACGACAGTGGGGAGTTTGAGGTTTATAGTGACGCTTCCTTACAGGGTTTGGGTTGTGTGTTGATGCAGCACGGAAAGGTGATTGCTTATGCTTCCCGGCAGCTGAAACCCCATGAGATGAATTACCCGACACATGACTTGGAACTGGCTGCAGTGGTTCATGCACTGAAGATTTGGCGCCATTACTTGTACGGCGAGAGGTGCAGGATTTTCACCGATCACAAGAGCTTGAAGTATCTGTTCACTAAGAAGGAACTGAATCTGAGACAACGCCGATGGTTGGAGTTTCTTAAGGACTACGATTGTATGATCGAGTATCACCCAGGAAAGGCTAATGTGGTAGCCGATGCCTTGAGCAGGAAATCAGCTAGTTCTTTGTCGCATTTGAGGACGGTCCGGTTACCTCTGTTGGTTGAGCTCCGTAGAATCGGAGTAGAGTTGACTGTGGATGGTCAGGGAGCACTCCTAGCGAGTTTCCACGTGCGACCTGTTTTGATTGATCAGGTTATTGATGCTCAGTTTAAGGACCCCATTTTGGGCATCATACGGATTGAGGTCGAGGCTGGAGAGAGACAGGACTTTGAGATTCGCGAAAATGGAGCCTTGGTTAAGGAAGGACGGTTATGTGTACCCGAGGATGAATCGTTGAAGAAGGTGATACTGGATGAGGCTCACTGTTCAGCCTATGCGATGTATCCTAGTGGGACCAAGATGTATCGTACACTTCGAGAGCATTACTGGTGGTTAGGTATGAAACGTGAGATTGCAGAATATGTCAGTAGATGCTTGATCTGTCAACAGGTGAAGGACGAGCAGCAGAGACCTTATGGAGCAATGCAACCTTTGCCGATCCCCGAGTGGAAATGGGATCACCTGATGATTGATTTTGTATTCAAGCTTCCCAGGACAGCGAAACGACAAGATGGCGTGTGGGTGATCGTGGATAGACTTACGAAGTCTGCTCATTTCTTGCCAGTTCGGGAGAACTTCAGGTTGGCACAGTTTGCACAGTTGTTCATTGATGAGATTATTCGGCTACATGGGACTCCAGAGTCGATAGTATCTGACAGAGACCCGAGGTTTACTTCCCGGTTTTGGCAGAGCTTACAAGAAGCCTTTGGGACGAAGCTGCACTTCAGTACTGCATTTCATCCTCAGACCGATGGACAGTCTGAGTGGACCATCCAGATTCTCGAGGACATGATGAGAGCTTGTGTTCTACAGTTTCAGGGTACTTGGGAGTTACATTTACCTTTGATGGAGTTCGCCTACAATAACAGCTATCAGGAGAGTATTGGGATGGCTCCTTATGAGGCTTTGTACGGGCGACAGTGTCGGGCTCAAAAACATACTTTAAACCATAAAACAGAAATAAAACATTTAGGCATGCTCGTAAGAAAAGAAAGAGTCCACTCACGAATCAGAAAGTGTCACTCGCGCTCCTTGCGCTCCTCGACCGTCTCAGTCGTCTCCCTTCCTGTCAATAGGCACCAAATAGGGTCACACTTACATCAAATATGCTAAACCTAATTTCCCCTAATTTTTGGGAATTTATTCGTAATTTAAACTTAGACCCTAAACCGTCCGGATTCCCGAACTATCCCGCCACATCGTCCGATTAACCCGAAATTTGCACCAATGGATTCCTTAGAACATTTAGAACCAAAACCATGTTGGAAGTTTGGCCGGAATCCTCCCCACGCGCCCCCACACGCCGCCCAAAGTGGCTGCGCGTGGGCCTCACGCGCCTGCTACAGTGCTTCTTCAACCTCGAGTCACCCGGTTCAACTGTGTTGAACCGGCGTGACTGGTTCTCCTCCATTCCTCCACCAATTTCCACCATTTCCATCCTGTTAGCTGCGTCTAGTTCCTAGCAATCTATTCCCATCCTAAAACCTAGAAATCGAAGCCCAAAACCCATCGTCTTCAACCTGGAACAAAACTGCCCGTAAGCCCTGTTTTGGCCTCCGGCCACCTAGACCTTCCCCCGTCACGGCGACCGTCCTAGACGACTCCTAGGACCTCCCTGAAGCTCACATTAATCACCAATCCCCTCGACTCTGGCCCTAGGTCTACGACTTTTGAAAATAATAAAAACGGGAAAACAGGGGATTCGGGTTATACCGTCGATTCCTCCTCCGCCGTCTGCACCGCCGCGTGCCACGGTGCTCGTTGAGTCCCCTGCAGTCGTCTAAGCCTCCTATTGCCTTGGATTGAGCCACCACACGGAACAACCACCGCCTCAGTCCCACGACTCCTCTGTTTTCTCAGAAACTCAACCTCACCTCTGCCGTGTCTCCGTGCACGATCTCATTCCCAAAACTCGATCACCAACCTCCTCTCTTCTTTCTTTCACTCTCACAACTCACTAAATTCTCACACACACCCTGAATCGATCACCCACTCTCAATTTCTTCCTCTCTGTTTCTTCCTCTCTATTTCTGAGCTGGTAGACCTTACTCAAGAAAAAGTGGCGTTGATCAGAGATCGATTGAAGGCGGCTCAAGACCGACAGAAGAGCTACGCCGACCGTAGGATCAGGGATTTGGAGTTTGCAGTAGGAAACTGGGTTTTCTTGACGTTATCTCCTTGGAAGGGAATCGTACGGTTTGGCAGACGAGGGAAGTTGAGTCCTCGTTACATTGGCCCTTATGAGATTTTGGAGCGGATTGGTCCTTTTGCTTATCGATTGGCCTTACCAGCAGACTTAGCAAAGGTACATAATGTTTTCCTTGTATCTATGCTTCGGAAGTATATACGAGATGATTCACATGTTCTGGAAGCACAACCTGTTGAGCTTAGGGAAGATTTGAGTTTTGAAGAGCAACCCGTAGCGATTTTGGATCGGAAGGACAAAGTCTTACGGAGGAAGACGGTTCCCTTAGTTAAAGTATTGTGGAGGAATCATCAGGTGGAGGAAGCTACCTGGGAACCTGAGGCCTTAATGCGCGAACAGTACCCTTATTTGTTTCACTGTATTTCGGGGACGAAATTCTTTTTAGGGGGGTAGATTGTAACAACCCGTACCTTCGGGAAGGGTATAAATGTAATTTTGTAAAAAGACTTGTATAAAAGGACGATTTTGCCCTTGTGAATAGTGTGTCAAAAGTTGACTATTTGATTTACAGGTTGGATGAGTGTTGACCATTGACCGTGACGTAGTTTTGGACGTCACGAGTCCGTAGACAGGTGGCATGTCCGATTCGAACACTCGGAGAAAAAGTTATGATGTTCGGAAGATTGAGGGCGTTACCGTAATTTGGACTAGTCGAGGAAAATGTTGACTTTTTAGTGGACTTGTGATTTTCACGTAGACTGAGGACCGTTAGCTGGGTCTCGACGTCCTGAGTACAACGACAGGCGGCACGCTGTCATCGGACGTCGGACGGAATAGTTGTGGGTCTGGAAAGTTCGAGGGTAAAACGGTAAATTATTAACACTAGGGGTAATTTGGTCTTTTCCCTTAGGCCATATTAGATCAGAACAAGTGGCAATAATGGATTGGGATATTTTAGTTTTGGTCCATAGGAAGTGGACACGTGGGAGAGAACTAGAGGGTTCTAGGACAGCCTAAACTACACACGGCCACATATTGTTCTCTTTCAAACCGTGTATTTTGGGTTGAGCAACAGAAACAGAGAGGAAGAAATTGAGAGTGGGTGATCGATTCAGGGTGTGTGTGAGAATTTAGTGAGTTGTGAGAGTGAAAGAAAGAAGAGAGGAGGTTGGTGATCGAGTTTTGGGAATGAGATCGTGCACGGAGGCACAGCGGAGGTGAGGTTGAGTTTCTGAGAAAACAGAGGAGCCATGGGACTGAGGCGGTGGTTGTGCCGTGTGGTGGCTCAATCCAAGGCAATAGGAGGCTTAGACGACTGCAGGGGACTCAACGAGCACCGTGGCACGCGGCGGTGCAGACGGCGGAGGAGGAATTGACGGTATAACCAGAAGCCCCTGTTTTCCCGTTTTTATTATTTTCAAAAGTCGTGGACCTAGGGCTAGAGTCAAGGGGATTGGTGAGTGATGTGAGCTTCAGGGAGGTCCTAGGAGTCGTCTAGGACGGTCGCCGTGACGGGGGAAGGTCTGGGTGGCCGGAGGCCAAAACAGGGCTTACGGGCAGTTTTGTTCCAGGTTGAAGACGATGGGTTTTGGGCTTCGATTTCTAGGTTTTAGGATGGGAATAGATTGCTAGGAACTAGACGCAGGTAACAGGATGGAAATAGTGGAAATTGGTGGAGGAATGGAGGAGAACCGGGTGACTCGAGGTTGAAGAAGCACTGTAGCAGGGACGTGAGGCCCACGCGCAGCCACTTTGGGCGGCGCGTGGGGGCGCGTGGGGAGGATTCCGGCCAAACTTCCAACATGGTTTTGGTTCTAAATGTTCTAAGGAATCCATTGGTGCAAATTTCGGGTTAATCGGACGATGTGACGGGATAGTTCGGGAATCCGGACGGTTTAGGGTCTAAGTTTAAATTACGAATAAATTCCTGAAAATTAGGGAAAATTAGGGTTAGCATATTTGATGTAATTGTGACCCTATTGGTGCCTATTGATAGGACGTGAGACGACTGAGACGGTCGAGGAGCGCACGGAGCGCGAGTGACACTTTCTGATTCGTGAGTGGACTCTTTCTTTTCTTACGAGCATGCCTAAATTTTTTATTTCTGTTTTATGGTTTAAAGTATGTTTTTATGCTTGTTAATGATGAATACATGTGATTGCTATGCTTGCACGTTTTTCGAGACATTTTCGGGCTTTTGCATGTTTTTCGAGAAAAAGCTAGATTTCTGATTTTTGATGCTATACTTTGGGATTTCCAATTATAATTGTGTTCTGATGGTCATAATGAATTATGAGACATGATTTTGGCAATCTGGTTTTGGTTTCAAATTGTATTTCGTGGAATTCCGGATTTGGGTTCGGAATGACGGTTCTGAACGCCGGAAGGGCTTCGGACCGATGATTTCGGATTCGGGTTTGGATATGGATTGAGACTTGGTTTTCAATTGGTTTTTGGATTGGATTTGCTGGATCTGGATATTGGGTTTAAAGACCCGGATTCTGATTGACGGGGGATGGGCCCAGATTGAGTTTAAAGACTCGGGAGTTTAAAGACTCAGATATTTACGATATTACCCCCGTAGGCCTAATGAGTTTAAAGACTCGGGAGTTTAAAGACTCGGATTACATTTGAGGCCTGGTTGAGTTTAAAGACTTGGATAGACCCAGCACGTTTGATTGGACTTGATATATGTGGATTTGGTTTTATGATACGACCTTAGCATATTGATGATATTGTTTTATGACGTGGTTTTCTGATACTTCGTTAGGCATGCATGTTTTTAAAACGGAGGGAAAAATCTTCTGGTTTTCTTAACCCTAGTTTGATGTTAAACGGTTTTTGAAAAATTTTATTTCTTTTAGTCCACTCACCCTTTTGTTTTAAATTTTCCCTCCAGGTCGTGGTGATAGCGCTGGGGTAAACGTTGAGGCAGGATCCGAGGCATAGAGCTTATGACGTCCTTCCGTTGCGAGATTAGCCCTAGTAGGATTTTGTGCCTACTTTGTATAAACTATGCTCTGACTTACGGTTGTATTTTATTTACTCCCTAGTCTGATAGTTATGCTTATGGTTGTGTTGAGGTTATTTTGGTACTTTAAGTGTGATTGTCAGACGAGAGCAGGGTTCGTCCCGGGTATCGAGGTGATATTTGGGACGGGTCCTGACATTTCCTCCCTTCCAAACTTTTTTTTTCTCTCTCTCTCTCTCTCTCTCTCTCTCTCTCTCTCTCTCTCTCTCTCTCTCTCTCTCTCTATTTTCTTGTCGGCATCCATGCAAAATCACCATCATATTTGCTCTTCCTTACAAGCTGGCCCAACCTACCTCCACATCTAACAAATTGGACACAAGTCCACTTGTGTGAGCCACCAGACTCTTTGCAGGCCCACCATCCACGGATACACATGTTTTTAGCCCTATTAATTCTCCCAACCCATTCAAGTATACCAGGGCTACAACTTATATATATATATACTTATTTTTCATTATATATATTATTCGTTGTCGACTACTAAAGATGGGGATGGGCAGAGTCAACCTCTGCATGACCACCACAAGTGTATATATATTCATACTCACCTTCTCACCTTTCAGACATATACTATATTACAAAAGGGGTGGAAGGGCAGAGACAATTGCACACCACCTGCTCACCATCAGGGGCCTCTTGTTGACTTCCCTTCACCGTCCATGTGGCTGTGCTACCACCACTTTCAAAGTCACCTATGTGGCAAAACTTTGGCCACTTACTGACTCACCATGTGAGATATTTGTGTTTTTCTACTTATATATAATATATGGGCAGAAAACAATGTGGGGGCAAGGTCAATTACGTAGCACTGCACTCCCCACCACCCAATCATATATATATTTATACTTAGACACAATTTGCAAACTCTCTGCCAACCACCAATACATCTATTTAATGTTTCTTGCTCTCTCGGCCCACTCAAAACACATTCTACAACTTTTATACATATATATATATACATATATCTATGATATATTATTTCAGCTCCTACAAATTGTGCGGGAGATACTCGGCCACCTCACCTCACCAACTATCATTATCCTCTTTGATGATAATGATAAATGTAGGGGCTCCCTCATTACCTTCTTCCTCTAGGGACCTGCGATCTGCAACCTATGGCTCTCACACCCTCCCTCTTTGCTCACGAAAACAAACGTGCTTAGCCCTGCACCCGAACTCAATGTCCAGCCCGTCGCCGCCCGTCAAGGCACCGTCCGACCCGCCTGCAAGCTCAACCCGCCTGCACGATCGACCCGACTAGTGACTTACCAGAGCAAGCACACCACACTTATCGACAGCCTCGACTTGCAAACCCTGGAAGATACAGAGGCCTCCATGTCAATGGCTACTAACTTCAAACTAGTAGTGTTCCCTTCAAAGATCGTTGAAACTCACCCAACATAGGCAACAAGATTTGCACATCATGGCCAACATCACTCCACCACTCGGCAAACCTTCTTCAGCGAATTCCTTGTCCACACTACTCAGCCGTCGCACAAATACCGATCCGGAGAACTATCTGCAACAAATTAGAGCCCATCAGTCAGAGAGTTAACTCTAAATCCTAAACTCACCAGTTGGTCTGCGTGTTACCGAGCGGTAATAAAAAACAGTGTGATTAATCAGTCACTGCGTGACTAACCCAGGATATTGACGACCCATGCACCGACCGACCGCCGAGGTCGACACCGATTGAGGGAGACCGCTCAGGATTAATCTCGTCACTTATCTTCAAGGTATGCACCCCTCGAAATCCGATCAAGATATGCACCTTTGGGGGGTTCGCACACTTTTCGACAGTCTCCCATTGAGATCCACGGGACTTCTTAGTCAGTATCCTGACCACTAAGTGGGCACCAACTGAAAAACCCTCGACCACTCGGTTTGATGCCCATGACAACCCATTTGATAACATTCTACCGAGCTCCAACCTCGACGCCGATTGGGGGAGACCGCTCAGTGCAGGCCATCACACCCCACTCCTTGCCTCAACATGATTCAGTACACTTGTTTTCCCTTTCTTCCTGAGCGGCCATGCCTGCTCCTCCACCAAGTACATCAATCCCCTCTTCAGTAGCCCACCGAGTTGCCCATTCAATTCATGGGCCTTTTCCAACTTGTTTTTTAGCAAGGACACTGAGCGGTCAAGGTCACTCGACTACCCAGACCCACAAAAAAAAAACAAAAAACAAAAAAACAAAAATAAAACAACAACACATAATAAGCCGTGTTGTTTCCTACAATGACCCACTCCGCTGTACTTTGGGCTCAATTTCAACGTGACCCACCCCAAAACAACCAAACCCACTTTTAGATACACTCGGCCCACTATTTTTTGGGCTCTTACTTCTCGGTGCACCAATGGCCTACCGAGTGATCATAGCCCACTCGGTCAAAACAAAAACAAAAAATACGAATTTCTTTTTGGGCCTTACATAATTTTGGGTTTGAACACTTCCTTTTTTTTTTTTTTTCAGCCCACTGAGCAGCCTATTCAACTCGGTCAAACCAACTCGGCCGACACCACTCGGCCAAACCAGCCGAGTCACAAAAAAAAAACATAAAACACAAACTTTGTTTTTGGGGCCTTACATTTCATTTTTTAGGGAGCCCACCGAGCGCCCTAGCCCACTCGGTCTTCCAAATAAAAATCAAACACTTTCTTTTCTTTTTGGGTTTGGGCATTTCCTCTTTTTTTCCAGTCTACTGAGCGGCCTACTCAACTCATCCACCATAACTTCTATCTCGATATGACCACTATACGAATAGTTATTGCTCTACTCTTCAACTACAGTTTGGAGGCTCTAACACTTCAAAACATAAACTTATGAACATCATAAACATCGTACGCATACATACATGCACTCATACACGAACTCATCCATGCTGACATACATGCATCCATGCATACAAAGCATATATAAAACTCATACTTAAGCTCAACACATTACCGAGCTACTTGAAACATTACCGAGTATACATTCACTCAAAACACACCGAGCTACTCGAAACATTACTGAGTATACATGCGCTCAACACATTACTGAGTATACATTCGCCCAACACATTACCGAGCTACTCGAACATTACCGAGCCGCTCAACACATTACCAAGCCGCTTAACACATACTGAGCTACTTGAAATATTACCGAGAATACACTAGCTCAACACATTACCGAGTTAACATCCGCTCAACATAATACCGAGATACTAAACACTTGGCCTCGACTCAAACATTAGAGTTAGAGTACAAACGCACTCGGCCTACACTCATCACTCGGTCTATGCTCAGCGCATTACCAAGCCGCTCAATTACTGAGCCCACTTTCAAAGCTAAACTTAGCTCACATGTCGATTGACACACATATACAGCAAAGAATCACCTAAAAGCATTCAGGCTCATACTCGGAGTCATCCTCACCGAGAGACTACCCAAGCACAGATTTTCCACCATCTTCCCTTCAACATCCTACCTCGATCAAGGACTTGGGGGACTGATGGTACACCGAGGGAAACAACAGACGAACACAAAAAAGTTACCCCGTGAATACACTTTGAAAGTCCTCAACCGAGGTAGTCCACCTCAGTTAAGAACTTGGGGGACTTCTGTTTACACCATATTGGACCGAGCAATGGACTTGTCAAGCACTACATTGGACCACGACGTAAGCCCATCAATAAGGCTCCAAAGATCACACAAAACTCACCATCAAGGTCCATGCCGGAAAAGCCCATCATTAGGCCCATGACCTAAACCCTAGCTCTTGCTTATATAAGGGGCACTATCACCCTCATTTGGGGGGATCCAACTCTCTCACTAGAGAAACCTCTCTCTCTTTAGACTTTAGAGCTCTCACCTCTCTCTACATCTACCTTCTCTCTCTAAAGGCTCTAAGCCTATTGTATCATGTACAAACAAACACTATTATACTAATGAGAATAGGATAACACCGTGGACGTAGCCCGATTTGGGTGAACCACGTACATACTTGTGTTCTTGGGTCTTGTGTGATCTTCTTACTCCTCGTTGGAACATTTTATGCTTCAACAGTTTGTGTAAGAGATTTCAGTGCCATTTGAATAAATTTGCTTGTATGATGCATCCTCAAATATAGTATAGCGTAATGAATAGTTAATGTTGTTGGGAGATACAATGTTTATTGAATAATATGGGTTGTATATCGACTAGTATGCTCATATTTTAGATCCTTGTGAAATTTCTACAGTTGATTGTATTGTAACAAAGACAAATCTAGAAACTTAATTGACATCACAAAGTTATGGAACATTTGTTTGATTCTCACCATAAAGATTGAATGTAATGTGTCCAGAATAGAAGCTCTTATACAATTCATTCACTGTGGAATGATCACAGTTAACTTATGCAGATACTTATATGACTTCATAATCTACTTTTAACACAAAATAGTGCTTAAAGCATCATGTTCATTTTCAATGTATAGAATTGAAGTACAAATAATAAAAACTTTGGTTGAATCTTGGCTCTCGATCTGTTTTTGTTGTCAAAATGTAAATTATTGTGTGTTACTTTATGCAGAATATTGTGTTGGAAATCACCTTTTGATTTAGCGATATGATTGTTTGGTAACATAGTTTCTTGTGAACCTTGAGTAGATCTTATAGATCTGGTACTATATTTTGATTTGTGGTAGTGAAGTAAGTTTCGTTTATGTTTGTTTAATTCATATTAGTGTTTTGTTTTCATTTGGTGATTGAGAACAATTGTCCAATGCTTTGTTGAGATTAAACAATTGGATATGATTTCATACGCAATTTGGTTTAGAAATTATGATGTTCGATTATTACTCTGCTATCATTTGTTTTACATTTATTAGTTCACCATTCGAATGCATTCCCATACCTATGTCATATTGGGAGTGAAATATGGGTTCATTCCACAAAGAACATTAGAGACCCGTGTCCCTTAGTGTAATTGAATATCTTTTGGGCTAATTTTGATACTCTATTGTGTTGTATTGATTGAGATCATGCTTTTTCTTCAATTAAGCATCAATTGATTATGTTTTTGTCCTAGTTCAGTTCTTATTTATAGAATGATGAAGTTACTATCAACTTCAGTGTTTTGAGTATTGTTGTGCCAATCATTTGAATGCTAGTACATCAGAGGAGTTCCTCTTAGGGTTTGATAATTTGACTTCATAATATACTTTTAACACTAAATAGTGCTTAAAGCATCATGTTCATTTTCAATGTATAGAATTGAAGTACAAATAATAAAAACTTTGGTTGAATCTTAGCTCTCTGTTTTTGTTATCAAAATGTAAATTATAGTGTGTTACTTTATGCAGAATTTTGTGTTGGAAATCACCTTTTGGTTTAGTGATTTGATTGTTTGGTAACATAGTTTCTTGTGAACCTTGAGTAGGTCTTATAGATCTGGTACCATTCAGATGCATTCCCTTACCTATGTCATTTTGGGAGTGAAATATGCGTTCATTCCACAAAGAACAATAGAGACTCGTGTCCCTTAGTGTAATTGGCCATCTTTTGGGCTGATTTTGATTCTCCATTGTGTTGTATTGATTGAGATCATGCTTTTTTTTCAATTAAGCATCAATTGATTATGTTTTTATCCTAGTTCAGTTCTTATTTATAGAATGATGAAGTTACTAACAACTTCATTGTTTTGAATATTGTTGTGCCAAACATTTGAATGCTAGTACATCAGAGGAGTTCCTCTTAGGGTTTGATAATTTGACTTCATAATCTACTTTTAACACTAAATAGTGCTTAAAGCATCATGTTCATTTTCAATGTATAGAATTGAAGTACAAATAATGAAAACTTTGGTTGAATCTTAGCTCTCTGTTTTTGTTATCAAAATGTAAATTATTGTGTGTTACTTTATGCAGAATTTTGTGTTGGAAATCACCTTTTGGTTTAGCGATTTGATTGTTTGGTAACATAGTTTCTTGTGAACCTTGAGTAGGTCTTATAGATCTGGTACCATTCAGATGCATTCCCTTACCTATGTCATATTGGGAGTGAAATATGGGTTCATTCCACAAAGAACATTAGAGACTCGTGTCCGTTAGTGTAATTGACTATCTTTTGGACTTGACTTATAATTCTGTTAGGGCCAAGGACTTCATACAAAAAGGTGGGTTGAGGAAACATGCGCCCATGTTGGAAGAGGTGGTTATAATGGAAGGAGTTGCTCATTTTCTAAACCAAGAAAGGCCTCATGAAATCAACAAATATATCCACGACTTCATCAAAAACTTTCATTAATTACCTATATCTATGTATTGAAAATAAGCTAGGGGATTATATAGTTTGAAAATCAGCTAGCTAAAGACATAATATTGAGATAAAAAGTAGCTGCATAAATTGGTGCTTGGGACTTTCCAGTAAGCTGTCGAGATTTTAATTTTCCATGTGTTGCTTATGTTTGTGTTTGGATGAAAGTGTTATATTTGGGAGTTTTGTAATGTCCTCTGTCCTTTTATTTCTTGTCCTCTAAATTCCCTTGCCAAAAAATAAAAAATAAATTAATAAAACTAATAATTTCTTCCTTCAAAATGGCTTTTAGTTATGAATTATAGTACCCAATGATCCAATCCCATGCAGCCAATGTGGGTTGCATAGGCTGTTTCGATCCCCCACCTAACAGATGCTCCGGATTTTTTTTTGTACACATAATTGATATGTCATTATGTTATAACACATAATTGAATTAATTTTTAATCGACCACCCATCCATAAAATGACATCTCGAGAAATCTTGAACATTAATTGGATTTTCTAGAATTTGAGATAAGATTAATTAAAGTAGCTTTGAAATTTAGGAAAATTCTTAAGAATGACATAATCTTATTCCACTACAGTTATAATATATCATAAGTGAATTTTTTTGTTTGGGTTAGGCCTCATAATTAAGTTTTGATCACTTTCTCCATAAAATTCAAGACAGCTTGAAGAGATTGCAATGCACGCTAAAATCAAATGAATGCTTAATGGGTTATGATTAATGTTTGACAAATCATGGGCATAAACAACACATTTCAACACAACACCAGGCAATGGTCTGGTTTTCACATTGACCTTGCTAACTCAACACATTTCCCTAGTTGTCACTGACTATTTGTTGCGTATTTTTTTGTTTATTTTTCTGCATATTTGTTTGTGAATTGTGTAGGACAGGACATGGTTTTTTACTTTTCTTCCATCCAACTTGTGATATTCAATTTTAGTCTTTCTAACCGGCTGGTTTCACTTTTATTTTTGTCAACAGTGCAATATCCGAACCCAGCTGCATATTGGTGTTTGATCTATATAATGTAAGTTCCTGTAACTCTTGAATTAATCTAGGCTTGACCCTTATGCGTTTTATAATATATGATACATTGAGGAGTAATTTGATTTCTCTAGATTGTTAAGGACTTAAAGTAATTTGATTGCTATATTGTTAATGGTATTTGATGTTTGATTGCAAAAAAGAACATAGTTGATGTGATATGACTCATTAAACCATTATATTTTGGTTGTAAATTTGATTGTGTTAGGGGGATTGATAAATCTTGGATGCATGCGAATAGGAGAAGTAAAGAGTATGACGATGGGGTTGAAAAATTCCTTAGGACAGCATTAGGGGTTGCTATTGATCAAAGGGGTATTCGCTGTCCATGTCAAAAGTGTGAAATACTAGAAAATTAACAATTCGCTTAATAAGGGAGCATTTATATTTTAATGGCATAGATAAGACCTATGTTAATTGGATTTGGCATGGAGAGCCTTTTTATCAACTGATAGTAAGAACAGAGGGGAGAACGTACCCGTGAATGAAGAAGTGCATGAACCCCGTGGAGTTTATGATGAAACTGTGGAAATGTGCGAAGCTGCACATGAGGATTTCACTCAAAATACAGAGGCATTTAAGGACTTTTTGGAGGATTCAGAGACTCCTCTATATCCTGGATGTTGTAAATACACCAAGTTATCGACATTGGTTAAGTTATACAATATGAAAGCAAGGAATGGTATGGCTGACGTATGTTTCTTAGATATGCTAAATCAGATCGGAGACTTGCTTCCGAAGGGGCACCAGCTTCCCCAATCTTTACATGAGGCAAAGAAAACAGTGTGTGCCTTAGGGTTAAAGTATGAGAAAATACATGCATGTGAAAATCATTGTATATTGTATAGGAAGAAGTTTCAGGAAGCTATAAGTTGCCCTAAATGTGGCCTTTCACGATGGAAGGTGACAAAGGATGGTGTTGAGAAGGAAGGCATCCCAGCGAAGGTTTTATGGTACTTTCCTCCTATCCCTTCGTTTAAACGATTGTTTAAATCTTTGGAGACATCAAAAAATTTGACTTGGCATGACGAAGGCCGTATAAAGGATGGACACTTGCGTTATCCAGCAGATTCTCCTTCCTGGAAGATGATTGACCATAAATGGCCAGAATTTGCAAGTGAGCCAAGGAACCTTAGGCTAGCTCTTTCGGCTGATGGGATAAATCCACATAGTTCCCTTAGTAGTAAATATAGTTGTTGGCCTGTCATTTTGGTAACATATAACCTTCCTCCAGAGTTGTGCATGAAGAGGAAGTTCATGATGTTAACCTTATTAATTTCTGGGCCTAAACATGCTGGGAATGACATAGATGTCTATTTGGAACCCTTAATTGAAGATTTAGGAACATTGTGGAATGAAGTGGATGGAGTGTATGATGCGTATCGTCAACAAACCTTCACTTTAAGAGCTGTCCTTTTATGGACGATTAATGATTTCCCAACTTATGGGTGTTTGGCTGGTTGTCCGACGAGAGGGTATTGTGGATGCCCAATTTGCGGCAAAAAAACATTTACGGAAAGGTTGGTACATGGCAGTAAAATGGCATACACTGGCCACCGGAGATTCTTGCCACGCTTTCATCCTTATAGAAAACTAACTGAAGAGTTTAATGGTAAGGAAGAACTTGAGGCGGCCACAGTACCTCTAACCGGGGAGCAAGTGTGGGAACTAGTCAAAAATATCAAATATGATTATGGAAAGTTCCCTAAAAAAAATAAAGATGATGGATGTACTAATTGTTGGAAGAAAAGGTCGATTTTCTTTGACCTTCCTTATTGGAAGTCACATTATGTTCGTCATTGTTTGGATGTGATGCATATTGAGAAAAATGTGTGCGAGAGTTTGTTATCTACTTTGTTGAATATTCCAGGAAGATCAAAAGATAGTGTGGCATCTCGTTTGGATCTTGTTGAAATGGGGTTACGAATGGATTTGGCACCCAGGGTTGGGGAAAAAAGAACTTATTTGCCTCCTTCAATGTGTACATTAAAAAAGAAGGAGAAAGTGTCAATTTTCAAAGCCTTGATGAGTATAAAAGTGCCTGAAGGCTACTCTTCAAATATAAGAAGCCTAGTTTCAATGAAAGATTTGAAAGTAGTTGGTTTAAAATCACATGATTGTCATGTATTAATGCAACAATTGCTATCGATTGTGCTATGTGGTGTGCTACCAGCTCAAGTTAGATACGCCATAACCCGATTTTGCTTTTTCTTTAATGATTTATGCAAAAAAGGGGTGGATGTACCTAACCTAGATAAGATACAATCAGATCTGGTTTCAACATTGTGTATGCTTGAGAAATTCTTTCCCCCATCATTCTTTGATCCGATGGTCCATCTAACTGTGCACCTTATTAGAGATGTTAAATTGTGCGGACCTGTATTTTTTAGATGGATGTACCCATTTGAAAGGTATATGAAAATATTGAAAAGTTATGTTCACAATCGAGCTCGTCCGGAAGGTTGCATTGCAAATAGAAAGCTTGTTGAAGATTCTGTGGAGTTTTGTTCAGAGTATATGGATGAGTTAAATGCAGTTGGGGTTCCTACATCCCTCGTGGAGCTAGAAAACACTAATGAAGCATTATCAAGTGCAACATTAGAATCTGTTCCACTTGATAAATGGGAACAATCCTATCGTACCGTCTTGGATAACATAAGTGAAGTTGATCCTTACACGCTGTAAGTTTTCTAACTCTGTGTTTTCTAAGGTTTAAATCAATTTACACCCTTCACAGAATGTAAAACATCTACACTTAACATGTACTTTGCAGTGAACACAAGGATTTTTTGAAGGAGACTAATCCAACAAAAGAAAATAATGAAAAGTGGATACAAGATCAGCACAACCGAAAGTTTATTGGTTGGTTTCGTGATAGGGTGAGTGATTAATTTCCCCTTTTTGATGGTCCTTAGTTTGTACCAGTATATATTAATGAAATAAAAAGTCTTATTCTAGGTTTCTGGACAATTAAAGATAAGAAAAAGTGAGGTATCAGACATTGTGAAGTGGCTAGCTCAAGGACCACAAAAAAGTGTGTTCAAATTTAAAAGTTATGCTATAGATGGCTACGATTATCACACCAAATCTCGAGATATTCAACGTGCGGTCCAGAATAGTGGGGTCTCTATAATGGCAAGCACTATGCAAGTGTCAAGTGCAAATGATAAGAATCCAATGACATTTTATGGAGTTATCGAAGAAATATGGGAGTTGAATTATCATCAATTTCAAATACCGTTGTTCAAGTGTGCATGGGTTGAGAATGAAAAAGGTATAAAAAGTGATGGTGGATTAACTTTGGTTAATCTCAAAAGGATGGGTTTTAGAAATGATGAATTTGTGATGGCCACCCAAGTTAGTCAAGTATTTTACATTGATGACCCTGCAAATGAAGGTTGGTCAGTCGTACTTCCAATGCCAACTAGAGTCTATTCCCGTGATGTTGAGATTAAAGACGCTATACTTGAGCACCATTCTTTTACCCATAGATTGCTACCAGTTGATGAATACAAATATGAAATTGATGAGGGATCCTCTAGATATGTTCGTAAAGATTGTGAGGGTATATGGGTTTCAAACCAGAAAAAACGGAAAACATAACAATATAACACTCCACTGTGATTAAAAATTAATAGTGGAGTGTTATATTGCTATTTTTCCTGGTTGTTTCTAGTTTGAAACCCATAGACCCTCATAGTCTTTACAGACATATCTAGAGGATCCCTGTCAGTGTATTAGAACTTTTTGCTTTTTGTGAAATATGTTGAACTTTCTAAATTTTTGTGGAGTGCAACAAGAAGGTTCGTTTTTATTTAGACTTGATGCATTTATTCAATTAGATTTTCTGCTTGTTGCATTCATTCTACATTCTGCAATTAATCCTTCTACATTCTTCATTTATTTTCTACATTTGAAATTTTTTATACTTTAATATACTTTCACTTCATACATTCTGCTCAATGTGTGCAGCAAAAACTTGGAAAATCCACTATGAAGACTGATGACAAGAAAAAGGGTCCAAAAGAAGCAACTCGAGGCTCAAAAAGAATAATGGAAAGTGTTGTGTCGAAAGCTGCACAACGACCAAAATCTGTTTCATCGAGAGAGTGCCCTTCTATATCTACAATTTCGAGTGATGCTCGATCAACTCGTGGCCCAACAACTATGCATGAAATTCAAAAGAAGAAAAGGAATGGGAAAAAGATAATGGTTGATTTCAACTCACATGGGCAAGCACTAGATGTCATTGGTCGTCAATATAAATCTTATATAGGTGTGATGGCTTGAAATTTAATCCCAATTTCCCTTGCTTCGTGGGACGAAGTCGATGATTCCCTAAAGGAGAAACTATGGATTGAGATCTTGGTAAGTATAAATTTCATCGTATTATACTTGTTTTACATTATTATTATTGTTGTATTCATCAATGTTATATATATGACAATGGTTTTTTATATATAGACGGCATTTGTATTACCTCCTGAAGAAAAAAAGAATTTACTATCTACGGCTTCAGAAAGATGGAGGCAATTCAAATCAACTTTAACAAGAACTTATGTGCTACCTCACCTAGATGACATGGAAGCACTCAAGAAGCCCCCTGTAATTTATGATTTTATTGACCAAGAACATTGGGACTTGTTTTTGAAGCCAAGATTAACACCAGAATGGATGGAACTCCATGAAACACAATCGGCAAGGCGTGATCAAGTTGAGTATCCTATTAGAGTTGGCCGAAACAGATATGTGGGTGTAGAGGAAAAATTGGTAGGTATTTTTCCTACATAAATAACAATTCATACCAAGTATTTTTGCATATTTACTTCTATTTATCATATACAGAGAGAAGAGAATAATATTCCAGATTGGGAGCCCATTGATCGAGCTCTTCTATGGAAGAAAGCACGTGAAAACAAAGAAGGGCAGATCACAGATCAGAAAACAACTGAAGTGGCATCTAAAATTGTATTTTTGTAGATTATTATCTTTATTCAATTCTCATTTGAGTTATGGAGTTTCTTTTTCTTTCGTTTAGGATAAGTTGATAAAAGAAAAGGAAGAAGGTCTTATTACCCTATGTGGAAGCAATGATGTATTGGCAATGGCCCTAGGGACTGATGAACATCCAAGTAGGGTGAGGGGTGTAGGAGCTTCCGTGAAGCCAAACGCATACTTCAACATACCGAGAAAGAAGAGAGACTGTGTGTCCAGAGACTTGTTGAGAGAACGTGATATTTTGCTTGAGGAGACAAGGAGAATGCTAGATGAGCAGTAGAAATTTTTTGAAGCAACTCAACGTGCTATGCAACAACAAATAGAAACTCTAATGGCTAAGATTGAGAAAAACGGAAAATCCTCTTTCAATAGTGAACCTGAGCTGAGGTATGCATCTCCTATACGTTTTGAGAAAGCATCAAAAACTAGACCAGACTCATTTGATTGTGGGGACAATTTGGAAAACAAATTAATAGAGGAAAATTTGGAAGAGAAATCAACTAAGGTGGACAACATGAAGGTAATATTAAACTAATATTGAACTAGTTTATGTTTATTATGCATATAGAGTGTACATGACTTCTCACTTTTATGTATGTTAAGGTAAGGATTTCTTATTGGCTGAAGGGTCTAGAGCCAATGTAGTTGCAAGTGGAACGGTAGTTGACATTAACATGCCAAACCAAGATGATTGTAATGTTTCTTTAGCAGAAGGAAACGTTCGAGTGGTTGTCCATGTTTGTATGAACCCAAAGGTTGTACTACCAATCCCAGTGAAAGGAGTGTTGCATACTGTTCAAGATGCCATTGGGTCTCATGTCCCTTGGCCATTGAACCTAATTATCATTCCAAATGATAATAAGGTAAATGACTTAAAATTTTATCCTTTTACTATCTTATACATCTTGCTGGTATGTATGAAGTAGTTTACATCACTATTTGAAATCCTAGTAGAAGAAGCTGGAAACCAAGTCAAAGAGTAAAGTCTCAAAGACATTATTCACCTCAAAGGAATCAAAACTATCCCCATTTTGTAAGGCTTTGCTAGCATTTAGGAAGATAAAGATGGGTGGACCTGAAGAAACTATTGTTGCACGTATTTCTACTGAAATATTTGGATGTGAAAGGGTTGCATATATACTAGCAGAAGAAATTGATGCCTTATTGGAATTCGATGAAATTGGACAGCAAGTAATAGTGATTTACATTAGGTAATATCAAATAACTTGGCATTAAAATCATGTTACCTATGCATTTTCTAACTTATTATTGTTGATTCTTGCAGCTATCTATATGAGAAGCTTTTGGAGAATGGAAGAAATGAAATGATTGGTTTTGTGGACCCTGGTCGTATGTATAAAGTTTTGTACCAACCGGAACAAAGAGCGAAAGACATTGCCAGTGCATTAAAACGAATAAGTGCTGACAGTATTCTTTTGATACCGTACAACCCTAAGTAAGTCATGCTGCTAGTATTCTTTTGCCATAAAGTAAATTTATCCTAATATATATTTAAATATGTAGAAACCACTGGTTCCTAACTATTATCGATGACAATAAAGATAATGTATACATCATGGATCCGCTTTACAATCGGTTCAATGATGAGATCTGGAGAGGTGTTGTAAACTCGTAAGTTGGCCGTTCTTACTATTTTCGAATTTAATTATATATTCTTTTGAATTTGGCTGCGTTTGAGGTAATTAGAAATTATTTTTCTATGTTGAAGTGGGATTAAACAGTATAAGGCCGAAACAGGAAGAGTATCTCGCAAAGGAGTGACTTGGACTTTCCTTGGGGTATGATTCTTCTTCTAAATATATATAAACTATGATAGTGTTTCTGTTATATTGTCTTTATATCTAGCATAAGGTATTGTGTATACATTTTTATCACATTACCTATGAGCTTGTAAGTTTAGATAGAATTAACTCATATATTCCAAATTCATACGTACATATATAGGGTGGTCCACAACAACCAGATTATAAAACATGTGGTTTTTGTGTAATGAAATACATGCAAGAAATTTTTGGAGACTCAGATCTTTCATACATCACTAAGGTACGTACGTATTTAGCTTTTTAAACATTAATGTTATTCTTTGCAATTGGTATTTCATAGCATGAAAACTTCAAGTCTTTAATTACCAAATTTAATATCAGTTTATATTTCTTACATAGTATTCGAAGTTTGCAAATAAGCCGAAGATTTATTACACCTTTAATGACCTTGATGAGGTGCGAGAGGAATTGGTAGATTATCTAATATCAAAGTGGGTGTAACGGTGGTGAAAGTACAACTATGTTAGCATTGATCCTCATATGGTGTGTTTGTTTCCTAGTGGCTAGATTTTGGAATTGTTGCAACACTTGCTTATTTATTTAGAACATACACACATTTATGATTTCGATTGGCTTTGATTGAGTTAGGCTGTAGAATGTACTATGAGTACTCTTCAAATCTTCATTGTGATTTTATGTATTGTATTTATATGAAGTACTTTTTTATTTGGATTGGCGGATAATTGTAATATGAATTAATTTTATGTTATGATACAGGATTTTAATATGATTTTCTGTTGTGAAAAAACTTTAGATAACGATATATTTTTTATTAATTGTTGTGTAAAGCACCATGTAGACAACAATATTTTTGAATAAATCGTTGTGTATGACACCCTTTAGACAACAGTTTTTTTAAATTCAGCGTTGTATATAATCACTTTATACCACGGTTTCAACAAAATACTGTTGTGTAAAGGGTACTTTACACAATGGTAAAATATTATACCGTTGTCTAAAGTACACTTTACACAACAGTCTTTTATATACCGTTGTCTAAAGGGTACTTTAGACAACGGTAGTTGTGTATAAACCATTATTCAAAGTCCGTTTAGACAACGATATTCATAAATACTGTTGTCTAAAGGATACTTTAGACAACGATTTCAGAAAATACCGTTGTCTAAAGTACACGTTAGACAACGGTATAAATAAATACCGTTGTCTAAGGGGTACTTTAGACAACGGTATTTTGTGATACCGTTGTCTAAAGGGACTTTAGACAACGGATTTTCTTCGTTGTCTAAACACCCCCTTTAGACATCAGGGGCAATTGCAACGGTATTTATGGGGAATAGACAACGGATTTTATCCGTTGTCTAAAGGAAAATTTCTTGTAGTATCCACCTCATTTGATAATCCAATAACTTTTTGTGGAGTAATATAATATCGATCAACCAAAGATCTTATTTATTAATTGATAAAATTCTACAAGTACAACTGTAAATCCAAAACTGAAAAATTTGTAGGGATCCCATCCTAAATATATATCAAACATGTCGTCCATCATCAATTGGTGGGATTTCAACACTTTAGGCAGATGGGTGGAACTACACTTATGTCAAAATCGCATCGCATCGCACATCCACAATAATTAATTAGCTTTTATACATATAAGATATCTAAAGTTGTAAAAATTGTCAGGCGTGTTGTGAACACGATCTGAATCGTTTCTCATTTCATTTAGTTAAACTGCCACTAATCAGATTCATGTCATCGGCATAAACTGCCACTATAGCGACCCCGGAACTTGTTTTCTTAATAAACACGCATGGACACAGTTAATTATTAACATATCCCAATCTGATCAAATATTCACTTAGACAGTTATACCATATCCGTCCGGATTGTTTCAATCCATAAAGTGAACGGATCAAACGAATGGAGAGCGTGTTCCGTGGTTTGGAATTATTTGCATCAGATATCTTAAGTCCTTAAGGAACTTTCAAACATATCTCTATTTAGATTCCCTATAGAGATAAACATTAACTACGTTTATAAGCTGCATATTCAGTTTTTCTGGAAAACTACCAAACTGATAAGGTAGAATAATCATTATGACATTCGTTACGGGAGAATACGTCTCCTCGTAATCAATCTCAGGGCGTTGAGAAAACTATACGCCACTGAATGAGTTGTATATCTAACAACTTCATCTTTCTCATTACGCTTCCTTATGACTATCCATTTAAATCTCGCAGGTTTAACATGGGGAGGTGTGAGAACTACAGGTCCAAAACCTTCCTTTTTTTCAAGGAATCTAATTTGACCTGGATTGGTTCTTTCTATTTTAGCCAGTCTTCTCTACGTTGGAATTAATTCATCAACGGAGTAAGGTTCGATTTCGTTTCTAGTTATTATTTCGGTAGCTACCGTGAATACATATAAATCATCGATGATAATATCATTCTGATTCCTTATCTCACATAAGCATGCATGATTTGCAACATGTTGGTCTACCTCGCTTCTAGGCAGGGACATATGACTGGTTAGCCGCCATGGTCGTACCTACTGGGACGTCTATCCTTGCAGGCAAGTTTGCAACATGTATATGTGATCTCATCACTTTAGCTAGATTAGAGGAAGCGTCTGACATATTATTAGCTACACTCTGTAAATCTATAATTCTCCGCACTTTATTCTTACTTTGTGCATTCGGGGATCAAGATGAGACATAGTGGGGGTGTTCCACGTCAATTCATGCCGTTCTTCGGGAATGTTTGATGTTCTTATCTCTCCCTAACGATGGGAAGACTGTCTCAATAAAAATGACTATCACCAATATTGCGGGAATGAGATCGCCTGTCAAGGGCTCTAAATAGTGTATATTGGAGAGGGATTCATAATCGACATGTATGCCCCTCCTTTTTTGAGGTCCCATATGTTTATGTTGGGGCGGCACAATTGGCACGTAACTGCACACCAATAATTGCGTAAGTATGAAGCAGCGGGTTCGTACCCAGTCACCAGCTGTAACGCATAACATTGTTGGGTGGCGTTGACCTCGACTAGACCAATGTTACTGCATGCAAAATTGCATTGCCCCCGCAAGAAACTAGAATCTTGGTGCGCATTACCAAGGTGAATTAGTGTTTCTGTGAGACCATTATGGGTGTGAACATGGGGAATCAAATGTTCATCTGCAATCCCAAGGGGCATGCAATAGTCATCGAATTATGTCGATGTAAACTCTCTGGTATTATCGAGTCTTATAGACTATATAAGAGAATCTGGGTGGTGTGGCCCTCAATGCAATGATTTGGGCTAAAAGTTTAGAAAACGTAGTATGCGTGTGGATAAAAGGGTAGCATGTGACCACTTTGTCGGTATCTTAACTAGAACCATGAAATTTTTCAAACTGCCCGCATGGTGGTTGGAAAGTCCACAAAAGTTCCCTTGTATTCTATACAAGAAAAAGGTGGAGTTTTAACTCATCTTTGCATATAATGGTCTAATATTCGGTTTCTACTAACTAGCAAACTTAGCATAATGTTTCATTAAACTCAAAGGTGTCTACGAGTAAGAGGATGCCGGTGGAATTTATTGAGGATACGGCGCATCATTACCCTGACCTGGGTGTCCCAACCGGTCATGTCATAATGAGCAATTACTCGTACTAATTAGCTTTTGGCTAACTTTTGGCTAGTTTCTGGCTAGTTTCTCGAGTGTATGCTTATGGTCATACTGATTGGAGGTTATGCAAAAGTATTTCACTTTCTTGTCATTAGTGGTTTTAATGTGATAACCGTTGGCTCGAATATCCGTAAATCTCGACTAAGTTCTTCTAAAACTTGGAGAATAAAAAAAATCTTATTGATGGTAATTCGGTACCATTCTACAACGTTCTTTTGCCATATCTCTCAGAGTACAACATTGTCAGCCAGACAATAAACATGCCCACAAAACATACATATTTATAAACTTAATTCAATGGATCACATGCATAAATATAAGCGCTTGTATTGAATTAAATCATATTCGAGTGAAAACCACATGTTTCAAATGATATTCATACATGGATTTGAAATCCTTAGAATAGAGGATATGTCATGCATTTCTTGCTTTAGGCAAGATTTTATGATGATGATTATTCTACTCATCGATGCAATGATTAAATAGTGTTAATTAGTGTTTTATGTAAGTTCGTCCGTAAGCGACTAATAAGAACTGCAGGTTCTTATAATGTGATATAATACATCAAATTGAAAACATGTAAAATCTACTGGTTTTATCATGTCCAGTGAACTTAGGAAGGAATCTGCAGGTCCCCTTTTTTTCATAGCATTGCTGAAACTACGGGTTCGGTGATTAGTATGAATTATTTATTCATATATAAAAAATTTAGGTCGTTTATGAACTTCCAGTTCATTTAAACATATATATGTCTTAAATGATTATTAAGGAAACACTTAACAATTAAGTAAACATGTAAGCAATTAATTAATGTAAATAAACACTACGGAACTTGCATGAATAAATTAAGAACATGCTTAGGGCAAGTGACATGACATTCTAAGTTGATTAGGGTGGTGCAGTTAGACCAATTTGACTAAATCGGTTTGGATTGACCCGATGACCCATGTAACCAATTTGGGTTTGAATCTTAGCCTTCTGGGCTAATATTATTTTCTTATTACATATAGCTTTCTGGGCCTACATGAAAGGAAATGGGAAGGTGTTTCATTCCTTTCTTAATAGGAAATATGAAATTCTTATTGGAGTTCACAATTGATAATTGTAAATTACAAATAAAGACAATTGCAATCAAATTTGGACTACAAAACGGCCATTCATTATAAACATCATTTTTGATTGGTCTGTTGGACCATCATCCCCATATTTGACTTTTCATTGATTATCCATGATCAAAATAACCCATATTCAACTTTTTTTTTCTTTTTTTTTCATCTAGGCCGAGTACTATCTGGGCTCACCTGCTGGGCTGAGCCAAGGGGAAAAATAGTTCCTGCTGGGTCTGGTACAAAATGCTGGCCTTCTGGGCCGATTTCTTTTTAATTTTTCGGACCTTCTATTTATTTAGCCTTTGGGCTTTGGTGACATTCTGTTGGGCTAAATTTGTTTTGTTTTGTTGCTGGCCCATTCGAAAACCCCTAATATTTCACGCATGTGAATCCTTGAGGTTCCAGGTGCATATAGTAGTCAGACATATCATGTCATATCATATGTTCATCATAACATCGCATTATATATCATCCTATCATCATACATCAATTACATCATTACCATCATCATATATATCGTGGCATCATCATGATCATACACATATACCATAGTATCACATCATCCCATATTAGCGTTATACATCATATATGACCATATTTCCATATATCATCATCAATCTCATATTAGCATCATGCCATATAATGGTCATCAACAATAATAAGACAATATCATACATCATATTATCATAAAATCGTCACCATGACCATAGATTTCCATATGTATATATATAAATATCAATATATATCATCATCAACATATCATCATATAGCAACTCAAACATTAAACAGTGAACTAGTTGATTTTGGCATAATTGTGTTTCATCAAAATCATGCAAAAATGTTATGTATCATGCCTAAGCCCAATTTGTTTTGTGAAAATTGGCCCAATTATTTTATGCAACTCAGCCCAATTAATAACAAAAAGAAGAATTAATTAAGGGGATAGGAAGAACTTATTTGATATTAGGTTGTGAACCACACGCCGGTTGGGAGCAGATTCTGCAAGTTCGAGCCAACCGATCTTCCTGCTTTCTTCAAAGAGCCAGACTCTCCAGATCATGACATGGAGTGGATCTTCTTTGTCCGACCTGATTGCAAGTACACCAACAGCAATCGCTGCAACAGGGCCATCGAGAAGGGATTTTACAAGATCACAGGCAAGGAACGGGACATCCAGGATCGACAATCCAAAGCTGTGATTGGAAATAAGAGTTAAGGTTTGATGGCACATCGTCCGCTAGATCTGGGCATTGCTCAGCCTCATTGGCGCCGCCACCCTTCCTCTTCTTCCTCATCGATTCAGATTAGCCTCCCGATATCGATCACAGTACTTGGTCTTGATTAGGATTCCTCCCCTTCTTCCAAGTTGTCTTCGACCACTGACAAGGTGACACAGTCTGCTGCGACTGAGGTCTAGTTCTCGAAGCCTGGTCCATCGACGAAATTGCCGAGTAGTGCCACTTCACCTCCGATCAGGACACCGAGCAAGACCCGACCCGCGTTGGCGCTAGCTCCAACGTCCTGCTAGATGACGACATTCTCACCACAACAATTTCTAACGTGGACTTGGGACTCGCCGTGCCGCACTAGGATTATTCGTTTTAGTAGAGCTACCTGTGCTCTGCACTTGCAATTATTCGACGGCTCCATTTTAAGATCCCTTCTATGTTTGAATTTCAATCGCTATTTCTCTCTCGCTCGCTCGCTCCCTAAGACTTCCTTTTTGCAGTGAAAATGAGAATGTCAAAAGCGGCTTAAGAGTGGACTTGGGGAAAATATGAATTAGGGTTTTTTCCAGTTGGTTAGGCTTCATGCTGATAACGTGTTGTGATCACGATCTGAATCCTCTCTCATTTCATTAAGTTAAACCCACTTATATAGAAGTAGTGTTAGGGTTAAGTACAGAGCACAAACATTACATATCTACCCCTTTTATATACGACTAAACTATCCTTCATAATATTACATAAATAGCCATACACTTTAATACATTTACAACAAGGCGGTAATTAATGGTGAGATAAAATTTAAATTGAAGAGTCAATAAAGGGTTCAATTGAATTAGTTATAATTTTAACGGATTTGTATCCACCCATAATCATAAGGGCCTTTTTTGTTGTATTTTCTCCCATATGCCCACATTCACCCTTTTTTTTCAATTATCAAAGCAACAAATCTCCATGAGCATGGAACAGACAGCATCCCTTTGCATTGGTTTTTTTTCCCATTTATTTTAAAATAAAATAACAAAATTAGTAATCACATTGTATATATTAAAAAATTACAGATTGTCGTGCACAAACAATAAATTGAAGTGCATTTAAAGTAGTGATATGAAAATATCTCGCTCATGCATATGCTAATTTGCTATTAAGTTATAATTATGGAGTGCCTATAAGATTAGTGGACCAGCCAAAGGGTAAGGAGGGTAAATTGACCTTCTGACCACCAGAGAAATCTTGAGGTAAGGAGGCTCTGACCCTATCCTCTGCGCCAGAGTTGACTACCAGGTGTTTGGGAAAATGCCTCTGAGAAGAACGGCAGTGGGGAAGATGGGTTCTGGTTTTGCATAAACAAAACGACGCAGTTTTGTTCAAGTGAATTTTTTTTTTACTCCAACCAAACTACATCGTTTTATTCAAGTGAAAACAACAAAAAGAAGAGAAACTCGCAGGTTGCAACTTTTGTTCTAATGTTGGGAATTCTGAAACAAAGCATAAGAAATTTGAAGACCTCGCACATGGGCAGTCATACATCATTCGGTCTCTCTCCCCAGTAGCCACCGCCATCGACTTTGAAACCCAAAGACCGTCACCCGTCGCCAAAGCCAAAAGGTCGTCACCCATTGCTGAAGTCTGACGGTCGTCGCTCGTCGGTGCATCGCACTAAGTTGAATCAACAAAATCGTTTCCTCTATTAAATCAAAGTAAATAAATTTCTAAATTCATAAACCCTAAATGTTTACATCTAAATCTTTTTGGTTAATTGGTATATAACTTGTTATTTCCATGAAAATAAAGGAAGTTGTTGACTTGTTGTAATGACTTTCAATTTTTTTTTTATCAGAAATTTAGAAGAACTGCCCAATTCTTGGGATATCTTGATTTAGTGGTGAATTGGGATATTTTTGGCTTTGAGAATTGAGTGAGTCGCGGTTGGTTCATGTGGAGTTGTGGCATATAGCTGTGAGCAATGGTAAATTGGTGATATTGTGGTTTGAAAAACATAATTGTATTGTGATGAAATGATGATTGAGTTTAGTGAATCGTGAATTGGTAATGATTGAGTTTTGAGAAACACGTTAATACCTTATATAAGAATATTTTGATTGAGTTTAGTGAATCGTGAATTGGTAATGATTGAGTTTTGAGAAACACGTTAATACCTTATATAAGAATATTTTGATGATTGAGTGGACGGAGTGGTGATAATTGAGTTTTGAGAAACGTATTAATACATTATCCAAATAGAAGTGGACCAAGTGGTCGGACACTTGAAGACATTTTTGTATAATATATTGTATTGTGAATTTGTAATGTTGTTTGTGCACTTGTGAAGTTGTGATATTATTTTTTTATCATGTTAATTGTTAATTGCTATTGAGGACTTTTGGTGGTTTATTTAAATTTATTTTAGTCTATTAGAATATATTTTGTCATCTAGAAAGTTTTATATGTTCTATTTCATTATACAGTTATGGAACGATATTTTAAGAGACAATGTCACAATACTACCATGGATCCAAGCAGTTCAACATCAAAAGAAAGTGAGTTTGATGCTATTTTAACTAATCTTCTTGGAGATCATTGTCTTCATCCTCGAATGTTGGATTATGATTATAACATTCGTGATTAAATTCGAAGAGTCCATCTACTTAAGAGTCTTTGTCAACAAAAATGAATGATGAAGATTTTCCACAAACAAGAAATTCTGGGTATAATCGACGCTTCAACCGTGATTGGTTTGATGAGTTTATTTGGTTGGAGTATAGTAAGGATCAAGATGCGGGATTTTACCTTCCTTGATTTTCATTTAAAGCTAATTTTGAGTAAGTCTATAATGCTGCCTTCACGAAGATAGGCTTTAGAAATTGGAAGAAGAAAGAGAAACTTAGGGAGCATATTGGAGGGGTTGATAGTATTCATAATCAAGCTAGATAAACTTATGAAGATCTTATGAACCATAGTCAACATTGAAACAATTCTGGTCAAGCAATCAAAGCAAGCTCGTATCAAATTTTCGCATATGCTTGAATGCAGCAATTGATTGCACTAGATTTTTGTTGCTGCAATGTCTTTCTTTTCGTGCTCATGATGAAACAGAAAGTTTAAGCAACAAGGAAAATTATGTGGAGCTTATGACATTTCTTGAAAATCATGATGTGAGAGTGACAGTTGTTTTGTTTGATAATGCTCCAGGGAATCTCAAGTTGATAGCTCCTAATACAATTCAAAAGGATCTTCTTAGTGCATGTGCGGTTGAAACCACTTATTCTATCACCAAGAATGTGAATGGTGAGTTCTTTTCAATAATGACGAATCACATGAATGTTCAACAAAGGAGCAAATGGCGGTGGTATTTCATTGTGTGGACAAAATGGTACATGTAATTGAAAGTTTTGTTGGGGTTCAACTTGTTGCGAATACCTCTTCAAGCACATTAAAAGATGCTATTGACAAATCATTGTCTACAATCAGCATGTGCATGTCCATGCTACGAGGAAAAGGTTATGATGGAGCTAGTAATATGAAAGGTGAGTTCAATGGCCTTTAAAGCAAAAATTTTGAAACAAAATCCTTATGCATTTTATGTTCATTGTTTTGCACATAAACTTCAATTAGCTCTTGGGGCAGTGGAAAAAGGTCACGTTGATATTGCCACTTATTTCACAAAGGAAAATAGTCTTGTTAATATTATTGGAGCATCATGTAATCGCCGTGATTTGCTTAGAGATCAACTACAAAAAGATCTTATGGAAGTTCTTGAAGATGATTTTCTTGAAACGGGACGAGGTTTAAATCAAGAAACTAGTCACAAACGTGCATGTGATACATATTGGAACTCACATTATGGTACTTTGGTAAGCATTATTTCTATGTTAAAATCAAGGTGAAAGTGCTTCAATTGATTATAGATGACGGTTCAACCTACCATTTAGGTGAGGCAAATAGATTTGAAGATATTCAAATTTTTCAGTTTGTGTTTCATCCTTTGTTTTTTTTAATGAGATCTATTTTTGGAAGTTACACTTGTCACAAGCATTACAAAATAAAGATCAAGATATTGTGAATAGCACGACTCCAGTTCAAGTAAGTAAGCAACAACTACAGTACATGAAAGATAATGAATTTGATCTTTTACTTGATCAAGTTTCATGTTTTTGTGATGAACATGATATAGATGTTCTCAATATGGATGATCCATTCTATGCTCAAGGAAAGTCTAAATGTTTAGCTTCAAAGCTCACAAACTGTCATCATTATCGCATGGATCTCTGCTTATATCATTTATTACTAGCTTTCAAAATTGAATAATCGCTTCAATGAGGTAAGTACTGAGTTACCTATTTGTATGACATGTTTGAGTCTAGATAATTCCTTCTCGGAATTTTACAAACACAAACTACTTCGTTTTGCTAAATTTTATCCTTAAGAATTTAGTCCCTGGGAACTCTTTACACTTGGGGATCAACTTGAGATTTATATTCTTGATAGGCATTTGTATAATGCATTTTGTAGTTTGAAAGGAATTAATAGTCTTGCAAAGGAAATGGTCAAGATGGGGAAGTATAGAGTATATGAGCATATGTATTTTCTTCTTACACTGGCCTTAATGCTACCAGTTGCAACTGCTTCAGTGGAGAGAGAATTTTCTGCTATGAATATTATGAAGACTCCATTATGTAATAGAATGAGAGATCAATGATTGAGTAATAATATCTTTGTTTGCATCGAGAGGGATATTTTTGTTTGTATTGATAATGAAACTATAATGCAACGCTTTCAAGACATGAAAAGTTGCCGCGTGCAATTGTAATTTTTAATTTTTTTTATAAATTATGGATTTTAATAGTATCCATTAGTTTTAAAGGATATTTTTGCTTCCCAAATTTTTTGACGTTTTACATGTTAGACCCCCTTCGAACAAAATTTATGGGTTCACCATTGGCCTGTAATGAGGTTAGTTCTTTTTCGTGGCAAAAAAAAAAGTGAAATAAATTTAAAACTTAACAAAATATTAACGTAATTATCAATAAACTCTTACCGTGGTTAATTTTTGAAAACATAAAAACTCCCTGCTATAATTAACCCCATCACCCTTGCTCCTTTATATAATTTCCAAAATATATGAAATGCCCTTCTTGCCTTATAATTATCATTATTCGGTTTCGAGGAAATAAAATGGGATGGTGAGATGTCAACAAATTCGCTTGATTTGCGGGCACGATTTATAATTTCATAATTTTAGTGATATGAGTTATTTTAATTATTTATGAGTTTTTATTTGTGTTAAAATTAACTTTTGAATTTTATTGCCATCAATCGATTTTGATTGTATGTCTGTATTTTTCATTATAATATAATGATTTCAATTTTGATAAATTAAAAAAAAAAACATATTGCAAACTTTGCAATTAATCCAACAAGTTTTTTTGCCGCCATAAGAAATAGTTGATAAACAATAATAAGATTGATGAATCAAAGATCTTATTTATTAGTTGATGAACAACAATTTTCATTTCTCTGCTTTTATAGTGGCAATGGTTAATATCTTTTTAGTAATAATTGATCGCAATATATTTGATTGCATTATGAAAGGTGGTACTTCTTGAGCACCTAGAACATCTAGTGGAGATTGGTAATCTGTAGCAATTTTGCTCTTGACCAACTTGTCATTTATAAAGAATTCCATGGTTTTCCTAACCTGATTGGCGAACATGAAGTTCACCAGGGCTTGGTATGTCGCTCTAATATTCTTTTAGTATGAATGGCATGAAGTTGTAGCAGTAAACACCAAAGTTGGTGCGAAAGCTGGTATGGATTTGATCATTCAGGTGCATCCTGATCTGGTTGTAGCTTGAATAGGTATCCCTGAAGCTAAGTAGCTCATAACCTGCAGTGACATCACTAGGAGATCAATTTTTGAAGAGGGAAGCTGTCCTTTGTGCATGCCTTATTAAGATCAGTGAAGTCAATGCAAATTCTCCAGGACCCTGAAGTTTTTTTCACTAAGACAATGTTGGCTATTTGATGATCTCCTCTTGCATGGCAAGTTGACGCTCGGCGTCCTACGTTCTTTGTTTCTGAGTGACAGGTTGGAAAGAATGGTCAATGGTGAGTCGATGGCACATTATGTTGGTGGAGATTCCCAGCATGTTAGCATACGACCTTGTGAAGACTTCAATGTTTTCCTTGAGGAACTGGATGAGTGCATCCTTAGTCTCCCGTACGATAGTGGTGCCGATCTCTACCTGCCGATCAGGATGTTCGATGCAGAGCATGATCAGCTCAGTCTCTTTAACTGGTTGAGGTTCGGCTATTACCGATAGGTCCGTGGGGTCTACTAAAGAACTGGACTGGATCTGCCAAGCAAGTTCTGGATTGAAGGGATCATGACACGATCCATCCCAATCCCCCTGGGATTAACGTGGGATGTGTCATGCTCCCATCTGACACGAAGTGTCAGACAAGGGATATTACATACCTTAGCCCCTATGGGACTCCTAGAGCGCGCCAGGAACAGTGGAGGAGTGCGATGTCTCGGTCTCTGCTACAGCCCGCATCCATGAACAACCTAAAGGGCAATAAAACCATTCAGAACTGTGAGTGGACGAAAATCAATAAGCTCATAAAAACGAATTTCATAAATATAAATTATGCCTTTCACTAAAAAGTATGCATGCATCGTCAAATCAGTAATCAAAACATTTTCTCAATAAACCATTAGGGTCGTAGCCCAAAAACTGTAACTCAAAACCAAGTGTGGGAACTCAGCCCAAAACTGTAAAATACCAAAATCAAGTGGGCCACTACCCAAATCCATAACCACAAATCCACAAAGACAGAAATATCATCTAATGATTCCAACAATCCATATTTACCATATAACAATCCATATTTACGAGATAATCATCTCATGATTTCACGTGTTGAAAGTCTCCCCAAAAAGTCCTTCACGCGACCCCACGCGCGCCCCAAAGCCCCTGTGCGTGAAACCCACGCGCGCGAACACTGTTCATCACCTTCTCCACTGAGCAGATCGGTCCGATCGGTTCGGTTTGGTCTGACCGGTCCAACAAGATCGGCGTGATCGGTTTGGGCCTGTATCCCTCGTGTTTTCGGTCCAATTTCTTCCATTTTCATTCCTAAACTATCCTCTAAACATTACTAATCTTTTTATGATTTTTAAATAGGAAAAAGGAGTCTAAAAAATTATACCTTGGATTTCTTCTTTGAACCGGCCACCCACCTCGTCGGTTTTCAAGGATTTCGGCCACCTTTGGCTACCAAAACAAGCCCAATCGTCTCCTAGCAACATCAGAAACATCCCGCAATTAATGGAATCGATCTACCCTCACTAAGTCCTGTGTTGCCATTTTTTAATTCAAAAACCACAGTTTCGGCCTTACATCAGGATTGTCACCACCGTGCACGACGGTGCAAGTTCTGGCCGTCAACCTCCACTTCTCATCTCACTCTTTCACTCATACCACACAAACAGATAACAGGGATTGGAGGACTGAATGGAATAGATGTTCAGGTTTTCTAGAGAATGAAGGAGGTGGAAATGGTTGCACGGGTGGGAAGAGAGATGAGAGGGGTGAGTTAATTAATTAAATAAATAAACAAGTGACTAATGGACATAGATCCATCAATTAGGGAAAAGTAACCAATGGGATGAGTGACACTTGTCACTTATCCAAGGCCCCACACAAAATATCTGCCCAATTGGATTTAAGTAATATTTTATTCGATTCCTGAAACGTTAAATCCCCGATTTCGCTCCAGTGACCATAACTTCTCCGTTCGACGTCTGATTTTGGTGTGCCACTTGTCTACGGATTTGTATCGACTCGATCTACATAACGGGCCACAACCATCGGCCATCTGACCTCCCAGGTCAAAATTCAACATTTTTCCCACGCCTAGGAGCTAAACGGTCATTTTGCACATTCCGCCCGATTTCTCTCAACTAATCCCCGATTAGTCATTCTAAATCATAAGTAATTAGCAATTAATCCCGATATTTGGGATGGGTCATTACAACCTTCCCCCTTAAATAATTTCATCCAAAATTCCAACTATATTGATTCCACATCCACCCTGTGGAAAACAATTCGATCTCAAATCGTGTGTACACCTGTACACCCACTAACCGACACAATACTTATCTGCACCCCGACGTTTCATCAGGAACTCACTTCGTATCGACTACACTCGGCCACCTCGAGTGAAATCGATCACACGATCCGCGCACTTGACAATTCTACCCTTACTCGGACACATTCAGCTTGACGGTTCATCTCAATCACTAATACACTCTAACATCTGCTCCTACTTGGAGTCACAAAATCTTACTTATCAATCCACGCAGACACATTCAACTAAACTATCACCACTTGGCCAGTTGCAAATCAATCCGACATCTCTCCCACATCGAGAGTTACCAAATCTCATAATTTCTCTGCATTTCCTAAATTTTACCATGTCAACATTACACGTTCCATCACGTCGCGCTCAACCGTTACTCACGGCTCCAAGGTCACAAGTCGAATCACCGACACATCTTGACTCTCTCTAGAGTCGCACCAAGGTACCTCATACCAAAATTTCCTCATAATCCATGGTGTCATTAGTGAGAGTCACAGAGCAGCCAATTCACACAAAACAATCCGTGGTTACACCCACTACCAACTCACTCATTCTGAGTATACGTATACCAACATCTCACTCGACCTGCATGTGACTGGACCCCATCAAATACCTACCCAGCAGTAATACACATCCCATCTCTAGGGTTCCATTAGCCATCCACGGCTCTGAGTATCTGCTCATACAATCACTGAATCTATCAAAATCGCTCTGCCCAGTGCATAGTATTCAATGTCCAGTTCATGTCCTCAACCAATCCAATGATATCGGAACTAAGCTGACTACCAAAACGCTCAACCTCACACCACTGGTACATCCTATGTACCATCACCAGGCACCACTCGGCCTATCTAGTATCGATAGGGTACGTACATCCATCCACCAACCAGCCTACTACACAGCTCGTAACCAATCACGTTTCAATTCCGAAGTCCATCTGTCCAGCCCAACACTAGACGGATCAAAACTCCAACTCATCATCTTACACGAGTCCCATGGTCACCTAACCAGTATTAATATGTCTACTCCCAATCACATAATCCAACATATCTCAATCCGACTCACGTCTACCAAGGCGTACCCATTCATGCTAATTAAGCATCCAATCTCACCCACGTCTATTAAGACACACTAGAATCGAACCTATCGGTTACCTACTCAAATGATTTCCTACCACATTCGATTAACTTTGAAAGAAAGCCAATCTTATTGTCCATATATCCAATACTGACCAATCTGACCCCGTCGGATAACCACTCGTTCACAAGTCAAATACTCAAGTCAATTCGTAAACATTACAACTCACTCATGTACCGTCTCATACCAGATTAACTTCGAAAATGAAGTTCTGTCCCAACATCCCCATATTCAACCTCTATCCTGTCATCTCACAACTATCCCACAAGATTCTTTAACTATCCCACAAGATTCTTTAACTTCGAAAACGAAGTTCAGTCCTAACATCCCCATATTACAAAATGATTCTCCTCTGCTTCTAGCTTAGCATAATCAGCAAGGCGAAGTTTTCCAGCACGACAAGACAACACGATCCTCGACATCCAGATCCACTACCTAACCTGATCATTCAGCTCATGATCTAGATCCATCACAACAACACCCAATCAATAACATCACGATTCTAGATCGTCACAATGCCCAAAGTCAACAACATCACAATGCCCAAAAGGACCTAATTCGTTACTATCTCGTTCTCACATCTCAACTTTCGCAAGTTCAACTCTCGGGTCTCCAAGTTGCTCACAATCACAAAATCCCACACCAACACCACCAATGATTTTCCTCGGCTTTTCCAATTTCGATAATTTCCTTGTACTTCCTAGGGATACTAGAAACGTACAACCACACAAGTTTCGGAGTTAACGACAACTCCCTGAATCCACTAATTTCAATGACGTCCCCTGCGTCATCCAAAGACTCCTCATGTCTCAATCATACCCTTTCATCAATTCATCACTTTGTCATCTCATAACTGTTGGGACTTATCCCAACACCTCACAATCCCTACTGGATCCCATCCAGTCCATCACTCAACCACTACCGAATCTCAGATACCGAACATGTGCCCATCACTACGGAGTCACATCCAAACTCGTGGCTCATCGTCATCACAACCACTGGCACACAGTGTACGAATCAGTAAACTCTGGGTCGTTACTCATACCGAGCAACAACCCCGTATCTCCACTCAGGTGAAAGGAACTCTGTCTCTCTCGTACCCTACAACTATGGGTACCACCATTCTGGCAATCCACAGTAGGACAATGAATGTTCCCTGAACGTCCCTCGATTCTCAATTACCACAACTACACCAATCACCCTCGACAGCCAGCCATATCCACACGACTGTCGACCAACAGTCATTGCTATCGAGATCTGCATCCACGCATCACACTATTATTCGGTCCAACTTGGGATTCCATATTTTATCTCAAAAATGTACTCGTAAATGGAATCCCATCATTTCACTTCATGTCTGGCCAACCAATTTCCATATTTTCGACTAGACTCACTAGAGTCATCCACGACCTCAGTCGCTCTTGCAACACAAGTTTCAATCCATCAGTCACAATCTGGGGTTCGACTCGGCAGACCACCCCGACTTCAAAAAGTCCTCTAATCCACAACAACTACGGACTCACAAACCCAATTATTTTATCACGACTAAGGTTCACCTTTCCAGTCCATCCATCATAAATTAGGGTTCCATAATCACACCCTAGGGTTCCTCTGAACCCAACTGCCCACTGCAGTATAATCCACAATATGACCGACATTGCGGTCCTGACATCGTATGGACGTCAAATCCAATCCTACCATTAACGCAAATGGGGTTCCACCACTAAGGTCATCAGCTAACTCCGATGTACAAACATTCACCACACTAGCAATCACCACTAGGGTTCACATTCTCAGACCATTACTACTCAAATGGGGTTCACCTAACCCAGCTGCTCCTAGTAGCACCACAATATAATATCACATGACCGAACCAATGGTCCCACATTACTAGTTCGTCACATACAACCCCACTTTGGTCGAATCACACTAACGTGAAGCTTATCAGGCCAATCAGACACTATCCACTATTCAATCCCAAAAATTACTAAACCAGCATCCTACAATCAGGTTGATGACGGGCTGACCACGTAGAGACATCACATCCTCGACCTGCACGTACTACGAGAACTGCTGAATAGCGACAACCCCGCTCTGATACCATTTGACACGACCCATCTCAATCCTCTTGGGATTAACGTGGGATGTGCCATGCTCCCATCTGACACCAAGTGTCAGACAAGGGATATTACATACCTTAGCCCCTATGGGACTCGCAGAGCGCGCCAGGAATGGTGGAGGAGTGTGATGTCTCGGTCTCTACTACAGCCCACATCCGTGAACAACCTGAAGGGTAATAAAACCATTCAGAACTGTGAATGGAAAAAAATCAATAAGCTCATAAAAATGCATTTCATAAATATAAATTATGCCCTTCACTAAAAAGTATGCATGCATCGTCAAATTAGTAATCAAAACATTTTCTCAATAAACCATTAGGGTCGTAGCCCAAAAACTGTAACTCAAAACCAAGTGTGGGAACTCTGCCCAAAACAGTAGAATACCAAAATCAAGTGGGCCACTACCCAAATCCATAACCACAAATCCACAAAGACAGAAATATCATCTTATGATTCTAACAATCCATATTTACCATATAACCATCCATGGCATCCCAGATGCCTAGCGTCCCAGACGCTCGATGTCCCAGACGTTATATCTAACGGTAATAAGCAACGCGTGCTACCCGGGGTCTCTCTGGGTCAATATCTCTGACATCCCAGATGTGACGACCCGTCCCAAATTAACATGATTAATTATGAATTAATGATGGGTTGGCAAGACTAATCGGGGATTAGACGAGGATTAGTGGATGAGCAGGGTGAAATGACGATTTTACCCCTAGAATGGGCGGATCGTTGACTTTTCATTCAGGAGTTGAAATAGACTTTGGCCGATGACTGTGACGTAGTTCAAGACGTCACGAATTCATAGATGGGTGGCACGCTCGATTCCGATGTTCGTGGAAGAAGTTATGACGATCGGAAGTCTAAGGGCATTTTTGGTAATTTTGTTGAATATAAGCAAATAGTTGACTTTTGACCCAAGATGTCCGATGGACGAGGCCCGAGGACTGTTACGTAGATCGAGACAATACGAATCCACAGACAGGCGGCACGTTGAATTCGGGCATTCGACGGAGAAGTTACGGTTCACGAAAGTTTCAAGGTACTATTCATAATAGCACATTTTTCGAGGCAAGTGGACTTTTGTCCTGTTGTGGGGCCCAGAAATTTCAAACAGGCCCAATGGATGAGTGACAAGTGTCACCCCTCCATTGCCTATCATCCCACATTCATGCATATCATTCTTTTGCTTTTTCATCCAATGAACAACCCGAAACCCCCCTTAACCCGTGCAACCCAATATCCCACCTTCCCCAAAACCTCATCTTCTGTGATTGGACTGTGAAAGGAAATGAGAGAGTGTCGTGAGATGATGAAGATGATGCTGGCGGCGACCGCCGTCGTGCACGGTGGCCACAGAAACCGAAACAAGTAAGTTTTGGGTTCAAAATTCGAATAATGGTTTTAGTTGCTCATTGATTGATTTTAATGATATGGTTGTGTTTATGGAGGTCATATGGGTTGGTTAAGATCGATTTCATGGCTGGAGGCGGCCGAACGCACACGGACATGGAGGAGGAATGTTTGTCGTGCATTTTTAAATCCAAAGGTAACGTCTTTGCTTGATTTTCAAATGGTTGAGAACATAGATTGATAGGATTGAAATGGACTGAAACGAAAGAAAAATGGCGAAGTGATGGGCTTGGACTGGCCACGCTGGTCTAGCCGGACCGGTTTTACAGTGGGCCGGTTCAGACTGGTCTGCTAGAGGTTGAAGATGAATAGTGCACCACGAGTGAGGCCCACGCGCAGTGCAATCATTGGGCGCGTGAGGGCGCGTGAGCCTTCCTTTGGGGAAGTGTCCAATATGTAATTTCATCTATTCGATGTAACGAACATTTTGTGACTGGTTTCGTGTCAATCGGACATTGTTTAGATATAGTTCGGGTTGTCCGAAGGTTTAGGATTGGCTTTAAAAATAGTTAGAAAATCGGGAAAATTATGGGATTTCAATGAGAGGTTAATGAGGTTATTAGTAACCTTCTATTACGATTTGGACAGGTTCGGGAATCCTGGAGGAGACGATTGACCCGGGAGACTCTTATGGCACCAGTATCGAGGCGCGGCTTCGAACGGTCTGTGAGTGGACTTGTTTTATGAATTCGATGCATGGATAAATGTTTTATAATTGTTTTAGAACATGTTTTGTGATGCCATGAGTGTATTTTTTTGGGGTAGCTTAGGATCGACATAATTCCACGTTTTTCGTGATTTTCGGCTTTATGTCACACCTTTGCGTACTGTGTTTTCAATGACGGTTTACTAAATGGATTTTGGATTTGGAAATATGAACTCGGGCATGAGGCCCATTTGATTTACAAACTCTCAGACTTAGGATCCATTTGAGCTATACGATCGGACCGAGGGTTCCGTTGATTTATGATTCGGGCTTGAGGCCCTATTGTTTGTGAAATCGAGCTTGAGGCTCCATTGCTTTGTGGTTTCGGACTTAGAGCCCAGTTAGCTGTGGTATCGGGCTTGAGGCCCAGTTAGTCGTAACATCGGGCTTGAGTCCCAGTTCGATTTATGAAATGATAATTCGGGCATGAGATCCTATTGAACTGTGGATTTAGGACGAGGCCTGTGAAATTGATTTGAATCGGGATTCGAGGAATCCTGTTGAGATGATCGGGTATGAGACCCAGTTGAAATGTATTTTGAGAAAGAAATAAAGTATTTAAAATGTATATGAACCCTCCATATGTTTATATGGTCTCCTCCAGACGTCGACCTGGAGAGTCACGATCCACAGACCAGAATGGCTATCCCCATAGGGATCCCATTCCAATAGTGGGGGTTACGATTTATGTTGTGGTCCCAGACCAGATTCAGGAGAGATGTGTGGACTAGATCCAGAGAGAGAGCTCGGACTAGGTCCAGAGATTGAGCCTCCCAGATGGAGAATTCCTGGGAGAAGACTTGGAGTGAGACCCCTAGTAGTGTGTACACGAGTATAGATATGATTAATCGTGACATATATCGGGGATGTGTTCCTTAGAGGCTGTGTGCCCCGATTTGGCATCTTCTCGAAAGTGTCACGGATGGGTTATACGTACGTCGATACATATGAGATTTACAGAAAGAGGTTTGAGGGCGGAGACCCTGTATTTCATGTTTTAGAAAGTGGTTTTGGGCTGAGTCCCACTGGTGTTGGATTTGGGCTGAGTTCCCATGTTTTGATTTACGGTTCTTTTGTGATTTCGGGTCGGGGACCCAAAAGGATTTATGGTTCATGACGGTTTATGGGAACCAGGCATGAACCCTTGAAAGGTTTGGAGAATAAGTTTTCAAATGGTTTTATGAATGATTGATAAATAGTTTTTGAATGCATGCATATGCTTTTATTAAAAGGCATAAATGTATTCTTGTGAAAACGTTTTCAATGAAATGTTTATTTTATCCACTCACAGTTTTCGTGTTTTGAATACCCTTCAGGTTGATCGCGGATGCGGGCTGTAGCAGAGACGAGACATCACACTCCTCCTCCTACGATCCTGGCGTGCTTTGGACGCCCTAGCGAGGGCTAGAGACAGAAATTCCCTGGTCTGACACTTCGTGTCAAACAGGATTAGGCGCGTCCTACGTTAATCCCATGGGATTTGGGACAGGTCCTGATGAAGTGGTATCAGAGCGTGTTTGCTCTCAGAGTATGCGCAGGTCGAGGATATGATGTCTCTGAAGTCGTAACAGCCCGTCATCAACCTGGTAGTTAGGGCATTAGTATGAGGTTTCGGTAGATTCGAACCTTAATTAGATGGTATTTTTAACGTGGTACGATAGTTGAGGTTCGATTGGCATCCAATGCCACGTGATTCGATGTTTGATCCCGATGAGGATCAGTATTCGTGTGAATCCGACGCCTTAGAACAGTAGTGGTAGAGACCGTAGTACGACTTGAGAGTCATGACCGCTCTACGGTAGGGTCATGTCGGATAGAGGATGTACGGATTAATACCAATGGTGGTCAGAGGTCAGGGTCGTCCAATTTACGATGACCCTGTACGACTATAGTCACGACGGTTGGGAATAGGAACGTGTGATTCTATTTGGCGGGATGAACCATGTTTCGATGTGTCGAATCCCGCTGGGATGTCGATGGGCAGGAGATGTTGGAATAGTTGTGGTGTGACACGATAGGATGCAATTACGCACAAAGCGCTTGTGCTGTATTGGACCCAGAGTATGGCCAAGTTCTTGTGGAGGCCAGGGGCTGAGAGCCGTAGAGTTACGAGAGGACGAGAACCTCAGAGTGTAGTTATTGGCTGGTTTGGCACTAGTATCGGAGTATGACGATCCTTTAGAGTCGAGGCAAGGGATCGGTCAGGCTAGATGTGCTGCAGCGAGCAGCCGGGTTGTGGTAACCCTAGTTAGCGATTAATTGGACAAGTTACCAGGAGTGTAGAACTTGGAATCGGATCCAGAGGTGGACCGAGTGGTGGATGTTATGCGTTGAGAGGTTGGTACTTGCGGTGAGTTGATCACATGGATTTGGAGTCTCGGTAGCAGGGTGTTTCTGAGGTTGGTCTGCACGGGGTTGTGGTAAACGCTGCTATCGTTGGACGTAGTCGAGTCTTATCAAGGTGGATAGGCTCAGGTTGCCGTGACGATTGTGACGATAGGATTTGTCAGTCGTGACGATGATACGAGGTGCGTGAGTGACGCACAGTATGAGCATAGATTCTGGATTCGACTCGGTTACGGTTGAGTGCGATCGTAGAATGAGACGCTGACCTTGGCCTTTGGTACACTCGCCACGTTACCTCTGTGAGGTGACTGTGATGAGTAGGATATACCTGGATGAGTGACAGGTGCCTAGAAATCCTTGGATAGATTGCACGAGTGTGAGTACTGGAGTTGATCCCGTAGAGTTGGGACGTACGAACCGGTATGCAGACAGAATAGTGGATGTGCCAGAGTGGCGAACATGTAAGTTTGGTGGGCCCTGAGTGGGACATAGAGGATCCCGAGTGGCTCAGTGCGAGGCATCATGAGTACTTGGCCTTGTGACCAATTCTCTGATGATACGAGACTTGGGGCGCGAGTATGTGCCTAGAAGTAGTAATGTTGATGGTTGAAATGCCCAAGTGGCGTTCGGATGAAAGGATATAAATGGATGACATAAGTGACGTCTTATGACGTATGGGTTGATTGGTCAGATAAGGTAGTACGTAGAAATTGGCTTCAGATCACGACAGACGTTGCGATCTGTTTAGTCTACCGACCGATGTCAGTAGATTTCGACCAATTCTGTGAGTCAGAGTTGGATCAGGTGGATTGAAGGTACGAGATGCGAGTGTTGGAGGTCGTTTATGCACATCCATAAATAGTATACAAGGTTTAACCTTGAGTCATGTGAATTCCACTCGGAATGAGTGTACCTACCTAAACAGTATTCACGGACGCATGGATGGTGTCTGGTTGAGGGGAGGACTTGAGAGTCCATTGTGAATTTGTTTTGGTTGACTACGGTTGACACTACCTCCGGAGTTGAGGACATGGCACTTGTTTGCCTATAGGACGCAGGAAATGCTCGTGTAGTGAGTGAGCTCAGTAATTGTAAAAGAAGCATGTTTTCTACGTGATTGGAACTACGGAATCAAGAGAAGTTGTTATTGAGACGATGAGAAAAGTTCTTGATTCCGTATTGGTGATGAGTATCCCGAGATCACTGAGTGTGATGCTGTTGCAGATAGTGCTGGGTACCCCGAAACATATCGAAACGGTGTCCGATCGACACGAAAGAAGTCCCAAAATGTTCGTTACATCGAATAGATGAGTTCATGTGTTGAAAGTCTCCCCAAAATGTCCTTCACGCGCCCTCATGCGTGCCTCAAAGCCCCTGCACGTGAAACCCACGCGCAGGGGCACTGTTCATCACCTTTTCTACTGAGCAGACCGGCGTGACTGGTTCGGGCCTGTATCCCTCATGTTTTTGGTCCAATTTCTACCATTTTCATTCCTAAACTATCCTCTAAACATTACTAATCTTTTTATGATTTTTAAATAGGAAAAAACGAGTCTCAAAAATTATACCATGGATTTCTTCTTTGAACAGGCCACCCACCTCGTCCGTTTTCAAGGATTCCGACCAAATTTGGCTACCAAAACAAGCCCAATCGTCTCCTAGCAACATCAGAAACATCCCCCAATTAATGGAATCGATCTACCCTCACTAAGTCCTGCGTTGCCATTTTTGAATTCAAAAACCACAGTTTCGGCCTTACCTCAGGATTATCACCACCGTGCACGACGGTGCAAGCTCTGGTCATCAACCTCCACGTCTCATCTCACTCTCACTCTTTCACTCATATGTCACAAATAGATAACGGGGATTGGAGGACTGTATGGAATGGATGTTCGGGTTTTGTAGAGAATGAAGGAGGTGGAAATGGCTGCACGGGTGGGAAGAGAGATGTGAGGGGTGAGTTAATTAATTAACTAAATAAACAAGTGACCAATGGACATAGATCCATCAATTAGGGAAAAGTAACCAATGAGATGAGTGACACTTGTCACTCATCCAAGGCCCAACACAAAATATCTGCCCAATTGGATTTAAGTAATATTTTATTCGATTCCCAAAACGTTAAATCCCCGATTTTGCTCCCATGACCATAACTTCTTTGCTCGACGCTCGATTACGGCGTGGCGCCTGTCTATGGATTCGTATCGACTCGATCCGAGCACTTGACAATTCTACCCTTACTCGAACACATTCAGGTTGACGGTTCATCTCAATCACTAATACACTCTGACATCTGCTCCTACTGGGAGTCATAAAATCTTACTCATCAATCCACGCTGACACATTCAGCCAAACTATCACCACTTGGCCAGTCGCAAATCAATCTGACATCTCTCCCACATCGAGAGTTACCAAATCTCATAATTTCTCCACATTCGCTGAATTTTACCATGTCAACATTACACGTTCCATCACATCGTGCTCAGCAGTCACTCATGGCTCCAAGGTCACAATTCGAATCATCGACACGTCATGACTCTCTCTAGAGTCGCACCAAGGTACCTCATACCAAAATTTCCGAATAATCCATGGTGTCATTAGTGAGAGTCACAGAGCAGCCGATTCACACAAAACAATCTGTGGTTACGCCCACTACCAACTCACTCATCCTGAGTATACATATACCAACATCTCACTCGACCTTCATGTGACTGGACCCCATCGAATACCTGCCCAGTAGTAATACACATCCCATCTCTAGGGTTCCATTAGCCATCCACGGCTCTGAGCACCTACTCATACAATCACTGAATCCGTCCAAATTACTCTTCCCAGTGCATAATATTTAATGTCCAGTTCACGTCCTCTACCAATCCAATGATATTAGAACTAAGCCGACTACCAAAACGCTCAACCTCACACCACTGGTACATCCTATGTACCGACACCAGGCCCTACTCGACTTATCCAGTATCGATTCTCGCACAACGTACAAGGTACGTACATCCATCCACCAACTAGCCTACTACACAGCTCATAACCAATCACGTTTCAATTCCGGAGTCCATCTGTCTAGCCCAACACTAGACGGATCAAAACTTCAACTCATCATCTTACACGAGCCCATGGTCACCCGACCATTAGTAATATGTCTACTCCCAATCACATAATCCAACATATCTCAATTCGACTCACGCCTACCAAGGTGTACCCATTCATGCTAATGGAGCATCCAATCTCACCCACGTCTATTGTGACGCACTAGAACCGAACCTATCGGTTACATTTTCAAACGATTTCCGTACCACATTCGATTGACTTCAAAAGGAATCTAATCCCATTGTCCATATATCCAATACTGACCAATCTGAGCCCGTCGGATACCCACGCGTTCACAAGTCAAATACTCAAGTCAATTCGTAAACATTTCAACTCACTCAAGTACCGTCTCATACGGGATTAACTTCGAAAACAAAGTTCAGTCCCAACATCCCCATATTCAACCTCTGTCGTGTCATCTCACAACTATCCCAAAAGATTCTTTAACTCTTACAAAACGATTCTCCTCTGCTCCTAGATTAGCATTGTAACGACCCATTCCGGAAGTCGAGATTAGATTAGTGGTTAATGACGAATTAAGCGAAGTTAATCGGTGATTAGTTGGATACTTTTGGACGGACGGTGCAGAATGACGATTTTTCCCCTAGAATGGGCAAAAAATGTTGACTTTTAGTTCGGGATGTCACGAGTCCGTAGACAGGTGACACGTCCGATTCTGACATCTGAGGAAGAAGTTGTGATGTTCGGAAGGTCGGGGGCATTTTCATAATTAGGTTAAAAAGGGGCAATTCGTTGACTTTTTGTATGACAAGTATTCTTCGCGAATTCAAGGACCGTTAGGTATGTCTCGATGTCCTGAGTACAACGACAGGTGGCACGCCTTCATCGGACGTCGGACGGTTAAGTTACGGGTCTAGTTAAGTGAAGGGTAAAATGGTAATTTCGACATTTAGGGGCAAATTAGTCTTTTAGCACTTTGGGATTTGTGTGTAACCGGATAAGGACACTTGGGCAGGTGGTATTGGATATTTGTGAGAGCTGAAGCACAGGTTGGAGGACACCTGGCCTATTCCTAGAGGCTTCTAGTCGAGTCGGTCGTACGTTTAAAGTTTTAAACGTTTAGGTTTAATCGATCAGATGAGTAAAAAGAGAGGCAGAGAGGCTATCGACCATTTCTAAAAGTGTGAGTCGTGTGAGTTCTTTGTGGTAGAGTGTGAGTGTTCAGAGAAGTGTTGTGAATCTTGGTGAGGGTTTGAGTGAGGAAAGGGTTGTGAGAGGTGAGAACAACCAGTAAACAGAGAGGCTTAAGTGTGATCAGCTGTGGACTCAATCGAACAAACCTATCAGAAATTGGTATGTGGTAGTGATCAGACAATTAAGGAGTGACTCTGGGATGTGTAAAGCCACGGTGGAGATCGCGGCGGTGAGCAGAGAACAGGTAAGTCACTGAAGGTACTCTGTTTTCCCTGAGACGGTTTGGATGAAATTTGTTGGTTTTGGAGTATTGTTGAATCACTGTGATGATTTTTTATCGTCCTAGGAGTTACTAATGTGCCCAGGGACTCGAAACCGTGACTGGAAGGGCGACTGGTGGCTGGAATAAGGAAGTCGATTTTCTGAGTTTTGGTTCGAAGCTTGGAAGGTAAGGTTTAGAGTCTCATTTCGTGATTTTGTTAAGTGAATCAATCCCAAATTCAAGGACGAAACTAAGGGTGTAAATGGTTTGAAAATGGCTTGAAAATGGGTGAAAACCGGTCTCGTCGACTCTATTGGACCGGACCGGTCTGAACCGGGTTGGCTGGAGGTTGACGATGAACAGTAGCAGGCGCGTGGCTCCCACGAGCAGCCCCTTTGGGCGGCACATGAGGGCGCGTAGAGCCTATTTTAGGGAAGTGCTCAACACAGTTTTCACTCTAATCGATGTAACGAATATTTTGGGACAAGTTTCGGGTCGATCGGATACTATCTCGGGTTAGTTTTGAGTGATCGAAGGTTTAGGGGTTAGTTTAATTACGTTTAAAAATCCCAAAAATTTGGGGAAATTAGGGTAAGCTTAAATGAAGTGTTTGTGACCCGAAATGGTAACTTTTTTACAGGTCGGGATATTCCTGAGACAGCCGAGGAGCATACGGGACGCGATTGACGCGTTCGGACCTAGTGAGTGGACTTTTTGTTTTCTAACTGAGCATGCATAACTGTTTTTACTTATTTATTTATGTTTCGATATATGATTTTATGTTTTCGATATATGATTTTTTGTTTATGATTTCTATATTCCTGCTTTACTTGATTGCACGTTTTTCAATATGAGTTATCGGATTTGCACGTACTTTGAGAATATGAATTCAATTATGCTTTTGAGGATGATTTCGGATGGATGATTTATGTTTATACGTATTCTATTTTACTAAAGATTTGCAGATATGATTTGAGATTTGGAAGTGAAATTCAGGCGGAAGTCCCATTTCGATCAAACGTGATTTCGGTTTTCGAAGATTTCCAGTTTGGTTTTGGTTTTCGGATTTCGATGCATTTTTCTTATGCTTGAAAATTAGTTTTGGGTTTAAAGACCCGGAAAAAGAGAAAAATATGCTGGATCTGGTTTTGAGTTTAAAGACTCGGTTGATTGATTAACGGGGGGAGGGCCCTGGATTGATATGTTTTGAGTTTAAAGACTCGGTATATGTTTTGAGTTTAAACACTCGGTGATTGTGATACCCCCCCCCCCCCCCCCCCCCCCCCCCCGAGGCCTGTGATCGTGTTTTGAGTTTAAAGACTAGTTGATATCCCGGAAAGGCCTAATTATTGTGCATAGTTTTGAGTTTAAAGACTCGGGCGCACTTGAGATCTAGTAAACTTGTATGATTGATGTTTTTCACTGGTATTCAAAGGTTTTGGGCTGTGACCCGAATAACTTGGATCTTATGGATTTAGGGCCGAGTGCCCGAACTTTGATTTTGATTTCTGGTGATTTCCATGGTGATTTTCACATCGTATAGATGGTTGGTTTCAAATATTTGGTTATGCATGCATGTTTTAAAAACGGAGGGTGAAATCCTAATTTGTTTATAAAAACTTCTTTTGAAACTCTTATTTATTTTTAGTCCACTCACGTTTTTAATGTTTTTAACACCCTCCAGGTCTTGGTGCTAGCGCCGGGGCTAACCTTAAGGCAGAGGCGGAGGCATAGAGTTTTCCCGTTGCGCATGTAGTCAGCTCTTAGTAGGATTTTGTCTCTTCTTGTACTATTACTATGCTCTGTGCTACTGTTGACTAGATGTTAGCTTCTTCCTGGTCCTGCAATGTATATTTCGTTGTTTTTTTTAGGTTATTTTGGTCCTTTAATTTGGGTTGTCAGATGGGAGCAAGGTTCATCCCGGTTATCGAGGTGATAATCGGGGTGGTGGGGCAAACCTTGAGAAAGCCCACAGGTGAATTACTCGAGTTGAGCGGATTTTTGCGGTGATGCGATGCCCCCAGAGGATCGAGTGTTATTGGTTACCTTTTTAGTAGACGGTGCTGCGTATGAGTGGTGGTACACCCTTGAGTTGTCAGGTTGGGATGCCCACACCGTGACTTGGGAGACTTTTCATGAGCGGTTCCTTGATTAGTATTACCCTTGTTCGTTCCGCGATGCCAAGGAGGCTGAGTTACTACAGCTCCAACAGGAAAGTATGACTGTGGCTGAGTACGAGCAGAAGTTTCAGATGTTATCCCATTTTGCTCCTGCTTTTTTTGCTACGGAAGCCAAGAAGTGCCGCAGGTTTGAGTTGGGCCTGCGAGGTGAGATTCGAGCCATTGTTACGGCTGGATCGTTTACTACCCTCAGAGAATTGTCAAATGCTGCAGTGAGGGTGGAGGTTAGTTTACCAGCACGACCACAGTTCTTAGGTGGTGTACGACGCCGAGAGCATCCTTTTTCTAGAGCTTCGAGCTAGAGGACCCTGAAGAGGGGCAGTTATAGTGGAGCCTCATCCGCGGGCGATGATCGATTTGGTAGACCGGGTAGTTTCCAGAGTTCAGGGTTTCGTGGACACTGAGCACAGCCGACTTCGCAAGCAAGTGCGACATCTGTTGAGTCCACAGGGAGACCGATTGGAGGTCCCAGTTGGGATGTTTCTATTGTCATTGGTTTCTTCTGTGGTGAGCGAGGCCACTACCGAAGGGAATGTCCATCCTTACCACCGGGTGGAGGCGTAGGCCGAGGTACGATGGAGCCAGGACCGAGTACGGCTTCAGTTTCAGAGGCAGCAGGCACTAGAGGAGGTGGTGGTCCCACTAGTGGTTTGAAGGGACGCGGCCAATCCTCAGTACCCCAAGCCCGAGTTTTTGCGATGACGCAACAAGAGGCTCAATCAGCACCTGGCGTAATGACAGGTACGCTTACCATCCTTGGTCATGATGTACATGCTTTGTTTGATCCCTAGGCTACCCATTATTTTAGAGCAAAGAGTCTAGGATTTCCTCTGTGTAACAAAGAAGGTGACGTTTGGACACTTATTCTGGAGATTGGCATACTTATGGAATACGTACCATGATTGGAATCTCGGAATTAGAAGATGTTGTGGTTTGGATGATAAGACGATGTGTTGATTCTGAGTTGGTGTAGGAGGCGAGTGTTAGGGGATGAAGGTAAGATAGATTAAGGTAGAATGACTTGGAATGACAAGGATGAGGACCGCGGTGTGTTCCGTTGAAGGATAACGGAGGAAATGGAAAAAGAGTAACTATAACTGATCGATATAAGGTTAGAGAACCCACAACCTAGGCGTGCCTTTAGACGTGTTGAGGATTTTATCGATTTGATTCGACGAGGTGGTCTGATCATTTGTGGGAAGTAAAGGCGAAGTAGTGAGCCGGTAAGTAGGATCTACTTAAGGGTGAGTAGATCAGGATTGGATCACTCCTGGCTCTGGGTTCCAGTTAGGTGTTGAGCAGGAGGATCATTTGTGAGACATAAGTTGGGTATTTTTACTATGTTGGAAGTTTGTGGTATGTGGTTTCATACGTATAGATATTGGACCTAGAACTGGTACTGGGTCTACTTTGGATTCGTAGTTGAGTTACTATAGGATTTCATATTGGTTAGGAGACCGGGAGAGTGGGAAAGACTTTGAGTTGGACTTTCCCGGAAGACGCGTAGTTGGAAGTACGTGAGGATATACTTTATGAGCTATGTTGAGGTATTCTAAAATACCTTTGTTTCTATTTCAAGTTCGTAGGGTCGTCCTTGCGTATGTTTGTTGTAATGCAACGTGGTTCTAGTTGGTGGTACTTGGTGAAGGTACGTGAAAGATACGTATTGGTTCTGCATTGGTCGGTACCAGGCCGATGTAATTGGACGTACAGTTCTGGTAGAAGTGTTGGTGATTGGCTTAGTGCCAGGGTATGTTGATGGATGGAACATGTGAACCAGATCAGGGTGATCCCGAGCGATCGATGGATTTGTAGGATGTAGTGTTGTTATGAGCTGGATGCTCCGAACTGAGTGGCTGGTGGGACCCTGGCTTTGAGAGGTACGTTTTTGGTTAAACAGGAAGGTGATAGGGTCCGGTGGCAAATAGACAGTGTGGGACGTGGTTGGTGTGCCCATAGGATGACTGTGTTAGTGATTAGTGGAACCACTGGTAAGATGATTGGTCAAATTCAGAGTAGAGGCGAGTACGTTGTAAGCCTGGTAGGGTCGGCATGGATCGTTGACAGAAGTATTGGTACGAGGTATGCTCGACTCGAGAAGGCGTCGGAAGTGTTGAAACTGGTAACAGGGGGTATTGTGGCGTACTTAGGATTGATCTCAGTAAAAAGAAAAAGGATTACGAGATGGGCTGGAAGTCAGATGAATTGGTTCGCTTGAACAAGTTGAGATGACAGGTTGGGAACTGTCAGGATAAGGTGGATTGGCAGGAGATGGACACCGGACAAGAGCGTACGGGACGCAATTGACGCGTTTGGACCTAGTGAGTGGACTTTTTCCTTTCTAACCGAGCATGCATAACTGTTTTTACTTATTTATTTATGTTTCGATATATGATTTTATGTTTTCGATATATGATTTTATGCTTATGATTTCTATATTCCTGCTTTACTTGATTGCACGTTTTTCAATATTAGTTATCGAATTTGCACGTACTTCAAGAATATGAATTCTGTTATGCTTTTGAGGATGATTGACAGGACCCGTCCCAACTGGACCTCGATAACTGTGCCCGGTCCTGCTCCCGTCTGACAAGTCGACTGAAATCCCGAGAGTACCCTTCAGCACTTGTCAGACCAGGGATAACTGCACTGATTTCTGCTCATGCCTCCGCCTTGAGATCAGCCCCGAACGTTGTGCCACGGCCTGGAGGGTCATCAAAAACAAAGGTGTGAGTGGACAAAAATAATATCATTGAAAAACATTTCTCAAAACACATCAATTTACCCTCCAGTTTTACAAATCATGCATGCATAGGATAAAACACATAAATCACAACAAATCCGGCTCTCAAGCCCAACATGTGAAAACCCTTAAGTCATTTAAATCATTTTATAAAATCAGTTCATCACATAATAAAGCATATAACTCGGGAATTACACATCCGAGGATCCTCTGGGAATTACACATCCAGAGTCATCATCCAATGCTGGGAATTACACTTCCAGCCTCACCGGGAATTACACATCCGGTCCCTCCAGGAATTACGCATCTGGAGTCATCAAACATCAATACACAATCAAAAACATTATGTCAAATCAAGCATCAAAACCATGTCAAAACCACTATCACGGGGCCATATGCCCAAATCTCATTTCTCGTCAATCCGTAAAATCATTAAATACTTCAATACACGCAAATCCGTAAAATCATATCCGAAAACATCACAAATCCATTAAATCAATTTCCCAACCCATAATTCAAGCCAAAACCAATCACAAATTCCGGGTTTGCGCCCAAAACAATCATTTCACATTTTCTCGAAAAACGTGCCCGCAGCACCGATTACAATAATCATTAATCTCAAAATAATCATATCAAATCATTGCAATTCAAATCACGCCATAAATCATATAAAACATTTAACTATGCATGCATATCAATTTATAAAGCAAACGTCCACTCACACACCGTCCGATTGCTCGTTTCCCGTGCTGCACGCGTTTCCGAAATTTCCGACACTTGCCAGGAATCCCGAATCCTATTCACAATCATGACTCAGGGTCACTAAGGACCTATTTATCATCATACTAATTTATCATAATTTTCCGGGAATTTAATATTAATTTAATACGTAACTTAAATCTTCGGACCCTCGAAATATTATCGAGACGGCGTCCGATCGACTCGCAACCAAAACCAAATATGTTTATTACATCAAATAGGGCAAGTTTCATGTTGACCGTACCTCAAAAAGCACGCTCACGCCGTGAACAGTATCCATGAACAGTGATCTCCTTCGCCCGTTTACCTGGTAAACGGGTCTGGCTAGCCCGCGATGCAACCCGACTGGGTTTCTGCCAATTCGACATTATTTCCTTCAATTCAATCGTCCATTTACATCATTAGAAACTTAATTTAGGTTCTGTAACTCGAATTACATCAAAATTTACCTGAATCGCATTGAACTGAACTTGATTCCACGAAGAACAGCCGTACACTGTGCTTTCATGGGACTCCCTCATTTGCCATCGTTTTCCTGCAATTGATGCATCAGGAAGCATCGTGGAATCATAAGGAACACATTTCCAAGATCAATTTCACCGTCCCATGGCCTCAAATCCACGACTCAAGCTCGATTTTCGAAACCCTCCCCGTCTCTGTTCTAAGTCAAAACACCTCGAATTGCCTTCGTTCTTGATCCAGTTCGACTCGTCTCACTCCCAGGGAGCTAAAGGAATCATCAATTTCATTCAAAAACACGCACAACATCGAAATCGATCCTAGCTTCCTTATAGGAATTTTCGGGTTTTCTGGGTTTTATGTTGGGTTTCAGTTGAATTTGAGGCCCCAATTACCCGTCTTAATTCCTTTCTTTTCTCCCCTCAAATCCCTCTTCAATCCCACTATTTTCTGTTTGAATCCAACCATCAATTCATATATATTTATCAAAAATCAAACGGTGAGTTCATATCCGTTTGATTTGAATATTAACCATGCTTTACACTAATCTTGTAATTAGGATGACAAGTGTCATTAAGAGAACATCCCATATCCTCATTAACTGACTCAGCCACTAAGTATCCCTGCTGTGGCAAATTACTATTTTACCCTTGCCATAACAAATTACCAAAATGCCCCTCACGGTTCTAGACCCATAACTTTCTCGTTCGGACTCCGATTGACGCATGCCGCCTGTCTACGGATTCAACGTCTCGAGACCTATCCAACGGTACTCCCGGAAAGTCCAAACATGGTCTCGATCAAAAAGTCAATTTTCGGCCCCTTTCACCAATTTCCGCACGTCATCACTTTCTCCTCGAATGTCGAAATTGGGCGTGCCACTTGTCTATGAACTCGTGACGTCCCGAACTATGTCACGGTCATCGATCAAAGTCCGTTTGACCGCTCAAATTAAAAGTCAACTTTTCGCCTAATTCCAGGGGCAAAATCGTCATTTTCCTTCAAAATTTCCGAACTTTCCCTTTTTGAATGTCCGGGTCATTACAATGATTTCGGATGGATGATTTATGTTTATACGTATTCTGTTTTACTAAAGATTTGCAGATATGATTTGAGATTTGGGAGTGAAATTCGGGCGAAAGTCCCATTTCGATCAAACGTGATTTTGGTTTTCGAAAATTTCTAGTTTGGTTTTGGTTTTCGGATTTCGATGCATTTTTCTTATGCTTGAAAAATAGTTTTGGGTTTAAAGACCTGGAAAAAGAGAAAAACCCGCTGGATCTGGTTTTCAGTTTAAAGACTCGGTTGATTGATTAACGGGGGGAGGGCCCTGGATTGATATGTTTTGAGTTTAAAGACTCGATATGTGTTTTGAGTTTAAAGACTCGGTGATTGTGATACCCCCGAGGCCTGTGATTGTGTTTTGAGTTTAAAGACTTGTTGATATCCCGGGAAGGCCTGATTATTGCGCATGGTTTTGAGTTTAAAGACTCGGGCGCTCTTGAAATCCAGTAAACTTGTATGATTGATGTTTTTCACTGGTTTTAAAAGGTTTTGGGTTGTGACCCGAATAACTTGGATCTTATGGATTTAGCGCCGAGTGCCCGAACTTTGATTTTGATTTCTGGTGATTTCCATGCTTATTTTCACATCATATAGATGGTTGGTTTCAGATATTTGGTTATGCATGCATGTTTTAAAAACGGAGGGTGAAATCCTGATTTGTTTATAAAAACTGCTTTTGAAACTCTTATTTATTTTTAGTTCACTCACACTTTTAATGTTTTTAACACCCTCCTTGTCATGGTGCTAGAGCCAGGGCTAACGTTGAGGCAGAAGCGGAGGCATAGAGTTTTCCCGTTGCGCTTGTAGTCAGCTCTTAGTAGGATTGTGTCTCTTCTTGTACTATTACTATGCTCTATGCTACTATTGACTAGATGTATTATAGCTTCTCCTTGGTCTGGCAATGTATATTTCGTGGTTTTTTTAAGGATATTTTGGTCCTTTAAGTTGGGTTGTCAGACGGGAGCAAGGTTTGTCCCGGTTATCGAGGTGATAATCGGGGTGTGTCTTGTCCCACGTCATCCCGATCCACCATCTAACCTGATCATTCAACTCACGATCTAGATCCATCACAACAACACCCAATCAATAACATCACGATTCTAGATTGTCACAATGCCCAAAGTCCACAACATCACAATCCCAATCCACCTAGGATCCTCGCATGCTCACTTAGCTAACAATCCACCTGGAATCTGATCATATGGTCTTACACCCTCTTGAATCCTTTGTCAGCCACAACACTCCTCAACCAATTCTCACATCTAAACAGATAAGTCAACGATGAGACATGTCGAGACTATGGGTTCTCTCCAAGTACCTCATATTGATCCTTGTCATTCCACGTCATCTTTCTGCTCCTCTTTTCCTATCCGGACTTCCTCGTCATATTTCCCTATGTGGGATGATAGTCCAGACATCCACCACTAATCCCAGAATCAAACACAACTTCTCTTGCCCAATGACCTAGGGCCAACCATGGGTCCACCAACCAATACATGTTCAACGTACTGGTGACAACGGACATTCTCTATCATGGGAAGAAAATAAGAAGTCACCCTCTGTGACTTCAAAATATCCATTACCAATGCTGGAACAAGCACTCCTCTCGTCTCCTCAATCACCACTTCTCTCGAGTCTGAAGTTCCAACCACGTTAGTGAGATTAATCGGTGATTAGTTGAGCAAAATCAGACAGACGGTGCAAAATGACCGTTTTGCCCCTTAAAGTGGGCAAATGTTGACTTTTGACTCGGGGAGTCAAACGTACGAGGACCGATGACTGTGACGTAGATTGGGATGTCACGAGTCTGTAGACAAGCGACACGTCGAAATCAGAGGTTCGACGGAGAAGTTATAGGTCTAAAACGGAAAACGGCACTATTGCATGAAAACCGAGAATCGGAGACATGTGGCAGATGTTGATTGGGAACCTTCTGGAAGGAAGCAATAGATGAGTGACAAGTCTCACCCATCTGATTGGCCCATTCCCCCACATGATGGATATTTTCTTTCCATTATCAGGATCGATCATTTTCTTTTCTCCCAAAACCAAACCAGTGCAAAACCCATTCCCATGGCCCTTTGATTTTCATTTTCTGAACTGGGGCTGTGAATGGAAAAGTGAGAAGGGGGTGAGACGACGAGAATGGTGGCCACGGTTTGTACCGTCGTGGACGGTGGCCGGTGTTTCCATGGAAGGTGAGCTTTGAGTTTCAAATTTATAAGTTGAGTTTTAAGTGTTTGTTAAATGGCTTTATTGATGGGAATATGTTGGGGAGTTCCTAGGAAACAAATAGACTAAGAATGGTGGCTAGTGGGTGGCTGGAGGCATGGAAAACAGACGGTGGGGTTAGCCGGTTCAAGGAGAAAAATCGAAAGGTAAGGTTTTTAGTTTTGGATTTCAAGTTTTGAACTCACAAATAGGTTAGGAATGCTTTGAGAATGAATTAGGAGAAATTTGGGATGAAAAGGGATTAAGGAAGGGGTCGAAATTGGCCTGAACCAACCACGCCAGTCCAATTGGACCGGCCGGACCAGTCTGCATAAGCTCAGTGATGATGAACAGTGCCTGGCGAATGGGTTTCACGTGCAAGGGATTTTTGGGTGCTCGTGGGAGAGCGTGAAGGGCTTTTGGGGGAGACTTTCAACACGTGAAATTATTTATTCGATGTAACGAACATTTTGGGACTGATTTCGTGTCGATCAGACATTGTTTTGCTATGTTTCGGGGTGTCCGAAGGTTTAGGATTGAGTTTAAAAATAGTTAAAAATTCTGGAAAATTACAGGGCTTTAATATGAGGTTAATGAAGAGGTTAGTAACCCTCTAGTGTGATTTGGATAGGTTTGGAAGTCCCGGTGATAGTGATGGGGCCCGGGAGGGCTTATGGTACGAGTATTGAGGTGGCAGCGTAGGATGGTTTTAGTGGACTTCGTTTTCTAAATTGTGATGCATGCATAAATATTTTATATGTTTTACCTATGTTATTTCTATGGTGATGAGTATGGAACTTGTGGATTATACGATTGCACGTATATCGAGGTAAACTCGTATTTACACGTATTTTGAGGTTTACAAGTTTATCCTATTGCTATGTGAGTGTGAGTTTAATAATGGTTCTATGGCATGGTTTTGGTTTTGGAAAGTTGAACTTGGGCATGAGACCCATTTGAATTATGGTATCGGGCCAGTGGCCCGGTTGGTTTACAAAATCGAGTTGAGACCCTTTTGAGCAATGTGATCGGGCCGGGGGCCCAGTGGTTTACAAAATCGAGAATGAGACCTAGTTGAGTTTTATAAATGTGATTTCGGGTCTGGGACCATATGTTTCATAAACGTGATTTCGGGTCGGGGACCCTAAATGGATTGTGATGTTTTATGAGATATTTCGGGCAGGGCCCATTAAGATGTTTAGAAATGACTTGTAAAACTATTTTCCATATACCATCTTGATGCGAGGACGTGTGATAGTCGTCTCCAGGTGTCTGGGACACTGGAAAAGTCACGGTGCATTGCCTACGAGGGGTCATTATACGAAGCTACCGAACTGTATAGTGACTCAGGAGTAGGAATAATATGATTAGACGCCTGGGACATCAGACATCTGGGATGTCAGAGATATTGACCCGGAGAGACCCCCGGGTAGCACGCGCTGTTATTACCCTGAGATATGACGTTTAGGACGTCAAGCGTCTGGGACGCTAGGCATCTGGGATGCCGAGGATGGTTATGTGGTAAATATGGACTATTGGATCTACAAAATGGTTTTTCGATTGGATTTATGTTTATGGATTTGGGCAGTGGCCTACTTGGTTTTGTGTGTACAGATTTAGTATTCTACTGTTTTGGGCTGAGTTCCCACACTTGGTTTTGAGTTACGATTTTTGGGCTAAGGCCCTAATGGTCTATTGAGCAAATGTTTTGATTACTGATTTTACGATGCATGCATACTTTTTAGTGAAATATCTTTATGAAATATGTTTTTATGAACTTATTGATTTTCGTCCACTCAAATCTTTTAAATGATTTTATTGCCCTTCAGGTTGATCACGGATGCAGGCTGTAGAAGGGACCGAGACATCACACTCCTCCACCGATCCTAGCATGCTCTGGGAGGCCTGTATGGGCTGAGGTACGTATTTTCCCTTGTTTGACACTCACAAGACCATGACACATCCCACGTTAATCTGGGGGGGATCGGGATGGGTCGTGTCAAGTGGTATCAGAGCGAGGTTGTCTCTATTCAGTAGTTCTTGTGGTACGCGCAGGTCGAGGATGTGATGTCTCTACGTAGTCAGCCCGTTATCAACCTGATAGAAGGATGCCGATTAGATAGTTTTGGAATCGAAAAGTGGATATTGTGTGTTGGCCCGATATGCCGTACGTTAATGTGATTCGACCCAAGTGGGGTTGTATGTGACAAATTGGTAATGTGAGACCGTTGGTTCGGTAATGTGATCTTAGATTGTGGTACTGCTAGGAGCGGCTGGGTTGGGGAACCCCATTTGAGTAGTGATATGGAAATGTGAACCTCAGTTGAGTGATGGTATGAGAATGTGAACCCTAGTGGTGATTGATGGTGTGGGGAATGTTACTACATGAGTTAGCTGATGACCTTAGTGGTGGAACCCCAGTTGATTTGATGGTAGGATTGGAGTGACATCCATACGGTGTCAGGACCGCGAGGTCGGCCGTAGTGCGGAATTTATTGCAGAGAGCAGCTGGGTTCAGAGGAACCCTAGAGTGTGATTGATGAATTAGAATTTTGAGTCCGTAGTTGTTGAGGATTGGACGACTTTCCGAAGTCGGGGTGGTCTGTCGAGTTGAACCCCAAATTGTGACTAGTGGATTAAAACTTGTGCTGCAAAGAGCAACTAAGGTCGTAGATGACCATGTGGATGACTCTAGTGAGTCTAGTCGAAATGATACAGATTGGTTGGCCGACATGTAGTGAAATTATGGGATTCGACCCACGAGTACGGTCTTGAGATAAGATATGGGTTCTCGGGTTAGACCGGATGATAGTGTGATGTGTGGATGAGGATCTTTATAGCGATGACTGTTAGTCGATAGTCGTGTGGAGATGGCTGGCTATTGAGGGTTCTCGATGCAGTGGTAGTAGTTGAGGATCGGGGGACGTTCAGGAAACGTCTATTATCTTGCTGTCGATTGTCAGTATGGTGGTACCCATAGTTGTGAGGTACGCAAGAAGCAGAGTTCCTTTCACCTGAGTGGAAATATGGGGTTATTGCTCAGTATGAGTAACGACTCAGGATTTTCTGATTCGTATGTTTTGTGCCATTGGTTGTGATGACTATGAGCCACGAGTTGGGACGTGACTTCATCGTGATGGGCACATGTTTAGTATCTGAGATTCGGTAGTGGTTGAGTGATGGACTGGATGGGATCCAGCGGGGATTGTGATGTGTTGGGATAAGTCCCAACAGTTATGAGATGACTAAGTGTTGAATGGATGAAAAGGTACGATTGAGACATGAGAAGTCTTGGATGACGCAGAGGACGTCATGGAAATCAGGGGATTCGGGGAGTTGTCGTTAACTCAGAAAACTTGTGTGGTTGTACGTTTCTAGTATCCCTAGGAAGTGCAAGTAAATTAGTGAAATTGGAAGTAGTCGAAGAGAAACATTGGTAGTATTGATGTGAGAGTTTGTAAGATTGTGAATGACTTATAAACCCGAGAGTTGAACCTGTAAAGGTTGAGATATGAGAACGAGATAGTAACGAATTACATCCTTTTGGATGGGCATAAACGGTGATAAACTAACAAGAGGTCTGGGTAATAAATTGGTTACGGACACGTGGTTGTCCAAGTGAGTTGAGGATTTGGGAAGTGAAGTGGTTGGACTTGACACTTAGTTGGAAGCGTATCAATTTTCCAACATGGTTGGAACTTCAGATTCGAGGAGAGTTGTGATTGAGAAGGCGAGAGAAGTGTTGTTTCAACATTGGTGATGAGTATTCTAAAGTCATTGGGGGTGACTTCTTATTTTCTACCCTTAGCGGACGTTGATAGTTGTTACCAGTACGTTGAGTGTGTATTGGTTGGTGGACCCGTGTTGTGTTTTGGGGTCATCAGGAGGAGTTAAGTATTTTGAGGCTAGGTGGCTGAGATTTCTCATTTTCTGCTTGGTGGCAGATGATGTTGGGTTACTTGTTATGGTGAGGGCAGTAAGTTATGTTTACATTTTCTGCTTGGATCATTTTTTATTTTCCTAGGTGGAATGACAAGGATCGATATGAGGTAATGGGAGAGGACCCACAGTTTGGACGTGTTTCGTTTTTGACTAAACGATTAGATGTGAGAATAATTGAGGAGTGATGTCACTGACGAAGGATTCCAAGAGGGTGTAAGACCCTACAAACATATTTCAGGTGGATTGTTAGTTGAGTGAGCATGTGCAGATCCTAGGTGGATCTGGATTGTGATGTTGTGGACATTGGGCATTGTGACGATCTAGGATCGTGATGTTATCGGTCGAGTGACGTGGTGCTGGATTTGGATTGTGATCTTATTGATCAGGTTAGGTGGAGAGTTATTGCCCTGTCGTGAATATTTGAATATGGGAATGTTGGACTGAACTCCTTTTCGAAGTTGATCCAGCATGAGACGGTACTTGAGTGAGTTGAGATGTTTATGATTTGGCTTGAGTATTTGACTTTGTGAACAAGTAGGTATCCGACGGGGTCGGATTTAGTCAACCTTAGATGTGTGGATGGTGGGATTGGCGTGGGTGAGCCGTATTTCGAGGTAAACCCGTATTTACACGTATTTCGAAGTTTACGAGTTTATACTATTGCTATGTGATTGTGACTTTAATAATGGTTCTATGGCATGGTTTTGGTTTTGGAAAGATGAACTCGGGCATGAGACCCATTTGAATTATGTGATCGGGCCAGGGGCCCAGTTGATTACCAAATCGGGCTGAGACCCTTTTGAGCTATGTGATCGGGCCGGGGGCCCAGTGGTTTACAAAATCGGGCATGAGGCCCAGTTGAGTTTTATAAATGTGATTTCGGGTCTGGGACCCTACGTTTCATAAACGTGATTTCGGGTCGGGGACCCTAAATGTATTGTGATGTTTTATGAGATATTTCGGGCAGGGCCCATTGAGATGTTTTGAAATGACTTGTAAAACTGTTTTCCTTATACCATCTGTATAGGGACTTAGGAGCAGGAATGCTATGATTAGACGTCTGGGATGTCAGACATCTGAGATGTCAGAGATATTGACGCGGAAAGACTTCGGGTAGCACGCGTTGCTTATTACCGTGAGATATGATGTCTGGGACATCAAGCGTCTGGGACGCTAGGCGTCTGGGATGCCGAGGATGGTTATGTGGTAAATATGGACTATTGGATCTATAAAATGGTTTTTCGATTGCATTTGTGTTTATAGATTTGGGCAATGGCCCACTTGGTTTTGTGTTTATGGATTTGGTATTCTACTTATTTCGGCTAAGTTCCCACACTTGGTTTTGAGTTACGGTTTTTGGGCTAAGGCCCTAATGATCTATTGAGCAAATGTTTTGCTTACTGGTTTTACGATGCATGCATACTTTTTAGTGAAGAGCATAAATATCATTATAAATTATGTTTTTATGAACTTGTTGATTTCGTCCACTCACAGCTTTTAAATGATTTATTGCCCTTCAGGTTAATCATGGATGTGGGCTGTAGCATGGACCAAGACATCACACTCCTCCACCAATATTGGCGCGCTCTAGGAGCCCCGTATGGGCTGAGGCACGTATTTTCCCTTGTCTGACACTTCATGTCACACGGGAGCATGACACATTCCACGTTAATCCCGGGGGGATTGGGATGGGTCGTGTCAGTCCACCCAGTTCAATGTCCGCAGATCAATGACCCTTCCATGGGGTTACAATTCATAAGCCTTCCTGAGAGTAAGGTACCCAACGGGGGCGACTCCACTTAGTTAGTGCTCTGTGACTACTCCGGGGTCCACCCAGACCAACGACCCTCCCCGGAGGAGACAAATCCACAAATAAGGATTGTATATGAAATTCCATATCAAAATCATTCTTAAAACCTTTCAAACCTTTCAAAGGATTCATGCCCGGTCCTTATAAACCATCATGAAACCAGAAATCCACTTAGGGTCTTCGATCCGAAATCACAAACGTAAACCAACTGGCCTCGTGCCCGAACTCATGACTCAACTGGGTATCGAGCCCGATATCTCTGGGTCAGTCACGATTCCAATCGTAGTGATGTGTGCAACCATCCGTCCAGGACCTCTCTAAATCCTGGTATGTCGCCGTGAACGTATCAACCAACGCGACCACCTCTAGATCAGGGTGCACCCATCACCGATCGATATCCTGAACCATCAGCACTCTAAAGTCGAGCCTTTAGTGGCTGCTTGACCACGGGAAGTGCATCGTGACCTCTCCGGAAGGAACACATCCCAGTTCGAAGGCAAGCGTCGTATCGTCCATCGCCATGCACATTCGTCGTGACCACAACTCAGACATGTAGGTCACCAATAGGACCAAATTCTTGCGACAAAACTAAATGGGTCTCATTCCCGAGTTTACCTTTTCAAATCCAAAATCCATTTCATTAAAACTAAACAAACACGTATAAGTAACGTATAACACCAAAGCCTCGAAATACTTGCAAATACGTAAATACACACAAATGCACTCATGGCATCACAAAACATGTATTAAAACACATATAAAACATTTATGAAGGCATCAAGTTAGAAAGCAAGGTACACTCATAGACCGTCTGAAGCCGCGCCACGATACGCGTCCCGTTCGCCTCTCTCGGGCCAATCGCCGTCACCAGAACTTCCAAACCTGTCCAAATCGTAATAGAGGGTTACTAACTACTTAAATAACCCCTTATTAAAGCCCTGTAATTTTCCATAATTTTTAACTATTTTCAACCTGATCCTAAACCTTTGGACATCCCGAACCATATCGAGACGATGTCCGATCGACTCGAAACCAGTCCCAAAATGTTCGTTACATCACATAGATGATTTCGTGTGTTGGAAGTTTCTCCAAAAAGTGGACCACGCGTCCACACTGGCCGCCTGAAGTCCCTGCGCGTGGGAGCCACACGCTAGGAACAGTGTCATCACTGAGCTCTAGTCGACTGGCCGGTCCGGTCCGTTTCTGTAACCTTGTCCGTTTCTGCAACCCGGTCCAATCGAACTGGCGAAATCGGTTCGGTTCCATAAATCCTCCATTTTTCGTCCTTTTTGTCCATTCCAACTCCTATGGCTTCCTTTCTTCATTTCCTACCCAACCATGTCCTTAAATCCAAGAAACCAAGCCTAAAATCCATTGGTTCTGAAAAACATTTCGAACCAAAACTTCCATTATATGTTTAGGGCACTTTTAGGGGTCCAACCTTCATCCTAAGGGTTCCAAATGGTTACTAGGAGGTTCGATTTGGGTTAACTTGGCCGTAATTCAATTTCGGTGGGCATCCACTGAAAATTCCCTGGCTGTTGTTCCGGGCTTGCTCAGCCGTCCTCAACCCCCAAAACCTTCCCATAACCATCGTACCAACCCCGTAAACACATCCTAATCAACAGATACCCTCCTCAATGTCCAAAACCTGAATTTGAAATTTTGAAATATTAAGGGGTCAGGGTTTTTCACCTGTTTCCTGGGCCAATGTCGCCGTCCACGGTGGTCCTGTCCTCACCCAGCCACCATTACACACTCACGGCCCTCAGTCACTCTCTGTTTCCATCTCAGATCGAAATCAAGTGGGGGAAAGGATTTGGGGTCGTCTTCGATGGGGTTCAGGGTTTTTCAAAAGGTCTTGGCCCACTTGAGTACAAAAGTCCACTTTTGTTTCGTAAAGTGTACCGTTGTGAATAGTACCTTAGAATTTCTGTAAACAGTAACTTTCCCGTCGAATGTCCAATTTTGACGTGCCGCCTGTTTACGGATTCATATCGACCCGATCTACGTAATAGTCCTCGGCCATCGGACCTCCCTGGTCAAAAGTTAACTTTTCACCTTCGCTTAGGGGTAAAATTGTAATTTCAGCCTGAATATCCGTTAATCCTCTGCTAATCCTCGATTAGCCCCACTAATTCGTAATTAGTCTTAATTAACCCTTAAGATTAGGGACGGGTCGTTACAACCTTCCCCCCTTAAATAATTTCATCCTCAAAATTCAAACCAGCCTAGTTCCACAGCCAAACTGTTGAATCCAATTGTGTCCACGCACACGGGCACTCCCGTGTCAAAATACACGTCCTAAACAGCCATACTTCAGCTCGTAAGTCTCACTCGAGGCAGAATGTTGACGTATCGCCTGTTACTCACTCTGACAAGTCACACATACTAGGTCGTCATCCAAATTATTTCTTAACCTACCACTCTGACACATTCCAACCCATAACCATCAGGTTAAAATGCGTATTCCCACTAAGGGCCATCATATCCAAGCTGGCATCCAACGCAGCATCCAAACAGACAACATCCTCCAGGTCCTGCCATCACCATGGCACGAATTTCCTCCAACCGTGCCATGCTGACGAGATGAGATTTGTGCCATCACTCAGCGATCTCCGCTGACATCTGGACTCACCTCGAGTCTCTATTGTCATACTACTCGTCTTGTTGACACACAATCGACGTCTCACCCATCCGTGGTGTATGGGATCCAGATACACTATACTTGTCTCATGAGAGAAAACACTCTGCACTTAAAGGTTACCTTAGTCATTCCGACTTGAGCCCCAACTCACAACAACCACTGAACCCTACCAACTCACTCCGTCTTCGTGACCAAGACAGATCATACACACTCTTCACATATCCAATCCATGTCTTGTCATCTCACCAACTATACTAAGGGATCCTCCAACAGATTCCCAACACGATTCTCCTCTGCTCCTAGCTTAGCATAATTAGCAAGGTAAATCACTCCAATGATTACCAGACCTTGGTATACTCGCCTCAAGGTCGCCATAATCACCTCAGTCCATACTTACCTCGGACACCCACTTGCCACATCCAATGACGCCAAATACCATCTGCACCAAGTCAATCAAATTTGACGCACAACCTGACACGACCCATCCCAATCACCCCGGGATTAACGTGAGATGTGCCATGCTCCCGCCTGACATGAAGTGTCGGACAAGGGATAATACATACCTCAGCCAATAACAGGGCTCCCAGAGCACGCCAGGATCGGTGGAGGAGCGCGATGTCTCAGTCTCTACTATAGCCTGCATCCGTGATCAACCTGAAGGGCATTAAAACCATTAAAAACTGTGAGTGAACGAAAATCAACAAGTTTATAAAAGCACATTTCATAAAGATATTTATGCCCTTCACTAAAAAGTATGCTTGCATCATAAAATCAGTAATCAAAACCTTTGCTCAATAAACCATTAGGGCCTTAGCCCAAAAACCGTAACTCAAAACCAAGTGTGGGAACTTAGCCCAAAATAGTAGAATACCAAATCCGTAAATACAAAACCAATTGGGCTACTCCCCAAATCCATAAACACAAATCCAATCGAAAAACCATTTCATAGATCCAATAGTCCATATTTACCACACAACCATCTCCAGCATCCCAGATGCCTAGCGCTCTAGACGCTCTACGTCCCAGATGTCATATCTCACGGTAATAAGCAACGCGTGCTACCGGGGTCTCCCCGTGTCAATATCTCTGATAGCCCAGACGTCTGACGTCCCAGACATCTAATCATAACATTCCTGCTCCTGAGTCATCATACAGTCTGGTAGCTCTGTATATTGACCTCTCGCAAGCAATGCAATGTGACTTCCCCAGTGTCCCAGACTATGACGACCCGTCCCGAATTAACAGGATTAATTAAGGATTGATGACAGATTAGCGAGGCTAATCGGAGATCAGACGAGGAAAAGCAGACGTTCGGGCGAAATGACTATTTTGCCCCTAAAATGGATGAATCATTGACTTTTTGTTCACTTGGTCAAATGGACTTTGGCCGGTGACTGTGACATATTTCAGGACATCACGAGTTCATAGACAGGTGGCACGCTCGATTCCGATGTTCGAGGAAAAAGTTATGACGATCGGAAGCCCAAGGGAATTTTGGTAATTTGGTTGAATAAGGGCTAATAGTTGAATTTTGACCTGGGAGGTCTGATGGCCGAGGGCCAGGGACCGTTACGTAGATTGGGATGATACGAATCCGTAGACAGGCGACACATCGAATTCGGACGTTCGACGAAAAAGTTACGGTTCACGGAAGTTCGAGTGCAAGATTGCACGTTTTACGATATAAGGATTATTTGGCAATTAGTATGGCCCAGATATTTTGGGGCAGGCCAATGGATTAATGACACTTGACATCCATCCATTGCCCACCCAAATTAATACATGCATCGATCATCTTCTTTGTTGCTTCCAAAACCAAACCCGATCTCACCCCTTTGAACCCAAACCAATCCAACCCATCCCCACTTGGTCATGCCTGTGAGGACCAGAGAATGAAGAGAGGACAAGAGGATGATGGTGGCCGGCCAGGAAGGCGCCGCCATGGACGGTGGAGGCAAGAACCCGAGCACGTACCCAGTTAGACCCAATTTCCCTTATTTTTTTTATTTATGTATTATGGGTGATTTTGGGTGATTAGGAAATGGTTATTAGGTTGCTAGGATGTTACTAAGAGGTTTTGGGAGGGGGTTTCATGGCTGAGACGCCCTGGAAATTGACGGGAAAAACTGGGCCGTGAACTTGTATTTACATAGTCGGGTTTAGGGCTTTTATTTCGTGTCAATCGGATATCGTTTCAATATAGTTCGGGACGTCCGAAGGTCTAGGTTCGCTTTTAAAAATAGTTAGAAAATCGGGAAAATTATGGGACATCAATGAGCAGTTAATAAGGCTATTAGTAACCTTTTATTATGATTTGGACAGGTTCAGGAATCCCGGAGGCAACGATTGGCCCAGGAGACGCTTATGGCACGCGTATCGAGCCGTAGCTTCGGACGGTCTGTGAGTGGACCCTTCTTTCGAAATTGATGCATGAATAAATATTTTATAATTTTTTTAGAATATATTTTGTGATGCCATGAGTGCATATGTTTGTGGTAGCCTAGGATTTACATATTTGCACGTATTTCGAGATTTACGGTTTTGTACGATGCTTATACGTGCTAGGTTTTCAACGAGGGTTTAATAAATGGATTTTAGATTTGGAAATATGAACTCGGGCACGAGACCCATTTGATTTACAAACTCTCGGACTTGGAGTCCATTTGATTTGACGAGAAATCGGACCGAGGGTCCATTTGCGTTATACGATTGGACCGAGGGTCCCGTTGGTTTATGATTCGGGTTTAGGGCTTTTATTTAGGGTTTAAGAATGGGAAAAGGTAGAAGAGGATGAGGCAAAGAGAATGGAATCAAAACAGGTTGGAACGGGCTGAAAAACGGGAAGAAAAGTGGTTGGACCGGTCACGCCGGTCCAGTTACAGGGGACGGACCGAACCGGCTGGTCTGAACCGGCCACGGGTTGAAGACGATCCACAATGTCCCGGCGCGTGAGGCCCACGTGCAGGGCAGCCCTTCGGCATGTGGAAAGGAATTTGGGAAAGTTTCCAACATGTCAAAACATCTATTCGATGTAACGAACATTTTGAGACTTGTTTCGTGTCAATTAGACATCGTTTCGATATGGTTCGGGAAGTCCGAAGGTTTAGGTTCGTGTTTAAAAATAGTTAGAAAATTAGGAAAATTAGGGGACCTCAATGAGAGGTTAATGAGGCTATTAGTAACCTTCTAATACGATTGGGACAGGTTTGGGAATCCCAGAGGTGACGATTGGCCCTGGAGACGCTTATGACACGCGTATCGAGGCGTGACTTCGGACGGTCTATGAGTGGACCCTTCTTTCGAAATTGATATATGCATAAATGTTTTATAATTGTTTTAGAATATATTTTGTGATGCCATGAGTGCATTTGTTTTTGGTATCCTTGGATTTACGTATTTGCACGTATTTCGAGATTTACGGTTTTATATGATGCTTCTACGTGCTAGGTTTTCAACGAGGGTTTAATAAATGGATTTTATATTTGGAAATATGAACTCAGGCATGAGACCCATTTGATTTACGAACTCTCAGACTTGGAGTCCATTTGATTTGACGAGAAATCGGACCAAGGGCCCATTTGCCTTATACGATCGGACCGAGGGTCCCGTTGGTTTATGATTCGGGCTTGAGGCCCAATTGGTTGTAATCTCTGGCTGGAGGCCCATTTGACTATAGTATCAGGCTTGAGGCCCTATTGGTTGTGAAATCGGGCTTAAGGCCCCGTTGCTTTCTGGTTTCGGGCTTGGGGCCCAGTTAGCTGTAGTATCGGGCTTAAGGCCCTGTTGATTGTAACATCGGGCTTGAGTCCCAGTTCGGTTTACGAAATGAGTATTCGGGCTTGAGACCCTGTTGAACTGTGGATTTAGGCAGAGGCCTGTGAAATGGATTTGAATCAGATTCGAGGAATCCTGTTGAAATGAATCGGGTATGAGACCCAGTTGAGAAATGTTTTAAGAAAGAAAGAAAGAAAGAGTTTTGAGAATGATTATGAACCCTCCATATGTTTATATGGTCTCCTCCAGACGTTGACCTGGAGAGTCACGATCCACAGACCAGAATGTGTATCCCCATAGGGATCCCGTTCCAGGAGTGGGGGTTACGATTTATGATGTGATCAGACTAGATCCAGAGATTGAGCCTCCCAGATGGAGATTCCTGGGAGAAGACTCGGAGTGAGACCCCGGGTAGTGTGCACAATAGTAGAGAGATTGATATCGTGACATTTATCGAGGATATGTTCCTTAGGGGCTGTGTGCCCCCAGTTGGCATCTTCTCAGAAGTGCCGCGGATGGGTTATATGTATGCGTACGTATGTGGTACTACGAAAGTGATTTGGGGGCGGAGGCCCCGTATTCCATATTTTATGTTTTAGAAAGTGATTTGGGGGCAGAGACCCCGTATTGTATGTTTTGGTATTTCACGGAGAATGATTTTGGGTTGAGACCCACTTGTGTTGATTTGGGCTGAGTTCCCACCTGTATTGATTTATGGTTTTAAGATGGTGATTTCGGATCGGGGACCCAAATGGATTTATGGGTCATGACGGTTTAGGGGACCGGGCATGAACCCTCGAAAGGTTTTGAGAATACGTTTTCAAAGGGTATTATGAATGTTTGATAAATGGTTTTTGAATGCATGCATATGCTTTTAGTGAAGGGCGTAAATGTTCTTATGCGAAAATGTTTTTAATGAAAATGTTTATTTTGTCCACTCACATTTTTCGTGTTTTAATGCCCTTCAGGTTGATCGCGGATGCGGGCTATAGCAGAGATGAGACATCACACTCCTCCTCCTATGATCCTGGCGTACTCTGATAAGCTGTTGAGGGCTAGAGACGGAATTTTCCTTGGTCTGACACTTCATGTCAGACGGGATCAGGCGCGTCCCATGTTAATCTCAGGGGATTTGGGACGGGTCCTACCACAGACACCTGGAGGAGATCATCACATATCCTCGTATCAAAATGGTATATGAAAAATACTTTTACAAAGTCATTTCAAAACATTTCAATGGGCCCTGCCCGAAATTTTCATAAAACATCACAAATCTAGATACCCCGACCCGAAATCACGTTTACGAAACATAGGGCCCCATACCCGAAATCACATTTACAAAACTCAACTGGGCCCCATGCCCGATTTTGGAAATCACTGGGCCCCTGGCCCGATCACATGACTCAAAAGGGTTTCAGACCGATTTCGTAAACAAACTGGGCCCCTGGCCCGATCACATAATTCAAATGGGTCTCATGCCCGAATTCATCTTTCTAAAACTAAAACCATGACATAGAACCATAATTAGACTCACAATCACATAGCCATAGCATAAACGCGTAAACCTCGAAAAGCGTGTAAATATAGGTTTACCTCGAAATACGTGCAATCATATAATCCACCAATGCCACAATCATCATCATAGAAATCACGTATATAAGACATATAAAATAGATATGCATGCATCACAATTTATAAAACAAAGTCCACTCATAGACCGTCCTACGCGGCCGCCTCGATACTCATGCCATAAGACCTCCCGGGCTCCATCACTATCACCGGGACTCTCAAACCTATCCAAATCACACTAGATGGTTACTAACCTCTTCATTAACCTCCTATTAAAACCTCGTAATTTTTTCGAATTTTTAACTATTTTTAAACTCGATTCAAAACCTTCGAACACCCCGAAAAATATTGAAACGGTGTCCGAGCAACAAGAAACCAGTCCCAAAATGTTTGTTACATCGAATAGCTTATTTCACATGTTGACATCATGACCCAAATGTATCCCACGCACCGTCACAAGCGACTGCACGTGAAACTTACGCGCCAAACAATGTTCATCGTCAACCTCTGGTCGACTCAGTTCAGACTGGTTCAGACCAGTCCGATATAACCTGAACCGAAGTCCCCGGTTTTCCTCCATTTTCAGTCCATTTTTTGCCCTTTTTAATTCCTATAGCTTTGTCCTATTGATTCTGATCGATTAATGATGTCAAAACTTGAACTTAGGGACTGAAAATTACCTCCCCAATCGACAAATCAAACCTCAATTTTCCTTCATCGTCTCCGGCCACTACAGGTCACCTCGGCCCCTGAAACTAGTCTTGATCGATTCCTAGCAACTCCCAGATGCTCACCTGAGCAACCAATTCGATTAAAAATGCCCAATTTGTGATTTTCCATTTTTGAACTCAAATTCGAAATTTACGGGAAATGGTTTACCGTCGCCGTCGTGCACCTCCACGGCCACCACCAACTTTGTTTCTACATTGCCTTTCACCTTCATTCAGAACCTAGGCTCAATGGACCACGTTTTTCCAAGAATTGGAAGTAAGGAATGTCCCCTGTTTTCCAGCTAGCCTCACGGGTTTTGGTTGCCAGCCCCCACCGCCGTCCTCGACGGTCAACGTTGTTGACACCGCCATCATCGCCAGTCCTCACCCTCCAACTTTCCTTTACACCATATTAGCATTCAATGAGGTTTTGAGGTTTTAGAGGGAGGTTGGGTGTTCGGGCTTATTGAAGAACGATGGGAAAATGATGATGATCGATGATGATAATCAGATGATAGTCTGTTTAAAGAAATGGACGGTGGGGATGAGAGACTGAAAGTGAGATGGATGGCTGAGATTCATTGAGGAGAATAAACATATTTTAAATGGGCCAATAGACATAGATCCATAATTTAGGGGTTCCAAGAACATGGGATAAGTGACACTTGTCACTCATCCAAGGACCATAGTCATTGGTCAGATTTCAATATTTTAATATTATTTGACTCGAAATCCCTGAACGTAAGTTTAACCAATTCACTCCCGTGACCATAACTTTTCCGTCCGACGTCCGATTTCGGCGTGCCGCCTGTCTATGGATTAGTATTGACCCGATCTACGTAACGGTCCTCAGCCATCGGACCTCCCGGGTCAAAAGTCAACATTTTACCCACACCTAGGGGAAAATCGGTCATTTTGCACATTCCGCCCGATTTCTCTCAACTAATCCCCGATTAGTCATTCTAAATCATGATTAATTAGTACTTAATCTCGATATTTGGGACGGGTCGTTACACAGCCTAGGTGTTTGGTTCTTACACCCTCTTTGAACCCTTTAGCTGTCATATCACTCCTCATCATCCCACCTAGGGAATAATCATGGAGAATCCAAGATGATGACATCTAACTTTTCCAATTACTGAGCTAGTGGAAGAAGCGAAGTCCTCCTCCAACTAGGAGTATTCTTTGATAATTACTTTAATGCTTAATCCTTTCCTTCAGGACTAAACACTTCCACAGATTCTCTTCGGCTTCTTCCATCACTATTCACGTCGATAACTGGTCCGCACGTCCCAACCCTTATGGGACCAATTTCCAACACTGAACGCTTGTGTTGTCCGTCCACAATGACCTAGGGTACCTATCACCAATCCAGGTATAGGCTAAACCTTGCCAATTCAGGTATAGGGTATACCTCGCACCGAGCCACTCGAGATCCTCTCTATCTAACACCATACCTGACCAACCGGTCACCAATCCCCTACGACAGTGCTCACGTCGTCCAATTATGCCATTCTGTCTAATCGCGACTTAGTTATCTCAACAAGATTTCCAAGAATCTACAATAGCCGACGAATCCTCCTGGTCGTGTAGTGGTAGAAACCAACCAAGAGCACATCACGACTGAGATACCTTCAGCTCGTGGCTAGTCATCTCTCCTCGTTATTGTCATCGCATCACCGTCACGTAGAGTGCGAATCAACCCAATCCTAAAACTCTGCTCAAACCGAGCAATCGTCACTTATCTCTACTCGGGTCGGAGGGCTCTGCCTCCCTCGTACCCCACGACTCTAGGTACGACTATTTCGCCAATCCATGCCAGAAGATGGACGTTCCCCGAACATCCCACGATTCTCAACAACCATCAACCAAGCCACCCTCGATGGTGGTACCTACCACGAGCTCGTACAGACATAACCCTCGTACAACACCACTGAGGCTCCGAACCTAAGTGGTAAACTCATCGACGGCACCAACCGTTTAACACACAATAACCACCGCTACCACTCTCCTGGTCACTCGTCTGATCACTCAACAACTAGGGTTCTCACAAACTTGGCTGCTCCCTGCAGTACGTCTATCTCGAGTGACCCATCGCTCTCGACTCCGAAGAGTTGTCACACTCCAGTATTGGTATCCAATCAACCAGTAACCACAATCTGAGGATCTTGTCTCCTCATAACTCTACGGCTCCTAGCCGTTGGTCTTCACAAGAACTCCGCCATACTCTGTGCCTAACACTGCACAACCACTACAAGTCGCACTCATATCCTACCATGCCACACAACAATTACTCTCACGCTTCCCCTGCTAGTCGACATCCCTCCGGGATTCAACACACCTAACCATGGTCTCTCATGCCAACTAGGATCAACGTTCCTATTCCAACCAGTCTCAACTAGGGTCATCGTTCGCCTAACTGTTCCTAGCACCAAAATCTCTGATCCTTGCAGTTCTATCGCGAACGACCCTAACGTCCGACCTCCACTGGTTCCACTTTGCTCTATGCCATGTCCATCATGACTACTCGACGGTCCCGACTCTCTGGTCGTCCTACTGTGACTACTAATCCACTAGATCCTATCTCTAGTAACTATGCAGCTCTAAGACATTGGATTCGCACGAATACCGATCCTATTCGGGATCTACTTTCTCAAAACACGCAGCATCCTGTGCCAAAACGAACTCTTAACCACCGCACCTCATGCCAAACGTAATCTAATTAGGATTCAATTCCACTGAATCCTCCTATTCTTACCCTAACTATCAGGTTGATGACTGGTTGTTACCACTGCAGAGACATCACATCCTCGACCTGCGCACACCCTGAGAGAAAAACCAGCTCTGATACCACTTGTCAGGACACGTCCCAATCCCCTCGGAATTAACGCGGGAAGTGCCTGATCTTGTCTGACATAGAGTATCAGACCAGGGAAAATTCTGACTTTAGCCCACTCGGGGCTTCAGAGTGCGCCTGGATTCGGAGAAGAAGTGTGAAGTCTCGGTCTCTACTACAGCTCGCGTCCGCGATCTACCTGAAGGGCATTCAAGACATTAAAAGTTGTGAGTGGACAAAACAAAGAATTTATAAAAACATTTTCACAAAAACACAGATATTTAAACCCTTCACTAAAAAGCATGCATACATTCGAAAACCATTTACCAAACCATTAGGGTCTTTGCCCAAAATCAAAAATGAAACCAATCATACGGGCCACTGCCCAAATCCATGTGGGACTCAGCCTAAAACCAGTGTATATCATATAAAAACAATCATGATACCACATAAATCCAAACACATATCATATAAAATATAACCAATCATGTCACGGTTTCCAAAGCTACGCGCGTGCTACCTGGGGTCTCAAATCTGAAGTCTCCCCAGGGTCCACCCAGGTCAATTTCCGTAGATCAATGACCCTCCCTGGAGGTTACAACCCATAAGCCTTCCTGAGAGTAAGGTACCCAACGGGGGTGACTCCACTCAGTTAGTGCTCCGTGACTACTCCAGGGTCAACCCAAGCAAACGACCCTTCCCGGAGGAGAAAAATCCATAAATAAGGATGGTATATGAAATTCAATATCAAAATCATTCTTAAAACCTTTCAAACCTTTCAAAGGATTCATGTCTGGTCCCCATAAACCGTCATGAAACTAGAAATCCGTTTAAGGTCTCCAACCTGAAATCACAAACGTAAACCAACTGGGCCTCATGCCCGAACTCATTACTCAACTGAGCATCGAGCCCGATATCTCAAGGTGAGTTACGATTCCAATCGTAGTGATGTGTGCAACCATCCGTCCGCGACCACATCTAGATCAGTGTGCACCCATCACCGATCGATATCCTGAATTGTCAACACTCTGAAGTCGAGCCTACAATGGCTGCTCGACCACGGGACGTGCATCGTGACCTCTCCGGAAGGAACACATCCCAGTTCGGAGGCGAGTGTCGTATCGTACATCCCCATGCACATAGCACTTGCCGTGACCACGACTCAGGCCCGTAGGTCACCAATAGGGCCAAATGCCCGAGACAAAACCAAATGGGTCTCATGCTCGCGTTTACCTTTTCAAATCCAAAATACATTTCATTAAAATTAAACCACAAACACGTATAAGCACCGTATAACACAAAAACCTCGAAATACGTACAAATACATAAACATACACAAATGGACTCATGGTCCACTCAAAGACCATCTGAAGCCGCGCCTCGATACGTGTGCCATACGCCTCTCCCGGGCCAATCGTTGTCACCTGGACTTCTAAACCATTCCAAATTGTAATAGAGGGTTACTAACTACTTAAATAACCCCTTATTAAAGCCCCAGAATTTTCCGGAATTTTTAACTATTTTTAAACCCGATCCTAAACCTTCGGACATCCTAAACCATATTGAGACAATATCCGATCGACTCGAAACCAGTCCCAAAATGTTCATTACATCTAATAGATGATTTTGTGTGTTTGAAGGTTCCCCAAAAAGTGGACCACGCGCCCACACGCGCCGCCTGAAGTCCCTGCGCGTGGGAGCCACGAGCAGGGAACAGTGTCATCACTAAGCTCCAGCCGACCAGCCGATCCGGTCCTTTTTTGCAACCCAGTCCAGCCGAACCGGCGAAACCAGTTCGGTTCCATATCTCCTCCATTTTTCATCCATTTTCATCCATTCCAACTCATATGGCTTCCTTTCTAAATTTCCTACCCAACCATGTCCTTAAATCCAAGAAACCAAGCCTAAAACTCATTGGTTCTGAAAACCATTTTGAACCAAAACTTCCATTCTATGTTCAGGGCACTTCTAGGGGTCCAACCTTCATCCTAAGGGTTCCAAAAGGGTGCTAGGATCCCTAAAAACGTACTAGGAGGTTCAATTTGGGTTAACTTGGCCAGAATTCAATTTCGGTGGGCAGCCACGGAAAATTCCCCAGCCGCTGTTCCGGGCTTGCTCAGCCATCCTCAACCCCCAAAACCTTCCCATAACCATCCTACCACCCCCGTAAACACATCCTAATCAACAGATACCCTCCCCAATGTCCAAAACCCGAATTTGAAATTTTGAAATATAAAAGGGTCACAGTTTTTCACCTGTATCCTGGGCCAATGCCGACGTCCACGGTGGTCCTGTCTTCACCTAGCCACCATCACGCACTCACGGCCCTAAGTCATTCTCTGTTTCCATCTTAGATCGAAATCAGGTGGAGGAAGGGATTTGGAGTCGTGTTCGATGGGGTTCGGTTTTGGTGGGAAATGGAACAGAAAAGGGGATACAAATGCATGAATGAAGGGAAAAGGGGCATTGGATGGGTGACACTTGTCACTCATCCATTGGGCCATTTCAAAGGGTCTAGGCCCACTTGAGGACAAAATTCCACTTTTGTCTCGTAAAGCGTACCATTGTGAATAGTACCTCAGAACTTCGGTGAACCGTAACTTTTCCATCAAATGTCCAATTTCGACGCGCCGCCTGTCTACGGGCTCGTATCGACCCGATCTATGTAACAATCCTCGGCCCTCAGTCATCGAACCTCCCGGGTCAATAGTCAACTTTCGTCCTCATTTAGGGGCAAAATTATAATTTTTCCCTGAACGTTCGTTAATCCTCGGCCAATCCCCGATTACCCCCACTAATCCGTAATTGGTCTTAATTAACCCTTAAGATTAGGGACGGGCCGTTACACCGCCAATTGTGTTTTCGGATTTAGATCTGGAAAATTCCTCGGCTACATGATCAGCTAACGCAAGATAGAAGCAAACCTCGAGAAGATCAAGGCAATCCTTGATATGCAACTGCCTTACATAATCAAGGAAGTCCAAACCCTAATGGGAAGAGTTGCAGCTATCACCTTGTTCATCTCCAAGGCAACGAACAAGTGCCTCATATTCTTCAAGGCTTTGAAGACCAATGAGAAGACCATTGATGGGCTAATTACTGCGATAAGGAATTCAGTGTCCTAAAGGAGTACATGAGTAGGGCACCTATACTTGCTCGACTAGAAACTTTAGACTAGTTCACCATCTACCTTTCATTCTCCACCTCAATCATCAACTCGGTCTTAATTAAGATGAGTGAAGGGGCAGAGTATCCAGTCTGCTACGTGAGAAAGGCATATCAGGACGCAGAGATTAGATACTTTTTCCTGGAGAAACTCGTTCTTGCCTTAGTTACCATGGCAAGAAGGCTTAGACACTACTTTCAGGCTCATCTAATCCTAATCTTGACTAACAAGCTACTCAGGTAGGTCCTCCAGAAGCCGGACACATCTAGAAAAGTGATCAAATGCGCTATCGAGTCAACGTCTATGACATCACCTATACACCCCATTCTTTCGAAAAGGGCCAGGAAATCACAAATTTTCTCTCTGAATTCACCCACAACACATCCTAGTACATATTGGATGTAACGACCTATCCCGGGAGTCGGGATTAGCGAAGTGTTTAGTGACGGATTAGCTAAGTTAATTAGTGGTTAGTTGGCTATTTTCAGATGTTTGGCGCAGAATGACAATTTTGCCCCTAGAACGGGCAAAATGTTGACTTTTAGTTTGGACGGCCAATTGGGCATTACCCGATGATCGTGACATAGTTCGAGACGTCACGAGTCTGTAGACAGGTGGCACGCCCGATTCCGACATCTGAGGAGGAAGTTATGATGTTCGGAAGGTTGAGAGCATTTTCGTAATTTTGGTCATTTGTTGACTTTTTGAACGACAAGGTTTCTTCACGTAAAACAAGGACCGTTAGGTAGATCTCGATGTCCTGAGTACAACGACAGGCGGCACGCCTTTATCGGACATCGGATGAGAGAGTTATGGGTCTAGAAAAGCGAAGGGTAAAATCGTAAATTGGACTCACAGGGGTATTATAGTCTTTTTGCACCTTGGGAAGCATGCCAATCAGATGAGGACAGGTGTACAGGGTTTAATTGGATATTTTGGGCTTGGGCCACCAGGTGTGTGACACCTGGCTGTTTTCTGGTGGCTTCTAGCCACTACACGGTCACAATTAAATTGGCTAAGTTTGGGTTTGAGTCGTGTTTTGAGAAGGAAAACAGAGACGCTGCCAGGGAGAAGAGATCGATCGATTTCCAGAGAGTGTGTGAGAGTTGAGTGTTCTGAGTTTGAGTGAGTGAGTGCAAGTGTGTTGAGTGTGACCAAGAAAGCTTAGAGGGTCGAGTGATTGGGTGTGAAGGGAGGAAAAATCAGAGAAAAAAAACAGAGAACCACCGTGCACGGCTGTGCACCTCAATTGACCAAACCATCAAAATTGCACTTGTGGTGGTGCTCAGTGACCTGAGAGGAGTCGAGTAGACCCAGAGGGACACGGCGGCGAGCACGGCGGAGGCTAGAACGACCGTGAGTTTCTTTATCCTCTGTTTTTCAGTTGGTTTCAAACTTAAAGTCGTGGGTTTAGGAGCTTAGTCAAGTTTTTCTAGAGGTCCTAATAGGTCTAGTCAGTTTCCTTTGAGCTCAGGGAAACCAATTCGTGGCTAGGAGAACGACCAGTGGCCGGGAACAGAAACAGGGGTTGTTCTGGGTTCTGGTTCGAGCTTGGGAGGTGAGTTTTAGGCCGTGATGTTGTGAGTTTAGGAGTGGAATAGGTTGCTAGGAAGAGGATGGAGCTTTTGGGTTTAAAAAGGAACGAAAACGGACGGAAACGGCGAAGAACCGCCCTCGCCGGTTCAGACTGGTCGAACGGCTGAGGAAGACGATGAACAGTGGTTACTGTGCAGGCGCGTGAGGCCCACGCGAAACCTCTTTGGGCGACACGTGGGGGCGCGTGGGAGCTGTTCTGGGAAAACTTCCAACACGGTTTTCACTCTAATTGAAGTAACGAACATTTTGGTACTAGTTACGAGATGATCGGACATCGTCTCGGGGTTAGTTTTAAGTATTCGAAGGTTTAGGGTTCCGTTTAATTACGTTTAAAATCCGGGAAAATTAGGGAAATTAGGGTAAGCTATATTGAAGAGTTTGTGACCCGTTTTGGTGACTCTGGACAGGTCGGGAATTGCTTGAGACGACCGAGGATCGCACGGGACGCGATTGACGCGCACGAAAGTTGTGAGTGGACTGTTTGTTTTCTAACCGAGCATGCATAAATATTTATACTTATATTGTTTATGTTTCGATTATGCTTTTACGCTTTCGATATATGGATTTATGCTTGCTTTACTTGATTACACGCTTTTCAATACGAGTTCTCAAATTTGCACGTACTTCGAGAATATGATTTCTGTGATTCTTTTGAGTATGGTTTCGGATGAATGATTATGTTTATACGCATTCTTTTTTATTAAGATTTGTGGATTAGATTGAGGTTGGAAGTGAAATTCGGGAGGAAGTCCCCATTTAATCAAACGTAGTTTCGGTTTTCGAAGATTTCCGGTTTGGCTTTGGTTTTCGGATTTGATGGATTTTTTTATACATGAAAAGTGGTTTTGAGTTTAAAGACTCGGAAAACCCACTGGATCTGGTTTTGAGTTTAAAGACTCGGATTGATTGACCGCGGGGGGGAGGGCCCTAGATTGATATGTTTTGAGTTTAAAGACTCGGTATATGTTTTGAGTTTAAAGACTCGTTGATATCCCGGGAAGGCCTAGTTATTGCGCATTGTATTTTGAGTTTAAAGACTCGGGCGCACTTGAGATCCAGTAACCTTGTACGATCGATGTTTTTCACTGGTTTTCAAATGTTTTGGGCTGTGACATGAATTACTTAGCTTTATGGATTTAGGGTTGAGGGCCTGAACTTTGGTTTTGATTTCTGATGATTTCTGCACGTTGTTTCCTTTCGTACTACTGTTGTTTTAAGTTACTTGGTTATGCATGCATGTTTTCAAAACGGAGGGTGTAATCCCTGATTTCTTTATAGAACTGCTTTTATAACTCTTATTTATTTTTAGTCCACTCACATTTTTAATGTTTTGAACACCCTCTAGGTCGTGGTGCGAGCGTTGGGGCTACCGTTGAGGCTGATTCCGAGGCATAAAGTCATCCGTTGCGCGCTTAGCTTACAGTAGGGCTTGTTTGTTTTCGTACTGTTACTATGCTCTGTAAACGATATAACTTTTCTCCCTGGTCTGGCAATGTAAATTGTGGGTTTTTGTAAGGTTCTTCTGGTCTTTTACTGGTGTTTGTCAGACGGGAGCAGGGTTCAACTCGGTTATCGGGGTGATAATCAGGGTGGTTCCTGTCATTGGAAGATCCATCAATCATCACCTCGCAGCCAGCTGCCAAAAAAAAGATGGAGAACACTTCCTCTCCACTCGAAAAGTTGAAGCCCATCTAGACCCTTTACATAGATGGATCTGCAAGCCATAGATGCCTTGGAGCAGGGCTTGTGCTTAGCACACCAGACTAAGCGAAGCTTGAATACGCACTCTGTTTCAGTTTCAAGGCCTCAAACAATGAGACAGAGTACACGGCACTCCTCATGGATCTTCACCTCGTGAAGGACTTGCAAGCACGGCATATCAGAATCTTCAGCAATTCTCAACTCGTGGTGTGCCAGGTGAACAATGACTACGAAGCCAAGGACAACTCTATGGCGCTGTACCTTGATAAGACAAAGAAACTCCTATGCAGTTTCCAAGCCTACGTGATCAACAAGATCCCATGCTCCAAGAATAGCCATGTTGATGCTCTAGCAAGACAGACATGTTCCATCGATGACAAGATTGGTCACAGCATACCAGTTGAGCTACTGGAGACCCCCAGCAAACAGCAATGAAAGATCAATGCCATCGACACTAAACCATCATGGATTGATCCAATCATCTAGTTCCTCAAACATGCAGAACTGCTAGAAGATCGAAATGAATCCAAGGGCATCAAACGCAAGCCACCTAGTACACAATTCTCCATGACAATTTGTACAAGCACGGATTCGACGTCCCTCTCCTCGAGTGCCTACCGGCAAACGAGGGATATGCAGTCCTTAACAAGATCCACAAGGGAAACTGCATAAACCATTCAGGATCCAAGTCCCTCGCCCATAAAGCCTTCTGTCAAGGTTACTACTAGCCAACCATGCACACAGATTCAATTGCTTTTGTCCAGAAATGAAATCAATGCCAGAAGTATGCCCATGTTCCTCACTTTGCAAAGCGTCTGACTCTAATGCTCAACCAATTGCCATTCTCGAAGTAGGGACATGACCTCATCGACTACTTCACCAAATGGGCAGAAGAAAAATCACTCAAGACCATCACTACAGTGCAGATCGAGAGCTTTGTCTACCAAAATGTCATCTTTTGCTTTGGCATACCACACACCATCATGCCAAACAACGGCAAGCAGCTTGAGTGTGCTCGCTTTCGCAACTTCTGCCAAGTATATGGAATCAAACTCTACTTTGTTTCTGTTGCTTACCTACATGCATACAACCAAGTGGAAGTAGTCAACAAGCTGATCAAATACAACTTGAAGACTCGCCTAGACGAGGATTCCAAAGGCAAGTGGTATGACCAGTGGAGATTAGCGAAACCTCATATCGAGTGATCTCCTACGATTCAAATGAGAACAACAAACTCCTCACTCTCAACCTTGACCTCCTAGAAGAGTATCATAAATAGGGAAACTTAGGCAACATGGCTCACAAGCAGCGCATTGCATGATACTACTACTCCAGAGTCAGACTAAGAAGCTTCAAGGATAGGGATAAGGTTCTCAGCAAAATCATTCTAGAAACCAAGGATCGGGTAGACGAAACATTTGGTCCAAAATGAAAAAGACCCTACCTGGTCACCAAGGTTTTTCGACCAAGAACTTACGAAGTGCAGACCACTGACGACCGACTACTAGTACACCCATGACATGCCAATCATCTCAAATTCTTCTACAAGTGAGATATCATTTTCAACCTTAGCTGGCATTAGAATAAACATTTTGTAATCGATTCGACCAAAGCTAATCAGACCTATTGCTATTTTGAATGAGATACACATTTTTTGGATAATTTTCACCTTTTAAAATTTCCATGTGTAAGCTAATCGACACCTGTAATCAACACTCAATTATGTCAACTTCCGATCGGAAGTACACAATTTACAAGGGTTCACTATAATCTTTATGGACCTCAATCGGCAGTCTCCCAATGCGCCTCGTGTTCGCCATTTGAATATGTCCACGGCTGATCAGCACTACTCATATACACAAGGGTTCCCTATAATCCGTGAGTCTCAATTAGTAGTCTACCAACTGTCACATGATGATCGGCACAAGTGTATGTCTATGACCGATGGGCACCGCTCACATGCTCAAAGGTTCAATACAATAACTAAACCTCACTTGAAAACCTATTGGAATTGCTTTCTCGGCATTTATATGTCACTCGGTACTCATGTTCATTCAACACGGATGAGTCATTAATACATACAATTCAAGCAAGCGAAGGTATCAAAAGAATTCATTTAAGAAATTAGCCTCAAACGACAATCACGCATTCAATCGGAAAGCAAAAAATAACCTAAATAAAACCCAAATATTTGTTCAAGTACAAGTACATGAGGCATACCCTGAAAAACAAACAAAAAGTCTCAAGTCTATGCCATTCGGCCCTTAGTCTTCAACCTTAATGCACTCGACAACACTCTTCTCCAGGTGATTAACCTACTCAACAGATATAGCTTCAGGCTCCTTTATAGACCTATCAGTCCACCTTTTGGCCTCTGACAAGGGAGCCCTAAGACCTTTGGTCATTGTCTGATCTGCACTTGGCATCTCCTTGCACTTTGGCCGCTTGAAGTTCCAAGTTAGCTCAAGAGGCTTGTCCAGCCAAAGAAACTAGATCGGCATGGTACGAGTGAAATACATGACCATCTGCATGATCTTGTCCTCAAACTCTGTCATCGCTAAATCCATGTAATCATCAAAGGAGAAGGAAGACATTAACTCGTTGATCACCTCCTGCCGATTTGTAGTGAAATAAACACGCATGCACTCAATTTCCTCCTAATGGCCCATGAGCACCACCAGCCGACCATCTTGATTGGAAAGCTCCTTCTTGAAGGCCTGAATGACAATCTCTTTCTATTCCAGGGAATTATCGGCAGCCTCAACCATCTGCTTCAGATGCTGTACCTCCCGCTCGAGGTTTGCCAATCACTTCAAGGCTTGGTTTACTTCCTGTTCCTTGCTCTTCAGCTTCTCATCCTGCTACCGAAGCACCTTTGTTCAACTTCCAACCGTTGAACCTCTTGGCTAACTTTTGCAGGGCGATATACACCTCGCTAAAGCAATGTTAAACCAACAACAGTTGGTCAAGAAAACTCAAACAAAATAGCCATACGAGCCAATCAGCAGGACAAAAACACTCACGTGGCCCTGTTCGGCAATGACCTTTGCATACCGATCATGAATGGCAACTGAGCTCATCTCCTCAATCTCGAAGAGCTCTTTCTACGAGCCGAGCACCAAGGTGTTGACGACCAACACAACAGTCAGATGCATGCATTCAGTGACCTCCGCCCAGTTATCATTTACCTTTAATGACCGAACCACATTGAGATCATTAGTTTACTCAGTAAGGCATGGCCGAAGGCCAAAAGTAAAGATTGCCTCTTGAGCGGCCTCGGCATACCCCTCGACTGCAGATCAAGCCTTGGCTCCCTAGACACCTTATCCCTGGCATCCTCAATCACCTTCATCTTAGCCTTCTTTCGCTTATGCCAATTCATACCCACCTCATCGACACGCATCTAGATAGGTGTAGATTGCTTCCCCCTGGACTTCAGCAACTTCTACTACCGAATATTTGCTCAGTTGACATTAGCTTTTACCGATTTTTTCCTACTCAGTAGTGGGCTTCCCTCAGACCCAGCTATGGACCCTTCACTGCTCAGTTGTACCTCTAGGTTATTTCCTTTCGAAGGCTTCAACCGATTGGTAGTAGTCTTCTGCTTCAGCCACCGCTAGGCCGAGCCATCCTCCTTAGCCTTTTGGGCCTTTTCACTAACCTTCATCATTGGCCCAGAAGCCCACGGGCTTATGGGTACCCGGTAGGCCTGATGACAAAAAGCCCGACCTGGCCCGATATGGGCCGTGGGTTGGCCCGGCCCGCATGTTGACGGGCTGGACTTGGGCTTAGGGTATTCAAGCCCACTAGGCCCGATAAGCCTGAGCCTGATAAAGCCCGGTAAGCCCACTCCAACCTGCCCTGGGTAAGCCCGACCCATAAGCCCGAAAATATAAAATAATTATAAATTAAGAATTGATACCCAGTCCAATCTTATTATTACTATCATAGCTAAAATCCAAAACTCCAGCCAAATCTCAACCTAGTGTCATTTAAAAACCCAATGCCCAAACCAAACCCTAAACCCTAAATTCAAAAAAACTCACTAGGTCTCTGACTATCTTAGCGACCTCCTTATCCTAGACTTTATGGTCGAAAAGTTAAGTCAATTCTCCAAATCCAATAGTACCCCTACTTAGCTTATTTCAATGTTCAATAATAATATTTAAGCTCAACTCACTTTTTTTACAATTAGGTAGGTAAAAATGAGCTTAGTAGGCCCGGCCCAAGTGGGCTTAGTAGGCCCGACCCGTAAAGCCCGATAAAAGTCCGGTATAAACCCGGCCCGACAAAGGATATGGGCTTTCATATTTATGATCAAGCTCGCCCGACCCGGCTCGGTATTTTTTAAATTATGAAATAGGTCCGGCCCGGCCCGGCCCAAGCCCAAAAATTTTGGACCGGGCTTGCCCGATCCCGCCCAATGACGAGGCATACTTTTCACTAGCTAGGCGATACTTCTCAATTGTCTCCTGCATCTTCTTAGCACAAGCGTCTTCCATTGCTAGATGAACTGCAAGGCAAAAAAAAGTCTATGTTAGTCGGCATACACAAAAACTATGGCCAATCGGTCGAAAGATACATATGGCACTTACTAGGAGGGGAGATCAAGCCAACCTTGATCAAGTTATCTGGGAATCTTAAGGCATAATGGCTTAGCTCAAAGTCACTATGTAAAGACCCGGAAACCTGAGAAATTAAAAATGATGATTTTGTCCATAAAGGTCAAAGGTTGACCTTTTGACCTGAGTACTTTTTGGATAATCTGAAAAGACCCTTAAGAAGGTCTCAAAATTTTGAATCCATAGCCAGGCAGTATGCCAAAAATAGATGTCAAATAGGTCCGTTTTGGGTCCAAATAATGTAAGGCGTTTTGGTAAATTTGGACATAGGGATATTTTAGTAATTTTGAAAGAACAACTTGGTGTTGTCTAGAGAGTTCTTGAATTTTCTCTTCCTTATGCATCCACCAACCTAGTGATTATATATATGTGTGTGTGTGTGTGTGTGTGTGTGTGTGTGTGTGTGTGTGTGTGTGTGTGTGTGTGTGTGTGTGTGTGTGTGTGTGTGTGTGTGTGTGTGTGTGTGTGTGTGTGTGTGTGTGTGTGTGTGTGTGTGTGTGTGTGTGTGTGTGTGTGTGTGGAGGTTTTTATGGGTAGTTCGGGTGGTGGTGGTAACCACCAAAAACCAACCCGTGAGGGAAAGATGAGCAAGGAAGAAGAGATATGGGAAAAACAGGGTAGGAAAGAAAGGAAGAAGTGAAAAAGAAGGATAAATTGGAGAACTTGATGAAGAAGGAAGAAGAAAACCTCTATAACCCATGATGTTCAATGATGACCACTATGTTCTGAGGCCTTCTAGCTCAAAACTAAAGACACCAGAGTGATGGGTAAGCTTTTATTATCATTTAGGAGGCAAAGGAAAGTGTTTGGGATGTGGGAACCCTGGGGAAACTCAGATGGAAGCCATGGCTGAAAGTTGGTAAGCTCGAACTGTGAGTATAGGTAAGTATTTCTTTCTTTTAATACTATAAATCTTCTTCTTATTCAAGTAATAGGAATTACAATGTTTGGAATGTTGAAAACGGTTGAAAAATGACCGAGATATGGCCGGGTTGAGATCACAGGTCGGGTGACCCAAAACCAGAACCTGGTTGGAGGTTAGAGGCGAGTAACCTCACAACTACATTATAGTCCCCCATGGAGACCACTCATAGAGGTGCACGACGACGCGTCTGGTGGCTCATGGTAATTCTATCAACAAGAAAGTTTGAGTTATTATTTTGTGAGTTCAATGGTACGAATTTCAAGTTAATTGAAAATTGTTCAGGTACAGTTCCAAGTTCCAAAATTATGTGTTGTGTTTTAAATTCTAAATTGAATTTAGGAAAATTCAATAGTCTTGACTATACTTATAATTGGATATTAAGGAGAGTTAATTTGGTTATGTATATACTGTGTGTGAAAATGATAAATATTTGAGAATATGTTTAAAGGGTTTAATATGTGTAATTTTATAGTATGCATATACTGATGTTAAAAATTTGACTATGATTATATTGAGTGTTAATAAACTTAATATTAAATATGATACATGGATGAGTTATGGATTCAAGCTTTGGGCTTATGTTGATGCTAAGGAACTTTAATAGCAATTACAATGATTAAAAGGATTTAAGGAAATGCGAAAGAGTTGTCTAGATAAGGACTTGCATATGTGGTTATTGTTATATAAAAGTTATTATCTTAATTACTATATGATTATGTATTAGATGATGCAATAAGAGATTAAATAATTAGAATATGTGGACGGATTTGTATTTTTAAGTTTATGGCTAGTTTAATGTTTTTACCATATACTTGACATAAAAAATCGGGATAAGTATAATAGAAGTAAGACCAAATATAATTGAACTAGTAAACTCCACTACTTGTCGGGTTAGTGAGTTGGACGTGGGCGTAACCCCGCAGGAGTGGACATATTTTGGTTAATCTAATAAGATATGGACATGAATGAAATTGGTGATATCTCTTGTCTGACAAGAATTGTCAGACGAGAGCAGGACTAGTCTGATTTTCAAGGAAATTAGGGACAGGTCTTGTCACAATGAGGCTCTGTCGAACGGTCTCGCAGGCTTGTTCCTCCTCTGTCGAATAACCTCCTTTAAAGACACCTGCAAACAAAAAATAAGCATCACTTTATGAATCGGAAGACAGGTGACTTGTCATGATGATGTGGCATGTGACTTGTCATGTCATGATGATGTGGCACGTGACTTGTCATGATGATATGGTGGTCTGGTTTGGGTGATCTGGTTCGATTGGACTAGCATAAGTAGCCTAGTGATTAAGGCACTTATTCCATGACCATGGAGTCCATGGTTTAATCCTTTAGTGTTGCAAAGAAAATTTGTCTTTTCTTTGTTTAACACTTAAAGTGTTGATGTGGCATATCTAGTGACGTAGAATATGACACTTGACACTTCAAGTGACGTGGCAGGTGACTTGTTATGATAATGTGGTGGTCTGGTTCGGACGATCCGATTTGATTGGATCGGGTCAGGTCGTGGGCCTGGGTCTGGTGGATGTGGATGGACCTGGACTTGCTGATTTGGGTCTGACCTCAGTTTTGCCCATGGTCCATCTGATGGCCTTCTCGGCTTCAGACTTGGGCTGAGAGCATACCCTTATGGGCGTAGGCCTTTGCTTGGGTTCGCATTTGTCTGCTGGACCATTTGATTTCAGATTCAGTCTTTTGGGCTGCTGGGGAGTGGGCTCATTTATTTGGGCTCTTGGCCTGATTTGGGATTGCTCAACAGCAAACCCTAGTGTTGCAGCGTTCAAACATTGCAATCCAGCGTTTTGTAGCTGCAGTTGGCAGACTAAATGTTGGTATGATCACGTGATCATCCACATCAACATCATCTCATCGGGACCATTAGCATCAATTAAATCATCCATTTTCAAATAGAGAAGCAGTCAAAACATCAAACACCATTTTTCATATCAATTCTCTTCATCAAGAATCAAATAAAACATTATCAACATAATGAAACTATATGAAAGGTACGGAAAAAGAAAATTTCACACAAATCATAGGATTATAATATAAATCAATTCATCTAAATAATCATATCATTTAGGCTGTAGCATCCATAATTTGATTCCAATATTCCTAGAAACACGAATTCTTAGGGTTTGTGTCAATAATAAAATAAATTGGGTTTTCGGATTCGAAAAATCTACTTAATTAAATTTGTCCTTCTCTTCGACAATCCCCAATTCCTAAGCTACTTGTACTGCTAACATGTTGTGAAGGTTTTTGAGGAGAACATAAATTTGGGAGGAGAAGTTGAGAGGGAGAAAAAATGAGAATAAACGCGTATTCTGTATTGAGTTCTGAGTAGTTAAAAAAATAATAAACAATACTTTCCCTTGTATAAATTAGGAAATTAAGTAAATGTACAAAAACTAAACTACCTTTCTACCCTTTACATGTAATAACCACTAAAAGCCCATTTATTTACCACAATTTTTTCATTATAAGAGAATTACATAGGACTAGAAAATCCAATTCAAATTCTATATCAGATAGTAAATCAGATTTGTCACTAAAATCTATCACCTTCTTAATCTTTATAATGACTCTTGACGCAATACGAAGTATAATAGGGTATACAAGCGTAAACCTTAAAGAACAAACACTGGAATCCACCAGAAGATAACTGAGAAAACTCTCAAATTTTATTGAAGAAAAATATGATAATCCAAATACAATGTTTAAAGGTTGTTTAAATACCTAGGAAACCCTAAGTTGAAACCTAAGTAAAAAAGGAAAAGAAAACCCTAATTAATTAAAATTCCGAAAATACCGGGAAAACTTTAAAACTACTTTTTGAGGCCCTAAACGACGATATTCGGCTAAAAAGACCCATATGTCATAGCATAAGTTGTGTGTTTGATTAGTCTTGTCGTTCCCTTTCCGAAAAAGTATCATATGCTCAATTCTGAGCTCGGACGTCAAATCTGTAAATTCCGCTTACATTCTTTTTGCAATTTTCGCTCCATCTCTTCCTCAATCCATTCCGCCATCTGTTCTACATCAACTCTTTACATTTCATTAGTCAACTTGGTCTTTACATCTCATAAGTGAACTCTGTTTCTGTGGCCACTTTGGGCACATTCAGTAAGTTAGATTGGGTTGGATTTGCATAAGTCATCAAATTCAATTTATTTTAAAGGAAAAAACGCCGAGCATGTCACATAAACTTTGGACTAGCTTATTTGTATAATAACAAAACTTGTCCCGAGTCATTCTGGTGGTTACTACAAGTATGAATGAATATGACGTGCTATTTGCAGATTTCTGGTGGTTGTAAACATATATTACAAAAAATGGAACGGAAATAATGTCAGTGGAGCAAAAATGATATGATAGTTACATTTCCTACAGTCCTATGTGTGCCATTGGCAGTCTTTTTACATCCGTCGTGTTGAATCTAATCGGTAGCGCCATAAAATCCCTCCCACCAAGTTGTTCACAGCATGAGAAGCCATCGGCACAAGAAGACTGGAGGACACGATGGTTGCGTAGCCATACACAAGCCCCACAAAAGTTGCCCTGAAACATGTGTATAGCAACATATTTAAGTTGCCTTAATGGAGTTAGAAAGTCGTCCTAGGATATATTGTCTTTAGATGCCAGAGATATGAAGATGAGTACCAAACAGCGAAGGAATACTTCCGGCCGCTGCCCACATGTAGAACACCAAAAATGGCGGCGACCACCAAGACACTCCTCCAATTAGGTCCAAAAAGTGGCAGCAGAGCACCCCGGAAGAGAAGTTCCTGTCCGGCCAACGCATTATGGATTTATACAAAGTTGGTTGAACATATAAGAACTTCACAGCAAAACTACAATTTGATTAAAAGCTGTTTGCCTTACCTCACTGATCCCAGGCAAAAACGCAACGATTATGTAATCCACTGGTTGAAGTGAAGTAAGGACCTAAATTATGAAAACGAAGAAGATTATATAAGAGATGCAAATGAAAGTATTTATGCCTACAAATAACAATGTGAGGTTGTTTCCTCATCATGTTATCAAGATATTTAATCAGCTGATGTGACTATGGGCTACATACAATTTGCGGCCAACTCTTCTGAATTCTTGTAAATACAGTGCTAGAATGAAACCAGATATACCTGCTGATTGGCTGCTTCACTAGACTCTGCAAAATCTGGCCACATCTTCAACAATAGATATCGGCATGATGATATCAGAATAACCAATCCTGAAATCAACTCAAGATGCCACACCTCAAAACCAACTGTAAACAAGGGGAGAAAACAGTTAACTCTCTACCAAACATGTAGGTGCTCCTTCTCATCAAAGATACCGAAAAATAAATTCTTGATTGAAAATTCTTGCTTTGATCGAGATGAGTATGTGAAAGTTCCATACATGATACTTCCAATGAGCAGTCAAAGATTTGCAATCCCTCAATTGATGCAACATGAGATGCCTGCAAGTTGCAGATAGGAAACTAAATTAAAATGCAGTTCATTTACCAAGAACTTGACTTGGAGTTAAATTCTAGAGTAATATATCGTAAAAATCTTAACTGGCAGCAAGACTTGAGCCTCAATAATTTAAAAGTTAAAGCCTTGTTATTGAGGTTGATCTAGTCATACAAAGTGATGAACTTTAGAACATAAATAAAAATAAAAAAACAAGGTCCAAAATAGGAAAGCAAAAACAGTTGTTCACACGTCAGCTTTCGAAACTAGAACACAAGGCAAGAATGTAAAAACTATTAGGCGAGCAGAAAATTTTAACAAAAACAGCGATTGAAGATGACATTAGGAAAATTGTACCTGTCGAATGATTATACCCAAAGCAGCTATCAACCCAGAAGTAACAATGCAAGCCTGAAGCACACTGTCTCTGGAAGGGAATGTAACCAATTTCTCAGCAGCTAAATCATCAGAAGTTTTCGCCGTGTTCTCATTTTGAACATAATCCTCTTCAATGGCAGTGCTCTTGTCTGCTACTATTTTGCTTGCTTGCCCGTCCCTTCTCAATTTCTTCACCGAATTTCGACTAGCAAAGCATCTTGGGCTAATTGCAATTCCCTAACAAGGCAGAAACAAATCAAAAGCATTTTTTTTTGTTTTTTTCTTCCAAAGATTTTAAACCAAAGAGGGTTCAAATGAAATCCCCACCCTGCATAATTTGACAGGTAAAACCTTCTGCGCATCATGAAGGCCAATAAACTTCCCATCTGAGCAAAATTTTCAACTTTTGCACAATCAAAGCAAGAAACACAATCATAAACTCCAACCCAGAAAGACAAGAATAAATTCGAGCAGTGTGAAAAGACTAACTGATGAAGATAGAGCTTCCCCACTTCATTAATGAGGCTGTTGAGGCATTGTTTGCTGTCGTCGGCCAAAACTTAACAGTGAGGGGACCCATTGGCTAAAATGGGTTTTCTTCGGTGCCTGATAAAAATTAAATCCCAGTTCATAAATTCAACTTGACCCGAAAAATTAAATGCATAATCTGAAGAAAAGAAAAAAGCTATGAACCTCTTCTGTTTCGGGTTCAGGTTTCGCAGTTGTTTGTGTGCTGCTGACCTGAAGACCCAGAGAGATGAACAACCAACAGACAACTAAGATGTTATGTAAGGCTCTCAGTTTTCCTCCATACTGTCCATACATCATCGACACTGAACCGTCAATATGGGACCAGACATTAGTCCCTTTTAAAGTGACAGTGGTTGATTGGTAAAATGATTTTTTTTATAAGAAAATAACTTTCAACGAAAAAAAACCATAAATTAGTCCGAAAAAAGTAAAAACAATATAAAATTTAAACACAAGATGGAAAGTTTGAAGGGGTATGTATAGACATTTGACAAACTCAGTAACAACCACACCTTCAAAACAAAGAACTAAGAAGGAGGACATAAAAGCCCATCATTATTGAGCGCAAATACTAGGAAAGATGGTGGGCGATCAATCCAGACCTTCATGCACATTCTTCTTCTGGCTTGAGCAGCTAAGGTATCATCTAGACCGAGAGGTCCAATGGAATGAGATTTCCTCAAAATCCCCACAACATGCCTTCAATCTTAACAAAATTGGAAACAATTCCCAATTTCCCCGGTCAATCCTTCCCGAAATACAATTAATTAGAACATTTGAGTCATATTCGACAATGACACATCGGAAATTCCTCGCCCACGCCAATAAACAACCTTCATGCATCACCCAAGCCTCGGCAAGTACAACATAATTGGTCCTAATGATGCTGCATTTCGCAGCAAGGTAAGAACCCTCGTGATTTCTAATGATGCCGCCCAGCCCCGCAAAGGCATCAGACCCAATCCACAAAGCATCACAATTAATCTTAACAACATGAGGGGTTAGTGGGCACCAAATGCTTTCAGGTACACTAGTGGCACTTAGAGGAAGAATAGGGCGCGAAATCTCCACATGACATGCCCAAAATTCCCCCACCTGAAAAGAAACAGACTTGATAATATTTTGAGGATCAAATCTTACCCTCTCAAACATGAATTTGCATCGGTGCTTCCAGATTTCCCAGCAAGTATAGGCAATAACAAAACAAGTCCATTTAGAATCAGCAGAATTCTGGAGATTTTTCCCACAAGCATCAAGAAACCAACGATCAAAAATAGAGATTTGTTGAGTATTAATGCGATAATTGAGAAGGCCTCCAAACCAAACACACAGAGAACCATGACATTAGAGTATAAGATGTTCGATAGATTCAGGAAAAATTCCTCACATAGCCGGCATAAGGGGCTTGGTCCCAAGTGTCGTCGAAATAGATTTGCTCTAGTGGGTAAACAGTCTCTTGCACCTTTCCACATGAACGTTCTAATTCTTGGATTCACCTTGGCCTTCCAGATACATTTCCAAAGACCCTCGTCCACAATCAACGAAGTGGATGCACGGCTAGAAGATGGCGGGTGAAGAGACTGATTCTTCAACTTTATCCCACAATATCCAGATTTAACATGGTGAGTCCAAATTTAGTGAAGGACCAAATTAATGTCATTACTATCTGCCGCCTCAATAGGGAGGCATCGAATCACCTCACACACAACAGAGGAAATAATAGATGATATGGAATCAAGATTCCAAGACAGTGAGGGGCAGTCAATTAAAGTGGATACAGTAACACTAGGTTCAAGTGCAGAGTTGATAGAAGGATGGAGGAATCCATACGTCGATTATGGAATCCACCTATCTGTCCAAACTGAGATTTTGTTGGCATGTAAATTATCATGACGAGTAAGACCACAAAATGATTATCTGAATTATCATTTTGGATTAAAACCACTGTCAATTTTTCTTTTTCAGCCCTGTTCCTCAATGGCTTAAATTTGACAAATACATGACATCCAAAGAAAAATGTGAGAAGCTCGCGTCACTAGATTCACTATAATGATCTAAGATTCGTCTGTCATATACTGAACTAAGATTACATAAAACAAATAATTAACTGGAGCCATTTGATTCTCTGCAACCTAAAAATGTGATTGCAGAGAATTACTTTGGGGATGTAACATATATGCAAAGTGAAAATAAAATAAAATACAAAACTGTCTATGCTACAATTTGCTTCAACACCCAAATGAGAGAAAAACAGAGACTTCGTTACAATATGGTTCCCAGCAGCCAAAGATGCAAGAAGAGCCAGTAGGCAACCAGGCCTAGCCTTGCCCTCGGCCGACTCATCAAATTCCGACCACCAGATACCCTGCATATATAGATTATATTAGGATCAAGTAGGCATATGAAACCTAATCCAACTTTGAATGGTAAACTGAGTATCCATTGGAAGGGTGGTGGACTGCATTGGTCCAAATGAAGAGCAGGAGCACCTACTAAAGTTATCATTTAAAAAGCTGATTTTGACACTCCACAAATTACCTAATGCATTCAACCTTTTTTACTTTAATCCTTTCTTATTTTTTTAAGAATCAAACTTCCAAAATTACCCCTTATCTCTTAATTTACTTTATTCTATAAAAATTTAAAAATTCACAATAATTTTAATAATTTAATAATAAACCATAACCAAACATTACTATTAATACCGCCTATGCGCCTTTCTATCATATTGTTACAAATTTTTTTGATCATATACATATGCACTAAAATGTCCAGTAAAGTGTTCATATAATTCAAGCAGCCATCCAACAAAAAAAAATAAATCAAGCAACTTAAAACTGCCATTATATTTTACTGGCAGAAGCATAACACTCATAATTGAGAAAATAGAAAGCTCCCGGATAGAGTTTTTCGAGAAAAAAAAAAAGACCAAATGTTTTATATAAATAAAAATAAAATATATTAAATTCAAAAGGAGGAGGGGTAAGTTTTCATGAAAAAATAAGAATGCATTAAGTCAAAAAGTGGAGGGCCGCAAGTAATTTGTGGAGTACCAAAATCACTCCATTCATGTAACATGTTTTCAAAAACAAAAGAAGGTGAAAAAAGAGAGGATTTGATATAATGCCAACCCCACCATCTTGCCTCTTATTTAATGGCGTTTAAGATCAGAACTTTACCAAAGTCCATCAATTCGATCTGCAATCAACTTTCCTTGCCTTGGAATGAGACCAGATGCATTGAGAGACTTGAACACATGACCTGCAAATAAGGACAAGAAAAAGAAGAAAGAAAAAAAATCAACATCAAGGTGCAAACCTCGAAGGCACTAGGAACGAGAATCATATCCTAAAGTGCAAACCTTTGTCCTCGCCAGTGTCTTCTTTGGTGATTAAACGTGTAGATTCAGAATCAACATCAATCGTGAGGTGGTCAGTGGAACCCTTTCGCATTGTTCGCACGTGAGCTGCTGATGGAGCAGGAGATATCGTTTTGTTTCCAACTGATCCCTGAACATAATTGATTTACAAACACTTCAGTTCTCACAGTTCTCTATACAAAAAATTATGCAAGAAGATATGTTACAAATATTTTTAAAAACTACTGGTACGTATTTGATCTTTGAAGCACATGTTCCTCAATAAGCAACTACCAATAAGTACTCTCATTAAGCCTAAACCTTAATCACCTACAGAAGAATATAGTATATTAACCTTAAAACAACCCAACTTAACTGGAACAGAACTCAGATCACATATCAAAATCTCAAAAGGAATCAAGTGAAAACTATGCCAAAATAAGGGAATTAAAATGGAAATATATACAGGAGTATTACCGGGTCTTCAATTTCACATATCTCGGAGCCAGTAGGCAGCGAAGTTGCTTCAAATATGCTCCTTTCCTGGACAATCTCTGGCTGAGAAGGCCTTCCTTGAAGTGAACCTTGAAGCATGTTAACCTTGGTTGATAACTCCTGCACAACCTTTTGGCTTTCGACCAACTTAGTATCAAGTTCCTGGGCCTTTGATTTTGAATTTTCAGACTCCAATAGTAGAGCCATAAACTGCTTCTCTAATACTGATAGAAGCCCTGTCACACCAGAAGATTTCTGGTTTCCAACTAAACCATTACCTCCCAACATTTCTATAATTTTTTCCAAACTAAATATGAGCAGAGAGAGTTCATTTTTCAACTTCTTTGTATCTTGTCTCTCTCTGTCATAACTTTCAACGTCCTCCTTCAGATGTTTGATTTCAAGCATCTTAGTTGCAACAGTTGACTCTAGCTTTTCTTTTTCATCAGACAATAAGTTTATCTGATGGAAAAGGTCAGTAATGTTATCAACAATGTAAAAGAGCTTCTTCACATGAGTTGATGTATGCAGATCCAAGCTTTCTACTTCTGACTCTGGCATAGGGATTTCAATCCCACTTATCTTCTCAAAGAGGATTTTGACTTCAGATGCTGAGAGGAGGGAGTCTTTAGCTTCAGCTTCTGAAGCAGGAAACATGAACAAATAAGTCATTACAACAGCAAAGTATATATGTTTCAGCACAACGGAAAAAGAAAAATTAGAAAAAGAAGATATTCACCTTGCTCTTTAATTGCCAACGTATTGTACGGGGATGAAACTTCTACCTCTCTTTCCTTAAACTTATCCTCTTTGGCTTGATAATCCTCTAGTGTAAGCGTCAGCTTATTACATGAATTCTGCAATGCTTCCACATCAGCATCCAACTTGGAAATCCTATTTTGTCCTAGATCCCTTTCTTCAAAGGCTTTTTCAGAAGCCGTCCTAGCTTCTGTCAGTTTATTTTGCAAATCTTCAATTGTAGAGGCTGCCACCTTACTTGTGCTCTCAAACTGTTTAATCAAAGCTCTAACTTTTCTACTAGCAACTGACAACATTTCCGCATTTTTCCTGTATTTGCTGCCGTCTAGACCTTGTTCACGTGTTTCTATGGTCTCTCCACCAATTGCTCCTGTTTCCAGGGAGAAATTATGTCTAAATTCTTCTAGATCAGGAACAGAGCTCAGCTCAAGTAAGTTGTTCTTGACTTCAAACTGAAGTTCTGCGGTAGCATCAGTACAAGCAGAGAGTAGAGACTTGAGATCATTTTCTAAATTGGCTATTGTATTCTCCTGTTCCTGTTTATACATTTCCAGATTATCTGCCTTTTGTTTAACGGACTGCATGTGCTCATACAAATCTATTACTTCATCACTTGTTGTCTTTAAATTTCTCAACAGAGTTGCAATCAACTCATCTATAGAAAAAGAGAAACGTTCAAAATATTCCGCAAAGATATTGTCTCGCAACTGGAACCTCTCCACAGCCTTCTTCAGAAATGAAGACATTTGATCAGCATCTATAATATTGGCCTCACCATTATCCTTTTCAACACTGAATATACTGTCAAGCCTTTCCGAGAAGGAATTTGTCACATATGAATCTCCCTGGAATATGTTAAAAAAGAAGCTTGTTAGAAGAAAATCCTACGAATCAAGTTCTTCTCCTAGTAACATCATCTGCGCTCAGAAACAATATATGAGTAATCTTCCCAAATATTTCGAGGCATTAGGGAACATTACTCATAGAGACATTCTAATTATAGAGGACTTTGGTCCTATCAGAGCTCATGTTTAATGTCAAAGTATTGAGAACTATTAGTGAACATTTTCTTCCTGCACAGGTGTATGAAATGAACAGGAAAAAAAAGTTGAACGCAAAAGTAGATTAAAAAAAAAATGCTGTAAATGCAGATGGATTCTGGTCGGCTGGTCCACCATCCACCAACATAGTATGCAGAAAAGAAAATATGAAGTGTGGCACTCAGGAAGAAAACATACATACCTCCAATAATTGGTATTTTTGCGGCTCTTCTAAACCCATGGAAACACAATGATCCCTTATATTTTTAAGAACGAGGTCCATAACTTTCAGGCTCTCAAATTTCTTTTCAAAACATCTTCTCATATTGGACAACAGAGTCTCATCCTTCATTAGCAATTGAAGACTATAAAAGTCACCACTGAGTTCTGTGAACCTGCTTTCTATGCTGCCATTAGTTCCAGACAACTCTTCCATGCAAGCATTTAACTTGGAATTAAGTTTTAATATTTCTTCTTCAGCAGTTTTCTTTTCACCTGTAAGAGTAGAAATACCATTCTCTGCCTTCCACAAAGCTTCTTCCATTGATTTTATCGTTGCATAGGAATCTGCTAGTTTGGTATTGTGGGACCCAACCTCCTCTTGCATTTTCTTTAGCTCAAAGTCTAAATTGGTTCTACCAATTTGAACATCATTGTTTTGCTCAGTTAGTAAAGTAACATTGGCCTGTAACTCTGAAATGGAATCTTCGAGTAACTTTATGGTCTTGTAGGCCTCTGTTAGTTTGCTGGTCTGAATATCAACTTCCTCTCTCACTTTCACTAAATCTGTCTCTACAGCAACTCTACTGGCTAAAGCCCCTTCCTTTTCACTGACAAGCACAGTTATATTATTTTCTGCAAGTGACAATGCCTCTTCCAGGGACTTTTTAGATGCACAAACCTCACCAATCTTGCTAGCCTGGGACATAGCTTCTTCGATTGCTTTCTCTAACTCTTTTTCAATGTTGTTCTTACTCATTTTTGTTTCCCTCTTTTCTTCAGCAAGTTGAGAAATATCATTCTTTGCAACCAACAATTCATCTTCTACGGATTTTATGGTCGAGTGAGCTGCTGCTAACTTATCAGCCAGATTAATAGCTTCTTCTTTTGCTTTCTCCAACTCTTGCTGTGTATCCGGGGACATAGCTTCTTCGATTGCTTTCTCTAACTCTTTTTCAATATTCTTCTTACTCATTTCTATTTCCCTCTTTTCTTCAGCAAGATCAGAGATATTATCCTTTGCAACCGACAATTCATCTTCCAGAGATTTTATAGTTGAGTGAGCTTCTGCTAACTTATCAGCCAGATTAATAGCTTCTTCTTTTGCTTTCTCCAACTTTTGCTGTGCATCTGCCTTTGCATCCTGACATTCATCTATGTATCCTGCAAGCCAATTTACTTTCCCAACAGGCTCTTCAAAAACTGAATCAACTGGAACAACAATGCCATCAACAGATTCCATAATTCTCTGTAACATGGTATTACTCTCCAATAAGAACTGCTCGAGTTGATTTCTTTGTTCCCTGATAGAAACTAGATCAGCATCTAACTTTGGGATGCGATCTACATCAGCAGACAAAGTACTAATCTTGTCCCGGTATTCAGCAAGTGCAGCTTCTTGCTTCTGTAGATCAAGCCCTAACTTCTCAATTTCCGAGTTCTTTTCATCCAAAAGATGTTTCAAGTTTTCCCGGTCTTGAACCAGTCCCTTACCTTTCTTGACTGCCATGGATAACTTGTCCCTCAGCACAGAATTTTTCTCCTCTGATCGTTCAACATCTTTCTGCAGCGACCCTCTTTCCTGTTCCAATGCAATACGTTTTTGAGATACAGCCTGCAACTCATTTGACAGATTATTCACGTCTGACCTCGTCAAAATCTCTTCTTCTAGTAAAGTTTCACACAGCACCAACTCCTGGTCCCTTACATACAGGTGGGCTTGAACTGTATCAAACAACTCAGTGTTAACCTTTGGCGAATCAAGTGATGCACTACTCTGTTTTTTTATCTTCACAAGACATCTGTCAACAAGTAAGGCAGTGTCTGACAAAGGTTCATAAACCTTTTCATTGTCCAATGCAACCCCAGAGACATCAAGTAACATTCTGACCATCTCAGCCTTCTCTAAAGACACCTGTTTCTCTTTCTTGACAATCTCTTGGTATTTAGATGTCAGTTTTTCCAGCTCTACTTGGAGATATTCCTTTTCCTGCAATTCAGCTGAAAGTGAAGCAGTTAACTCGTCGATATTTTTACGTGCCACTTCTTTAGTTGCAGTAATTTCATCATGCAACATATGGACTTCCTCTTTGGCCTGAGAAAACGATTCCCTGAGCCAGTTTACTTGAGACTCACAGCTGGAAGATGAAATAACTTGTGGTAGATCAATTGCATTCATAGTATCTTTCAAGTTTTGGAATTCCAGGGACATGACCTTGAGTTTATCATTTTCATCCACAAACCATCGAAGTCTGTCTAGAGCATCCATAGATTGAACTTCTTGAGGGACACTGGTCTTAGATAAAACTTCCTCCAAATTTTCAAGAATAACATTCTTTTGGGATAGTATTTCTTGCAGTGATGCCACCGAATGCTCACTTCTATCTAATTCCTCCTTGGTAAACTCAGCAGCTTCAAGTGCACTTGACTTCTCTTGCAATTCCATCAAACACTTCTCAAGCTCACTTGCTTTTTCAGCAAGGGACTGCTTCAATGAATCCCTTTGCTGTACCAATGCCTTCCCTTTTGTCACGGCCATAGTGAGCTTCTCTCTGGTATTATTGCACCTATTCTTCTCCTGCTCCAGTTCCATCTTTGTTTGTCCTAAATTGGCATTTACAGTCTCCACTATCCCTTTTTGATTGTCAATTTCTTCAATCAATTTCCTATTTTCCTCTTCTAGATAGCTCAATCTCTCAACAAACTCAGCTTCCTTTCTTTTGAGCTCAAGTAACTCATTTCGAGCAGCAGCAAAAATACCTCCTAACTCCTGCGAACCAAGATCCGACCTGGCCTCAAGCAAACACTGTCTAAGTTGTTCAATTTCAGAAAGCATTTGGCTGAACTTCTCAACTAACATGGAAGTACCTTGCTCAGCATGTATTAATTTTCCACCAATAGAGCGATCCACCATTTCTTGTTGGTCAATTACACCCTTAAGGGAAGCCAACATCCTATTTGTTACAACGTCAAAATGTGCATCCTTCTCAATCTGAGTATCACATGGTACATCCACAGACCTCTGAGCAGAATTCAAAAAAATTGAGACCACATCATTCAATATTGAAAATTCATTCACCTTTGCATTGAGTTCCTCAATTTCGTGATCCTTCTTAAACAAAACTCCATCAAGCTCTCTGGCCGCAGCCTCAGTCTGCAATCGTTTTTCTAAAGCCATTTTAACAAGTCCAAAGCACTCGTTCATCAACTCACTCCACCGGGAACTAGGGCCATTATCATTTCCCCCAAATTCTGACTGCGGAAAAAAACTACCACTTTCGCCAAGCCATGGCTGTTGATCAGTGAGAGCCTTCAGCTGAAACCGAAGACTAGCAACTTCTCTTGAAAAAGCCTCTCTTTCTTCCTTCATTAACAAAAATAAAAATAAGCTCAACCAACATTTAGTACCGAAAACACAAAAATTATTTGAAAAAATCAATATTTTTTATTATAGGAATAAACATATATTGACCTCGAATTGGCGCCCAAAATTCTCTCTCTCGTCAACGGTGCTTTCCAGCAAAGTCCGAAGGCGCTCCACCTCATCCATGTCGTAATCCTCCGAGCAATCTACGAACTCCTCTTTCCCGGAGTCGTCTGTCACTTTTCCTTTATCTCCCGAAACCTCGTTATCATCACCTTCTGCTAGGTCCGTTGTCGGTTGCACGGAGCCTAATTCCTGCAATTAAAATCAATACATAACATCATGTATATGATCAAATTGAAACAACAACACTGCAAATTTCAACTGTACGAATTCGATTACCTGATTCACAGGCTCAGCTACGACATCTCGAACTGCATTGGAATCCTCCGCTAACCCATTTTCAATCTGGCTGCTTTCAACGGATTGATCTCCCTGTATCGAAGCTGCAGAACTTTCCAGAGCCTGATTCGAAACATCATTCGCAGACATCTCAATCTCAATGCCTCAAAACCCAACCGGTCTTTCCTCCACACCAAGTTTCGGATCCGAAACGCACCAAAACGCACGCTCTGGAATCCTAAATCGATACGAACCAATTCAAGAGCTAAGAAACCCTAGACCTAGGAAAGGAGCATGAAGTTTCGGGGACAGAGATAGAAAGATCAAGTTTGACATTTGAATTTTCGTACCGGCCAAAGAAGGTAGATTCATGAAGCGGATTGTGTTGGATTTGAAAACGACGAAGCAGTTTCCGGTGGTGTATCTGATCGTTTCAGAGTGCCTGCCTGAGGAGCTGACTAAATTTTTTTTCCTACTTTCACTCGCGCTCTTTCTATCTCTATTCTAACTTTTACTTTCCTCCGTTACTTCTTCCGTTATTTTCACTGCAAAGGACCACCGTTATTTTAATTAATGACCACCGGCGATTCGGACTTTTATACATTACTTTTTAATTGTAACGTGCTGATTTAAACTTTTTCTTAAGTCATCTCGATTTTTTTTTTAATTTTATTTTAAACTGCCAAATATTGAAGAAGAGGATTATAGATGTTTAACATCAACTCTATTGTACTGGTGGGATATCATTATTAGTGGTTAGTAGCTGTTGTGAGCTGGGATATCAGTATTAGTGGTTAGTAGGTTGTTGTGAGCAAGGGTGGTAATTTTTGACATAACTCGATACACGACTCGAAATCCGCACAAAATTTATCTAGGTCAACCTGTACGATTAAAATTTTGGATTATTTTCGGGTCAACCCGTTATGACCCGTTTAATAAACAGATCGGGTTTCGAGTCAACTTGTTAACCCGTATAATGACTTGTTAACACGTTTAATAAATTGGTAGATTTTGGGTTAACAGGTTAACCTGTATATTGGCTTATATATTGACTCATTTAATAAATGTGTCATTATTAATCCATATATCTACTCATTTACCTACCTAAATACCTATTAAATCTTATACTTTAAATAGTTTAAACGGGTCATAGGTTAATTGGATTTTGAGTACGACCTGTTTATTAAATGGGTTACGCGGGTCATTAATAGGTCGAGTTCGAATTGGACATTCTTGGCACGATTATTAAATGGGTCGGGTTCGGATTGGGCATAAATGGGTAAAATAAAATTTATAACACGATACGAATCCGATACGACACGACCTATTGCCACCCCTAATTGTGAGCTGATACTGATGATTGGTTGTGTTCATGGGATGGAGGTGGTGGTGGGCCTGATGGGCTAGAGGTGGCAGTAGGGTGATTGGTGGTTGGCTGTGTTCATGGGGTGAAGGTGGAGGTAGAGGTGGAAGTGGAGGAGGTGCTGAGGTGGAAGTGGGGCGGTGGTCGAAGTTGAAGTGAAACTGTGAAAGTGAATGTGGGTGTCGCCTTGTGGCGGTGAGGACCATGATAATATTGTGCTGGCGGATTTTGTTTTATAATTCTTACTGACCTTTGTATGCATTTTATTTCTTTATATATTTTGGATTATATCTTTAGGGTGTTTTAGAGATTGTATACATATTATTGTATCATATGTTTTTATAGTCTAAATTTATCCTTTTAAACTAAATTATTAAACGTGCTTTACACCTAATTTGTATTTGAAAAAAAAAATTATTTGCATAGAACAATAACAACCAGACCCTTTTTTTTGGGATTTAAAAAAAAAATTATTACGCTAGTAACAAAAAAGTACATTTAGGGTTAAACAAGACCTGATTCAATTCATTTAATTTTAACCTTAGCTTGTACACAATTGATTTCAAATTCGAATCCGAAATTTCAAAATTTTTCCCTCTCTTGTAATAAAAAAAAAAAAAAAACCCTCAAACAAACCGTTTAAAATCTGGATTTCAAATGAAAAGACTTCCACCTTTGCTCCCTAAAAAAATTCCCTCTACAAATTTACCGAAGTGCTCAGTAAAATAGTGATATTCGATGTTCGCAGATACATAGATTTCGTCCTCTCCAAGCCGCTGAAGTCGGTTCTTTTCTTCATTTATACATATTTCCTCCCACCAATGCTAGAATTGTGTGGTTCTAGTAGAGGAATCTTATAGGCGGTATTATTATATAATGCTAGCAGATGAGTCAAGGGATCAGATGATGCGTTAGTTGGTATTAGTCAACATAATCATATTTTGTGCTTTCTACGTTCCAACCGTGCTGATTTTCTAGTATTATAAATTTATTAGAAACTTGTCCACCACCAACCTAAAAATTGCATTGTCGAGAAGCAAAAAATTATCAGAAAGTTCTATGTCACGAACCATTCTAGCCGGAAATAGTCTCAGTATTTCAACTAAATGTGAGGCGGCTTGCCAAGCTATTTCTCCGTAGCTTACTCACCGGGCTGCAATCTTTCATTTCCGGATTCACAGATGACTGGTTTTTCAAGTCAGCAAGGAAGCAATTATTTCTGCGAGGTAAAAGAGGCGGCTAAAAATTATGAAATAACTTCTAAAAACGAGTTTCACATGCATTTTCTCCTCACTACTTTAGCCATTCAACAAAGGAATGGAACTCACTTCTAAAAATCGAAACTTTAATATCACTGATGAAGCAGTCGTACACTGACTTCTAAATTTTAAAGATGCATACAATTGGGAGCATTGTTATTCTGTGTAAAAATCCAATAGAAGTTCCTTACCGGATTCTATTTACATTTGACAGGAGGCTTTCTCTATCTGTACACTGTCCTTCGTCTACTTAAAACAAATTAGAGTACTCGTAATACACCAAAAAAAGGGCATCTGGGCAATCTTTCGGAAGGCTGTTGATGTAGAGGTAGAAACGCAACAAGTCCTCCTTAGAAACTGTATCAGTGTCAACCACATCTTCATTGCAAGTGAGGACCCATAAGTCTTGAGAATTAACTCTCTTTATATTGCCACGACAAAAAGGGCAAGACTCAGACTTTCTATTCCTGCAATTTAGAAGCAAAGCAATTCATTGCAAGGAATAAATGACTCTTTAGAAAAACAAGCACTCATGGTTGAAAGCAGTATAAGGGGATGACTATGGTGGAGTAGTCCAACTCCTTATAAGCCTTTTCAAAGTTAATCAACTTTTCAATGTGGGACTTTGGTTCCTTCACATTATCTCAGATACATCATTACATATCATACATATACGGGAGATAGTTGAAGGCTTGTACTTACCAATTGCGGTAGCATTTGATGCACATTGCATGACAGCAATTAGGCAAGACCACTTTCGTGCAAGGCTCCAAGCAAATCCCACACTCCTCTTCTCTCTCAAACTCGGCGTTGACAAGGCTACCATTCCCTTTAATCATCTTCATTCCGGAGCTTTCAATGCTAAGATGCCCTTCTTTAGCATCATCTAACTCCCCCAAATCCCCGTGAAGCCGCTGAAGAGACGGTAAGATAACAGCTGAAATTCAATTTTTGACAAAAGCAAACTACGTTAGAACCAATTGACTGAAGCTCAAGCTAGGACAACAAAAACATATCTAACTAAAAGTACGCAATTTGACATACAATAGAAATCCTTTATAGTTGCCTTCCTTCCATGAGTTGAAATACTAGGCCTGCCATCCGTGTATACCTGTATACAGATAAAAGAGAAATTGATGAAAAATTGAAAACGCATGCCTAGATTAGGTTAAGCAACAAAAGTAAAAATTACTTTTTACCAACCTTGTAGACAAGTATGTGGAAGAAATTTAGATATCTTGGAAGCAAACATGTGCAAGAGGAATCAATCCATTGCAACAAAAACAAAAAGAGAGGAGCCAAGTGATTATAAACCAATTTCATCTGAAACCGGGCACCGCCCTTGCCTCTTGGAATTGCAGCAGCTCTGAACACAATCCAAACCCAAATCAGAATTACTGATATGCCACAAAAGTTTCCAACTTTACAATCCAATCTGTTACCCCTACCATGATCGTCTAAACCCAACACAAATCAACAATTTAGGACTTCAATGGAAAAAAAAATATTCCAAATTGGAAAATAGAGAAAGAGGATAACTTTTAGGTCTAAATATGTAATGGACAATCCAATATGGGTTTTGCTTTTTCTTGCCTGAATTGACAAATTATGATGCTGATGATGATAGTGACCAGATGGGCTAAATAAAGACTTCGGCAATTAAACACAAAACTACCCAGTTGGGCAAAAGATAACCACAACAACTTACCCAAAAAGAGGAAAGAGAGAAATTAAAAAAATAAAATAAAAACTAGAGAAACAGAGAACTTACAGAGAATTGGCATGCTGAATATCAGCCTCCAGAGCATTCAAAGAGTCCTGGTAAGATGGTTGGTAATATATCATCTCCATCACACACACTTTCTCTCTGTTGGGTAACCAAAATCAAACAGAGAGCAAGAGCTTCTCTATCTCCAGCCTATCAAGTAGAGAAGATGAACACCAGAAAGTCCTCTTTTTTCTTGTTGGGTTTGTCCCTTTTTCTTCAGAGAAGTTAAAATCCCCAGCACAAAAAACCAAAGAAACAAACAAAGCGAAAAAGAGGGGCTCAGACGTCTCGTTTCTTTCCTTCCCTAGGCTTTCTCTTCTCTTTATCCTTTTCTCATAGGAGGGTTGGGGCGGCTCTGAAAACGACTGGTTTCGGTGTTGGCTGCTTTATACGGTCAGAAATGTAATACGTACAAGGAAAATGAGAAAATGGGTCTTTTCCATTTGCAATGGTGAAGATGATGAATATGATGATGTCTTTATTGGGAATTTTCGGATGCCCTCATTTAATTTGTTCTCTTATCAAAATCTTTGCTTTAACATTTTTTCTTCTTTTTTAATATTGCCAACGTTCCTTTGCTACCCTTTACCTGAAAACTCATGGTAATTTTTTTTAATCAAATATACTCATGGTAATTTTTTTTAATCAAATATACTCATGGTAATTTTTTTAATCAAATATACTCATGGTATAATGAACATTGTAATTTAGATTAGATTATTATTTAATTTAAGTTAGTCCTTTTTTTTAGGCAAATTCAAATTACACTTGATAAATATCATTATTCAAAAATAAATATAATTTAGAAAAAATGGATAATATTTGCATCATATATTTTTAACAACATACCCATTTTATTTTTTTAATTGTAAATTTTTGTATTATATATACGGTGCATAAATTATTATTATTAGCATTATTTTATAATTATTCTGCAAAACAAATAAAAATGAAAAGTAATTTATATATATATATATTAATTCAATGAATATGTCACCATGATAATTGTAATTTCTTTTTAAATTATGAATTTATTTTATGAATATAAATAACTAAATTACTCACTGTTTTAGTGATGATTTAAGAAAATTAATTATAAGTAAGGAATTTTATGAATATAATATTATTATTATTTTAAATAATTGTCCTTGTTTATTTATAGTATATGCGTCGTGGGTTTTTGTTGTGTGTATCATGTAAGTCTCATTATGAAATGCTGCCTGGCACCACTTGATGAAAGGGTCCACCTTTGGAGGCTTATCCATAGAGTGAAACATATCAGGTGGAGAATCACATATGGAAGCAACATTAAACTTTCAATTTTCATTATCTTATTGTGGTGGCTATACCCAAAACTCCCCCAAAATTTAGTCAATTACTTTGAAACATAGGAATGGGTCCATAAAACGAAGGTCAATTATATTTTATAAAAAATATTTTATTTTTATAAGTTTTATTATTGGACAAATTATATTTTATTATTCATTTTTTATAAATATAAATAAATTCAATATATTAACTTGAGAAGGCAAACCAACACTAGCAAGGAGCAAATCTCAACTCGCCGAAACAATAGTCCCATGGGCAAAAACTCCACACAAGGAGAAATAAGCAAAGAAAATAATGGGATAATTACAACTTGATGTTCAAAGTTAGAGCCACTTTGAGCACTTTGCCTCGAGGAACTAGTCATAATAGAGTAAAAATGACAACAAATAAGATTACAAATAGAAAAGAAAACACCAGTAGAAGAGCTATAGGAATGTCCAAACATCCCCTTATTTCGCTCCGTCCAGAATTTCGTAAATTCGCTCCGTCCAGAATTTCGTAAATTGAACCAGCCAACGTTAGACGGTTGATAATGACTGCCAAGGATTTCCCGGCCCATCGGGCAGCTAGGATGGGAATATAGGTCGATCAAGGGGGAAGCCTCCATGAGAGACTACAACGTTGTCTAATTCTAGCCCAAATAAAACTCGAGAAGTCATATTGAAAGAAAAGGTGAGCATGGGACTCCACAACCCACCCACACAACACAAAGAGGTTATTAGAGCGACCCACAAACTGACCAATTCTATCCAAAATTGCCAATTTTCCCTTTATGGCCAGCGATAATACAAAGCTAGCCCTTGGAATATTACCGGAGAACCATACCAAACAAAACCACAACATAGAAGGAAGATGACATGACCCTTTCTTGAATTGACTTTGATACTTGCGAAAGGGCATGATCCCGTCTAAAACTTAAACTTAAAGGTCCAAAAAAAAAACCCTTAATCTGAAGTAAATAAAGAAAATGATGTCAGATAAGGGATAAAACCCACATGTTCACCTTTAATTAGAATCATACTCTGGTTCAAGAGAGTGTGCAGTCCAAAAGTTCAAGCTTCAGCCTCTCGATAGCCCTCGTCACAAGGTACAGCCTCGAGGGTACGAAAAACCATGAAAATGTGAGTGGGGCAAAAAACAAATTTGGAAAACATTTATGAAAATACTCCTTTTACCCTCATGTTTATAAAACATGCATGCATAGTCAAATAAACACTTGATTTCAAATAAAATAATTAAATATATAAACTTTGGGAGCAATAAAATCATGTAAAGCATATAAATGTCTCCGACCCACATTTCCCTGAACTCCCTATTTATAAGTGTTGAAACGTTAAATGTTCCAACTGTCGATTACTCGTTGCCCAATCACCGAATGACGCCTGTCCTTACTCGTAACCTGTCAACTTAAGTGGACCGCGGGTTCTCCGTTAGTACGGACACCGGTGTGGTGCCGGCCTAAGGTTCTCCGATGGTCAAGTCAGTTACTTTGTTCGTAAGAGAAAATAGTAAACGGTAAGTTTGGCAGAGTAATTGTGAATAGTCAATATTAGTTACCTTTATTGGGAAATGTGTACCCCTTATGTATGGGCAGGTAGGATATTCAATTCCCATAGTTTCGATGTGGGACAAATGCTCCTCGATTTACGTGCTGACACGTGTTACGTAGACAGATGATGGATAGACTTCCACGTGGCATCCCGCATTGGGCCCAGTGTTAGGGCTGTGTAAGTACGGTAGTTCTGGGCCTTGAACGGAGTCTAGGCTTTAAGTATACGGCCCAGTGGGTCTGATTAGATATGGTGTCAACAGAAAGCCCCAAGTCGTTGACTGAGGTGGAATTTCTCGGTCAGGGGCTTGTCTCATTCTCTCAGACCCTGATCGGAAGTATACCTGTAGTCCCCCAAGTCCCCTGGTGGGAGAGTCCGCCGAGACAGTCCCGGTCACGGCTAAGAGGTGTACAAGAGGTCGGTCTTTAGGGGGTGCAACTCGGCGAACCGCATAGAGTGGTCGGTCAAGTATAGTTTTGTTAGGTCGATGGTGGTACCACACTCGGTAAAGAGGGCCAATCAGCTGTCTTGGCCGTTTCTGGTACTGCTCGGTGTATCTGAGCCGGTGGAGAGATCCAAGGTCTGCAGGGGAGGTGAGGGCACAGAGCGGTGTACGTGAGTCGGTGGCGTGGTCCAGCGTATATAGGGGAGGTGAGGATACCGAGCTGTGTGGGTTGGTCGGTCAGGAGTACGAGGAGGTTGGTAGGGGGCGAGGAAGGACGGTTGGCCTCCCTCGGCTGGATGAATGACACATGTCGGTGAGATGGATTGGCGTGACACGTGTCGGCCACTGGGAGGGGTGACGCCTCGTAGTCCATGCACCAACCTCTATAAATATGAGGTGCTTCCACTGATTTGCTCACTTTGTGTTTTTGAGAAAATTGGGGAAACTTTGTCGAACTAGGAAGGCGATTTCCGATTAGCTCTCGACGGTGGTGCGTACGGTGGTTGCGATTTCCGACCAACAATCCTCCGTGAAAAAACACGGTAAGCATTCTTTCAAGCTAGTTTTTCGATTTAAGTAGGAGGTTGTGAAGAACTGTTCATGAACTTGGTGAAGTTGGTGGTCAGATTCACGTAGGTTCGAGTCGGTCTTCTAAGTGCTGTTTCCTTTTTTTCTTTTTGTAGATGTCTGTCAATAGTGACTCGATATCCGAGAATAAGTGCTACGACTCACAGGGTGGTGAGTCGGCAAGTAGTAGTGTGCTAGTTCTCATTCCCGTCTCTGGGAGTGAAGATGAGGCCCACTCTGCCGAGACACAAAATAGGGCACAATCGGTGCATAGTACGGCTGAGTCGTCCGGTAGGACAACAGAGACTTGTGCAGAGGTTGAGCCGACAGGTAGGTCGGGCGGTGGTAACCTATTGGTGGACGGCGAGACGATAGTTAAGGTGGGCGTTCACCGAGCCTTAAATCCGACCCATGGCCGAGACAAGGGTACAGTGCGGTTGAATAAAGTTAGACCGACTGGGGATGAGTCGGTCCCGGACGCCGTTCCGATTGAACGTGCTACCTTCACAGTAGACGGAATGGTCAACAAAGAGACCGAGAAGGGTCTAATAAAGATGAGGATCGAGTTTGGCATTCCTAAATCGGTGACGATGAGGCTACCGACAAAGGCGGAGAGACAGAGTAACCCGTCAGCCGGTATGGCATTGTTCTATACTGAGCTGGTGCACCATAGGGTGAGGCTGCCCCTGAACCCCTGGCTGCGGAGGATGATGAAGAAGAAGGGGGTGGCCTTCGGTCAGCTCAATCCTAACGTGTGGATTGTGCTTTGCTCCCTCTACACCGCCTTCAGATGGGCTGAGCAACCGGAGCCGACTTATGCCCAGCTCATGTACTTGTATGAGTTTGGGTTTCAACAGTAGAGTACCAGGTGGGTCTTCGTCCGCCATTGTAAGAAGAGCAAACGGGGGGAGTTCATCTTGGACATACCGACTTCCTAGAAATCATACAAGACGAAGTTTTGCTTGGTCGGTGGGGACTGGGAAGGGAACAACGAGGGGCCTCCAATACCCGTCCAAATTTCAAACTCAAGGTGGATAGTTGTAGCATAGGCCGACCTTATGATGTAATTGTTTGTTTTGTTTATTTTGTATGATAAGTATGGCTATGCTTGCCGATAGATTCTCGGTGTGCAGGTTTGTTCCCCGAGGAAGAGATCTCGCCAGAAGAGAAAACGATCGTTCACCGAGTGAGGGAGATCTTGGACGACCTGAATCGGAACCGACATATCCTTCGGTTGCCTGGATTCCAGTACAAAGTTGGCCTCATAGACACCGACGAGGGTAAATATTTTGTGTTTTGTATTATTTTTTTGGTTATTGACCATGTGCTCGGTGTTGCAGTTCCGTATCACCTCGGTAGCCGTATTTATAAAGATTGCGAGCAGATGAGGATGAAAGCCGACAAGAGCTCTGGGGAATTCGCCTCACTATCGAAGGCCGCTGAGCACCTGGAGCTCCTCCTCAAACGGAAGAAGGAGCGAGCCGACAAAGGTCAGCCCGAGCAGTCTGACCGTGCAAAGCATTGCCAATCCTCAAAGCCGAGACCACCCTGTAACAACCCGTCCCTAGAGCCGGGAGTAGTAGTGTGATTAAGGTGGGATTAGTGAGGTTAATTGGTGGTTAGGTGGTCCCGATAGGTCGGTACGTTTAGAATGACGATTTTGCCCCTAGTTAGGGCAAAAAGTTGACTTTTCGTTCGGATGGTCAATTGGGTGTTGACCGGTGACCAGGACGTAGTTTAGGACGTCACAAATCCATAGGCAGGTGGCACACCCGATTCCGACATCCGAGGAGGAAGTTATGATGTTCGGAAGGTTAGGGGCATAACCGTAATATGGCTAACTTAAGGGGGAAAAGTTGACTCTTTGTACGAACGGGTTTTGGTACGTTGAACTAGGATGGTTACGTAGCTCTCGTCATCCTGAGTTCGATGACAGGCGGCACGTATTCATCGGACTTACGGTGTGTGAGATACGGGTCTAGAAAGGTAGTGGCATTAGTGTAGAATTGAGTAAAAAGGAGGGGTAGTTTGGTCTTTTGTGTTCTGGAATTTGTGCAGAGAGAGAACAGATGGACGGCTGGGATTGGGCCAGATGGTGAAGGCTTGGGTAGATTGGTGACACGTGTTGAGGGACTAGAGGGTTCTGGTTGAATCCTGTACAAACACGGCCCAAATAATTGGGGTGCAACCGTGCCCGTGTTCGTGTTTGTACGCAGAGGGAGACAGAAACAGAGGGAGATTGTGGGAGGAAATTGAGAGCATTGAAGGGTTGATTGAGGGAGCTGGTGAGTTGTGAGTGTGTGTGGGTGTCCAGAGAGGGAAAGAGAGACGGTAAGAAGGTTGGGAGGTGAGGAAGTCGTGTGGTTGGGCAGCTGGGAACTGCGGGAAAACCAGGGGTGAAAAGCAGGGAGGTCGTGAGAATCGTGGCGGTGGCGGCCGTGTACGGGGCAACTGAGACCGTGGTGGTGTCGTGCGGGTTGCGAGGAGTTAACCAATACCGGCGGAGCTCACGACGGCGACAGGTTGCAGGTAATTTCTATTTCCCCGTGACTATGCTCTATTTTGGCCATGACTTCAAATTGGAAGTTGTGGCTTGAGGGGTTGAATCGAAGAGTCTAGGGGAGTCTAGGGAGTTCAGTCGAGTCCAGGGCGTCGTTCGGTTGTGTTGCCGTGACGGGAGGTGCACGGTGGCGGTTGGCACGACGGAGGGACTCTGTGTGCCCTGTTTTCCCGTTTTGTTTCAAACCAAGAGTCGTGATCCTAGAGACTGAGTCGAAGGTCTAGGAGAGTTGGGTTAGGTTCCTTGAGGTCCTAGGAACCGTCTGGTGTTTCCACCGTGAAGGGAGGTTACCTGGGCGGCCGGAAAGGAAAACAGAGGAATTGGGCCGTCTGGTTTCGAGTCTGAGTCGACGGTGTAGGGGCTGTGTCGAGGTGCTTGGAGGACGGGGATGCATAGAGTAAGGTTGGACGAAGCTATAGGAGAAGAAAGGAGGTGAAATGGTGGCCGGACAGAGGAGAACCGTTGACGCCGGTTCAAGCTGCAGACTACTGTGTTGAACCGGGTCGACGTGAGGTTGAAGGTGTACTGTAGCTGGCGCGTGAGGGCCACGCGCAGCCACTTTGGGCGGCGCGTGGAGGCGCGTGCGGCGTTCTGGGAGAAACGGTCAACATGGTTTTTGATCCAGGAGTTGTGTAGAGTTCATTGGAAATGTTTTCGGGTTAATCGGACGTCGTTTGAGTTTAGTTTCGCGAGGGTGAAAGCTTAGGGTCCCAGGTTATTACGCTTTCGATTCGGGGAATTTTGAGGGCATTTAGGTGAACCTTCGTAGACGTGTTAGTGACGGAATTTGGTGGTTGTTGACAGGATCGAGATTTCCCGAGGAAGCCGAGGAACGTGCGGGACGTTCGGGACGCGATTGAGGGCTCGGTACTGTGAGTGGACTCTTTCCTTAAACTCAAACATGCATAACTGTTTTCTATACTTGTTTTCTATATGTGATGTCATGATGATTGGATTTGTGATGTGATTTTACATAATTGCACGTTTTTCGAGAAAATACGGTATGTGGCACGTTTTATGATAAAAGGTTGATTTCTGATTATAATGTTATAGTTTTGGGCTTTCAAATGATAAATGATTTCAAATGATTATAAATGAATTTTGGAACATGATTTCGATGATTCAAGGTTTTCGGTTTTGGAAACGGATTTCGGAAAAAGAAAAAGGGTTGGTTTCCAAGTGGAAAAGTGGATTCCGGATTTGGGTTCGCAATGACGGTTCGGGATGTTGAAAAGGCATCGGACCGGTGATTTCGGATTCGGGTTTGGATGTGAATACGGAAATGGTTTTCAACTGGTTTTCGATTGGATTTTCTGGATCTGGTTATTGGGTTTAAAGACCCGGATACTGATTTGACGGGGGACGGGCCCGGATTGAGTTTAAAGACTCGGATATATTGATTTTCCCCCGTAGGCCTTTGAGTTTAAAGACTCGGGAGTTTAAAGACTCGGATATTGTTAAGGCCTGGATTGAGTTTAAAGACTCGGGAGTTTAAAGACTCGGATAGGTCCAGCAGGTTTGATCGAAAAATGATGATTTCATGTTCATGGTTTATGATACGGTTTTATAATTCACATATTGTGGTTTTTCTAACTGTTTTATAGTGTTTCTGTTTCTTATGATACGGTTTATGGTAATTTGGTTTATAACTGTTTTATAAACTGGGTTATGCATGTTGTTTTTAAAATGGAGGGTGAAACTTGGTTTTCTGATAAATGGTTTTAGAATTTTTATTTTAATATGGTCCACTCACACCTTGTGTTTTTAACTTACCCTCCAGGTTGTGGAGATAGCGCGGGGTCTTGACGTCGAGGCAGTGTCTGAGGCATAGAGGTCACGTGAAAGATTCCGGAGTGGTTTAAAGTCTTCCGCGTGCGTGTAATTATTATCGGTTTTATTTGAGTGAGCTTTACTTGGGTTTTGAGTCGGGGAGTCAGACGGGAGCAGGATTTACCTCGGGTTTCAGGGTGAAACCGGGGTGTGTCCTGACAACCCAGTCCTCCAGCTCGGTCTCCAAAAATAAAACAGGGGTCTGTCAGGAGGCCTCTACTCCCATGGACGAGCTAGCCGAGGTCCAGTGCCGGTTGGCTGACCAGAAGATGGAGAAGGCCCTGTTGCTGCTGAGCAATGTAAGTGTTTGTTTTATTTTCCAAGATTTGTGTTTTAGGCCGAGTGATTTACTAAGTTTGTCTTGTGCAGGCTCTCGGTGAAGTCTACCTCCAGTTTGGGAACAGCCAGAGGAGGGTGGCGGCTGCTCGGAGGGAAAAAGATCGGCTGAGGAAGAAACAAGAGGAGCTCACTCCCAAGCTTCAAGAGTTCGAGAGGGCTATGAAGGAAGCGGCCGACCTGACTCGCAAGTTGGAAGTCGAGAGGTGGAAAACTCAGGAGGTTCTAGCCTCTAGGGATCAGATGAAGGCCGACCTGAAGAACAAGGAGAATGACCAACTGCAGCATTGGAAGGAGCTATGCCGGGTGAAGTCGGCTAGGGAGGCCGACCTGGAGGAGGCGAGGAAGGCTGCGGTGGCCGAGTTCAAAACTTCCGAGGACTTCGACAAGTTGAAGAACGAGTACGCCACCGACTGCGAGCAGGAGTTCTTTCACAACCTCTTCTTGCACAACCCAGATTTGACCGTGAAGACCCCCTGGCTAGGCCAGGATATCACCGTCGATATGTTTGAGGAGTTGAGGGAAGAGGAAGAGGAGGCTGGCTAGCCGAGTGTCCAGCTGGAAGCCGAGCCAGTAAATCCTCCCAAAGAGCCAGAGCAGCCAGTCGAGGTTGGACAGGCCGAGGAGCAGCAGATGGAGGAGCTAGTATAGGACAGGCCTCTGTGCCTTGTAAATTTTTTCTTTATTTTGTTTACTAATAGTTGGAACGACCGAGAGGTTGAAATTTTGTAATGCTCTTGCAGGCCGAGCATAATAGGTCTGCACATTTGAATGAAATCGGACTTTCCTTGAACAAAAATTGTAGACCGAGTAATCCTTCGAGTTGCCTGTTTATCTGAGTATTGGTGTAAGCCGAGTAAGGCTGTACACCGACTATAGTGTTTGAGTAAAAAATACCAAGTGTTGGGGTGTAGGCCAAGTAACATCGAACCCCGACTCATAGGTTTGAGTCTAAGTGTTGGTGTGATCCGAGTAAGGCTGTACACTGACTTTAATGTTTGAGTCAAAATAGTAAGTGTTGGGGTGTAGGCCGAGTAAGACCGAAACCCGACTCGTAGGTTTGAGTCTAAGTGTGGGTGTAAGCCGAGTAAGGCTGTACACCGACTCTAATTTTTGAGTCAAAATAGTAAGTGTTGGGGTGTAGGCCGAGTAAGACCGAACCCCGACTCGTGTGTTTGAGTCTAAATGTTGGTGCAAGCCGAGTAGAGCTGTACACTGACTCGAAAGTTAGAGTCAAAATAGTAAGTGTTGGGGTGTAGGCCGAGTAAGACCGAACCCCGACTCGTGTGTTTGAGTCTAAATGTTGGAGCAAGCCGAGTAGGGTTGTACACCTTAGAGTCAAAATAGTAAGTGTTGGGGTGTAGGCCGAGTAAGACCGAACCCCGACTCGTGTGTTTGAGTCTAAATGTTGGAGCAAGCCGAGTAGGGTTGTACACCGACTCGAAAGTTTGAGTCAAAATATAAAGTGTTGGGGTGTAGGCCGAGTAAGACCGAACCCCGACTCGTGAGTTTGAGTCTAAATGTTGGTGCAAGCTGAGTAGGGCTGTACACCGACTCGAAAGTTTGAGTCAAAATAACAAGTGTTGGGGTGTAAGCCGAGTAAGACCGAACCCCGACTCGTGTGTTTAAGTCCATGTTAGCTTTAGGTTACAGATGTTGGGTAAATGGAAGAGTTCATAAATAACGGGCGCTATAATCGGAAAATTATAGCAAGTTATAAGATGAAGAGAAAATACAATGTTTAAATGAAGTATTTCTTCAGGTGGCCGGCATTCCATGGGTGACCCAGTTTTCGCGCATTTGAGTCTTCCAATTCATAAGTGCCGGGCCGGCAGATTCTTATAACCTGGTAGGGACCTTCCCAATTTGGGCCGAGAGTTCTGGCTGAGCTGTTCTTGGAGGCGAGGCTGACTTTCCGAAGGACCCAGTCTCCTTCCTGAAAACCCCGGTGTTTGGCTCTGGCATTACAGTAACTGCAGAGCCGCTGCTTGCAGGCAATGTTTATGAGGTTAGCCTGCTCCCTATGTTCTTCAATGAGATCCAGACTGAGTGCGAGCTGATGGTTATTTTGTTCAGGTTCATAGGTCGATACTCGGTAAGAAGTTTCGCTCAGTTCAGCAGGGATGACCGCTTCCGTTCCGAAGGTCAGTGAGAAAGGGGTCTCATTTGTCTATGTACGATAGGAAGTCCAATATGACCAGAGTGCGTTGGGGAGGATTTCAGACCACTTTCCCTTGGCCTCATCCAGCTGCGTTTTCAGCGTGTGCTTGCTGATTTTGTTAATGGCTTCTACCTGTCCATTGGATTGAGGGTGAGCTGGGGAAGCGAAGCAGAGACGGATATTGTGGCTGTCACAAAAGGCACGGAAGCGTGCGTTATCGAATTGTTTTCCATTGTCCGTGACAATTGTGTGGGGGAGACTGAAACGACAAATAATGTTCTGGAAGACGAACGTTTCAATTTGGACCTTGGTGATGGAAGCCGAAGCCTTTGCCTCTACCCACTTTGTGAAGTAGTCCACTGCGACCACTGCATACTCTGTCTTGCCCTTCTCTGCTGGTATTTTCCTGATTAAGTCAAGTCCCCACTGTGAGAAAGGCCAGGGACTGATCATGGGTCTGAGGTTTTCTGGAGGTAAATGAAGGAAAGGGGCGAACCGTTGACATTTATCACATTGTTTGGTCAGCTCTACTGCATCCCCATGCATGGTTGGCCAGTAGAAACCCTGTCGGAAGGCTTTATGGGCTAGCGATCGTGGTTCAGAGTGATTTCTGCAAATGCCAGCATGTATCTCTTCCAGAATGGCTCTTCCTGTCTCTGAGACGAGACATTTTAGGAGGGGCAGAGTAAAAACCCGCTTGTAGAGTTGGTCGTTGATGAGCGTATACCGTGTGCCTACCGCCGGATCTTTTTAGCCTCGATCTTGTCGGAAGGGAGAGCTCTATTTGTGAGAAATCCCAGCAGTGGGGTCATCCACGTGCAATTAGTGTTGATTGCGCAGACCGCCGAGCATTGTGTGCTGGGTTGATCAAGAATTTCGACTAGTACATTTCGACTCTGTTTCTCATCGAGGGAAGATGCAAGCCGAGCTAGAGCATCATCGTGGCTATTTTCGGAGCGTGGAATCTGAGTGATAGCATAACTGTGGAAACCACAGAGAAGAGATTTTTACAACGCTCTGTATGCTGCCATGGAAGAGTCTTTGGCCTCAAACTCATTGTTGATCTGGTTGGCGATAAGCTGTGAATCGTTGAAGACTTTGATCTGTTCTGCCTCCATGGTCTTGGCGAGGAGGAGTGCTGCAAGGAGGGCCTCATGCTCTGCGGCATTGTTGGAGGCCTTGAATTGAAAACGAAAGGCATATTCCATTTGGATCTTGTCTGGCGTGGTGAGGACAAGTCTGACTCCGGACCCATTGTGGCAAGCCGACCCGTCAATATAGAGGAGGCAAGTCGGTCGAGCAGGGTCGATCTGGGGGCTCTCCTCATCCAAAATATGTGTTATGGATGGAGGAGCAGATGGTGTGACCTCATGTACGGCCACCGCTAGAACGTAGGAGAATTCAGAAATGAAGTCCGCCACGGCCTGCCCCTTCTCGGCGGTGCGGGGAGTGAAGGTGATGTCAAATTCGCTGAGTTCTATTGCACACTTGAGTAATCGCCCCGATGTTTCGGGCTTCTGGAGTACTTGCCGGAGTGGTCTGTCGGTCATCATAATTATGGAATGAGCCTGGAAGTATGGCCTAAGCTTTCTAGAGGACATGATGAGGGCGAAAGCGAGCTTCTCTTGGTCAGAGGATCTCGTCTCGGCATCTTGTAAAGCCTTATTGAAGTAGTACACCGGGTGCTCAGCGCCATCCTTGCGCTTAACTAGTACCGAACTAATGGCAGAAGCGGAGACAGATAGGTACATGTAAAAGGTCTCCCCGGTGTCGGGTCTCGCCAACAACGGCGCTCTGCCCATGTATTCCTTGAGTTCAGTGAAAGCCTTAGTGCACTCCTCCGTCCAGGTAATGTGTTTGGATTTGCTCTTTAGGGCTTTGAAGAAAGGCACACACTTGTCGATGGTTTTGGAGATGAAGCGTGTAAGGGTTGCGATCAGACCGGTTAGGCTTTGCACTTCCTTCTGGGTTCGTGGAGGCTCCATATCGACTAGGGCCTTGATTTTTTCCGGATTGGCCTCAATACCTCTCTGACTAATCATGAAGAATAGGAATTTCCCAGAGTCGACTCCGAAGACGCATTTTGCCGGGTTCAACCTCATCCGGTATCGTTTGAGGACGTCAAACATCCGCGAGAGATTGGGGATATGTAAGTCAGCTGATTTACTCTTAACGAGCATGTCATCAACGTAAACCTCCATTGTTTTCCCAATCTGGTCGGCGAACATGAAGTTTACCAGGCGCTGGTAAGTGGCCCCTGCGTTCTTGAGAACGAAAGGCATGACATTATAGCAATATAATCCCTGATCTGTTCGGAAGGTTATGTGGATCTGATCCGCCGGATGCATAAAAATCTTGTTGTAGCTTGAGTAGGCATCCATGAAGCTCAAGAGCTCATGCCCTACGGTGGCATCGACCAGTTGGTCTATCTTTGGTAGAGGAAAACTATCCTTGGGGTAAGCCTTGTTTAAGTCAGTGAAATCGATGCATATTCGCCACGCCCCTGAGGGTTTCATGACGAGGACAATGTTGGCTACCCAGGCGGCATAGACGGCCTTCCGGACAAAGTGAATGGTGCTGAGTTTGACGATTTCTACCTTCATAGCCTCTGTCCTTTCTGCGTCGTAGAGGCGACGTTTCTGCTCGACAGGCTTGTAGGCAGGATCGATACTGAGCCGGTGGCAGATCACGTTGGTGGAGATGCCGGGCATGTCGGCGTAGGACCAAGAAAATACTTCAGAGTTATCTCTTAAAAAACGGATCAGCTGTGATCACAGATCAGGCGAGAAGGTTGTGCCAAGTTTTACCCGTCGGTCTGCAAAGTCGTGGGACTTCAACATCCTCAATAGGCTGCGGATGTCGTGTTGTTGAATGGTCCCGAGGATCTTCAATTGGCCCATCTTGTATTCTCTGTGCGTCTTGAGGGTTGACGGGTCAGCCTCAAACGCGAATTCTGTCACTGACATGGTTTCCTTTGGTGGCTGGATCGGGGTGACAGAGTTGCACGCTCTTGCAGCCATTTGGTCCCTTTTGACTTGGCCAATCCCCATAGGGGTTGGGAATTTAACCAGAAGTAGGTGGGTGGAGACGACTGCCTTCATTTGGTTTAGTATTCCCCGCCCGAGAATGGCGCTGTAAGCCACGGGGCAGTCCACCACTAAGAAGGGTGCAAGCACGGTTGCCCTTTGTGGATGTGTTCCGAGGGAGAGGGGAAGGGTGACTGTTCCGTGCCGGGATGATGGAGTCCCCAATGAAACCGAAGAGCGGTGTAGGGGAACGGTCTAGATTCGATTCTGGGATGCCCAATTGCTTGAAAGCTCGCATGAAGAGGACGTTGACCGAGCTCTCAATGTCGACCATCACCCGATGTACGTCGAAGTTGGATATTTCAGCCATAACGACAATGGGGTCGTCGTGAGGATAGATGATCCCACACTCTTCCTCCCCTGAAAATGTGATGGGTGCCCACCCAAGCCTGTTTGCTTTCTTAGCTCTGCCATCCTCGATGCTGAAGAACTGGTGATTCTGTTTGGCGGCCCTCAGAAAGTTCTTCTTCGCCCGATTGGAAGTGAGTGGGCAAGAAATGGATGCCCTCCTGAGATTGTGTTGATCTGTGGGTTGCGAGGTGGAGGCGGTGCATCCTAGAGAAATTGGTTGATCTTTCCATCTCGGGCCAAAGCCTCCACTAGATCCCGGAATGCAACACATTGGTCAATGTTATGGTCGTTGTACTTGTGGTATTGGCAGTAAATTCCTGTGTCTTTGCCAAGCTTGCCCTTTGCCGGCGCCCAAGTAGGCTTCGGGATCATATGCTCCACATTGAGGAGGAAGTTCTCGTAGGGAGTATTGAGGATGGTGTAGATCTCGTACTTGGAGCGAGGAACTCCCTTTTTCCCATTGTTTGACTGCTCCCATACTGTCTTTCTTGATGATTCGGGTTCTCACCCTTCTTTCCGGGGCTGTACAGGCTATTGCTATGGGGGTAGTCTTTCCGTTTCCCCCCATAGCTCTGTTGCCCTTGCTTCTTTGGGCCCTGGGCTGAGCCTTGCTGATCCGGGATGCTCAGAATGTATGTTTTTACTGAGTCGGCCCGGGGGGGTTGATAGACATTGGCTGCGTTAGACATTTGGCTCAGTGTTTCAGCCTTGGCGTGGACTGCCGCATGTTTCATAATTTCATTGTAAGTTGTCCAGCCTTGGGTGTGAGCTGCGTACCTGAAGGGGGAGTCTCGGAGGCCACCCTTGAAGGGCGTAAAAGCTGCTCGGTCGTCCTTCTCCGCGCACCGAGAGTATTCTTGACTGAACCTTGCTGCGTACCGCTGCAGCGATTCTTGTTCACCTTGTTTAAGCTGGAAAAGGTCCTCGGCCGAAGACAGACGGTCAGTCTGGATCATGAACTGGTTCATGAAGGTGGAGGTGAGCTGTTCAAAAGAGTCGATGGACCCGGATTCCAACTTGTAGAACCAATTGATTGCCGCTTCGGTCAATGTGGAACTGAAGATGAGGCACTGTTCCTCATCCGCGAGGTTTTTAAGGGCAATGGCTGAGTAGAAATTGTTCAGGTGATTCCATGGGTCGTCCTTCCCGGTGTAAAGGGGGATTTTCAAGGGCTTTATCTCGTGATTGATCCTCAACTGGTTGATTTTTTCTGTAAAGGGGCCCGGACTGGTTTTTGACCAGGCGGGTCTTGCTACCCGAGCCGTTCCAGCTTCGAGTGTCCGGACTCGGTCCATTAGATGCTAGATGAGTGAGTCGGTTCTGGACTGCCGAGTGGTCCCTCGGTCTTTTTGTTCGATCTGCCGAGTATCCCTGAGTGCACGGTCACGGACGATCCCACATGACCGATCGGCGTCCCTCCCGTTCAGCAATCTCTGGTTCGGAAAGTTTCGGGATCCACTCCCCATGTGACCGACCGACCTTGACCGCTCGGTGTCCCTCGGGTGGGGTGGTTTTTGAGATTTAACGTTCTGTCGGTCGTCCTGCCCTGACCGCTCGGTGCTCCATTGGCGGGATGGTTCAGGGCGAGGACGATGCGCCCGAGATGGGTTGACCACTCGGTGTCATTGCGAGAGGACCTCGATGTTTGTCTCTCTCGGTGCGAGTGGTCGGTCTTGTGGCCCAGATGCAAGTCGAGTTGGCCGTACTCTCGTCCTCTAGGGATGAGTCAGTGATAGGGATGAGGCCTCCCGTTGAAAAAGTTCCGCGATTGTCGCTTGGACGGGACCCCCAAAAATCAGTAACTCAACTCCCTTGTAAATATATCACGAAGGAAAACCTCCTTAAACACAGGTAAATGGTTCATCACAAGTTATCCTACACTACTGGCTGCAGAAGCAAAACTTTTACGGACAACATAAGTACACGATCTAAACCCGGGTATTGACGCGTCATTGATAGAGATTTTACCAAGCACAAAAGATGTACTAGGCAAAACCCTTACGTGTAATAAACTTTGCAAGCTCACAAGACTTGTAGATAGTATAGATGCAAGCAAAAGTCGATCTCACAAAGACTTGCTCAATGATATCCAATTCCGTTTAACTTAATTGATTTAAGTGGAGTAATTAAAATGCAAATATGGGGGGTTGTCGCGTCGAATGAATGAAGTAAATTAACTAATAATAACTAACTAAGTCGAGCTAGGGTTTCTATCCATCTTTACCAATTATAGTTCCGTTATATTTCCTTGATTAGGTTACTATGCATGTATCTGAATTAAATGCTCGTGCAGGGGTCCGGCTAAGGCTCACCCCACACTTATTATCTTCTCTTAGATTGCATGTTTAAGCGTGATGTGCCCGCCCTTGAACAACTATTACCGATGGTGCGTGATAATCCATGAAATATAAAGAAGATTTAATAACACTACACTATCCCTAGAAAAGTGATGTGCAGACCTAGGAAGTCATGAGTTTAGATTACGAATAAGATTCCCCCTCTTAAACGTGATGTTATAAATTGCAGGGTGAACCCAAACATCGAGGTGATCCGTCAAGTAATTACATCGACAATTATACACAAATAAGGTAGCTAAACTTATAAGCATAAATTGAGTTCATGAAGAGTAATAATCCAAAAAATCCAGGCATACATAACAATCATAATCAAGAGCCAGAAATCAAACACGAACTAACATGGCTAGGGCTTCAAGTAACCCTAGCCCTAATTACACTACTCAAACATTATTGAATAAACGAATAACATAATTAAATGGATAAGAAACATAAAACGATAAAAGAATAAATAAACAAAAATACTAAAGAATAGCAAGAAGTAGGAAAAGGGGCTCAAACACTCTTCTTCTCCCAAGACTCACGTCCTCCTTAGCACAAGCTTGAATCCAAAAGCATAAAAATAATAAAATACAACTAGACTATGTATATAAATTGAGTATGAATTTTGACAGAGTTTTGGGACCTAGGAAGGTAAATTTGGCCCCCCTACAATATACCCTAATACCCCTATTTATAAGAGAATAATTAATCCTCTTAAAAATAGGAGTTTTTAATTCAATTCTATAAGGAAAAGGTTTCCTAATTAATTAAGAAATCTAATTAAAATCCTTTCCTGCAAGTAAAGGAATTAAAAATAAGAATACAAAAGGAAATAGGACTAAAATCCCTATGCAATAGGGAAAATAAATGTGGAAGGAACTTGAAATTAATCTAAAAATAGCCCAAACTCGGAATCGGAGCAGTCAAAAGCGTGGTCAATGCAGTCAAACGCGCCGTGTTCGGTGGTCGTCCACCGAACCGGACGGGCGAGCTTCAGGACGCGCTCGCTGAAGAGGATTTACGTGCTTTGGTAGGTGCGTACCAAATCGATAGGTGATCTACAGTGACACGCGTGAAGTCTCTGATGCTGAATTCGGTGGATGGCCACCGAGTTCCTGTGCCATTTTATTTCGTTCATAACTTCTCCGTTTCAATTCCGATTTAGGTGATTCTTTTGCCCAAATTCTCGTATTCTAATATCTATTTGATCTACACATTTCTCACAAAATATATTATTTTCTCCAATTGCATAGAACAAAATATTAAAAAAACATGCATAAAAGGGTATTAAATCATGGATAAAACATGCATAAATTATGACCTATCAAATACCCCCAAACCTATATTTTGATAGTCCTCGAGCAAAAAACAAAACAAAAGACTCGATCTAGTTAAGATAAGCATTTAAACCTCTAGGTTCACCTAGTAGTAGGAGTTTTGTCTCCTGAGTGTTATAACAGCACGATACCCAGAAACGTTTTACTTAACACAAATGATGCTAGAAGTCATGCAATAACAAGTTAATAAGAATCAAGAATAGAAAAAAACTCATACAAACCAAGGAACATGCCAAAATTGTGAACTAAGGTGTTAAGTGTTTATACCAACATGTCAAATGATCAAACTAGAAAACAACGTCATCTAAACACCCTAGGAAAATTTTGCCTCGACTCTAATCCTCACTAGGCATCACTCAATATGCTCAAGAATCCTAAGGTTTTCACTCAGCGAGCATATGTGAAGAGTTTATGTAAAGAAAATCAAGTTAATCACATATGGATTTCAATAAAGAAAATTCTGGCAATGCAATGTAGTTGGACTCTCATGTCGATCCGAATGAATTATCCTTTCCACGAAGGTAAATCTTTTCCTGCTAGGCAAGAGAATAGCAAGTTACAAATTCTGTCTCGGTAGGACATATATTTCTATTACTATGAAATTCATAAATGAAGTTGGAAGTTTAAAAATAGAGATACGTACCTTAATCCTTTGCATAACCATTCACACGATCAATAAGTCTTCATTCAAGGGTTGTAATAGGGCTAGGTTCTTGGGTTTATAAAGGAAAGTTGGAATTCAAAGAACCTAAACGGCATCAAGGCATGAGAAGTTATGACTCGGACCTTGAGTAACAGATGACAAAACCGTGCCTAAGCTCACTACATTGTTCTAATTGAGATACTTGGCTCACTTGACTCCGTTCTAAGTTCATTGCTTTTTTTTCTCTTCTTTTCACTAATGAACTTGATACATTTTTGTTTATATGAACTAAGCCAAGATCATGCAATAACTTCCTCAGTTTACAACTAAACTAATAATCCTTTCCATCCAAGCATATTTCAATTACATGAGTATAAGTAGTACAACACATTAACATATTTCCTCCTCACCATATATCTCATTTGATGCAACCTTGACACAAGTTTAGATCATAGGGTATGGCCATTATAACGGGTTCAAAACTTGGTTAAGTCATATTGTAGGTGAAGAACAAAACGGTTTTAAGTGTTTGGCTTCAAAGGGGCTTAAGAAGCATGCAATTTGGACGGGGAAAAGAAGGGCCTTTAGGAGCTAAAACACACATAGCCTATATCACATCTCATAAACAATTACACATTAAATCAAGAGCATCCAATAGATATGGTTCTTTAAACATCAATGCAAATAGAAAGAGATCATGCAATTAAGAACAAAGTGATGAGTGTTTGAGAGTAGATACAAGTAGATCACTCAGAAAGAAAGGAAATCAAGCTCAAAAATCTCACAATGGTAGTCTCCACTAATTTTCTAAGTATGGTCAAATTCAATTGTTTTGGTTGCTTAATCACTTGATTATGGTATTGTGAAGTGCAAGTGTGAATTCAATGGAAATGACAACGATTCTTAATAAGTACAAGCAAGAAAGATCTAGTGTGTCCCAAGAAAGATCTAACCTCTTTGACCATGGTTGGGTATGGTAATCTCTCAAAAACATCCAACTTAGCCTTGTTCACCTCAATACCCTTGCTAGAAATCACGTGGCCCAAGAAAATACCTTGTTGAACCATGAAGTGACACTTTTCCAAATTCAGCACTAGATTACTTTCTTCGCAGCGTTCAAGTACCCGGGAAAGATTAATCAAACACAACTCAAATGAATGCCCAAACACAGAGAAATCATCCATAAATACCTCAACGATATCCTCAACCATATTCGAAAAGATACTCATCATATACCTTTGAAAAGTGGCCGGTGCATTGCATAGACCAAAGGGCATGCGCCGGTAAGCCAATGTTCCATAGGGGCAGGTGAATGTCGTTTTCTCTTGATCTTCCGGGGAAATTGGAATATAATTATACCCAGAATATCCATCTAGGAAACAATAATGAGAATTCCCTACCAATCGTTCCAACATTTGATCAATAAAAGGCAAGGGAAAGTGATCCTTACGAGTGGTAGTGTTGAGCCTTCGGTAATCAATGCATACTCTCCAACCCGTGTGTATCCTTTGGGGCACAAGCTCATCCTTTTCATTCTTAAACATAGTGATTCCACTCTTTTTAGGCACTACTTGCACTAGACTTACCCACTTAGAATCACTTATTGGATAGATGATTCCCACATCCAAAAGTTTTAGCACTTCTTTTTTGACAACTTCCTTCATTGGTGGGTTCAACCTTCTTTGTGCCTCTCGGGAGGGCTTCGAATTTTCTTCAAGGAGAATCCTATGCATGCACTTGGCTGGAATAATGCCCTTATTGTCAGCAATAGTCCACAATGGCCTTTTGATGGGTACGAAGGATGTGACAAAGCAAGTCTTCCTAGGATGGAGTAAGGTTTGCGGCAATGATGACTGGGAGAGTTTGGTTGCTACCTAAGTAAGCATACTTGAGATTTTCCAGAAGGGGTTTAAGCTCAAGAATAGGAGGAGAGATATGAGAGGGCAAGGTCTCTGTGCTGGTGAGGGGCAAGGCTTCATAGGGGGCCTTGGAGAAGTGCATTTACAGCATGGCATTTAGGGAGAGCAATTCGGCCATAGTGTTTGGGTCCATTGTGGTTTCGGGTTTAGGGAAGGTGTGGGCTTTTTCTAGGTCATCTCCCACACATGATAGCTTAAGATTCTCATTAAGAAGCATATCCATAATATTCAAAGGGAAATCATCAATAGGTTCTGCTGGATATTGCATGGTATAATGTATAGAGAAAGTACGAAGCTTGCCTAAAACCCGAATAGATACCTGTCCATTCTTCGCATCAATGAGACATTCAGTTGTGGCTAAAAAAGGACGTCGAAAGATCAATGGGGGCTCCCCATTCTTGTCAATTCTATCCATCTTCAAGACATAGATGACATGACCCGTCCCAACTGGACTTTAATAACCGTGCCCGGTCCTGCTCTCGTCTGACAAGTCAACTGAAGTCCTGAAACTACCCTTCAGCACCTGTTAGACAAGGGATGATTGCACTGATTTCCGCTCATACCTCCGCCTCTCGATCAGCCCCGAACGTCGTGCCAAGGCCTGGAGGGTCATCAAAATAGGAAGGTGTGGGTCGACAAAAATAATATCATTTAAAACACATTTCGAAATACATCATTTACCCTCCAGTTTATCAAACCATGCATGCATAGAATCAAACATATGAATCACCGGCTTTCAAGACCAAATTCCATTTGAATCATTTTATAAAACCATTTTATCATACAATAAATCATATAACTCGGGAATTACACATCCGAGGGTCCTCTGGGAATTACACATCCAAAGTTGTCATCCTGCTGGGAATTACACATCCAGCCTCACTGGGAATTACACATCCGGTCCCTCCGGGAATTACACATCCGGAGTCCCTCCGGGGAATTACACATCCGAAGTCTACCCAGAAATTACACATCTGGGGGCACTGAACATCAATACAAAATCAAAATCTTTCTTTCAAAATCATCATTAAAACCATGTCAAAACCATTTATCACGGGGTCTCATGCCCAAAGCTCATTTTCACACAAATCCGTATAACCGCAAACTAAGTTGCCATTTTCACATAAATCCATAAAATATCCGAAAAACATTACAAATCCATCAAATCAATTTTCCGACTCATTATCCAAGTCAAAACCAATTTCAAATTCCGGGCCTTCGCCCAAAACAACAATTTCACATTTTCTAGAAAAACGTGCCCACAACACTGATTAAAAAAATCATTAAATACAGAAATAATCATACCAAATCATTGCAATTCAAATCATGCCATAAATCATGTAAAACATTTAACTATGCATGCATATCAGTTTCTAAAACAAATGTCCACTCACACACCGTCCAAACCGCTCGCTTTCCGAGCTGCACGAGTTTCCGTAATTTCCGGTACTTTCCAGGAATCTCGAATCCTATCCAAAATCATTACTCAGGGTCACTAATGACTCAATTAACATCATATTAATTTCCCACAATTTTTTGAGAATTAATGACGAATAAAAAACGTAACATAAACCTTCGGACCCTCGAAATAATATCGAAACGGTGTCTGATTGACTCGAAACCAATGTCAAAATGTTCGTTACATTGCATAGAACAAAAGTCATGTTGAACTCACCTTGGGAATTGGGCCCACGCTTCCTCACGTGCCACCGTGAGTGGCTGTGCGAGAAATTCACATGCCTGCTACAGTGTCACCAGCTTCACCCGTTTAACTGTAAAACTGATCCTGCAACCCGCGAACAGACCCGACTCAATTCCCATCAATTCAACATCAATTACTAAAATTTAATCTTCCATTAGCATCGTTATAGACCCAATTTAGGTTCTGTAAATCCAATTACACTATAGCTTACCTCAATCCATCAGTTCAAACTCGATTATTCGAAGAACACTAAACACTGTTCATTCATCGGACTTCACCAATTCTACTTAGTTTTCTTCAATTGATCCAACTAAAAGCTTCGTTGAACCCTCATAAGCATATTTCCAAGTCCAATTTCATCGTTCCATGTCTCCAATCCATTCGATTCAAGCTCAAAAATTCAATGTCTTCCCCCTCTCTATTCTAGTCCAAAACGACTCCAATTTCTTTCGTTTTTTTGCAGTGGGTAGACTCTAATGAATCCCAGAAGGCTAAATTCAAGATCAATTTCACTCATGAATGTCCACAATTTCAAATTCGGTCCTATGGTTCATCAAAGGTTTTCTGGTGGGTTTTGGGTTTTCTGGGTATTCTCTCACGATTTCAATACCTTTCTTCTCTGGTTCTCTTCTTTTCCTTCTTCCCAATCTCACTTTCTCTCTATCCCTATCAACTTGATCGATTAGGCTGGGTCTGCTGGCTGTAGGATTGTTTTTAGTCTCTGTCTCTGTTTTTCCCTGCTCAATAAACCCATTTAGTATTTTGAATGATTACTAGGCATCAAGTCATGACACTAATCTTTCAATTATGGTGACAAATGTCACCAAGTGACCAATCCTCATCCAAATTAGCTGAATCAGCTAGTTTAACCGTTACAATCACCCTGCTGCGGCAAATTACCATTTTACCCTTCATTGGCTACTTACCAAAATGCCCCTCACAATTCATAACTTTCACGTCCGAACTCCGTTTGACGCATGCCGCCTGTCTACGGATTCAGCATCCCGAGACCTATCCAACGGTACTTCCAGAAAAGCCAAACAAGGTCCCGAACAAAAAGTCAACCTTCGGCCCTTATAACCAGGGGCAAAATCGTCATTTCTTTCAAATCTTCTAAATTTTCCTTTTTCGAATTTCCGGGTCGTCACATAGAAATCAGCGGGAATGCACATATCCCCAATCTGAACCACAACATCCTCCAGCACACCTACAAGGTTAGAAACTGATGCATTAGCCAATCGAACACAAAGATGAGTAGGTTTAAGATCTCCTAAGTTCAAAGACTTATAAATATGGAAAGCCATAATGTTAATTTAAGCTCTTATATCACATAAACAATGTTCAAAATCTTTAGATTGAATGACACAGGGAAGTAAAGGGGCCCCGGGATCATTGACTTTTAGGGGCATGGAAACAAGGGTTGTCTTGCAAGCTTGGGGCAGGTCCACAACATTTGGGGCTTCAAATCCTCTTTCTCCAGCAACTAGATCCTTGATAAGCTTGGCAAAGATGGGCATGTGCTCCAGGATTTTGGAAAAAGGAAGTGTGATTTGAAGTTTCTGTAGCATCTTGATGATCTCGTCCTCGAATGCTTCCTTATTTTTGTTTTGATTTTGAAACCTGAAAGGGAATGGATATGAGACATTATTAGATAACTCAAAATACACCTTCTTAGACATTTTATTGGAATTAGAAGGAGTTTTAGGGTTATAAAGTCCAGCATGTCGCTAGGGTACTGCAAGGGTAGCTGAAATGGATGCATCATGTTCCAATGCTTTGTCTTTCGAGTTCAAGGGCTGCTGTTGGGTGCTTGGGCCTTGGGTTCCAGGGACCTTAACATGTGGTTCTTCATCTTGAAATTGTGCTTGACGTGGTACCATGTGGGTGGGCTCATCTGAGGTCAAAGAGGGGGCAGATTGCACGCCATAGGGTGCTGGAATTTCCTGATGGTTCCAACGCTGAGTACTTGGTTACCTTGCTAGATTTTGAGTGTATGGCTGTGATTTTTTGGATAGCAGGGACCTAGGCACTTGAAGTATGATTCCTTGGGGTGTAATCTGGGCTAGGAAGTTCAGTGCCACTCCAGAGAGTGATGGAATTCGTTGTTGGTCCATGGGGACCCTTCAGATTCACCGTAACTTGACTAGGGAACTTACCAGACTCTCTTTGGTTGAGTTGATTGGAAATCTGCCCAAGTTGCCTCTCCAAGTTAGTAATGGCATGTTTAGTCTCATTCATGAAGGCATTGGTTGCTGCTTGGTGAGTCCGAGATTCATTCATGAAGGCATTACTGTGTTGTGCCATAGTTGCAAGTGCATCCTCCCATGACTTACCAGTTGAACCTTGAGTTGAGGATGTACCTTGGGGCTGCATAGAAGGAGCAGCAACGTGAGGTTACTGGAATCCAGGGGGTGGCAAGGGGTTAGCCACAGATTGGTTGTTGTTCCACCTAAAATTCAGATGGTTCTTCCGTCCCGGATTGTAAGAGTTCAAAAAAGGATCATTCTGGGGACTTGAAGCATTGTACCCACCAACATAGTTGGCTTCCCCCACTTGTGTGCACTCATCCGAAGAGTGTCCTTGGACTGAACACACCTCATAAACTAGGGTATTCTTAACCTTATCCCTGCACAATTGTTTTACCAAAGCCGTGAGTTCAGCAATGGATCCATCTTTGTTCCTAGTCTCGGCCATGGACCTAGATGAGTGGCCTCGATAACTAAACTGTTTCTCTCTTTGAGATATCTTCTCAAATGCAATTTGGGCCTCGGTTTCCATGCCATCTAAGATACCTTGAGATAGGGAATTCACCATAGTACGATCCCTATAACTAAGACCTCCATAAAACACATCATAAGGTGATGATCCTCAATGTTATGATGGGGAAAAGCACGAAGCATCTCATTAAACCTTTCCCAATACTCATAAAAGGCACCATCTTGGAGCTGTCTAGGGTTCATAATCTTAGCCCTAAATTCATTAGTCTTCTCAATAAGGTCGTATTATGTGAGGAATAAAGTAGAAAATTCTGTCCATGTATGAATAGAGGCGGGTGCTAGTGAATGAAACCAAGCTTTAACCATATCCTTAAGTCAAAAGTTAAACAACCTCAACCTAATTTCATTCTCAGTCATCCCATTGATACGAAGAGTAGAACAAACCTCGAGAAAGTTCTGGATATGAAGGTGAGGGTCTGCTCCAAAGAGTCTATCAAATGTAGGAAAAATGTGAATGGTCCCATACTTAAGCTCAAAGTTCTCAACGGTGCTTGCTAGGAAGACAATGGGGAAGAGATTCTCGGGCACATGAGGGGCTGCGAACTCCCGAAGGAGTCTAAGGTATGAGGAGGGACAAGAGCACGATCTTGTGGGTTGTCCATGGCATGAGGGCTTGGTGGGGGGGCTACCGTGAATTGAAGAGTTACGGGAGGAACAAGTAGGGCCGTAAGTTGTTCCCTCCATTGAGGAGTTGCGTGACATGAACTAGTACGTGAAAAACAAATAAACCAACCAAGTTAAATAATTCCAAACTATATGGACACCGTTGAGGGACACGTCCCCGGCAACGGCGTTAAAAACTTTATAGAGATTTTACCAAGCACAAAAGATGTACTAGGCAAAACCTCTACATGTAATAAACTTTGCAAGCGCACAAGACGTGTAGATAGTATAGATGCAAGCAAAAGTCGATCCCAAGAAAACTTGCTCAATTAAGTGGAGTAATTAAAATACAAATATGGGGGGTTGTCACGTTGAATGAATGAAGTAAGTTAACTAATAATAACTAACTAAGTCGAGTTAGGGTTTCTATCCTATTTACCAATTATAGTTCCGTTAGATTTCCTTGATTGGATTATTATGCATGTATCTGAATTAAGTGTCCGTACAGGGGTCCGATTAAGGCCCACACTACACATATTATCTTCTCTTAGATTACATGTTTAAGGGTGATGTGCCCGCCCTTAAACAACTATTATCGATGGTGCATGATAATGCATGAAACATAAAGAAGATTTAATGACACTACACTATCCCTAGAAAAGTGATGTGTAGACCTAGGAAGTTATGAGTTTAGATTACAAATAAGATTCCCCCTCTTAAACGTGATGTTATAAATTGCAGGGTGAACCCAAACATCGAGGTGATCTGTCAAGCAATTACATCAACAATTATATACAAATAAGGTAGCTAAACTTATAAGCATAAATTGAGTTCATGAAGTGCAGTAATCCAACAAATCCAGGCATACATAACAATCATAATCAAGAGCCAGAAATCAAACACGAACTAACATGGCTAGGGCTTCAAGTAACTCTATCCCTAATTACACTACTCAAACATTATTGAATAAACAAATAACATAATTAAATGCATAAGAAACATAAAACGATAAAAAAAAACACAAATACTAAAGTATAGCAAGGAGTAGGAAAAAGGGCTCAAACACTCTTCTTCTCCCAAGCCTCACGCCTTGCTTAGCACAAGCTTGAATCCAAAAGCATAAAAATAATAAAATACAGCTAGACTATGTATATAAATTGAGTATGAATTTTGACAGAGTTTTGGGACCTAGGAAGGTAAATTCGGCCCCCCTACAATAAACCTTAATACCCCTATTTATAAGAGAATAATTAATCCTCTTAAAAATAGGATTTTTTAATTCAATTCTATAAGGAAAAGGCTTCATAATTAATTAAGAAATTTAATTAAAAACCTTTCATACAAGTAAAGGAAGTAAAAATAAGAATACAAAAGGAAATAGGACTAAAATCCCTATACAATATGTAGAATAAATGTGGAAGGAACTTGAAATTAACCTAAAAATATCCCAAACTTTGAATTAAAGCTTCAGGGAGCAATTTCGGTGGTCAACCACCGAAATCGGAGCAGTCAAAGGCGTGGTCAACGCAAATTAAAGGCGCTGCGTTCGGTGGTCGTCCACCGAACCGGACGGGTCAGCTTCAGGACGTGCGCGCTGAAGAGGGTTTAGGTGCTTTGGTAGATGCACACCAAATCAATATGCGCACTACAGTGACACACGTGAAGTCTCTGATGTTGAATTCAGTGGATGGCCACCGAGTTCTTGTGCCATTTTATTTCGTTCATAACTTCTTCGTTTCAACTCCGATTTAGGTGATTCTTTAGCCCAAATTCTCGTAATTCCAATATCTATTTGATCTACACATTTCTCACAAAATATATTATTTTCTCCAATTGCATAGAACGAAATATTAACAAAACATACGTAAAAGGGTATTAAATCATGGATAAAACATGCACAAATTATGACCTATCAGTGACTAACACTTCCAGATTCACTACTATCACCCAAAGTAATCCAACTAGAGTTGTAATCGGACGTTCCTCAATTCCTTTGAACCCTATTCATGACAATCATCTCAAACCCATTTGACTCCCCTCTGAGTTAGTCTCGTCAACAAACTGCAATCACGGGGCGAACCTTCACCCGACAAACAAAGACTCAAATCTAGTCTGTGTGACTCCGATCTCAATTATCATCGTTGGTAGACGCCAATACCAACTTAGCTCAATCCACAACCAACCCGATCCTCTCGATCATCCGGATCATCACGATTGTGCATACTTTCTCAGTCAATATAACTTGACCCGTATTGCCAACATGGGTTCGCCTAAACCTATACTCATTCATCTAGGCACACCAAAATCTCTCTTGATGGTAAAAATGACTATATTACGAATTTCCTCCACATGGCCCACGATACTGTCCCATATAAAGAACGTCAAAGACGATGACATCAAAATTCATCTAACGCTAGTGAACAACCACATCCGGACCACCCTCATCGACATCAAGTAATGATATCAACTCCCGTTCCTTAACTCCTCTAATCGGGCCCCCACCCTAGGTGACAAGCTCTTATACCACCTTAAACCCACAAAAAAATACAGCCGTGTTTCTAGCGGAGAATCAGAAATTGAAAAGTCTACTTCACCAACCAATAATATCTGTTGATAACTATTGTATTAATCCTTCCACGGCCACATCACTCCTCGAATTGGCTCAACCCTTAACAAGCTTACACCTCCATGAGTGATGAGAAATCCACTAAGGACTTCCAGGAGAAGGAAGTATATATAGGTACTAGCAGTAAGTTCGAAACTAACTTCCCCAAAGCAGCTCAAATTTACAAGCTAAAACATCCATAAGTAGCATCCCAAGCCAACTTAACCCTAGCTCCACCAACCTTGTAATTTCACTCACTAATCTTTACACTATCGGTACCACCCGACATGGTGGTTGCGAAATGGTTACGTACCCGAAACCTCCTCACGAGGTGACAACCTCGTAAATGCTTTCGGAGACTACTACATCACCAACATCTTCCCTAGTTCATTGTACTATCCAAAAACATCACCACGAATGTCCCATATCCCTATCACCTATTCTGTAACATATTTCTGACCTCTAAACCATAAGTCTCGAATGACGTATCCTCATGTCCCAGTAAAGGGTCAATTGTGACAATTCAGGACTATTGAGTGCTACTGGTCCCTTAAATACTTAAAAGAGGAGTAACGGGTAGTCCGCCCAACCACCTCTAGGATCATGTCCCAATCATCAATTTTCGGAGAGTTCAACTCGTGTTACAGTCAAAACCTTTCCATTTAACTCATGAGGTATCCATTCATCCAACTATCCAATACCATAGTACCCACCGGGGTACTGAAACCCAGGTCCTAACCCAGTGGGAACAACTCCTAGTGTAACTCCGTAATTTAGCATGCTCGTGTATAACGAGGCAAGAAAATCATTATCTCTCATCCGAGTGTAATGCGCATGTCCGAAAATCCCATCGGACAAAATCACAATTCTAATCTAGACTATCTCTCTAGGGGTCCTCTCCGTCTCACTCAATGACCACCACTATCGTACTATTTCCATACGCATACCCAGAGCTAGATACGTCCCCCATTCGCGCTCCTAGGCTAATGCATCCTCTTGATGCCCTTGGTGTCAGAAAGAACCATCCAACCACTGCTTGGATTCCATCAAACTCGTCCCTAGCCAAGGTGCCACACCTCCTAGAGTCCGGGATATAGTAAATCCTTCAGCTAGTACCATCTCTCAAGCATGACCAGGCGCAAACCAATGAATCTTCCTTGCCTTAATCATCGTCGCACCTAGTGCGACCTAAGCCAATTCCAGAATTCTCTGCTCCTACTTAGCAACCATCAGTCTCTCGGCTCCAAACGTAAGGACTTCACCTAACGTTCGACACAATATCGTCCAACTCTCGTTGACTTCATCCTCACCCCTAGCTAGTAGTGTCTGCCGCCAACTCTGTGCTGATCGCTAGAAGATGAGTACTGATATCGAGATCATGTGCTTGTGCGGGCAACCCATTGCCCGTACCATCCACTCCAAGCGTGAAGTTATTTGATCGGTCCCTTGGGATCCGATCCATTAGTACTACATGGCTCTAAGCTGCTGGATCCACCCAAAACTTGACCTTTCTCGGGGTCCAACCCCGCAAAGACACGACATCCAATGCCTCACAAAACCACTCCAAAGTCTTTTCCACTTAAAACTTTCTCTCTTTCTCTAATCTCACTCTTGTTTCCAGGCTGATGACGGGTTGTCGTCGTAGAGACATCACGTTTGTAAGAAAACTACCATACACACCCAATGCACAATCCCACAGAGAGAAACCCAGTGCTCTGATACCAAAATGACACAGCCCGCCCTCTAATCCTCTGGCATTAGATGGGATGCTTGTGCTCTCGTCTGACACGTCCTATTAAAATGACCATCTTTCTCTCACAATCCACCTAAATATCCTATCCACGTGTCAGATCAGGGATACTCCTGCAATTTAACTAGACAAATCAGAGTACGCACTCACCGTGATGCCTCAGCCTCCCAGCAGCCCGCATCCGCAACCAACCTGGAGGGTGCCAAAACCAAAAACAAAGTTGTGTGTGGACAGAAAATCAAATACTGGAAAACCATTTTACCAAACACATCAATTAACCCTCTGGTTTAGAAATCATGCATGCGTAACAACAAACATTTCTTTCAAGTAAAACCATAGTTTTACGGTAAGGACCCAGAGATCTAATCCCAAAACCATATACATATGTTGGGGAAAATTTTGTTCCGTAACATAATCTCACCACCACTGCGTAAACAATAGTGGCTTTTATTATATTTAAGGTACGACCCATCCAAAGCATAATTGCCTCTTAATTATACTTCCTTATTGTCGGAAGAAACCCTTTGATTCTAACTTCAAAAGAAATAACAAAATGGTGTCCTATTAAATTTTACAGCTGCACCTAAGTCAAACCTTAGGCTGCCTACGTATCCGTCACCGGAATCAAGCCACTCGTAGCTCCAGGATTCTTAATGAGTGAATGACCCATTAAAAAAAATGTGTTTGACTTTTTATGAAGAACAACTCGCTTACCTTTGTTGTTTCCTTCAGTAAAGTGAGTCGAGATAGTCAAATCATTCTTTGGGATGGACTGATCAATTTTTCGAAGAGGCCGAGTATAACTTGTCATCAGGGATTCCATGGTATCTTTGATGGAAGTTGGCTCATTCTTAGCTTTTGTGGGGCACTTCACAACGATTTTGAGTTTTGAATTTTTTGAGCTCGACTCCTCCTTTTTTGGGCCTTTCACCTTGACACGAACTACTTTAGGGAGAACATGCACCTTCTTTTCTTCCTTTGGTTGTGTGTCTCCCCTCCTCGAAGATTGCACCATCGTACTACCTGATGATTGATAATACTTGGCATCTGAGTAATTCACCTCTTCCCCAAAAAAGGGATCAGTGTCTGCAGAAACCTTTTTAGCCTTTCCGTCTGCGAAATACTTGAAGCACTGATGTAAGGTAAGAGGGGACGATGCCATTACTGTGGAGCCATGGTCTTCCTAATAACACTTTGTAGGATGTATCCGCATCAATTACATGAAACAATGCCTCCGTGTAGAGTTCTCCTACCATCAATGGTATGGTTATTGATCCTAAAGCCTTCTGCTCCAATTGGTTGAACCCCTGAATGGTTAGCATTGATGGGGATAATTGGTGTATATTCATCCCAATGGAGCGTAATGTCTTCAACGGTATGAGGTTAACGGCAGAACCACAGTCAAGTAAAATTCGGTTGATCATCCTACCTCCGAGTTCACCAGTGACGTAGAGAGGTCGATTGTGTGTTTTGGGCCCCAGCAAGAGATCGCTGTCATTAAATGTCACCGTGGCTAGACATTGTGCACACACTTTCACCGATATTTTTGGCTCTCCTGCCGGTTTGGAATATAACTTAGACTGCTTAGGGCTCATTTTAAGACTGGATGTTTGAGCTTCTATTTCTTCATTGACTTCGTCAGACCATTTATACCCAAAGCTCCGTTTGAATTTCTGAGTAGTTTGCACGTCTGGCGAGCTTACTTTATCTATCTCTGAGTTGCACTCGCGATCCTTTGTAGAGACCATGTGACAGGAGTGTGCACTCCTCTCAACTTCTGTGTTGAAGAATTTGTTAGGTAAGAACTCAATGAGAGTAACCGGTACCCTAGAAGGTTGTTCATACTTTTCTTCCTGTAGTACATGGGCCTTTCTTGATGACCTTCTCCTGTTATTCTTATCTTTCCGAGTTGGCGCTCCTCGAGTTCTGATGACAGGGTGAGTCAAGGAGTCCTGCTTGCTGGTATGCCTAGTCACAGTTTTACTACTCTTGCCGATGGTTTCCCAATCTTCTGCAGATCCTTCAGATGATGAATCCTCCCAAACCTCAAATGTCGTAGCAGTCATTAACTCATAAAAGGATGGGATTTGAGGGTTTCCTGGTCGTGGCATGTCTGGGGATACTTTGACAATTGTAACCTCATCGTCTACCTGAAAAGCTATCGAGATTACAGCCTCTGGTGGTGATTCAGTTGGTATGGCTTCTTCCCCTATCATGTTTGCTGATGCTAATCCTTGGGAGTATGAATCCAACTCCAACTCGCCCTTGTTGATCATCCCCTGAATTTTATCCTTCACCACATAGCAATCTTTCAGTGTATGTCCGAGGATTCGGTGATATCGACAATATTTGGGGTATTTTGTCTTATTAACCTCAGCTGGACGTTTGGGATCAGGAAGGGTGATGGCCTGGACATTGAGGAGCTCATCAAATATTACCTCGACGTCATCATCATCAAAAGAATACTTGACTGCTTTCCGTTCCTGAAGAGTTGGCCGTTTGGACTGCTCTTTGTCATTGACCTTGTCATTTTTCTTTTCTGTTTTGACAAATGTCGCCATTGACTCTCCCTTCTTTTGTGTCGCTTTCTTGTTGTCATTTGACTTGTCTCCAACTTGGACTTTTTGTGTGGTCATCCTTTTTCGAGCGATCTGTGTTTCAACATTGCTTGCTTTAGACACTAGCTCATCGAAGGATTGTGGTTCTGCAGTGGCTAAAAAGGTTGCAATGTCCGGTATGAGGTTATTATAGCACATTTGTACTACTGATTGCTCAATAATCGTTTCTGGACACTGCAAGTTGAGACTCCTCCATCTCATAATGAAGTCGTTTGCACCTTCACCCGCCATTTGCATCGTTTGTGCGAGCTCACTTATCGAAACCTTCTTCTTTGAACTCACGAATTGTGCGAGGAATGCTTTTTGCATATCATCCCATGTTAAGATGGATTATGGTGGTAGCTGGGTGTACCAAGTGAATGCAGCCCCCTTCAGCGATTGGACAAATTGTCGAACCAGTAGAGCATCTAATTGCGACGTCTCGCCACAAGCTGAATAAAAGTGAGCTAAATGTTCATGGGGAGATCCATGGATCCCATCATACTTGTCAAATGTTGGTCGTTGGTAACCTTTGGGAAAAGCCACAGCATCATATCTGGGAGGATATGGCTTCCGGTACCCAAGGACAGGAGTAGCCATGGACATTTGGAATTCTCGGATTCCTTCAGCAATGAGTGTCTTTATGTCCACTGGAGTCATTGACTTTGAAGATCCCCCAATTTCTTCTTTCCTCTCCTCGGATTCCTGTACCTTTCCCTTCTTGCGCTCATTCAGGTTTAATTGAATGGCAAGTTGAGAAGCTAGTGAGGCTATCTCAGCATCTTTCTCTGCTAGCTTTCTGTCATTCTCTGCTAGTCTTTGCTCCATCTCTCTTCTCATCGATAGGAGCATTTCTTCAACATTTTTAGGATGTTGGTCTTCGGGATTCTCCTCATCTGTCACCAATACCTGTGTGGTTTCAGCTGCTTCGCCTATATTCCCCCCCTCCGATTCGAGGATTCTCTCCTCCAAATTGTATGCCTCCATGGGCGGGGATTGAGGTTGATCATAAAGAGGATTCCAAGATAGGGTAGTAGGCCTTAAGGCTGTTAGTTCAGCAATGGTGAGACTAAGCATATCTCGAGACTTGGCACGAGTCAACGGACCTTCATAACTAGGTTGAGACTTCTTCGTCCTCTTTGCAGGTACAATCATTCTTGTCTTATAAATGTTGGTAGGTTCTACTCCTTTCTTCGGGAGAGATATGTCGACATGTTTATGAAGGCGAAAACCCTTGCTCCAGCTCATTGTTGTTCGCTGAGATCCAAGTGTATCTCTTCCTTTTCTGTCAGTGCTCTCACGTATTCTGGTTGTATGAACAACTAGATTTTCTTGGACCTCTGAGGCTTTAGTGCCTTCCTTCTCAGCCTGTTGGGGGTAAGCCCCCTGAGCTCCCTCATCAGTAGAAGTCACCAGTACCGATTCTCCTACGTATTGGAGGACAGGAATAGTACCGATCACGACGGTACTTGACGGACCACTGGTAGGGATGACTTGAGGTTTGATTGGCTGACTTTTTGGTTTGATAGCTTCTATTGTAGTGACCTCTTCCAAGATGGATCTAATCGCATCCACCCTCGCCTTCTCCCTCCTCAGACGGCTTGCAACCCTTTTCCTCGCATTGCGAAGGGCACACTTTGATGGAGTCTGCTTTGGTTGGAGTTTGCTAGCTTTCACAACAGTTTTTGGAGTGACTTTGGCTTCATGTGGATTGAGTACAGTCTCGGGAACTGTGAAGGCTATCGGAGTTCGCTCCAAATGGAATGAAACACGATAACCAATTTTTCCAGTACGTCTGATCTGGGTTGTAGGGATGCTACGGAAGAAGACGGTGACTTGTGGTGCCATTTGGATACCTGAGATATGAAGACAATATAGAAAAGGAGTTATTTCCGTTGCAATTAGAGATGAAAAGGAAGATGGGTCCCACTGGGCGTGCCAAAAACTATGTTGGGGAAAATTTTGTTCCGTAACATAATCTCACCACCACTGAACAATAGTGGTTTTTATTATATTTAAGGTACGACCCATCCAAAGCATAATTGCCTCTTAATTATACTTCCTTGTTGTCGGAAGAAACCCTTTGATTCTAACTTCAAAAGAAATAACAAAATGGTGTCCTATTAAATTTTGCAGCTGCACCTAAGTCAAACCTTAGGCTGCCTACGTATCCGTCACCGGAATCAAGCCACTCGTAGCTCCAGGATTCTTAATGAGTGAATGACCCATTAAAAAAAAAGTGTTTGGCTATTTAAAAAAATAGAATTAACTTCAAAGAAGTATGAATTTATTTAGAGGGGGTGGTTGCATCTAGAATAGTCTAGATTGCCTACGTACCCTTAGAGGGATCAAACCGGCGTAGTTCTGGAATTTTTAATGAGAGAATTTGACCCATTAAAATATGAAAAGATGTATTTGATTTAGTGTATGACTGTTTGGATGAATTTGGTTAGAGAAACCAGGGATTCGATTTGGAAAATACGGTTGCATCTAAAATTTTAGATTGCCTACGTGTCCCCTTGCGGGAATCAAACTGGCGTAGTTCACTAATTTTTGTTTAGAGAATTTGGGTGGTAATTGTAGTATTTGAGGCTTATTTGGCCATGGTGCTATTTGAATTGAATTTAGCAAGGAAAAGTTTGGGGCGAATTTGGTTAGGATAATTAAACCAGGGATTCTGTTTGGACTTGCGGTTGCATCTAAATTTTAGATTGCCTACGTATCCCTTTGTGGGAATCAAACCGGCGTAGTTCATTGATTTTTGGTGTTGGAATGAATTTTGGAGCCTGGAAATTTAGGATTGAATGGGTAGATGACCCGTCCAAAATTCCGTGACAGTTTTGTGCCACTTGAATTTTGATTTACAAATTGACGAGCATTTTTGGATTTAAACTCGATAATTCGTGATTTGTGAATTTGAGACTTCGAACCCATTGTTTGACAATCACATCGATTTTTGGTGACGATGCCCACTTAATCCATCGTAGGATTTACTAAATGAGCCATCAGAGACAATTATTTGCCAATTAGGATGCTAAGTTTGAATCCGCAGTATTACGGGTTCACCGTACGGACCAACCCACGAATCATAGGGTCAAGTATATTGTCTCTTCGTCTTTGCGGTAAGCTTCACCAAAACGTGGTTGGTGGATTGATCTTCTTTGCAGCAAAGTTGGCCCAAACACATGACGAAAATATTCGGTTTTATCATCCTCCTTCTTCATTGATAACTGACATGCGCTTTTGTTGGGATAATTAACATGCCGTGCCATGCCATTTAATTCTCATTTTGGCAGATGGCGTGCCCTGGCATTTTCTTTTGCTGCTCCCTTTGTTGTACCTTTCATTGACCAAAATGGAGGAAAGTTGAAAGAAATAACCAAAAGGCTATTGCCTTTATCAATTTTCACTTGCTCCCATCTTTTTCCTTTTTCGTAGCTTAACTTCATCTTTTGTCCCTTTGTGCATGCTTTTGCATGTCTTTATGCATGGTTTTGCATACTTACATTTTTTGCCATGGAGTGTTTATGGCTTCATCTTTTGTCCCTTTGTGCAAGCTTTTGCATGCCTTTGTGCATGGTTTTGCATGCTTACTTTTTTTTGCTATGGAGTGTTTATGAATTTTTTTGAGATTATCCACACCGTACCACGAGCATTACCGCTTCTTTATTTCGCAGTTTGTAAACTCCCTTCCATGATAAGGTGATTCATTCGATTTGCTAATTCCGTGTGTGACCGATGAGTACGTACAATTTCAGAGATAAATATGGACGTCTCTTGTATGGATGGTCCATCGACGTTTGTAATCGTCATATCATGGATAAGTATTTTATTTGTCATTCTTCAATTTTTTTCCTTTGAAAGTCCATGTCGAAGCCGAAATATGGATTTTGGCCCGGTAGGATTCCGAATTCATTGGGCCTAAATTCTGATGACCCAACACTTTGAAATTAAATTGAAAGCTCAATCTGAATAAAAGAACAATTAGTCTTCTTATCGTATTCAAAGTCACCGAACATTTTAGTTCTAATTTGAACACAAACCCCAGAAGGACTAATTTATATCATACAAGGATTTGCGATAGCTAGATCCTATAAAGGATTGAAGTCTGATGCTCATTATGTGTCTAAAAAAAAGGTCTGAGACACCCTACAGCAAACCAACGGTTGGCGTCCCATCACTTTCTTGCCGTGAGCCTCTTTTTTCCCTCAGTTCATTACAGTTTTATACAAAGGTTTTTTTCTTAACCTTTGCATGCGCGAAAAGACCAGAGAATAAAGACTGGTGTTCGTCTTTTTTCATTGGACTTGAACACAAATTGAATAAAGGGTCACCCCTTTTCCATACTTGAGCTTTTTCTTTTGTCAATGATGTTGACGCATATATGTTTTACTTCTTTGTAGGTGGCGTGTAGGCTTTGGAGACTGCAGGTGGTGTGTAGCTCCTTTTGGAAAGGACAAAACCTTTCTCTGCTTCTCTGTTGAAAGGTAAGTTGCTCCATATTTATATATGTATAAAAGGCCACCTAGGGCTTGGACTTTCTTCCATGCTCAGAGAGGGTGAGATAGATATTGGCAGTCTGCCAACAATTTTCTTCCACTTCAATTAAATATCTCCTCCATCCCTTTTTACCAAAACCCCTTTTTCCTCATGCTTGCAGGTGACATTAATTTGGACCTTTTTGTCCCTTGTTGCCGACGAAGGAAGTAAGCCTTCTATACGTCTCTTTTTTTAGTTTCCAGTAAACCACACTCGCATAATGACATAAGGCATGTAATCGAATCGTACAAAGGAAGAAAATAAAATGGCATCAAAATTTACCTTCTTTCAATTATCTCTACTCTTGCCTTTCCTCTCTGTGTTGTTTCTCCTCTGCGTATCTGCTGCCCCCTCTCCCCCTTTTTCTTTTTTTTTTCCTTGAATTGTCATGCCTTTATATAGGCTAAGTCATGTGTTGGAGATATAGATGGCTAGCTACACATCCTTATCAACCTAGTGTTTATTTTTTTTCAAACACTAGTCATAGCCTAAATTCTAGGTCTACTTGAAGGAGTGGACTTCAATGAGGACTCCAACTTGAAGGTGACATTAATTTGGACCTTTTTGTCCCTTGTTGCCGACGAAGGAAGTAAGCCTTCTATACGTCTCTTTTTTTAGTTTCCAGTAAACCACACTCGCATAATGACATAAGGCATGTAATCGAATCGTACAAAGGAAGAAAATAAAATGGCATCAAAATTTACCTTCTTTCAATTATCTCTACTCTTGCCTTTCCTCTCTGTGTTGTTTCTCCTCTGCGTATCTGCTGCCCCCTCTCCCCCTTTTTCTTTTTTTTTCCTTGAATTGTCATGCCTTTATATAGGCTAAGTCATGTGTTGGAGATATAGATGGCTAGCTACACATCCTTATCAACCTAGTGTTTATTTTTTTTCAAACACTAGTCATAGCCTAAATTCTAGGTCTACTTGAAGGAGTGGACTTCAATGAGGACTCCAACTTGATCCAAATAAAGGCTCCATTCCAACCTTGCCGTGAGGCATTTGATGGATAAATCCATCACTTGATGTTATCTCCTACTAATTAGGAATTTTGATTTTGTTTGATCCCTTTTATTTTATATATTTCTATTTATCCTTATTAAATTTTGAAGCCCCTTTTATATTTATCTTTGTTGAATTTTTTTTCTTCAACAACATATAAAAATCCCATAGGCTCACAGGCTGCAGAAATCGTTGGCTTTAAGCCGCTTGAAAACCTTTACACAAAAACATTATAAAACCATAAACTCAAGTACGTACCAAACCTGTTATTGCTAGCCTAGCCAGCTCAAAGTCAAACCTCATCATGCTGGTCCAACCAGCGGCTAGTCCAACTAGCATCCCATGTGCACTACCGGTAGGAGAGTATGGGAACTCCAGGCTCCAATCCCATCGGTACGTGTGAGGTCCACCCCGTATACGTCCGAGCCCGTCTCTGGGATCTGCGGAGTTCAACTCTGGATAGGGCGATCCAATCGCCTGAGGTCAGCCAGTCTAGAACATAACATAATATAGTATATGATAATAAACTTAAAACAATTATCCCATGGGCACCAGCCCAAAACAGTGATTCCCCGGGCACTAGCCCAAAACAGTTAACTCTAAGGCACCCTGCCCAAATCCGGGTTTCCTACAACCATGATAAAATCAAGAACTAGAAACCATAAATAGTTTGTACGGAAACCAACCGTAAATAGAACCCCGACATATAAGCATATCACATTAAATCCAACATATATTCAAAAACCAGAATCCTAATCGTAAACATGCTAAATCATATCATAAAGCTAGGGAAAACATGTACATATGCATGCATCAGAGTTAAGAAAGAAAACTGTCCACTCACATACCGTCCTTGCTGCACCTCGATACGCGTGCCATAAGCCTCTCCGGCTAATTCACCATCTCCGAAACATTTGGACTTGTCCAAATCACACCAAAGGTCACTAACGGTCTCTATAAGTTCATACCTTAGACCATGAACAGCCTCAGCTTGGGAATGCGTACCAAACACGCTTCTTGATGCTAAAAATGACAAGACCCTTCCCGATTCCCCTGGTGCCACCCGAGAACGTGCCCTGCTCCCGTTTGACAAACAACCCTAGAATACCAAATTTACCCTTAATCAATTCAACATTAATAAATCACGATAAATAAGTTCATACATAAGTCTTAAGGGTTCAACAATGTCAGACAAGAGATAGATCGAAATACAATAACGAGCACGACATCTAGGTTTACATACGATGCAAACCTACCCAAAAGGGTTTACATGTGCACAATGTCTGGTCTATGCCTCAGACTCCGGGTCCTTGTTTTCCTCAGTAGCATGGCCTGGAGGGGTCAATAAACTTATTTGAATGGTTAATTTGAATATTAATGGATTTTAGAAAAATATGAGATGAGCATACGATTAATAAGAATTCATTTTTTTGTTTTTTTGAAAAAATAAGAATTCTTTTTACGTCCAATTTTCTAAATTATTATGTAAATACAAATTCCTCGATTTTCTAAATTATTATGTAAATGTAAACTCCATTATTATGCTTATTAATGTTTTAACTATATTAACATTCAATTATACTAATTTATTTCAATTTATGTTGATGTCTAAAATTTTATATTATTAGTCATCAGCAGAATCCTATTGTATCATATTATTCATCATATACTTATTATATCAAAGTTATTTTATCATTTTTATTAGTCATATATAACCATTATTGGGTACTTAAGTTTTTCTCAAAGTTTCATTCCAAATTTTCAACTTTTAAATCGAATTTCCGTTATTTTTGTTGACCGTAAATTTCCAACTTGTTGATCGAATTTCCAACTTTGGGACGAGATATTCGTAAATTTGGCTAGCGATATATCTGTCCATATCTATATTTCAATCCTTAGGTATATCCTCTCTACCAGTTGCATTGTTCGCTACCTGCAGATAACTAATCCTTCATGAAAGTAGCACCTATGCCGGTGAAAGAAAACAATTTAATGAGTCGTTTTATTTGGGGAATTGTTTATCAGGGTTCAGATTCGAATAGACGGAACCTAAAGAAAAATTTAGGATCAGATACAACCTGTTCGTCATCTATTTACGTGTTTGATAAGGTTAACCTAGCTATCCCAGGCCATATGTGTTATTTTAAGAAGGAAAGATGTAATAGAGTACAGTTTTTTTACTTCCATTAGGCATTTAGAATTTTGTATCGAGGAAATTACAGTCACATATGGATAAATCAGCTAAGCTGTGGACATAGTCAAGATATAAAAGCTCCCAAAACTCAGGGATTCCTTGAAAGTGATGGCAAAAATGTAAGTTGCCTGATTCGTGATTGCTCTATGCGTACATTGCCCTATGCTTGTTTGAAGTAAGATTAGTATATTACATTTTGCTCTCTTTTTGTAGGCTCATTTTATAATGCTTCTACATAGTAATTCTCATCGACGCAACAAGGAAGCTTCAGCCAACCCATCATGGATATAGATATATATCCCGTGAGCAGGAGACTGTCGTTTAACTTGATTTGCCAAAGCTTATACATTAGAAAGCTGAATAATGGCTTCTGGTCTCCATGTGCAAACTGAATTTTATGGGGATGATGCAGATAGTGATGTGACTAGCCTTGATCTCAATCTGTCAACGATGGCATGCCTTCCTTACTCGTCGATTTCCACTTTGGATGACAACTCTGCATCCCATTCATGGATGGAGCAAGAAATCGGAAGAGGTTAAAGCATGAACATAATGCCAGTTACAGTTTTTACGGTGGCAGTGGCATCGTATGTACCAGTAATGGCTTGAATAGCTTCCCAAATATCCAATTCCGGGATCTCATATCTGCTTACACTCGGAGATACTTGGCATTGGAGCTCAGATATACTTGGCGGTGGAGGCCATGGAAGACGCTGCTGCAACTTTGATGAGAGGCAAGGAGGAAGAACCCGAAGGAGGAAGTGGAGATGGAATGAAACTAGTCTAGCAACTCATTTCTTGTGCTGAGGCTGTAGCTTGGTGCGTCAAAGCTCATGCCTCATCATCGCTTCATCAGCTTAGATCTAATGCACGGATCTTTGGGACATCATTTCGGCGAGTAGCTTCCTGCTTTGTCCAAGACCTCTCTGACTCGAGCTTGTTCAGCCACTTGGGGCAGTGGGAGTTTTAGGCCCCATAGCCAAGTCACTGGCTTTTTCAGCAGAGAAGGATGAGGCTTTAGCCTTGTTTATGAGATTTGCCCACAAATCCAATTGGGCCATTTCATAGCGAATGCATCAATATTGGAAGCCTCTGAGGGAGAAAGCTCTGTTCAGGTCAGAGACCTGGGCATGACCCTAAGCCTCCACCGCAGGTATCAATGGCGCAACTTGATAGACAGTCCAGCCAACTGCACTGGACAGCCCTTGCACCACCTTCGAATCACAGGTGTTGGGAACTCTGTAGAATGCCTTGAAGAAATCGGTAATGATCTGAAGCTACATGCACAAAGCATGAAAGTGAATCTCGAATTTTCGGCAATGGAGAGCAACGTAGAGAACCTTAAGTCTCAAGATTTCAATTTGGTTGATGGGGAGGTTTTGGTCATTAATAGCGTACTTCAGCTCCATTTTCTGGTGAAAGAGAGCGGAGGGCGTTGAACTCAGCGTTACAAACACTTCACGAGTTGTCACCAAAGCTTATGGTTTTGGTCGAGCAGGACACATGCCAAAAGGGACCTTTCTTTCTAGGGAGGTTCATGGAGGCAATGCATAATTACCCCGCCATCTTCGACTCCATGGATGCAATGCTGTTCAAATATGCCACAAGGAGGGCTAAAATGGAGCAGTTTTATTTTGGGGAGGAGATAAAAAAACATTGTAAGCTGTGAGGGAGCGGCGAGAGTGAAGAGGCACGTAAGGGTTGATCAATGGCAGCGGAGGATGAGACGGGCCGGGTTCCAACCGGCCCCTCTGGAGACGATGAGACAGGGGCCATGAAATGGGTAGAAGCTAATGCTGGTGAGGGATACACAATTGCAGAAGACAAGGGGAGCTTGGGGCTTGGATGGAAGTCAAAGTCTATCATTGCAGCTTCTTGCTGGAAATGATTATGATGTTGAATTTCAAAGAACATATAATCTAACAGAAAATTGTAATCCCCCCATCATTTTAAAAGCAAACTAGGCGATTTTAGTAGCCTAGTAGTTCTGACTAAATAGCGCATTAAAGTAATTGACTTGGACGTAGACTCTCAGCCAATTGAATTTTAGAGTTTGAAATCTCCTATGAAAAGCTCAAACGACACGTATAACATGGCCACTGGATGGCTTCATGAGTTGAATATATCATTACATAAATTTGGTACCATAGCTAGTTAGCTTCTGAATAAATTGACCAATTTACATTAATCCGTGCCATAGCATATAAATTTATTGAAGCAGCATAAACTGACTATATACCAAATAAAGAATGGTGGATACGATAGCTACTGGATGGCCTCATGAAGCACCATGTAACTAATTTGAAAAATATTTTAAATATTCAAAAATAAAAATAGTTCAATTCGGTAAGGGATTTCCTAAAGATCTAAAACCCTGTTGATGCGGAAATCGTCCGGACTTGTAAAATTCCTTTTTGATCCCTACACATAATAACAAGAACCAAACGGGGTTAAGGTTGAAGCCTCGGGGGGGGGGGGGGGGGGGGGTGGTTTAACCAAGAACACTCTGATACCAAAGTCGGTTTAATCGAGAGAATAAACGGGCAGAGTTTCAGTTTGAGTTTTTGAATGACCTCCTGAAGTGAAGAGAGACTTTGTATTTATAGTGGAGTTTTGTGGGTCACCGAAACGTCTGATTGGTTCAAAGAGATCATAGTGTTTAATAGGTGATCATACTGAGAGAAATCACTATTATTAAATATATAACAATAATAAATAACTCACGGAGAGATTATTTATTATTGATATTGATCTAATTAATTAATATATTTAATTGGTAAATATATTTACCAGAGGTAATATCAGCGTTATGTGAGTTACGAGCCACGTGACAGCTGCATAATTTTTCTGTGATTTATGGTTACACAAACTCCAAACCCCTTTTTGTAGGAATCGTCTTGCAGAAGCCAAGTAAAATCATCATAATGCACAATAACATTTCAATTTAAAACAATTGCTAGACAAATTAAAAGTTGTATGTCTTTACATCCAAAAAAAATCAATATGGGCTAGAGTGGGGATTTACCAAATTAAAAACCAATCTGACTAAAGTCCAAAGCCCAACTAACATTCACTTGATGGATCATGGGGAATCGCGAGCATAATTGACGTGATCACGCTAACACGGCACCAAAATTGTCAGAAGGCAAATGGAAGGTGGGACAAAGTCGTCGTGAAGGAGGAACACATGTGGATGCATATGCCGACCAGCCTCATTCTCATGCTGCTTGTAAAAAAAGAAGAAGTCTTTTTCTCAAGAGACAACCAACAACTCAAATAAACAAACAAATTGATCAAACTCAATTAGTTTCACTAACTACAAACCCTCAAAAGCTTCTTTATTACTCAAAAACTCGCCTTGTTGGCAAAACCACTTTCTTTCGATCTATGATCAAGATTCAATTCTTCTATCAACCCTTCTCAGTTCTTACTCTAAGAACACCAAGCTTCCTTTCCTTCCGACTTCCATTCCAAGTTTGATTATGAAGACTTCCCGACCACTTGACTTCATTTCATAGCTTATTTTGAAGGCTACCTAACATTCATCTCTTCCCAACTACCCTAAATCAATCTTTGAGACTTTCACACTTCCACTCTCAGACGTCATCATGTCCTTCCTACTGCTCTGCCAGCCTTTGGTATGATTCCAACGGATGTTCATCCAGTTGATGGTCTTTCGACGAACTTGCTAGCTTATGGCTTAGTCTAGAGATAGTTTTCCCACAACAATTATAATTCATTTCTCACTTTAAATATTCAAGAAATTTATTTTCTAAGTGTTTGTACTCACCTCCATCTCAATACAATTGATTTCTTCAGGTTTGATCTAGATATGTGAAATATATCAACTAATGCATGCTATGGCTGACTAAGTCATAAAACCATCTTCGTGTTCGCGTCCAGTATCATCATTCTAACTTGAAGGGATTGATCTGTCTAACTTCCACTTAATCTAAACAATAAGCTACTAACATGAACAAACCATAAAACAAACTTGGACTTGGTGCAAAATAAAATATTTAAAGTCCTCGAAGAAGTCATGCAAAGAATAGTGCAAACTAGATGCCCGCTTGTTTCACCATCACTTGATTAAAACAAAGATTCTTAGGCCACAATTCAAAACCAATTCTAACCATATCTAGTTGCAGCTTCTACTAACTGCTAACCATATCTAGTTGCTAGCTTATGGCTTAGTCTAGAGATAGTTTGCCTACAACAGTTATAATTCATTTCTCACTTTAAATATTCAAGCAATTTATTTTCTAAGTGTTTGTACTCACCTTCATCTCAATACAATTGATTTCTTCAGGTTTGATCTAGATATGTGAAATATATCAACTAATGCATGCTATGGCTGACTAAGTCATAAAACCATCTTCGTGTTCGCGTCCAGTATCATCATTCTAACTTGAAGGGATTGATCTGTCTAACTTCCACTTAATCTAAACAATAAGCTACTAACATGAACAAACCATAAAACGAACTTGCACTTGGTGCAAAATAAAATATTTAAAGTCCTCGAAGAAGTCATGCAAAGAATAGTGCAAACTAGATGCCCGCTTGTTTCACCATCACTTGATTAAAACAGAGATTCTTAGGCCACAATTCAAAACCAATTCTAACCATATCTAGTTGCAGCTTCTACTAACTGCACGTCTATTTTGATGGCATCTTGAATGCCAAATCAGCTGGCCCAGCCCATCTAGGGGCGGACCATGTCAACATGGAGACTCTTCAATATGGAATATTTGAGGATATCACTAGCCAAGAAACGACCAAGGAAGAATTGATAAAATTCATTAAGGCTAGCCTAGCTCTCATCTGCTCTCACATGAAGACACTGAACGAGCAAGTTCAGGAGCTCTCTAAGTAGAAGAAAACAGAGCCAAAAGGAACCATCACCCAGCCTCTGGAGGTAATGATAGAAGTTTTATCAAACAAGAGATTATGAATGATAACTCCTAATGTAATACTTTTCAAGTGCACAAAATCATATAACGAGTATAGTAGGTTTACAAAGGTCGATCCCTCGAGGACTTGTTCAACGTGAATCCACTTAATTTAGAATGAAACAACTTAGTTATGAAATAGAAAACGAATGAGAGGTTTTGAGTGATGATTAGCATGAAATTGAGATGCAAAAACACTATGTAAAGTGATGAAAATGAGATTGATTATTGGTTGATTCATTAAGATGAATTAGGGCTTATTATCCACCTTTACCAATTATAGTTCTCCTTAATATTTCCTTGTTCTAATTACTATGCATGTTTCTGAATTAAGTGCCCATGCAGAGGTCCGACCAAGGCTCACCCTACACCTATTCTCTTATCTTAGATTGCATGTTTAAAGCGTGATATCCACTGTTAAACGTCTATTATCAATGGTGCGTGATAATGCATAAAACATGAAGAAGATTTGATGACACTCCACTATCCCTAGAAAAATGTGTGCAATTATAGTAGGCCATGAGTTTAGATTAGGAATATAAGTCCTCCTTTTAAGCGTGATGCTACAAATTGCAAGCTAATATTATGGTCCGTCAAGCAATTATATCGATTATTATACACAAACACGGCGATCAAGCTTATAGGTGTAAATTGTGTTCATGAAGTGCAGTAATCCAAAAAATTCAGTCATGCATAACAATCATAATCAAGATCCAGAATACTAAATATGAACTAACATGGCTAGGGCTTCAAACAACCCCAATCCTTAAGGGAAATACTCACACATATCCAAGTTAACAAACATCATAATTGAATTCATATAAACTTAAAGAGATTAAGGATTAAGGAACACAAATACTAAGAGGGATGAGGTGTAACGACCCGTCCCTGATTTTAAGGATTAATTAAGACTAATTACTGATTAGCGAGGCTAATCGGGGATTACCGAGGATTAACGGACGTTCAGGGTGAAATTACGATTTTGCCCCTAAACGAGGGAAAAAGTTGACTTTCGACTCAGGAGGTCTGATGTAACGACCCATCCCGAAAATCGGGATTAGATTAGTTTTTAATGATGGATTAGTGAAGTTAATCGGTACTTGGTTGGATGCGTTCGGACGAACGGTGCAAAATGACAATTTTGCCCCTAGAATGGGTTAAATGTTGACTTTTTGTTCGGACGGTTAAATGGACTTTGACCGATGATCGTGACCTAGTTCGGGACGTCACGAGTTCATAGACAGGTGGCACGTCCAATTTCGACATCAGAGGAGGAAGTTATGACGTTCGGAAGTTCAAGGACAATACAGTAAATTAGCTAAAATGGGGGTAATTGTTGACTTTTCATACGACATGGGATTTTTACGAACTTCGAGGATTGTTAGGAAGGTCTCGAGTTCCTAATTCCAACGACAGGTGACATGTGCCATTTGGAGTTCGGGAATGAAAGTTACGGATCTAGGAACTCGAGGGGTAAAATGGTAATTTGTGTAGCAAGGGGCATTTTAGTCATTTGATTTATGGGAATGCGTGCCCAGTGAAATCAGGACCTTTTGCTGTTCTGGGGGGTTCTAACCACAGAGAAGTGGACACATGTCCTTATCTGGATAGTGGTAGAGCCTTGCAGCAATCAATTTAAACGGGTGATTATGCACGGGTCGAGCAAAAATCAGAGAAACAGAGAACAGGGGACGAGAGAACGACTGTGTGGTTGAGCTTTCAAACATCTTCAAGTGCCCGTGGTGTGTGAAGCAAAGTGAGAGTGGAAGATAAGAGGAATCTGGTGGTGACAACGACGGCCCACGACGGCGTGTGACGGTGAAGGAATCGGGAAAAACCCGTAAGTCCTCTGGTTTGAGTTTCAAATGTGGACGATGAAGTGAAGGGTTAGGAGCCTAATTGAGGACTAAACCATGACTCTGAGGTGTCTGGGACTTGAGTGGACGCGAATGGGTGGCTCGCCGTGGACGGTGGCTGGCGAACCCGACACGGTAAGTTTTGGTTCCAAAAATCAATATTGGATTTGTAGCCTCTGATGATGACTATTAATGAATCAAACATGATGTGGGAAGGGAAACAAGTCATCTGGGACGGAATTGGAGGCTAGAAGAAGCCGGAAACCATGGAAGTCAAGGTTGCAGAGTGCGGGTTGAATTCTTGAACATGAAGGTAATATCTCGTGGTTTTTGTTCCAATTTATCCTGTTAGTATATTAGGAGGAGAAGGATGAAACTAATAGGCTAAGTAGGACTTAAAATGGATTAAAAATTGGACAAAACGGTGAAAGCCGGTTCAAAATCGGACCAGATTTACAGACCGGTCGACTGAGGTTGAAGATGATGAACAGTGACTGGCGCGTGAGGCCCACGCGTAGTCACTTCAGGAGGTACGTGTGGGCGCGTGGCACGTTTTTTGAGGAAGGTTCCAACACGACTTTTAAAGTATTCGATGTAACGAACATTTTGGCGCTAGTTTTGAGTCAATTGAATACCGTCTCGATATGTTTCGGGATGTCCAAAAGTTTTAGGGCCCGGTTAAAAATAGTTAAAAATACAGGAAAATTGTGGGGCTTTAGTATGACCTTTTAGAAGTAGTTAGTGACCTTAGTATGGGATTTGGACAGGTTCGAGAAAATCGAGGATAGCGAAATGGCCGGGAACAGGGTAAGTACGCGCGTATTGAGGCAACGTCGGAATGGTCTGTGAGTGGACTTTTCTTTCAAACTTATGATGCATGCGTATATGTTTTTATATTTTTTCTATACTTGATTCTATGATTTGATTTATGATCTTGATGCTTTACGGTTTTGCACGTTTTTCGAGATAATTATGGAATTTCACGTTTTACGAGCTTTCGAATTATCTTGCGATTTGATCATGGTTTTAATGGTTTGATTTCGGGATTTGAAATATGATTTAATTTCAAGGATTTGAAATGGATTTTAGAAAAGTGCTTTTGGGCTTGGAGCCCTGTTAATGAGATTTTGATATACGAGCCTTCGTTTTTGAAACTGGTTTTCGGAAATAAGATTTCAGTTTTGGTTTTGAGACTTGGAAATGAAGTCTAGATTTGGGTTCGGGACAGTGGTTCCGGATGCTAGCTTACGGAATCATTGTTGGGAATTCGGAGATGGATTTTCTGTGATTTTCACTATTGATTGGAAAATGGTTTTGGGTTTAAATACTCGGAAAAAGAGAAAAACCTACTGGATCTGGTTTTGAGTTTAAAGACTCGGATTGATTGACGGGGGGAGGGCCCTGGATTGATATGTTTTGAGTTTAAATACTCGGTATATGTTTTGAGTTTAAAGACTCGGTTATGATACCCCCCGAGGCATGTGATTGTGTTTTGAGTTTAAAGACTCGGATATCCCAGGAAGGCCTGGCTATTTGCGCATTGTGTTTTGAGTTTAAAGACTCAGGTGCACTTGAGATCCAGTAAACTTGTATGATTGATATTTTCATTGGTTTTTCACTAGTTTTCAGAATGTTTTGGGCAGTGGCCCGGATGATTGGATTTGATGAGTTTTGGGACCGAGTTCCCGGAATTGAGATTGATTTGTGGTTTGAGGCTGATGCCTGGATTTGAATAGCAGATTTGATTCGGGTTTTCGATAATGGTTTTCATTGATGGTTTTCGATATGAATGGTTTCATGACTTGAATTGATATGCATGCATTGGTTTTTGCGTGGAGGGTAAAAGTGCTTGTTTTCTGATAACTGTTTTTGGAACTTATACTTTCTTTTTGTTCACTCACAGTCTTTTCGTGTTTTCGATACCCTCCAGGTTGTTGCGGTGCAGGCTGTTGGTCAAGAGAGACGGATACATCACACACGAGATCCACAGTAGTTTTCCGTGAACTCTGGGAAGGCTGGAAGCTTTCGGACAGTCGGATCGAGTATCCCTTGTCTGACCTACGTGTCACATGGAGGTTGGACGTTGGTTTAGCCTTCGTGTCATGCGTAAGTCAGATGGGAGCAGGACTTAGCCCTTAAACCAGGGGGATTGGGGGTGGGTCCTGTCATCTGACGGTCGAGGGCCGATGACTGTGACTTAGATCGGGACGTCGTGAATCTATAGACAGGTGGCACGTCGAAATCAGATATTCGACGGGGAAGTTACGGTTCACGGAAGCTCAGAGGAACTATTGCACGTTTACGAGATGGGGTACTTTTGGCATTAAGTGGGCCCAGGCTTTGAGGGGCAGGCCCAATGGATGAATGACAAGTGTCATTCATCCATTGCCCACCCAAATTGATACATGCATATCCGTCCCCCTTTCTTATTCGTCCAAACCAAACCCAAACGCCCGATCTCACCCAAATCCCCATCTACCACGACCCAATCCCTTTCCCCTCACCTGATTTAATCTAAGAAATAGACAGAGAGTGGCTGATAAGCTGAGGATGGCGAGGAGGTGGCTGAGCCGCCGTGCACGGAGGAGGGAAGGTAAGAACTCGGTTTTATGTTTTTGAATTCAATCTTAGATTAGGACGTTATGGATGGTTTTGGGTGATTTAAGGATGTTTAGTAGGCTTGTAGCATGGTTTAGAGGGGTTTTTGGATGGTGGAAGACGGCTAAAAGGCCAAGGGGATAAAAGGGAAAACTGGACCGTGAAGGGGTGTTTTGAACGGGTCGGTTTTGAAGGGTTTTTATTAATTTTCTTTACATGGTTAGGTTGCTAGGATTAAGATAGGAAGATTGAAATTGGATTGGAAGAAAACAGACGAAAATTGAAGGAGGTAGGAGCCTGAACCGGCTCCTTCGATTCGGTTGGACTGGATTGTAGAGACTAGACCGGACTGGCTGGTCGGCTGGAGCTCAATTGTAACAATGTAGCGGCGCATGGTTGCCACGTGCAAGGGCTATTGCCGACGCGTGTGCGTGCGTGGCCCACTCTTTGGGGATAGTTCCAACATGTGTAATCATCTATTCGATGTAACGAACATTTTGGGACTGATTTCGAGTCGATTGGACATCGTCTCGAGATAGTTCGTGATGCCCGAAGGTTTAGGATCGACTTTAAAAATAGTTAAAAATACTGAAAAATTACGGGGCTTTAATGAGGAGTTATTTAAGTAGTTAGTAACCTTATATTACAATTTAGACAGGTTCGGGAGCCCCGAAGATGGTGATTAGCCCGGGAAGGGCGTATAGCACGCGTATCGAGGCACAGCTTCGGACGGTCTGTGAATGGACCTTATTTTCTAAATTGATGCATGCATAATTGCTTTATATGCTTTAAAATACATGTTTTGGAATGCCTTGAGTGCATTTTTTGTCGTATCTTAGTATTTACGTATTCGAACGTATTTCGCAGTTTTCGGCTTTATACGATGCTTATACGTGCTGTGTTTTCAATGATGGTTTGACGAACGGGTTTTGTATTTGAAAACGTGGGACTGGGAATGAGACCCATTTGGTTGGAAACCATCAGACTTGGAGTCTAGTTGTTTTAATGAGAAATCGAGCTAGAGGCCCATTTGAGTTATACGATCGAGCTGGGGGCCCCATTGGTTTACGAATTCGGGCTTGAGGCCCAATTGGTTGTGAAATCGGGCATGAGGCCCAGTTATGATTTATAAACATGATTTTGGGTCAGGGACCCACATTTGGATTTACAATGGTTTTGGAAATGAAATATGAAAATGGTTTTTCATACACAATCTTCACGAACGGATGCCCTCCAGAAGTCTCGTAGTATTCTGGAGTGGCGGGTTGTCTACTCCAGATGTCTCGTAGGATCCTGGAGTAGTCACGGGGCAATTGCCTGCGAGGGGTTATTGCACGGAGTGACCAGTCTGTATAGTGACTCAAGAGTAGGGTTGTTAGAGGTTAAAACCTCCCCCCAGGGAGGGTCTTTGATCTGCTGGTCATTGACCTGGGTGGACCCTGTGGAGACTTGGGATTTGAGCGCCGGGTAGCACGCATAGCTTGGAACCGTGACAGTGGTTTAATTGTGATATCTCCGATGTCAAGCATCAGGGATGCCGAGGATTGGTTTTTGGGTTGAGACCCATTGGTATCGATTTTGGGCTGAGACCCACATGTATCAGATTTGGGCTGAGTTCTCATGTGCTTTGATTTACAGTTTTGGGCTAAGGCCCTAATGGTTTCATTTTGATAACTGGTTTTCGAATGCATGCATGCTTTTTAGTGAACGACATAAATGTCTTTTTATAAATGTTTTTGTAAACTGTTGTTTTGTCCACTCACAGCTTTCAATGAATTTAATGTCCTTCAGGTTGATCGCGGATGCGGGTTGTAGTGGAGACCGAGACATCACATTCCTTCTCCGGATCCTGGTGCACTCTGGAAGCCCGGTGAGGCTAAAGTCAGAATCTTCCCTTGTCTGACACTTCGTGTCAGGCGGGATCAGGCACGTCTCTTGTTAATCCCGGGGGGATTTGGGATGGTTCCTAACAAGTGGTATCAGAGTAGGTTGGCTCATGGTACTCTGATACCAAAGTGGTATCAGAGGACGATTAGCTCTTATGGTACGTGCAAGTCGAGGATGTGATGTCTCTGCAGTGGTAACAGCCCATCATCAACCTGATAGTTAGGGTATGAGTATCTGTGGAATTGAACCCTAGTTAGATTATGTTTGGCACGAGGTGCGACGGTTTAGGGTCTGATTGTCACGAGATGCCGTGTATTCGAGAGGTCAGATTCCCATCAAGATCGATTTTTTTTTTGTGTGAATCTAACGACTTGGAGCCGTAGTGTTACTGGTGGATAGCATCCAGTGGACCAGTAGACATTGTATAACGACCTGAGAGTCGAGACTGTTGTCGGTCAGGTCATGTCGGATTTGAGAGTGTGCTGCAGTGAGGAGATGAGGTCATGGATGACCTAGTGGACGACTCTGGTGGAGTCTAGTTGAGAATGTTGGGATAGGAACGTTTAAGCCTATTTGGCATGAGATGCCATGTTTTAGTGTTTGGAGTCCTAAAGGGATGTCAACTGGAAGAGGATGCCATGGTGTAGATGTTGTGTGGCTTTGTATGGCATGCGGTGATTTTGGTATGCCATGGTTGAATGGTGGTAGACATCGAGGATGTCGTATAGTTATGAGAGGACGGGGTCCTTGGATCGTGGTTACTGGTTGATTGGATACCATTGTTGGAGTATGACGACTCTTCGGAGTCGAGAGCGATGGATCGCTTAGGATTGTTGTGCTGCAGTTAGCGGATGGGTTTGTGATAACCCTAGTTGGTGATTGATCAGACAGGTTACCAGAAGTGTGGTACTTGTCGACCGGAACCTGAGGTGGACCGATCGATGGATGTTACGTGTTGAGTGGTTGGTACTGGCGGTGAGTTGACCACATGGATCTGGGGTTTCAGAAGTGGAGTGTTTCTGAGTTTGGTCTGCACGAGGTTGTGGTAGACGTTTCTTCCGATAGGTGTGAGCAAGTCTTATCGAGTGGGATAGACTCAGTTTTTCTTGGCGACTGAGGCGATGAGATTCATCAGTCATGACGATGATACGGAGGTACGTGAGTGACGCACAGTACGAACATAGATTCTGGATTCGACTCGGTTACGACGGAGTGATATCACAGAATGAGACATTGACTTTGGGTGTTGCCGAGTGTGCCACGTTACCTCTATGAGGTAACTGTGATGAGTGGGATGTACCTGGATGAGTGACAGGTGCCCTAGATATCCTTGGACGAATCACACGAGTATGAGTGCTGGAGTTGATCCCATAGAGTTGGGACGTGCGAACCAGTATACCGACGGGATAGTAGATGTTCCCAGAGTGGCAAGCATGTGAGTTTGGTGGACACCGAGCGAGACAGAGAGGATCCAGAGTGGCTCAGTGCGAGGCACGGGGAGTACTTGGTTTGGTGACCAGTTCCCTGATGATACGAGACTTGAGGCACGAGCGTGTGCCCAAGAGTAGTAACGTTGAAGGTTGAAATTCCTAAGCGGTGATTGGATGGAAAAGTATAAATGGATGACGTAAGTGACGTCTTATGACGTAAGGGTCGGTTGGTCAGACATCGTGATATGCAGAGATTTGACTGCAGGTCACAGCAGGAGCCTGGTGTGACTCTTCAGTTGAGCGGTACTTCAGGTTGGGATGAATTGACATCCCTTTGGATGTGTATAAACGGTATGAACAGACACGTGGTTGATGTCCACATGAGTGACAGCTTGGAGGCTGGGAGATTATGACTGAATGATCGTGAGAGACGCAGGACACCTGTGTGATGTCCTCAGTTACTCGGTAACCTTGGAATGAGTAGCAAATGGTATTTAGCGTCACTGGATGTGACGAGTAAGTGTCTGAGGTAGTGGAGTCTTAGGTGGACGTGAGATGGTGATTAGACGAGGTCCGATGTTGACTGTACAGTGAATACCATGATCGGATGTGTTCCGACACGTGATAGGATAATTGGACGTCGACTACTGTGTGCTCGAGCAGAATGGAGCGGTAGGGTTCAGTGTTAGATGTGAACGGAGGCTCAAGGTCACGGATGACCAAGGGAACCCTACAATGCAGACGTGTCATCTCTGCTAAGGCAAGTATTCGATTGAGGTCCAGATACACCCAGGATGGGTACGATGTCGTATGTGTTTCGACAGGATGAGTGTTACGATAGTTTGGGACTCAGGGTGAGTCAAAATTTCAGTGTAGGTCACGGAGTGACACGAGATACGATATAAGGACTTGAGAGCGAGTCGAGATCAGAGTAGCGCAACGAGAGCGCAGTGAAGCCGGGAGTTGTCGGCTAGTCATGATAGTTATCGATGGGGTTGGCTTCCGTACGAAGTCAATCTGGCATGTAGTGGTAATGGATTTAATTGGTATCTGACGAGTTCAGATTGGTATGGTTTGATGGGACTCTAAGGAGAGTCAATATGAGTATAAGAAAATGAGAGCATTGGCTGGTATGAGTACCGAGGCCGGCATACACCACAGTTTGGAGTATGACCTGCGAGATGGGATTCGTGCCATTGTGATTGGCCGAATCTATAAGATGTTGTCTGTTCGGATGCTAAGCTAGATGTCGGCATGGATGTGATGACCCTTAGTGGGAGTACGTATTTTAGCCTGATGGTTATAGGATGGAACGTGTTAGAGTGGTAGACTAAAAAGCCGTTTGGATGACAACCTAGTATATCTGACCTGTCAGAGTGAGTGACAGACAGGATCAACGAGTGGTAGAAGTCTCAAGTGAGTCTTACGAGTCGAAGTGTGGCTATGTCGAATGTGTACTTTTACACGGGCACTCTCGTGATGTGTGCAACGACCCAGTAGAGGGACACGATTGAATTTCCACGGTGTAGTTGTAGAATTGGGTCAGTTGGAATTTCGAGGACGAAATTCCTTAAGGAGGGGAGTTTGTAACGACCCGTCCTCGATTTTAAGGATTAATTAGGACTAATTACGGATTAGCGAGGCTAATCGAGGATTTCCGAAGATTAACGGACGTTCAGGGAGAAATTACGATTTTGCACCTGAACGAGGACAAAATTTGACTTTTGACCCAAGAGGTCTGACGGTCGAGGGCCGATGACCGTGACGTGGATCGGGACATCACGAGTCCGTAGACAGGCGGTACGTCGAAATCGGACGTTTGACGGGGAAGTTACAGTTCACGGAAGTTCTGAGGAACTATTGCACATTTTACGATACTAGAGACTTTTTGCATTAAGTGGGCCCAGACTTTGAGAGGCATGCCCAATAGATGAATGACAAGTGTCATTCATCCATTGCCCACCCAAATTGATACATACATATCCGTCCCCCTTGCTTGTTCGTCCAAACCAAACCCAAACACCCGATGTCACTCAAGTCCTCATCAACCACAACCCAATCCTTTTCCCCTCACCTGATTCAATCTAAGAAATAGACAGAGAGTGGCTGATAAGCTGAGGATGGCGAGGAGATGGCTGAGCCGCCGTGCACGGCGAAGGGAAGGTAAGAACTCGATTTTATGTTTTTGAATTCAATTTTTGATTAGAACGTTATGGATAGTTTATGGTGATTGGAGGATGTTTAGTAGGCTTGTAGGATGGTTTAGATGGGTTTTTGGATGGTGGAAGACGGCTGAAAGGCCCAGGGGATAAACGGGAAAACTGGACCGTGAAATGGTGTTTTGAACTGGTCGATTTTGAAGGGTTTTTATTAGTTTTCTTTACATGATTAGGTTGCTGGGAATGAGATAGGAAGATTGGAATTGGATTGGAAGAAAACGGATGAAAATTGAAGGAGTTAGGAGCCTGAACCGGCTCCGTCAGTTCGGCTAGATTGGATTGCAAAGACCGGACCGGACCGACCGGTCGACTGGTGCCCAGTGGTGAAACTGAAGCAGTGCGTGGCTCCCACGCGCAGGGGCTGTTGTCGGTGGGCGCATGGCCCACTTTTTGGTAATGGTTCGAATATGTGAAATCATCTATTCGATGTAACCAACATTTTGGGACTGGTTTCGAGTCGATCGGACATCGTCTCGATATAATTCGGGATGCCCGAAGGTTTAGGATCGACTTTAAAAATAGTTAAAAATTCTGAAAAATTACGGGGCTTTAATGAGGAGTTATTTAAGTAGTTAGTAACCCTGTATTATGATTTGGACAGGTTCCGGAGCCCTGGAGACGGTGAATGGCCCAAGAAGGGCGTATGGCACGTGTATCGAGGCGCAGTTTTGGACGGTCTGTGAGTGGACCTTGTTTTCTAAATTGATGTATGCATAACTTTTTTATATGCTTTAAATTACATGTTTTGGAATGCTTTGAGTGCATTTTTAGTGGTAGCTTAGTATTTATGTATTCACACGTATTTCGTGGTTTTCAGGTTTCTATGATGCTTATACGTGCTGTATTTTCAATGATGGTTTGACGTACGGGTTTTGTATTTGAAAATGTGGAACCAGGCATGAGATCCATTTGGTTGGAAACCATCGGACTTGGAGTCCAGTTGATTTAATGAGAAATCGGGCTAGAGGCCCATTTGAGTTATATGATCGCACCGGGGGCCCCGTTGGTTTACGAATTCGGGTTTGAGGCCCAGTTGGTTATGAAATCGGGTATGAGGCCCAGTTATGATTTATAAACATGATTTCGGGCCAGGGACCCATATTTGGATTTACGATGGTTTATGGAAAACTTGGGCATGGCCCTTTCAATGGTTTTGGAAATGAAAGATGAAAATGGTTTTCCATACATCATCCTCACGAACGGATGCCCTCCAGACATCTCGTAGTATCCTGCAGTGGCGGGGTTTCTCCTCCAGGCGTCTCGTAGTATCCTGGAATAGTCATGGGGCAATTACCTGCGAGGGATCATTGCACGGAGCAACAGGTCTGTATAGTGACTCAGGAGTAGGGTTGCTAGAGGTTAAAACCTCCCCCAGGGAGGGTCTTTAATCTGCGTGTCATTGACCTGGGTGGACCTTGGGGAGACTTGGGATTTGAGACTCCGGGTAGCACGCATAGCTTGGAACCGTGATAGTGGTTTGACTGTGACATCTCGGATGTCAGGCATCAGGGATGTTGAGGATTGGTTTTTGGGCTGAGTCCCACATGTATCAGATTTGGGCTGAGTCCCTACTGGATTGGCTTTTGGCTGAGTTCCCATGTGCTTTGATTTATGGTTTTGGGCTAAGGCCCTAATGGTTTCATTCTGATAACTAGTTTTCGAATGCATGCATGCTTTTTAGTGAAGGGTATAAATGTCTTTTTATAAATGTTTTTGTAAACTGTTGTTTTGTCCACTCACAGCTTTCAATGATTTTAATGCCCTTCAGGTTGATTGCAGATGCAGACTTTAGTGGAGACTGAGACATCACATTCCTCCTCCGGATTCTGGCGCACTTTGGAAGTCCGGTGGGGCAAAAGTCGGAATCTTCCCTTGTCTGACACTTCGTGTCAGACGGGATCAGGCACGTCCCGCGTTAATCTCGGGGGGATTTAGGACGGGTCATGACATGAGGCGCGATAGAAGTGGTACAAACACTCATTCTTCTTCCAATCTTCACATCACAATCAAGGTGCAATAATTGAATCCAAAATCTTGAATAAAACATAAATTTGCGGCTAATTTATATATAAAAGTTAGTATGAATTTCAACAAAGTTTTGGCACCTCGGGAGGTAAATTGAACGTCCAAACAATGAGAAACTAACATCTATATATAGGCCCTACACCTTCCCTAGCTTCTCCCTAATTAAAAAAAACAAATATAAACTATGGAGGAAATCATCCTGGCCGTGAAAAACCCCCTAGCCGCATTCTTGATCCTTCTTGAATAAGAAATCCTTTTTCCTTCTTTCTTTCCACTTCTTGACTTCAACTTTGACTAGGAATTCATTTAATCTTCATGCCAAATCAGATCACAAGAGTCTTAATAGAAAAAATGAGGCAAAATGCGGCTAAGGATACCTTATTGCACAAGGGATACCTTTAAGCCTTAATCGCATTTTAGGGTATAATTAGAATTAAGTCGTGTCTTTGAGTGCCCTAAGTGGATCATTTCCGTGTAAATGATAGGTGATGTGGCACTTTGTGAGTCCTTGACGAGTTCTTGAAGAATTAGCCTTGGAAAGATCACATTTCATTGCAAAAATATGATTAAAACCTCAACTAAACATTCTACACAAATTTCACAAAAGATATCATTTTCTCCTATTGATTGAGAAATTATAATCAAAATATTAGTAAAAGGGATAAGGAATAACATTGAAACAATGCTTAATTCATGACTTATCAAATACCCCCAAACCTATATTTTATTAGTCCCTTAGAAAAACAAAAAAACAAAGGACTCGATCTAGTTAAGAAAAACATTTAAATGACAGGACCCGTCCCAATCCCCTCGGGATTAACGCGGTACGACCCTGCTCCCGTCCGACACGAAGTATCAGACAAGACAAATTTCCAACCTTTGCCCTCTCGGGCTATCAGAGTACGCTAGGATCCGAAGGAGGTATGTGATATCTCGGTCTCTGCTACAGTCCACATCCGGTATCAACCTGAAGGGTAGTCAAAACATTAAAAGTTGTGAGTGGACAAAACAAAGAGTTTATAAAAACATTTTAACGAATACATTTTTACCTTTCACTAAAAAGCATGCATGCATTCGAAAACCTTTTATCAAACCGTTCATTAGGGCCTTAGCCCAAAATCGTAAATGAAACCGAATACATGGACCACTGCCCAAATCCATGAAGATACAAACCATACGGGCCACTGCCCAAATCCATACGGGACTCAACCCAAAACCTGAATACATCACACATCATATCTCGTTCCCATCACATATCATATATCATATATCATACATACATATAATCATACAACCAATCCTTTCACGGTTTCCAAAGCTACGCGCGTGCTACCCGGGGTCTCAACCCAAGTCTTTCAAGGTTCAAGGTCAATCTCCGTACACTAATGACCTGTCCTGAGGTTACGTCACAAGCCTTTCGGAGAGTAAGGCACCCAACGAGGGCGACTCCACTCAGTCAGTGCTCCATGACTACTCCGGGGTCCACCCAGGCCAACGACCTTCCCCAGAGGAGATAATTCATGTAAAGGAAGGTATATGAATATATATACATATATACATAACGAACTCATTCATGCCATTCATAACCATATAGAAAACATCTTTAGAACCTTTCAAAGGATTCATGTCCAGTTCCCATAAACCGTCATGTATCATAGAATTCTTTCAAGGGTTCATGCCCGGTCCCCATAGACCGTCATGTATCATAAAATCATTTTTAGGGTTCATGACGGTTTATGGGAATCATCAATGTAAAGTAACTGGGTCTATGGGGACCCGAAATCATCAATGTAAAGTAACTGGGTCTCGTGCCCGAACATATGACTCAGCTGGGCATCGTGCCCGATATCTCAGGGTCAATCACGACTTCGATCGTAGTGATGCGTGTAACCATCCATCCAGGACCGCCCTCAATCCTGGTATGTCGCCGTGAACGAATCAACCGACGCGACTACCTCTAGATTATGGAGCATTCATCACTAATCGATATCCTGAATCGTCAGCACTCTGAAGTCGAGCCTCCCTCATCTGCCCAACAACGAATCATGCGTCGTGACCTCTCTGGAAGGAACACATCCCAATCCGGAGGCGAGCATCGTATCGTCGATCGTCGTTCGCCCTGCACATAACACTCGTCGCGACCACGATTCAGACCCGTAGGTCACAAATAGAGCCATATGCCCGAGAAAAAAACCAAATGGGCCTCATGCCCGAGTTTATCCTTGTGAAAATCCAAATCTATTTCATTTAAACCAACAAAGAAGTACAAACCCGTATTGGCACCGTATAAGGCTAAAACCTCGAAATACGTGTCAATACTTAACCACAATCAAATGCACTCATGGCATCACCAAACAAGTATCAAAACATATAATAAATATTTATGCATGCACCAATTTAGAAAACAAGGTCCACTCACAGACCATCCGAGTTGCCGCCTCGATATGCGTGCCATACGGCTCTCCCAAGCCAATCATCATCATCGGGACTCCCAAACCTATCCAAATCAGTTTAGAAGGTTACTAACTACCTTATTAACCTCTCACTAAAGCCCCGTAATTTTCCCAAAATTTTAACTATTTTTAAAGTCGAACCTAAACCTTTGGACACCCCGAAACCTTTCGAAACGATGTCCGATCGACACGAAACCAGTCCCAAAATGTTCGTTACATCGAATAGATCATTTTGTGTGTTAGAAGTATCCTCAAAATCCTCCTCATGTGCTCACATGCTCCCCAAGGATGGCCTGTGCGTGAGCCCACGCGCGGAACTATTCATTGTCTTCCCCAGCGACTGAACCGGGTTCGCCTGTAACTGAACCGGCTGAACCAGTCCAGACCGGTTCAACGTCCAAACCTTCATGTTTTCGATCCATTTCAACCCAGTTTATTCCCTAAGTGTTCATATCATCCTTTCGTATCCTTTTCACTCTTAAAAACATAAGAAAAACAACTAAAACGAACCTTCAAAGGCCGGCCATGGCGGTTGTGATTTTCTCCGCCGTTCACGATCATTCTCGGCCATCCTAGCTTCCTTTCTTGATCTTAAATGGTTCCTACGACCTCCAGAAACCATTTCCAATTAATGAAAATCACCCAAACTCTTTAAAACCCGAAAACATATTTTTTAAACCATTACCTCACGGTTTCGACTTCTCACCCCACCACCGTGGCCCTCCGTTCAAACCAATCGCACCAACATGCTCGTCTCATCTCCCTTTCCAAGTTCACTTCATGAGCCACCATCGTTAGACACGGTTTAGGGAAGGTGGTGAGGTGCTTGTTTAAAAATGGAAAATGAAGAAAATGGGGTATTCGGGTTTGCTTGAAGAAACAAAGACGATAATGATATCTGATGAGAGTGAGATGGGATGAATGGTGAGGATTGAGAGATTAAAATAGATGGAGGGCTAGGATTGAATGGTAAATGGATTAATTATAAAATAATAATAATAATAATAATATTTAATTAGTTAGCTCCACAATTTAGGGGATTTGACCAATGGGATGAGTGACACTTGTCACTCATCCATGGGTCCCACTTAAAATATCTGCCCAATCAGATATTGCCAAGTCATCACCGTCTCGAAGTACGTGCATAGTGAAATCGAACTTCCGTGACCCATAACTCTCCCGTTCGAAGTCCGATTTCACGTGCCGCTTGTCTGCGAATTCGTATCATCCCGATCTACGTAACGGTCCTCGGCCTTAGGCCATTGGACCTCCCAGGTCAAAATTCAACTATTTGCCCTTTTTAACCAAAATTACCAAATTACCCTTGAACTTCCGAACGTCATAACTTTTTCCTCTAATGTCGGAATTGAACGTGCCACTTGTCTATAAACTTGTGACATCCCAAACTACGTCACAGTCATCGAACAAAGTCCATTTGACCGCCTGAATGAAAAGTCAACATTTTGCCCACGTCTAGGGGCAAAACAATCATTTTGCATCGTTCGTCCGATTTCGCTCAACTAATCACCGATTAACCTCACTAATCTAATCCTGGAATTTGGGACGGGTCGTTACAACCTTCCCACCTTAATTAATTTCGTCCTCGAAATTCCAAATGATCTAATTCCAACCGTTCTTCCCTCCTTAATTAGTTTCGTTCTCGAAATTCCAACTATCTTGGTTCCACATCCAACTCGTGGAAAGAAAATCTGATCTTATCTCATGTGTACACTCGTACACCCACTAGTGAACATAAAACTCGTCTGCAACCAAGACAGAAATCTCGTACATCCACATCCAACTCGTACATCCACATCCAACTAGTACTCACGTCGTATAGACCACACTCGACCACGTCGAATGACAGAAATCACAAGCTCCGAGTTGATACCACTTGTCAAATCTACCCTTTCTTTGACACGAACAACTCGAAGGTTCCTTGCTCAATCCCAAACTTTATCCTGATGCCTGCTCCCACTGGGAGTCACCAGACCTCACACAACGATCCACGTTGACACATCCGACAACCTGTCACCACTTGATAGTCGCCAGTCGAAAACTGACTTTTACTTACTTGTGGTTACACTAACCACCATCTCACTCAACCTGAGTATACACTTACCAAAATTTCACTCGACCTGCGTGTGTCTGGACCCATCAGAAATACCATAACCCAATGCACAGTATCCAATGTCCAATCCATGTTCTCGACGAATCCAATGGTATCGGAACTAAGCCGACTACCAACATGCTCAGCAGCGTAGCACTGGTATAACCTATATACCGTCACCAGCCACCACAAGTCTGCCCAGTATCATACCTCGAACCATGTACAAGGTACATACATCTATCCATCAATTAGACTACAACCACAGCGACATCAACGATGATCTAGGTCGTAGTCAATCACGTTTCTAATCTGGAGTCCATCTGTCTAATCCAGTATTAGACAGATCGAAACTCCAACCCATCGTCAATTTCCAATCCGAATCCGAAATCATCATTCCGTAAGCTAGCACCCGGAATAACCATTCCGAACCCAAATCCAGAAATCCACTTTCAAGTTCCAAAATCGAATCCTGAATCGTCATCCTGCAATCTAATTCCAAAACCTGAAATCTCATTCTCATCTATCGAGACGCACCAATTCTGAACCTATCGGTTACCTGCTCAATTGATTACACATTACATACGATTGACTTCATAGGGAAGCCAATCCCAACATCCACACATCTCTAAGGCTGACAAAATCCGACCTCGTCGAACACTTACTCGCCCGAGTAATATACCATACGAGATTTACCTCGAAAAGAATTTCAGTCCCATCATGCTCAACTCAAACATCCAAGTAAGAGTGATAAACTCTCCACCTTTCTGGATCATCAAGATCACGATCCAGACCCATCACTACGTCACCCGACCATAAATCTCACGATCCTCGATCATCACGACGTCCAAAGTCCACAACGTCACAATCCCGATCCACATCACGATCCTAGAACGTCACAATACCCTATATCCTCAACACCACGATCCTGATTCACCTAGGATCCACACAGTTAAATACCAGATTCCAAACCATAGGGTCTTACACCCTCAATGAATCTGCATACTGACACATCGTTCGTCAACCAATTCCCACATCTAAACAGATTAGTCAACGACGAGACACGCCGAGACTGTGGGTTCTCCCCAATTACCTCGTATCGATCCTTGGCATTCCACCTAGAAAAATCAACGATGATCCAACACGATGACATCAAATTTCTTCCTACGTGAATGCAACCAAAACATGCTGCACTCACCACGCCATGTAACTCAACATCTTCTGCCACCAAGCAGAAAATGAGAAATCTCAATTGATAGAAATTTTACCAAGCACAAAAGATGTACTAGGAAAAATCTCTACGTTTAATAAACGTTGCAAGTGCACAAGACGTGTAGATAGTATAGATGCAAGCAAAGGTCGATCCCACGAAGACTTGCTCAATGATATCCAATTCCATTTAACTCAATTGACTTAAGTGGAGTAATTAAAATGCAATGGGGGTTTGTTATGTTTTATGAATGAAATAAATTAACTAATAATAACTAACTAAGTCGAACTAGGGTTTCTATCCACCTTTACCAATTATAGTTCCGTTAGATTTCCTTGATTAGATTACTATGCATGTATCTGAATTAAGTGCCCGTGCAGAGACCCGGCTAAGGTTCACCCCACACATATTATCTTCTCTTAGATTGCATGTTTAAGCGTGATGTGCCCGCCCTTAAACAACTATTACCGATGGTGCATGATAATGCATGAAACATAAAGAAGATTTAATGACATTACACTGTCCCTAGAAAAGTGATGTGCAGACCTAGGAAGTCATGAGTTTAGACTACGAATAAGATTCCCCCTCTTAAACATGATGCCATAAATTGCAGGGTGAACACAAACATCAAGGTGATCCGTCAAACAATTACATCGACAATTATACACAAATAAGGTAGCTAAGCTTATAAGCATGAATTGAGTTCATGAAGCGCAGTAATCCAAAAAATCCAGGCATTCATAGCAATCATAATCAAGAGCCAGAAATCAAACAGGAACTAACATGGCTAGGGCTTCAAGTAACCCTAGCCCTAATTACACTACTCAAACATTATTGAATAAAACAAGCACATAATTAAAAGGTGCACAAATATAAATAAAGCAAGAAATAATAAAAGGACAATGATTAAAAAAGATGAAGGAAAACTGCCTCAAGGTAGACGTGCTGAATTTGAAGATGCTTGAACTATAAAGAGTGCTTGAATTAAATTACAAAACTCTAAACTAAGAACATGGATTAAAGTACGAATTTTGACAGAGTTTTGGGGACCTTCAAGAGGTAAATTTGGCCTCCAAAAACAATGAGAAAACATCTATTTATAACCCCAAACACCTGCCCTAACATCTCCCTCAAAGAAAAGGGAAAACAGCCCCAAAACAAGGAGTTCTTCCTTGTTTTTGTGAAAAACCATAGTTGGCCATTTTTTGTATCCTTCTTGTACAATGAGTCCCTTTCCTTCCTTCTTTCCACTTATTGACTTTATCTTTGACTAGGAATTCATTTAATGCTATCCTAAATCAGATTACATTGCCCTAAAATAAAGGAAACATGATAAATTGCGGCTAGGGAAGTTAATTAACCCTAGCCATGTACAAGATGGTTTCTTAATTTCCAAGAAACTTCCTTTTCCTTGTTTCTTGCGTCTTTAACTTCAAGATCTGATTAGGAATATAATTATGTCTACTTATCCAAGTCTATCCATGTCATTCCTCATTGAGAAAGGTAGGAAAATTCGTCCAAAGTTACTTGATGCACAAGTAAACCTCCTAAAACACCTTTAACCGCATTTTGTGGGCTTCTAGGGGCTAGGCCTTGACTTTTAGGATCTTGGTGGATCTTGGTCATGTAAATGGGAGATGATGAGGCCCTTTATGAGTCCTTGATGAGTCCTTAAAGATTTAGCCTCAGAAAGATCACATTTCATTGTAAAACATGATTTAAACCTCAACTAAGCAATCTGCACAAACTTAACAAAAGAGATCATTTTCTCCTATTGTTTGAATGATTATAATCAAAAGATAAGTAAAAGGGTTAAGAAATAACGTTGAAATGATGCTTAATTTGTGACTTATCAAATACCCCCAAACCTATCTTTTGCTAGTCCCTTAGCAAAACAACAAAATAAAAGACTCGATCTAGTTATGATAAGCATTTAAACCTCTAGGTTCACCTAGTAGGAGGAGTTTTGTCTCCTAAGGGTTATAATAGTACGATATCCACAAACGTTTTACTTAACACAAAGGATGCTAGAAGTCATGCATCAACAAGTTAATAAGAATCAAGAATAGAAAATAAACTCACACAAACCAAGAAACATGCCATAACCATGAACTCAAGTGTCAAGTGTTTATACCAATATCCCAAATGATCAAACTAGAAAACAACGTCATCTAAACGCCCTAGAAATATTTCGCCTCGACTCTAATCCTTACTAGGCATCACTCAATACGCTCAAGAATCCTAAGGCTTTCACTCAACAAGCATATGTGAAGAGTTTATGTAAAGAAAATCAAGTTAATCACATATGAATTTCAATGAAGAAAAGCACTTTATCTGAAAATATGATCTCATGTTGGAATTGAAGTTTATGAACAGAGATACGTACCTTAATCCTTTGCATAACCATTCACAAGATCAATAGGTCTTCATTCAAGGGTTGTAATGGGGCTAGGTTCGTGGGTTTAGAAAGAAAAGTTGGAATTCAAAGAACCTAAACCACATCAAGGCATGAGAAGTCGTGACTCGGACCTTGAGTCTAGATGAAATCGTGCTTAAGCTCACAAAAATGCTCTAATTGAGGTACATGGTTCACTTGACTCAACTCTAAGTTCATTGTTTTTTTTTTCTAATCACAAATTTTCTTTTTCTTTTTCCTTTTTTTTTTCTTTTTTTTCTTCTTTTCACTAATGAACTTGATACATTTTTTTTATAGACGAGCTAAGCCAAGATCATGTAATAACTTCCTCACTTTACAAATAAACGAACGATCTTTTCCATTCAAACATACTTCCATCACATGAGTATAAGTAGCACAAACATCAACATATTTCCTCCTCACCATGAATCTCAATTGATGCAACCTTGACACAAGTTTAGATTATAGGGTGTAGCCATTATGAACGGTTCAAAACTTGGTTAGGTCATATCGTAGGTGAAGAACAAAACGGCTAAGTGTTTGGCTTCAAAGGGGCTTAGGGAGCATGCAATTTGGATGGGGAAAAGAAGGGCCTTTAGGAGCTAAAACACACATAGCCTATATCACATCTCATAAACAATCATACATCAAATCAAGAGCATCCAATAGACATGGTTTCTTAAACATCAATGCAAATAGAAAGAGATCATGCAATTATGAACAAAGCGATGAGTGTTTGAGAGTAGAAACAAGTAGATCACTCAGAAAGAAAGGAAATCAAGCTCAAAGATCTCAAATTGGTAGTCTCCACTAATTTTCTAAGTATGCTCAAATTCAATTGTTTTGGTTGCTTAATCACTTGATTATGGTATTGTGAAGTGCAAGTGTGAATTCAATGGAAATGACAACGATTCTTAATAAGTACAAGCAATTCTCATGTTCTATACATTCATATTAATATGTTTAGGCATAAAAACTAGCATCACAAAACAAAAAACAGCAAAGAATTCAAAACAGAAAACAAAAAACAGCAAGGAAATAAGAGCAGAAAATAAAAAAACAGCAAGCATTTCAAAACAGAAACTGAGTTGTGTACCCCTAAACTTAAGTCCAATACCCCCAAACCTAAATGAAACATTTTCCTTAATGTTTTGAGCATAAAAGGAAGACAAAATCATGAGTTAGAAGGTAAAAAACGTCCATATGAAAGAGGGAACAAACCAGGGTAAAGTTGAGCACTTAGGATGCTTGCGGTCCAAGCGGCACTTGAGAGGCTCCAAACCTGGCCCTCCTTTAGTGGTATCTTGCCTGCAACATAAATGAATTGATTAGTTCTACAAGTAGAAATCCACTTCCTAGACTTTAACATGTCAGGGAACAAGTACAATAAAGATTTGAATGTAAGTAAAAACTGCTTGATCCCAATAGACAAGTAAGCATAATGATCGAAGTGTGGTGGCCATGGAGGGTCTTTGGGTTGCTTAGGCCATGGCCTTGAGCTTTGGGTGGAGCTGAATGTCTCAAAGGTGCATACCACCATCTTGATACTTCTTTCGTCTTTCCTCTTACAAGGACCATTAAACCTGCACAAACCATTAGGCACAACATCAAATTTCTCACCAAAACACCTAAGTTGAGTAAGGAACTTAAATGGTAAAGATAAGGATAAGGAAGGCCTGGAAAAGTAAGCATAAGAGGTGCTTGAGGAGTTGAGGCAGCAAGGATAGGTGCTGGAATTTCAGGGACCTCGGCCAAAACTTCGTGCAATGCTTGCGGGTTTGGTTCTATTTCATGAACATCAAGAGCATGACCCGAGGTGCATTCATTGGTGCTGTCCGTGGGTGGTAAGGGGACATACACATCATTATCCTCATCATCCCAATCGGGTTCCCAAAGTAGTTTAAGTCAAAGGTACTCTAATTCCTTGTCATATAAGAGGGCTTCCCGGAGTGTTCTTTGAGCTCAGGCCTCGTTTAGTGCATCCCGAAGTGTTTTTTGAGGTCGGGCAGGGCTAGGATCCAAAGGAGGAGAAGTCCAAGTGTAGGGTGATGGTTCACTCTATCCGTTGTGGTATGGCTCCATATAGGACTGATTGGAAGGATCATGCATGTACATGTAATCGTGGGGGTATGCCCATCCCCCTTGATGACTTGGAACCGAATAAACGTTTGCATAGGGCTCCTAGGCCCAACCTTGAGAAGAATAATAGCTATTCCACGATTCCATGTCCCTAACATGTAATAAAAAAACGATTAAGGTTATATACAAAACAAAAAGAAAAACCACTAAGTCAAATGAATCAAATAAAATAGACACCGTTGAGGAACAAGTCCCCAGCAACGGCGCCAAAAACTTGATAGAAATTTTACCAAGCACAAAAAATGTACTAGGAAAAATCTCTACGTGTAATAAACTTTTCAAGTACACAAGACGTGTAGATAGTATAGATGCAAGCAAAGTTTGATCCCACGAAGACTTGCTCAATGATATCCAATTCCAATTAACTCAATTGACTTAAGTGGAATAATTAAAATGCAATGAGGGGTTTGTTATGTTTTATGAATGAAATAAATTAACTAATAATAACTAACTAAGTCGAGCTAGGGTTTCTATCCACCTTTACCAATTATAGTTCCGTTAGATTTCCTTGATTAGATTACTATGCATGTATCTGAATTAAGTGCCCGTGCAGGGGTCCGGCTAAGGATCACCCCACATATATTATCTTCTCTTAGATTGCATGTTTAAGCGTGATGTGCCCGCCCTTAAACAACTATTACCGATGGTACGTGATAATGCATGAAACATAAAGAAGATTTATTGACACTACACTGTCCCTAGAAAATGATGTGCAGACCTAGGAAGTCATGAGTTTAGATTACGAATAAGATTCCCCCTCTTAAACATGATGCCATAAATTGCAGGGTGAACACAAACATCAAGGTGATCCATCAAGCAATTACATCGACAATTATACACAATATAATTAAAAGGTGCACAAATATAAATAAAGAAATAAATAATAAAAGGAAAATGATTAAAAGAGATGAAGGAAAACTCCCTCAAGGTAGATGTGCTGAATTTGAAGATGCTTGAATTGTAAAGAGTGCTTGAATTAAATTACAAAACTCTAAACTAAGAACATGGATTGAAGTACGAATTTTGACAGAGTTTTGGGGACCTTCAAGAGGTAAATTTGGCCTCCAAAAACAATGAGAAAACATCTATTTATAACCCCAAACACCTGCCCTAACATCTCCCTCAAAGAAAAGGGAAAACAGCCCCAAAACAAGGAGTTCTTCCTTGTTTTTGTGAAAAACCATAGTTGGCCATTTTTTGTATCCTACTTGTACAATGAGTCCCTTTCCTTCCTTCTTTCCACTTATTGACTTTATCTTTGACTAGGAATTCATTTAATGCTATCCTAAATCAGATTACATTGCCCTAAAATAAAGGAAACATGATAAATTGCGGCTAGGGAAGTTAATTAACCCTAGCGATGTACAAGATGGTTTCTTAATTTCCAAGAAACTTCCTTTTCCTTGTTTCTTGCGTCTTTAACTTCAAGATCTGATTAGGAATATAATTATGTCTACTTATACAAGTCTATCCATGTCATTCCTCATTGAGAAAGGTAGGAAAATTCGTCCAAAGTTACTTGATGCACAAGTAAACCTCCTAAAACACCTTTAACCGCATTTTGTGGGCTTCTAGGGGCTAGGCCTTGACTTTTAGGATCTTGGTGGATCTTGGTCATGTAAATGGGAGATGATGAGGCCCTTTATGAGTCCTTTATGAGTCCTTAAAGATTTAGCCTCAGAAAGATCACATTTCATTGTAAAACATGATTTAAACCTCAACTAAGCAATCTGCACAAACTTAACAAAAGAGATCATTTTCTCCTATTGTTTGAATGATTATAATCAAAAGATAAGTAAAAGGGTTAAGAAATAACGTTGAAATGATGCTTAATTTGTGACTTATCATCAATCACAACCTCTCTCGATTCCAAAGTTCCAACCATGTCGGAACCATGCTTAACTGTTTCTATTCCTGAGCTAGATGTTCTCTTTCTCCGACCTTTCCAACAAACGACGATTATCGGTAACTACTATAATGACCCATTCTATTTCTTACAATCTAATTTCTCCACAAACAAGCCTACCCGAAGCTCAGGAGGTATGGTCAACCGCAGTCAACCATAACTAATCTGAAATGAACTCTCAAGTCCTCAGCTCATCCGGACACCATCCACGTATTCGAGACCAGTCTAACTCACTACCAAGTTCGCCTATCGGTTTACACCATGTATGCACATCCAAAAGGATGTCAATTCATCCTAATCTAATGTACTACTCGACTAAAGAGTCACAACAGACTCCTGCTGTGATCTGCAGTCAAATCTCTGCATACCACCATATCTGACCAATTCTGACCAACTCCGGCCAACACTGACCAACTGGTCGCTAAACCCCATGACAGATTGAGTACTGTCAATGGAGTCACATCCCGACTCGTGACTCATCGTCATCACAATCACCGGCACCAGCACCAACGCACTATCATCAACACTAGTATCAATCAGCACAAAGTGTGCGAATCAGAAAAACCCTGGATCTCCGCTCATACCGAGCGACGATCCCGTACCTCTACTCGTATTGGAGAAACTCTGCCTCCGTCGTACCCAACAACTCTAAGTACAGTCATCCTGACATCTCATACGAGAAAAGGAAATGTTCTCCGAACGTCCCCAATTCCCAACAACCGTAACTACAACCACTCTCGGTAGTAGTGCCTGCCACAGACTCGTGCAGACTTAACCACCAGACATCACTATCGATACTCCGTATCCAACGGAATCAACTGCCCATACCAACCACTATGTATCCCCACTCCGGGATTCCATCGACTAGTACAACCCCTGGCAACCTGTCCAACCAACTCTAACCAGTCGTAACTCGACTCAACGACTGTCGTCTACCAGGTCCTCTATGACCTTAGTTGCACCAACAATCCAACACCACTAAAGTAGCACGACAATCAACTAGGTCTAATCGATAAGTACAACCCTGACTGCAGAGTGCAGTCCCATCACTAAAGTTGACATGACTAGACCGAACATGACCGAACATGACCAACGGTCAGTCTCGACTCCGAAAAGTCGTCAACCCAATCCTACCGTCAATTCAACTAGAGTTCCTCAAACCTGGCTGCTCCCAGTAGCATATCTACCAACTCAACAAGATCCGACCATCGAATGGTCACCACACCGAACCAATCGTCATAACCGATCCTACGACATCGTGAAAGACTATCCCAACTAACTGTCTCACGATCAAAACTCTAAGGTACTGTTACATTTATCCTTTCATAGGGTCCCACACTGCCAACCTCGACAGAACTATGGCAACCCCGGCATCAAATGCCGAACTAAGAAGTTCCACGATTCAAGCCTACTAACTATCATACCAGCATCCTAACTATCAGGTTGATAAGGAACTGTAGCCCATTGAGACATCACATCCTCGACCAACGCATCACTCCAAGAGCTCCACGGTTGCTCGAATACAGACAACCCCCGCTCTGATACCACCGGTCAGTATCAGAGCAGTCTCAGTATCCTATGAGCTAGCCGAACTCTGATACCACGCTGACAGGACCCGTCCCAATTCCCCCGGGATAAACGTGGAACGACCCTGCTCCCGTCTGACATGAAGTGTCAGACAAGGGAAATTTCCAACCTTTGCCCTCTCGGGCTATCAGAGTATGCCAGGATCCGGATGAGGTATGTGATATCTCGGTCTTTGCTACAGTTCACACCCGCTGTCAACCTGAAGGGCAGTCAAAACGTTAAAAGCTGTGAGTGGACAAAACAAAGATTTTATAAAAACATTTTAACGAAGACATTTGTACCATTCACTAAAAAGCATGCATGCATTCGAAAACCATTTATCAAACCGTTCATTAAGGCCTTAGCCCAAAATCGTAAATGAAACCGAATACACGGGCCACTGCCCAAATCCATGAAGATACCAACCATACGGGCCACTGCCCAAATCCATACGGGACTCAGCCCAAAACCTATATACATCACACATTATATCTCGTACCCATCACATATCATATATCATATATCATACATACATATAATCAAACAACCAATCCTGTCACGGTTTCCAAAGCTACGCGTGTGCTACCCGTGGTCTTAACCAAAGTCTTTCAGGGTTCAAGGTCAATGTCCGTAAACTAATGACCCATCCCGAGGTTACGATCCAAGCCTTATTGAGAGTAAGGCACCTAACGGGGGCAGCTCCACTCAGTCAGTGCTCCGTGACTACTCCGGGGACCACCTAGGCCAACGACCCTCCCCAGAGGAGATAATTCAAGTAAAGAAAGGTATATGAATATATATACATATATACATAACGAACTCATTCATGCCATTCATATCCATATAGAAAACATCTTTAGAACCTTTCAAAGGATTCATATCCAGTTCCCATAAACCGTCATGTATCATAGAATCCTTTCAAGGGTTCATGCCCGGTCCCACAGACCGTCTTGTATCATAAAATCCTTTTAAGGGTTTATGCCGGTTCCCATAAATCGTCATGAACCTGGAAATCCATTTAGGGTTCCCGACCCGAAATCATCAATGTAAAGTAACTGGGTCTCGTGCCCGAACATCTGACTCAGCTGGGCATCGTGCCCGATATCTCTGGGTCAGTCACGACTCCGATCATTGTGATGCGTGTAACCATCCATCCAGGACCGCCCTCAATCTTGGTATGTCGCCGTGAACGAATCAATCGACGCGACCACCGCTAAATTTTGAAGAATTCATCACTGATCGATATCCTGAACCGTCAGCACTCCGAAGTCCAGCCTCCCTCAGCTACCCAACAACGAATCGTGCGTTGTGACCTCTCTGGAAGGAACACATCCCAATCCGGAGGCGAGCGTCGTATCGTCGGTCGCCGTGCACATAGCACTCGCCGCGACCACGATTCAGACCTGTAGGTCATAAATAGAGCCATATGCCCGAGACAAAATCAAATAGGCCTCATGACCAAGTCTATCCTTGTGAGAATCCAAATCCATTTCATTTAAACCAACAAAGAAGTACAAACCCGTATTGGCACCGTATAAGGCTGAAACCTTAAAATACGTGCCAATACAAAACCACACTCAAATGCACTCATGGCATCACCAAACAAGTATTAAAACATATAATAAACATTTATGCATGCACCAATTTAGAAAACAAGGTCCACTCACAGACCGTCCGAGCTGCCGCCTCGATATGCATGTCATACGGCTCTCCTTAGCCAATCGTCGTCACCGGGACTCCCAAACCTGTCCAAATCAATTTACAGGGTTAATAACTACCTTATTAACCTCTCACTAAAGCCCCATAATTTTCCCGAATTTTTAACTATTTTTAAAGTCGAAGCTAAACCTTCGGACACCCCTAAACCTATCGAAACGATGTCCGATCGACACGAAACTAGTACCAAAATGTTTTGTTACATCGAATAGATAATTTTGTGTGTTGGAAGTATCCTCAAAATCCTCCTCACGTGCTCGCACGTGCCCCAAGGATGGCCTGCGCGTGAGCCCACGCGCGACACTATTCACTATCTTCCCTAGCGACTAAACCGAGTTCGCCTGCAACTGAACCGGCCAAACCGGTCTGGACCGGTTCAACGTCCAAACCTTCATGTTTTCTATCCATTTCAACCTATTTTAATCCCTAAGTTGTCAGGACCCACCCCGGTTTCACCCCGAAACCCGAGGTGAATCCTGCTCCCGTCTGACACCCTGACACAAAGCAGTCAGACGCAGGAGAAAGCATGCAATAAACCCCGAAGTTAACGTTTTACAGAGCATGGTACAAATTACAAGGAAATAAAAATCGATAATAAGTACACGCACACGGAGGAAAACTTAAGCACTCGGAAATCCCGCTCGTCACTTCTATGCCTCAGACACTGCCTCGACGTCAAGACCCCGCGCTATCTCCACAACCTGGAGGGCAATTTAAAACAGAAGGTGTGAGTGGACCATAATAAAAGAAAAGTTCTAAACCATTTATCAGAAAAACCGAGTTTAACCCTCCGTTTTAAAAACCACATGCATAACGCAGTTATCAGAACAGTTATAATCAATCACCAGAAAACATCATAAGAAACAGAAACACTATAAAACAGTTATATAAATCATAGCACATGTACCATAAGGCCATATCATGAACCATGAACATCAAATCATCATTTCTGATCAAACCTGCTGGACCTATCCGAGTCTTTAAACTCCCGAGTCTTTAAACTCAAAGGCCTACGGGGGAAAATCAATATATCCGAGTCTTTAAACTCCCGAGTCTTTAAACCCAATATCCAGATCCAGCAAATCCAATCCAAAACCATTTGTAAAACCATTTTGAAAACCTTTTCCGTGTTCACATCCAAACCCGAATCCGAAATCACCGGTCCGATACCCTTCCAGCATCTCGAACCGTCATTCCGAACCCAAATTCGGAATCCACTTTCCAACTTGGAAACCAACCCTTTTTCTTAAATCCGTTTCTAAAACCGAAAACCTTTAATCATCGAAATCATGTTCCAAAATCCTTTTATAATCATTTAAATCATTTATCATTTGAAATCCCAAAACTATAACATTATGATCAGAACTCAACCTTTTATCGTAAAACGTGCAAAATACCATATTTTCTCGAAAAACGTGCAACTATGTAAAATCACATCATAAATCCAAAAATCATGAAATCACACATATATAAAACAAGTATAGAAAACAGTTATGCATGTTCGAGTTTAAGGAAAGGGTCCACTCACAGTACCGAGCCCTCAATCGCGTCCCGAACGTCCTGCACGTTCCTCGGCTTCCTCGGCAAATCTCGATCCTGTCAACAACCACCAAAATACGTCACTAACACGTCCACGAGTAACCACCTAATTTCCTTCCAAAATCCCCGAATCCTAAACGAAATAAACCGAGACCCTAAACCGTCATCCTCGCGGAACTAACCTCAAACGACGTCCGAACAACCCGAAACCAATTCCAATAGACTCGTTAGAACACCTAGGCCAAAAACCATGTTGACCACTTTCCCCATCGCCGCCGCACGCTCCCCCACGCGCCGCCCAAAGTGGCTGCGCGTGGCCCTCACGCGCCTGCTACAGTGCACCATCATCCTCGAGCAGACCCGGTTCAGCACAGTAGTCTGCAGCTTGAACCGGCGTCAGCGGTTCACCGCCGTGCCTGCACTATTTCTCTCCCTTTCTTCACCATTCTCATCGTCCAGTCCTACCCTAACTATTCTCGTACTCTGTTCACCTCGACACAGCCCCATCCTCGTCGACTCAAGCTCGAAACCAGACAGCCCAACTCCCCTGTTTTCCTTCCCGGCCATCCAGTTCTCCTCCCTTCACGGTGGCTACACCAAACTCTTCCCTGAACCTCTCTAAGCCTAACCCAGCTAACCAGAACCGTCGACTAATTCCCAAATGTCACGACTCGCCGTTTGAAACTTACGGCCAAAACAGAGGACACAGAACACCTCCGTCGTCTCGCCTCCACAGTGCACCTCCCGTCACGGCAACTCAACTAAATGACGCCCTGGACTCAAATGAACTCCCTAGACTCCCCTAGCCTCTTCGATTCAACCTCTCAAGCTACAACTTCCGATTTGAAGTTCACGGCCAAAACAGAGCATATGTTTGTTGAGTTTGTTGGGTCTGTTGGTTGGTGAGGTTGTGTTTCAGTTGTTTGACTACTTCTATGCCTCTTTCAGCGTGCGGTTGACGATGCGTCCGAGACGTGGACCCTCTCCACGACCTGAAGAAGAAATGGCGAGGGGAACTGAGAGTACTACGATTGAGCGAGCCCAGCGGCTCAGGGCTACTACTTTTAGTGGTGGGGCTGATCCTGAGGAAACTCAGAGGTGGATTACCAGACTTGAGCGGATATTTGCGGTGATGCATTGCCCGCCAGAGGAGCGAGTGTTGTTGGCTACATTTTTATTGGATGGTGCAGCGTATGAGTGGTGGTATACCCTCGAGTTGTCTGGTTGGGATGCCCATACGGTGACTTGGGAGACGTTTAGGGAACGATTCCTGGAGCAGTATTATCCTCGTTCTTTTCGGGATGCCAAGGAGGCGGAGTTTCTGCAGCTCCAACAAGGGGATATGAGTGTAGCTGAGTATGAACGGAAATTCCAGATGTTGTCTCGGTTTGCTCCTGCTTTTGTAGCCACTGAAGCCGCGAAATGCCGTAGATTTGAATTGGGCTTGCGAGGCGAGATTCGAGCCATCGTGACGGCTGGATCGTTTGCTACCCTTCGAGACTTGTCAGACGCTGCAGTGCGGGTGGAGGCTAGTTTTCCGGTGCGACGCCGGGAGTCATCTTTTTCTGGAGCTTCGAGCCAGCGGACACTGAAAAGGGGTAACTTCGGTGGAGCATCGTCGTCGGGCGATGATCGTTTTGGTAGGCCTGGCAGTTTCCAGAGCTCAGGATTTTGGGGTTACCGCGCACAGCCGACTCCGCAAGCTAGTGCAACATCTGTAGCGTCCACAGGGAGACCGAGCAGTGAGGTTTATTGGTGGTTAGGTGGTCCCGATAGGTCCGTAAGTGTAGAATGACGATTTTGCCCCTAGTTCAGGCAAAATGTTGACTTTTAGTTTGGGAGGTCCAATGGACTTTGACCGGTGACCAAGACGTAGTTTAGGATGTCACGAATCCGTAGGCAGGTGGCACGCTCGATTCCGACATCCGAGGAGGAAGTTATGATGATCGGAAGGTGGAAGGCATAACCGTAATTTGGTTAAAAGAAGGGGAAACGTTGACTTTTTGGACGATCGGGTTTTGGTACGTTGACCGAGGATTGTTACGTAGATCTCGTCATCCTGAGTTCGATGACAGGCGGCACGCATTCATCGGACTTACGGTGTGGGAGTTACGGGTCTAGAAAGTTAGTGGTAAAACCGTAATTTTGAGTGAAACAGAGGGTATTTTGGTCTTTTTGCACCTGGGGATTTGTGCAGAGAGAAGCAGATGAAGGGCTGAGATAGGGCCGTGTGTGTGAGAAAGAGTGGGGGATGGTGACATGTGGCAAGGCTGTAGTGGATTCTGGGGGGTTCCAGTGCGCACACGGGCCAAATAATTGGGGTGCAACCGTGTGTGTTCGTGTATGTTCGAGTGAAATAGAGGAAGATTGTGAGGGAGCATTGCGGGTTGATCGAGGGTGCTGGTGAGTTGTGAGTGTGTGAGAGTGAGCAGGGAGTGAGAGGGAAGCAGTGAGAGAGGTTGACGGTGTGGTGGCTGTGTGTGAGGGTGTCGAGAGCTGCGGGAAAATCAGGGGGGAAACAGGAGGGAAACCGGGGTGGGTCCTGACATAAGTGCTCCTATCATCTTTCCTATATTTTTCACTCTTAAAAACATAAGAAAAACAACTAAAACGAACCTTCAAAGGCCAGCCATGGCGGTTGTGATTTTCTCCGCCGTTCACGGTCATTCTCGGCCGTCCTAGCTTCCTTTCTTGATCTTAAATGGTTCCTACGACCTCTAGAAACCGTTTCCAATTAATGAAAATCACCCAAACTCTTTAAAACCCGAAAACATATTTTTGAAACCGTTACCTCACGGTTTCGACTTCTCCCCCCACCACCGTGGCCCTCCGTTCAAACCAATCGCACCAACGTGCTCGTCTCATCTCCCTTTCCAAGTTCACTTCATGAGCCACCATCGTTAGACACGGTTTAGGGAAGGTGGTGAGGTGCTTGTTTAAAAATGGAAAATGAAGAAAATGGGGTATTCGGGTTTGCTTGAAGAAACAAAGAAGATAATGATATCTGATGAGAGGGAGATGGGATGAATGGTGAGGATTGAGAGATTAAAATAGATGGATGGCTAGGATTGAATGGTAAATGGATTAATTATAAAATAATAATAATAATAATATTTAATTAGTTAGATCCACAATTTAGGGGATTTGACCAATGGGATGAGTGACATTTGTCACTCATCCATGGGTCCCACTTAAAATATCTGCCCAATCGGATATTGCCAAGTCATCACCATCTCAAAGTACATGCATAGTGAAATCGAACTTCCGTGACCCATAACTCTCTTGTTCGAAGTGCGATTTCACGTGCCACTTGTCTACTGATTCATATCGTCCCGGTCTACATAACGGTCCTCGGCCCTCGGCCATCGGACCTCCGGGTCAAAAGTCAACTATTTTCCCTTTTAAACCAAAATTACCAAATTACCCTTGAACTTCCGAACGTCATAACTTTTTTCTCGAACGTCGGAATTGAACGTGCCACCTGTCTATGAACTCGTGATGTCCCAAACTACGTCACAGTCATCGACCAAAGTCCATTTGACCGCCTGAATGAAAAGTCAACGTTTTGCCCATGCTTAGGGGTAAAACGGTCATTTTGCATCGTTCGTCCGATTCGCTCAACTATTCACCGATTAACCTCACAAATCGTGATTAGTCACTAAGCTAATCCTGGAATTCAGGACGGTTCGTTACATAAACCTCTAGGATCACCTAGTAGGAGGAGTTTTTTCTCTTGAGGGTTATAGTAGCACGCTACCCACAAACGTTTTACTTAACACAAAGAATGCTAGAATTCATGCATCAACTAGTTAATAAGAATCAAGAACAGAAAAGAAACTCACAAAAACCAAGGAACATGCCATAACCGTGATCTTAATGGGTTAAGTGTTTATACTAACATCTCAAATGATCAAACTAGAAAACAATGTCATCTAAACACGCTAAAAAGATTTTGCCTAGACTCTAATCCTCACTAGGCATCACTCAATGCACACACGAATCCTAAGGCTTTCACTCAACAAGCATATGTGATGAGTTTATGTAAAGGAAATCAAGTTAATCACATGAATTTCAAAGAAGAATAGAACTTTATCTAGAAATATGATCTCAAGAATGAATTGAAGTTTAAGAACAGAGATACATACCTTAATCCTTTGCATAACCATTCACAAGATCAATAGTTCTTTATTCAAGGGTTGTAATGAGGCTAGGTTCTTGGGTTTAGAAAGGAAGCTTGGAATTCAAAGAACCTAAACTGCATCAAGGCATGAGAAGTCATGACTCGGACCTTGAGTACTAGATGATGCAACTGTGCATATGCTCACAACAATGCTCTAATTGAGGTACTTGGCTCACTTGACTCAACTCAAAGTTTGTTGCTTTCACTTTGTTTCTTTCCTTTTTTTCAATTACTAATCACAATTTCATTTTCTTTTTGCTTCTTTTCTTTTCACGAATGAACTTTATTGTTGTTTATAGGAGCTGTGCCAAGATCATGCAATAACTACCTCACTTTATAAATAAATGAATGATCTTTTCCGTTCAGGCATACTTCAATCACATGAGTATAAATAGCAAAAACATCAACACATTTCCTCCTCACCATGAATCACATTTGATGCAACCTTGACAAAAGCTTAGATTATAGGATATAGCCATCATGAAGGGTTCAAAACTTGGTTATGTCATATTGTAGGTGAAGAACAAAACAGCTAAGTTTTTTTCTTCAAAGGGGCTTAAGGAGCATGCAATTGGGATGGGGAAAAAAGGGCCTTTAGGAGCTAAAACACACATAGCCTATGTCACATTTCATAAACAATTACACATTAAATCAAGAGCATCCAACAGACATGGTTCTTTAAACATGAATGCAATTAGAACGAGATCATACAATTAAGAGCAAAGTGATGAGTGTTTAAGAGTAGAAACAAGTAGATCACTCAGAAAGAAAGGCAATCAAGCTCAAAGATCTCACAATGGTAGTCTCCACTAATTTTCTAAGTATGCACAAATTCAATTGCTTTGGTTGTTTGATCACTTGATTATGGTATGGTGAAGTGCAAGTGTGAGTTCAATGGCAATGATTCTTAGTAAATACAAGCAATTCTCATGTTCTATACATTCATATTAACTTGTTTTATTATAAAAACTAGCATCACACAATAAAAACATCAAAGAAAGAAAAACATAAATTGAAAAAGAGCAAGCAAAAACAAAACAGAAACCTAGTTTGTGTATCCCAAAACATGCAGTTTTTAAGGTCCATACCCCCAAACATAAATAAGACATTGTCCTCAATGTTGCAATCACAAAAGTGAGACAAAAGAAATCATAATAAGGGAGGTACACAAGTGAACAATGTCCATAACGAAAAGGGAACAAACTAGGGCTAGGTTGCCTCTTAGGAGCGCTTGATTTAACGTCTAGACGAGACGAAAACAACAGCTTATGTAGGGGTGTGCAAGTTGTAACGACCCATCCCGGAATTCGGGATTAGATTAGTAACTAATCATGATTAACGGGGCTAATCGGTGATTAGTTGGGCGGAATCGGACGAACGATGCAAAATGACCGTTTTGCCCCTAGTCGTGGGTAAAACGTTGACTTTTTATTCGGGTTGTCAAATGGACTTTGACCGATGACCGTGACGTAGTTTGGGACGTCACGAGTTCATAGACAGGTGGCACGTTCGATTCTGACGTTCGAGGTAAAAGTTATGACGTTCGGAAGTTCAAGGGCATTTTGGTAATTTGGACGAAAAGGGGGAAAATGTTGACTTTTTGACTGGGAGGTTCGATGGCCTAGGACCGAGGACCGTTAGGAAGCTCTCGATGCCCTGAGTTTGTAGACAGGCGGCACGCGTCGATCGGAGTTCAAATAACCAAGTTAGGAGTCTAGGATGCGTGAGGGGCATTTTGGTAATTTGCCAAGTGAGGGCAAAATGGTAATTTCCTGTGACAGGACCCGTCCCAACTGGACGTCAAAAACCGTACCCGGTCCTGCTCCCGTCTGACAAGTCAACTAAAGGTCCGAAACTCCCCTTCAGTGCTTGCCAGACAAGGGATGTTTGCGCGGATTTCTGCTGCTGTCACTGCCTCACGATCAGTCCCGAACGTCGTACCACGGCCTGGAGGGTCACAAAACAGAAATGGTGTGAGTGGACAAAAATGACCTCTTATAAAAACTTTTATCAAAATACAATCTTACCCTCCAGTTTTCACAAACTTGCATGCATATCGTAAAACATGAGTGACCGATAAAATTAAAACATATTTTCCCATGGTCCATAACACTCATGTTCACCAACTCAGTTCATGTTATAAAACATCAAATCCCGGCACTCAGGCCAAAACATGTGAAAACATAATCACCTGGCCACAAGGACCAAAAATCCGTACTCAATACCAGTACATCATCACAATCAATACCAATCAGCACTAATCACCAGTGCACAAGAAATATATCAATCCAATCAATCCGCACTACTCACAAGTGCATAAAACATCACAAATCACATCTGCACTGCTCACAAGTGCACAATCAATCAAACTGCACTACTCACAAGTGCTGCACTACGCGTAGGCCAATATCCAATCACTCTCTCGGGAATAAACACCTCTGGGCTCAACCCCCTCGGGCTCAGTCACCTCTGGGCGAACACATCCCCAGGATCAGACACCTCCGAGTGGTACATCCAGGCTCAGTATCATCCGAGAAGCTGACTACCATAGGATCAACTCCCGATCCTACAATCACATCCCCCAAGCTCCGGTCGTCTGGGTAATCCCCCAAGCACCGACCGTCTGGGAATATCACAATCACAATGAAAACCATCCCGGGAATTACATCCCAAAACATTTCAATCAAATCTTGACTTCATACCAAGTCAAGGTCATTCTCAACTGGGTCTCAAGCCCAAAATACCTTTTACACATAAACCGTTAAAATCACATTTAAATCAATAGAATAATCCGGAAATCATCATTGACTCACCAACCAAGTCAAAACATCATTTTAGAAATCATTTAGACTCCGGGCCTAGCCCAAAACATCATTTGTACGTACCTCGTAAAACGTGCCCGAAAGACTGATTAAAATAATCATAAAATCCCAATAAATCATTAATTTCACAATTCACAAATGACTCCAAAACCGAGTCAAAATCACTATTCCCTTGGGTTATCTTGCCCAACATATCATTATCACGCAAATCCATGCGTTGCAACCTCCGTTGCCATTTTCACTTAAATCCTCAAAATCAATCACTGACTCATAACCCGAGTCCAAATATCATTTTCAATCCATGACTCAATAATCCGAGTCCAACCATTATTTTCAATCAATTTCAATCTCGGACTCATAAACCAAGTCCAAACATCATTTTTACCAAATTTCGTAATTTCTCGAAAATCACCCAATAATAATAATATAATAATCATAAAACCGAGAAATTACCGGATTGAAACATAAATCATGCCCAAGCATATAAAATCATATAATAAGGCATAAAAATCATATATGCATGCATCACAATTAGAAAACAAAGTCCACTCACACACACCGTCCAAAACGGTCCGTTTCCGAGCTGCACGTTTTTCCGTAAAATCTGGAAATCACAACTCCTGTCCAAAATCATTATAGAGGGTTACTAACATCTCAAAATATATCATATAATTTTCCCCAATTTTTCCGGGGTTTAAATACGTATTTTTAACGTAATACAAAACTTCGGATACGCGGAACATTATCGAAACAATATCCGATTTCACCGAAATCAACGTCAAAATGTTCGTTACACTGAGAGGATCAAAAGTCATGTTGACTTCACCTTGAGACTAGGCCGGACGCGCCCCCACGCGCCGCCGTGAGTGGCTGCGCGTGAAATCCACGCGCCTGCTACAGTGTCACCGTCCCAACCCGTTTGTCTGTAAAACGGGCCATTTAACCCGCGAGGCGACCCGGTTTGTTTTCTGTCAATTCGACATTGATTCCACCAATTGAACATTCAGTCAGTTTCGATTCAAGTCTAATTAGAGTTCTGTGGACTTAATTACAAGCAACATTACCTCTAACCTCACGATCACAGATGATCAATCGAAGAACATCCGGCCACTGTTCATCCTTCGAAAACCATCAAAGCTTCTTGATTTCGTTCAATTGATTCACCAGTAAGCTTCAATGGACTCAGGTAAGTATTTTCCCCAACTCAATTGCATCAATTCGTGGCTCAAACGCCACGACTCAAACTCGAACATCCGTACACTGTGCATCCATGGAGCTTCATCAATCTCCAGTGTTTTCCTTCAATTGGTGAACCCAGAAGCATCGTGGGATCCTCAAGAACACAATCCCCACATCAATTTCGTCAATCAAAGCCTCAATTCCCTCGACTCAACCTCGAGATTTCTGAAAGTTTCCTTCCTCAGTTCTACCTCAATTCGACCTCAATTCCATTTAGTTCCTTCTACAAAATGGATCGTAGTAATCCCAGAAGACAGAAACTGAACCCAATTTCGATCAACAAGGCTCAATTCATCCAATTTCATTTTTCCTCCCAAAAACCCAATTTCGAATTCCTAGTTTTCAGCCACTCTCAACCTCCCGTGTTTACCCAGTTGAGTTAGTCTCAACAAACACTCGATTTTGCCCTCAAAACCAGTTAGAAATGGCAGCAAACACTCTCCAATTCTGCTGCTCAATGCTCACGGGTAAGAAGAACAAAGAAGGAGAAAATTAAGGAGAAAATGGAGGAAATGATGAAGGATAAATGATGATGTTGTAATGATGGTGTTGGGAGGGAAACATGGACCAGATTTCAGGGGATGGGTGACACTTGTCACTCATCCGAATGTGCACAGTCACCGGGTACTGTTCATATTAAAATATTATTTTAATCCCGGTTCGTTCAGTTAATCGAGCCCGCTTCCGTGACCATAACTTCGTCGTCGAATCTCCGATTTCGGCATGCCGCCTGTCGTTGGATTCGTATCGACGAGACCTACGTAACGGTCCTTGGCCCTCGTCCATCGGACCTCCCGATCAAAAAGTCAACATTTGGCCCCCTACTATGCCAAATTACCAAAATACCCCTCATCATCCGATCATCATAACTTTCACTACGAATGTCGGAATCGAACGTGCCACCTGTCTATGAACTCGTGACGTCCCGAACTACGTCACAGTCATCGGTCAAAGTCCATTTGACCGCCCGAACTAAAAGTCAACATTTTGCCCACACTAGGGGCAAAACGGTCATTTTGCACGTTTCGTCCGATTTCACTCAACTAATCCCCGATTAGTCATTCTAAATCATGATTAATTAATATTCAATCCCGATATTCGGGATGGGTCATTACAACCTTCCCTCCTTAAAGAATTTCGTCCCCGAAATTCCAACTATCCGTATTCCACAACTACCTTGTGGAAAACAAATGGACCTCACAACACGTGTACACCTGTACACCCACTAGCCAATGCAGAACTCGTCTGCCCTCAGACGTCACATCACAGATGCACGTCGTACTGACTACACTCGACCACCCCGAGTGAAAATGAATCACCAGAAATTGGCAATGTCATCACCAAGCTGACTCCTTCAGCCTGTCGGCCCCACGTAATCACTAATGTGCCCTGACATCCGCTCTCATAGAGAGTCACCAAAACTCACTTGTCAGTCCATGCTGACACCACAAGCCAAACTGTCACCACCAAGCTTTACCACCCTAGTAAAGCGCCAATCAGTAACAAATCAGTGACAACACATCATACTACAACGTCCGTCAATGTAGCATATGATCATCAACATGATCTCCCCTCGCAGGGCAAACTCAATCCTGCGACAAATACCAAAAGCAGTATCCACAACTGTCACCCCCTCAGCGATCCCAGATGCTGGTAAGGTCACGACAAGGTAACATCTCGCCGCAAAGCAACTTGCGGTCACACCAACCACCAACTCACTCATCCTGAGTATACGCATACCGTCATCACACTCAAACCGATGGTGTAACTGGAACACATTGAACACCAGCCTAGCAGTGATCACACAACTCAACACTAGAGTTATTCTAGCCAACCATGGCTAAGAGCACCTGCTCAAACAATCACTGAAATCATCAGAATCACTCTGCCCAGTGCATCGTGTTCAATGTCCAGTTCACGTTCACAACCCATCCAATGGTATCAGGATTAAGCCGACTACTAACACGTTCACCAACGTACTACTGGTATAATCCGTATATCGTCACCCGACACCACAAGTCTGCAAAGTATCGTACCCCAAACCATAAACAAGGTACATACATCTATCTATTGACAAAACTACAACCACCTAGGTCATAGCCAAACATGTTCCAATAATGGAGTCTATTTGCCCAAACCAGCAAGAGACAAATCGAAACTCCACCCATCAACTAGTTCCAATTCCAAATTCGAATCCGCAATTTGGTGGGCGGTTTGGAGCCAAGCTGAGACCACGATTAGTATCCTGGGTTCATTTCGAACTCGACCATACGAAAATTGAAGGGAACTGATCACCGTATGGCCATGAACGGAAGCCCCTGGTTTCAGAGATTTTTGAGCTTGAAGTCGACAACCTCCAGGTAATGTTCCCTGAAATTGACAGTGCTAAAGTTTTCGTTTAGGTCCCTTAAAACTCGTGTCTAAGTTAATTTGGGAATGGAGTCGATTTGGGTGAGTTTCGTACTTCGACCCGTCTGGACGTTCGGGTTCGAGTTGGTCGATTTACGGCTAATTGAAGGTAATTAAAGTATGGGGTCCTAAATTAACCCGATGAGGAATGATTAGGTGGAAGAAGGGAAGGTTTAGGGTGTGAATTGAGGGGTAATTTCTCGGGTCATGTCGCGGGTTGAGGACCCATTTAGCAGGAATACGGGCGAAGATGGTGACACTGTAGCGTGTTACTGTAGCAGCGCGTGGCTTTCACACGCAGCCACTTTGGGCGACGCGTGACGGCGCGTGAAACCCAGTCTTCAATCACAGTCAACTATTGAATTGATCCTCTCAGTTTATTTAACATCTTTCATTTTAAGTTCGAGTCGATCGGAGGTCGTTCGGGATAGTTTTGGGGGTTCGGAAGTTAAGGCCTTAAGTTAAATTATGTCGAAAAATTACGGGAAATTAGTATGTTGTTAATTGAGACCTTATTAACCCTGAGAAGTGATTTTGGACAGGATTCGAGATTCTGGAAAATGCCGGGAATTACGGGAACGTGTGCAGCGCGAAACCGAGCACTAGGGACGGTGTGTGAGTGGACGTTGCTTTCAAAATTTAATGCATGCATAAATATTCCTATGATTTCTATTATTATGATTACAATTTGTGATTGATTTCGATTTACGTATTTTTGATATGCAACGAAATTGCACGTATTTCGAGATATGGTTTCCCCGTATGTTTTGGATGATGATTTAACGAATGATTTTATATGCTTTGTGCATATCATGTCTCTAAGATGTTTTGATTATGGTTGTGAGTATGATTCACGGTTTTGACACGTATTTCGAGGCTTTTATGGATTTGCACGTTTTACGAGGTTTCGAGTATGTTGTAATTTAACCGTGATTTTGGTGATTATGATTGTGGTTTGATGCTTGACCTTGGATTTGCAAAATGATGTGATTTCAAGGATTTAAAATGGATTTTGAAAAGGTTGATTTCGGGCTTGGTGCTCGGGGCATATAAGTAATTTTGATGAACGAGATTTCGGTTTTCGAAAGTTTGGAAATGGATTCTTGGTTTGGGTTCGGGATGCTGCTTCCGGATGCCGGCTTACAGAATCATTATTGCGAATTCTAATTCGGGAATGGAAAAGGATTTAATAAAGTGATTTGGTGTGATTATACATGCCCCGTGTTTAATGATGATTTGATTATGGTTGTGAAGTAAGATTTGGGGATTTGAATGTGGAAATTCGGACCATGAGTCCTGTTGTGAAAAATGTGATTTTGGGATGGATCCCGCATTGTGGTGATTGAAAAATGTTTTGGGTTTAAAGACCCGTTGGAAACTGTTTTGGGTTTAAAGACCCGGTGCTATTGCTGGAACACGTTTTGAGTTTAAAGACTCGGTTAATTGATGATGGGGGAGGGCCCTTGATGAGTTTAAAGAATCGTGAGTTTAAAGACTCGGTTATTGTGATACCCCCGAGGCCTATTGATTATGTTCTGAGTTTAAAGACTCGTTGAAATTCCGGGAAGACCTGTTGACGCGCATGGTTTTGAGTTTAAAGACTCAGGCGCACTTGATATCCAGCAAACTGATTGATTGTGATTCATTGATATTCTATGATGTTCGGATGTGTTGGGCAGAGGCCCGGTTTATATGGTTGATGGATTTGGTTTATGTTGTATACTTGGATTTTGATTTCGTGATTTTGGGCTGAGGCCCTGAGTCTATGATTGCGGGCTAAGACCCGAAGGTTAAGAAAAGGAAAATGTTTTTGATTTTCATATACGGTTTCTTATGTTGAAAATGTAACGGATTTCGAAAAGATTTTTGTATGCATGCATTGGTTTTACGTGGAGGGTAAAAACGTCTTTTTGTAACTGTTTTATAAACGGATTTATTTTTGTCCACTCACACCTTTTGGTTTTATTGACCCTCCAGGTTGTGGCACATTGATCGAGGCTGATCGTGAGGCGGAGGTATGAATAAGCACGTGTGGCTATCCCTGGTCTGGCACGTACTGAGGGTAACTTGGGGATTTCAGTCGTCTTGCCAGATGGGAGCAGGATCGGGCACGGTTAATAATGCCCTTTTCGGGGGCGGTCTTGTCACAAGTGGTCCACGGGTGCCTCAAGTGGGATGGGAGACGTCCCAAAGTAGGGCTTAAGTCTATGTCCATTCACCTTGAATGGTTCTCTCTTAACCGGATGTTGAATCTCAATTGCACCATGAGGGAAAACGTTAGTGATAATGAATGAACCAGACCAACAAGAATGTAACATACCTGGAAACTTGAGCCGTGAGATGAAAAGCAGGACTTGTTGGCCAACATGTAGGACCTTCCATTGAATGATCTTGTCGTGATAATCCTTGGTAATTTCCTTGTAAATTATAGCACTCTCATGATAAGCCATGAATTAAGCATCATTTTGTATGTTTTATGCTTATCTTTTAATGTCTAAATACCAAACAATTGTACGAAATAATATATTCTGGCGAGAAATGTACAGAATTGGATAGAGCTCGGAATTACGAGAATTTAGGAGAATCACCTCAATTAGACTTATATTGAAGAAGTTATGATCGAATGAAAGGAGGCCACCAAAAAGAGCTATGAAATTTGGTAGGGCGCTACCAAAGTCCACAATGATAGCTCAAAAACCTTTTGATGCCCGCCTCCTAAATCCCGAAGCCTTATGCGGCTTACGCCTACCGAACTCCTTTCCAAACCCTTGCCGCGTTGTCCTTGCCATTGACCATCGAATTTCAGTCCTAATTTCGGCTAATGTCCACCGAAACAATTCCTGAAGCTTTATTTAGGTGATTTTGGCATATTTTGGGATAATTCCAACTTTTTTTCACACTTATTCTCCATACTTTATTAGGATTTTAATCCTATTTCCTTTTGTTTTATTACTTTACCCCTTTTATGTAACGACCAGTCCCGAATATCGGGATTAAATATTAATTAATTATGGGTTAGAATGACAAAACGGGGATTAGTTGAGGGAAATCGGACGAAATGTACAAAATGACCGTTTTGCCCCTAGGCATGGGCAAAATATTGATTTTTAGTTTGGACGGTCAATTGGACAATGACAGATGACTGTGACGTAATTCGGGACGTCACGAGTTCATAGACAGGTGGCACGTCCGATTCCGACATTCGAGGAAGAAGTTATGACTTTCGGAAGTCCAGGGGTACTTTGGTCATTTGGTTGAAAAGTGGGAAAAATGTTGACTTTTGACCGGGGAGGTTAGATGGTCGAGGACCGTTACGTAGTTTGAGTCGATACGAATCTATAGACAGGCGGCACACCGAAATCGGACGTCGAACGAAGAAGTTTTGGTCACAAAAGTAAAACCGATTAACCGAACAAACCGAGGGTTTAAATTACAATAATAATAAAATATTATAATCTATTTTAAACCAAGAATTAATCTAGACCCTTGGATGAGTGACAAGTGTCACTTATCCCACACACTCCCTTTTCCCTAAAATGAGGATCTTGCCTCATTGGGTGATTATTTTATATTTTATTTCTCTTATGCAATCCTAGCCATTCATCCTAACTCCCAGATCTCATTTGCACCATTGATCCCATCTCTTCCTTTCTTTTATTTCTAATTAAACGTCCACTCTCCCTCTCACTTTCATGTTGTTCCGAAATAGTGAACACACACACACCCACGGCTCGACATCTTAAACAACACACAAACAAGACATCACAACCGTACTTACCTCCAGACGTTCGTGAGAGGGAATGTTCTGAAGGGCTGAGAGACGACGGGAGACGGCGGTCCATGGTGGAGGTAGGTTGACCCGTGAACCCGTGAACAGGTGGCAGAACTTAGTTGCAAGTGGCGGGTCGTGTTATCTCCATGAACAGGTGAGATTTTGATCTTGTTTCTTAATTTTGAAGTTAGAAATCGAACTTAGGCAATTAGACGAACTTGTGGGAATTTAAATCACTGAAAATGGTTGAGGAATGGCTGAGAACCGGCAGGTTCGGTTCAGCGGTTCGGCTGAACCGGCTCGAACCAATGAACCGGGTTCACCAGAGCTTGACGATGAACAGTACCCGGCGCGTAGGTTTCACGCGCAGGGGGTTCAAACGGCGTGTGGGGACACGTGAAAGGTATTTTGGGGAAACTTCCAACATAATTTTTAATCTATTCGATGTAACGAATATTTTGGGACTGGTTTCGTATCGATCGGACACCGTCTCGATATGTTTTGGGGTGTCCGAAGGTTTTGAATCGAGTTTAAAAATGGTTAAAAATTCGAGAAAATTATGGGGCTTTGATAGGAGGTTAATGAAGAGGTTAGTGACCCTCTAGTGTGATTTGGACATGTTTGGATGTCCCGTGATAGTGGTGGAGCCCGGGAAGGCCTATGGCACGCGTATCGAGGCGATAGCGTAAGACGGTCTGTGAGTGGACTTCGTTTTCTAAATTGTGATGCATGCATAAATATTTTATATGTTTTACATACGTGATTTCGATGATGATGATTGTGGTACTGGTGGATTATACGATTGCACGTATTTCGAGGTAAACCCGTATTTACACATTTTTCGAGGTTTACGAGTTTATGATATGACTATATGATTGTGAGTCTAATTATGATTCTATGGCATGGTTTTAGTGTTGGAAAGATGAATTCGGGCACGAGACCCATTTGAATTATGTAATCGAGCCAGGGGCCCAGTTGGTTTATGAAATCGGGCTGAGACCCTTTTGAGTCTTGTGATCGGGCCGAGGGCCCAGTGGTTGACAAAATCGGGCATGAGGCCCAGTTGAGTTTTATAAATGTGATTTCGGGTCTGGGACCCTATGTTTCATAAACGTGATTTCAGGTCGGGGACCCTAAATGGAATTGTGATGTTTTATGGAGATTTCGGGCAGAGCCCATTGAGATATTTTGAAATGACTTTGTTAAACTGTTTTCCATATACCATCTTGATACGAGGATATGTGATGGTCTCCTCCAGGTGTCTGGGACACTGGGGAAGTCACCGTGTATTGCCTGCGAGGGGTCATTATACGAAGCTACCGAACCGTATAGTGGCTCAGAAGCAGGATTGATATGATTAGACGTCTGGGACGTCAGACATCTGGGATGTCAGAGTTATTGACCTGGAGAGACCCCGGGTAGCACGCGTTGCTTATTACCGTGAGATATGACGTTTGGGATGCTAAGTATCTCGGATACCGGAGATGGTTATGTGGTAAATATGGACTATTGGATCTATGAAATGGTTTTCTTTTGGATTTGTGTTTATGGATTTGGGCAGTGGCCCACCTGGTTTTAGATTTACGGATTTTGGTATTCTACTGTTTGGGCTGAGTTCCCACACTTGATTTTGAGTTACGGTTTTGGGCTAAGACCCTAATGGTTTCGAGGCATGCATACTTTTTAGTGAATGGCATAATGTCTTTATGAAATGTGTTTTTATGAACTTATTGATTTTCGTCCACTCACAGCCTTTGTTGTTTTTAATGCCCTTCAGGTTGAGCATGGATGAGGGTTGTAGCAGAGACTGAGACATCGCACTCCTCCACTGATACTGGAGCGCTCTGGGAGCCCCGTATGGGCAGAGGTACATATTATCCCTTGTCTGACACTTCGTGTCAGACGGGAGCATGACACATGCCACGTTAATCCTGAGGGGATTGAGATGGGTCGTGTCATTTTACTTGTAGGAAAGGTTTTTAATTGGTTTTCTTATATATTTAGGAAACTTTTTCCTTTTAGAATTAAATTGTAAACTCCTATTTATTTGGGGATTAATTTTCTCCTATAAATAAAGAGGCTTAGATTATTTTTCAGGGTCGCTCATTCTTTGTATCAAAACTTTACTCAACCAATTTTCCACTTTCATTATATTCAAGATTTCTAGTGTAAGAATAATTACATCATACTTCACCTTCTACACCTTCATCCGTGACTAAGTTGAGGAGCCCTCGCTTGTCTCACCAAAGAGTGCCCAATCACTGCGTATCCATAGGGAGCCCCGAAGAGAAAAAATGTAATACGGTCTCTTTACCTTGTAGTTATTTCTTATGCTTGAATATTGGCTATATGAATTGATTTTTAACAAAATTATTGGTTTTATGATTTTTATTATTTCAATATTCTATGTGTTCTATGATTCTAGTTTTTGTTATGTTTGTGTTTTCGCGCTTAATGCTTGACTAGATATAAGGAACCCCGACTTTAGGTCATTAAAAGTGTCGTCGGGAGCCCCGGGCACGTACTTAAGAGAATATGCAAGTAACTCATAAGATTAAGATTATAGGAATACGTAGGTTGAAGTTAATACAATCATGAATGAGTTAGGTTTAAAGATGAGCTGACCATGTAAATAATAAATTGGACTAGATTAAATTAGATTAGGTTAGTTAATCATGTAGGATAATAGAAACAATCAACTACCCCCTAATTAATTAATCAAACGATAATCATGCTTAGGTACCTTCAATTCTCGGTTAAGAACGATCCCTACTTATCAATACTACAATCTACAAAAAGGGGTTTTAATTTTCATATGTTTTTATTAAGTGTTGAGTGTGACTTTGTGTTTAATGCTTAGTTTTAGCGTATCATATCATATGCCTCATTGTGGAGTTCATCAAGCTCATTCAGTTGCAACTTCCGGTGAATTCTAGCATCATCTATGTTCATGTTTATGCGTTTAACCGCCCAAAATACCTTGTACTCAATCTCCACGGGCAGGTGACAACCCTTACCAAAGAATAATCGAAAATGGGACATACCTAGAGGTGTCTTGCAAGCCGTCCTATAAGCCCAAAGTGCATTGCTCAACCTCATTGACCAATCTTTGCGGTTAGGATGAACTGTCTCCTAAAGTATAGCTTTGATCTCTCTATTTGACACTTCGACTTACCCACTTGTTTAAGGCTGGTAGGGAGTGGATATTATGTGATTGACACCATACTTGTTCATCAAAGCCTCAAAATAATGATTGCAAAAGTGGGAGACGTCATCGCTTATTATGGCCCTTGGTACACCAAACCTAGCTAGAATATGATTTTGAATGAAATTCACAACACCCTTAGAATCATTAGTTTTAGTGGTAAGTGCCTCAACCCATTTAGATACATAATCCACAACAAGCAAGATGTAAACATTACCAAAAGAATTAGGGAAAGTTCCCATGAAATCAATGCCCCAAATTTCAAAGATTTCAACCACTAGAATCGGGTTCAAAGGCATTTGATTTCTAGAACCTGTGTTACCTTGTCTTTGGCATCTACCACATGTGAGCACGAATTCATAAGCATCCTTGAAGAGGGTTGACCAAAACAATCTACTTTGAAGCACTTTAAAAACTGTTTTCTTGGCCCCAAAATGACCTCCACACGCAAAAGATTGTAAAAAATCAAGAACAGAACGTACCTCACAATCTGGAATGCATCGATGAATGATTTGATCTGGGAGATGTTTCCATAGGTATGGCTCATACCAAATGTATTACTTGGCTTGCTTAGCAAGCTTATTCTTTTGGTACCTGCTTAATGAAATATGGAATTGCTTAGTGACAATAAAGTTAATCAAATTAGCGTACTATGGATCGATTGCATCAATGCTGAAAAGTTGTTCGTCGGGGAATGTTTCTTGAAAGGGGAGGTGATCCACTTCTTCATTCGAGCCATGGATGAGATGAATCATATGATCAGTAACTACATTCTCACTTCCCTTCTTGTCCCAAATTTCTAAGTCAAACTCTTGGAGGAGAAGCATCCATCGCAACAATCTAGGTTATGCATCCTTCTTGCTCAACAAGTACTTCAATGCTGTGTGATCCGTATACACTATGACCTTTGTTTTAATCAAGTAAATTCAAAAATTTTCCAAGGTAAAGATGACATAAATAAGCTCTTTTTCAGTAGTAGAATAGTTCAATTGGGCATCATTAAGGGTACAGCTTGCATAGTAGATGGCATGAGCAAGTTTGTCACGTCGTTGTCCCAAAACAGCACCTACCGCGAAATCTGAAGTATCACACATAAGTTTGAATAAGAGGTCCCAATTGGTGGGCATGATGATGGGGGAGCTCATGAGGTTGTCCTTCAAAGTGTCAAAAGCCTCTTTACATTCCTTATCAAAGTTAAACACAGCATCCTTTGCAAGCAAAACATACATAGGCCGAGATACCTTAGAGAAATCCTTGATGAACCTCCGGTAAAATCCAGCATGTCCCAAGAATGATCTAACCTCTTTAATCATGGTTGGGTATGGCGATATCTCAACAACATCCAACTTAGCTTTGTCCAAATGAGTGCCCAGACATAGAGAAATCATCCATAAATACCTCAATGATGTCCTCAGCCATATCCGAGAAGATACTCATCATACATCGTTGAAAAGTGGTCGGTGTGTTGCATAGACCAAAGGGCATCCTTTGGTAAGCGAATGTTTATTCCATAGGGGCAGGTGAAGGTTGTCTTTTCTTGATCTTTTGGGGCAATTGGAATCTGATTATACCCAGAATATCCATCTAGGAAACAATAATGAGAATGACTTACCAATCGCTCCAATATTTGATTAATAAAAGGAAAGGGAAAGTGATCCTTATGACTGGTAGTGTTGAGCCTTCGGTAATCAATGCATACTCTCCAACCAGTTTAAATCCTTTGAGGAACAAGCTCATTCTTAACCACGGTGATTCCACTCTTCTTAGGCACCACTTGTACTGGACTTACCCATTTAGAATCACTAATTGGATAAATTATTCCCACGTCCAAAAGTTCCAGGACCTCTTTCTTGATAACTTCCTTCATAGGCGGGTTCAACCTTCTTTGTGCCTCTCGAGAGGGCTTAGCATCTTCTCCAAGAAGAATCCTATGCATAAACTTTGCTGGACTAATGCCCTTGATGTCAGCAATAGTCCAACCAATGGCCATTTGATGGGTGCGAAGGACTTGAACAAGCATGTCTTCCTCGAATGGACTCAAATTTGCAACAATGATGACTGGGAGGTGCTTTTGTTGCCTAGGTAAGCATAATTGAGATGTTTCGAGAGTGGTTTAAGCTCAAGGACAAGGAGAGAGACGTGAGAGGGCAAGGTCTTTGTGGTGGTGGAGAGCAAGGCTTCAAAGGGTGCCTTATACGGGTGCACTAGAGGAGTGGTGTTGAGATAGAAGAGCTAGGCCATAACATTGGGATCCATTGTGGTCTCGGATTTAGGAATAGTAGTGAGGGCTTTTTCTAGGTCATCTCTCCCACATGAATTTCTTAAGTTCTCATGAAGAAGCATATCCAAAGTTTTCAAAGGAAAATCAATGATAGGTTCCGCTGGATATTGCGTAGTATCATGCTCGCCTAAAACCCAAATAGATACATATCCATTCTTCACATCAATGTGGCATTCAGCTGTGGACAACAAAAGACGTCCAATGATCAATGGGGACTCCCCATTCTTGTCAATTCTATCCATCTTCAAGACATAAAAAATCAGCGGGGATGCAAGTATCTCCAATTTGAACCACAACATCCTCAAAGAGACCTGCAAGGTTAGAAACCGAAGCATTAGCCAATCTAACTCATAAATGAGCAGGTTTAAGATCTCCTAAGTTCAAAGACTCATAAATATGAAAATCCATAACCTTAATTGAAGCTCCCGTATCACATAAACAATGCTCAAAACGTTTAAGATTGAATGACACAAGGAAGTGAAGAAGCGTCGCGATGGTGGACTTTAGGGGGCATGGAAACTAAGGCTGCCTTGCAAGCTTGAGGTAAGTCCACACATTTGAAGCATCAAACCCTTTTTTTCCAGAAACTAAGTCCTTGATGAGCTTTGCAAAGATGGGCACATGCTTAAGGATCTTGGAAAAAGGAAGTGTGATTTGAAGCTTGTGCAACATCTTGATGGTCTCGTCCTCGAATGCTTCCTTGTTTTTGTCTTGGTTTTGAAACATGCGAGGGAATGGATAAGTGAAATTATTAGAAAACTCAAAAGTCACCTTCTTATACATTTTATTGGAACTAGAAAGAGTTTTAGAGTTAGAAAGTTCAGCATGTTGTTGGGAGTACTGCAGGAGTGGCCGAGAGTGATGCATCTTGTTCCAATGCCTTGTCTTTGGGATTCAAGGGCTGCTCTTGTGTGCTTGGCCTTGGTATTCCAAGGACCTTAACTTGTAGATTTTCATCTTGAAGCTGGTCTTGAGGTGGTGCCACGTGAAGGGGCTCATCCGAGAGCAAAGGAGGGGCAAATTGGGCACCATAAGGTGCTGGAAATTCCTAATTGTTCCAGGGCATGTCACTTGGGTAGCTTGCTGGAATTTGAGCATATGGCCGAGATTTTTGGACAGCAGAGACCTAAGGGCTTGAAGCTTGCTTCCTTGGGGTGTATGCTGGGCTAGGAAGTTCAGTGCCACTTTGGAGGGTGATGACATTAGTCGTTGGTCCATAGGGACCTTTGGGGTTCACCATAACTTGACTAGAAAACTAACCGGACTCTCTTTGATTGAGTTGATTGGAGATTCCCCCACCCCCAAAGACACTTGCTAGTTAGCTCATTTGGAAGTGAGACACCGAATAGCGACCCCCCGATTCAGCTAAAACAACTTTGGACATAAATAATACGCGAATGATGAAGTATGTTGAAACTCAAAACTAAAACTATACCGGATTTGATTCGATTTGGTTTAATATTGATTTTTAGTGCAGTTTGATTAGTTGATATTTATCGGTTTTGGTTTGATTTCAATATTTGGTCTTCTGTCGGGACTCCGGAGTGTACTTCTACTCGTAATTCATGCTTTCAGTCGTTTCGCCGAACACCTGGCAAGCAAAAGACCATCGTGGCAAAATAGACGGCCAACATTACAATACCATCTGTAACGTCATTGAGGGTTGCCACGTGTATGGTCTCGACTATCGTCAAAGAAAAACAAATTAAAAAGATGGACGTGTGGATAAGGAGAAGACATGGCAATGCATACACACTGCCTGACCCAAAGGGCTCCCCTTTCTCGCTCACCCACAAATCTTACCCAGTAAAAAAAAGCAACCAAGACCGAGCAAAATCCAGGTGAAAAATGGAAGTGGCTATGTCTCTAAACGCAGTGGTTCGGCTTCCATTGTCGAGCTCGAGGACCCATGAAGATGGTTTGGTCAGGCACTCATTGGTTTCCACGAGGACTACGACGACTCAGAAGTCGGAGCAAATGCAGGGCCGCACACTGGTCGTTGAAGCAAAGAACAAAAGGGGAATGATGGCTCGCCAATTTCAAGCAAAAAAGCCTCCACCTCCTTCACTGCCCAAGATGGAAGACGACGGTAACCCTCGTTTCGTCGTATTTATGCGAATGGCCAATGTTTGTTCTCTGTCCCTCTCTAATTCCAATTTCATTTTCTAGAGTTAATTGCTTTATCTCTTCAATTGCAGAATTTCAACTTTTTTTTTTCCTGTGAATTTTGGTCAATTACAAGTTTTTAAGTTTCGGAATTTGTTGGTTGAGCAGGTTTATCTATGGTACCCTCTTAGTGTAATATCAGGTGGGACCACGGCTAAAATCATGGTTGCAGCAAAAGATAATTTTCTGGGGAAATATATATACAAAGATACTCTCGCTAGAAACCTTGCGGCAGTCATTTACAGGGTGAGTTTTGCAGCTTTTGCTTGCATCCACATTTTTTATTGTTAAATTTATGATTTTGATTGTATAGAGTTTGGTGTACTTGCTCAATCTCATTATGATCAGCAGTTTTTAACGATGTCTCAAACTGAGGAATCTGAAGTTGGGCTTATATTTGTAGAGGCTTTATTAAACAATTTGATTTTGAGTTCATGTAAAGAGAGTCAATTAATGCTTTTTTTTTTTTTTTTATATGTAATGGGATTGTATTTCATATTTGAACGAACCTCTTAAGAAAGTTGGAAAAACTTGCCGAACTCTTGCCATGGTTACTGTTAACATTCATTGAATAGATGGATACATGTATGTATGTATGTATGTATGTATCCTCATAGCCATGGCATTGTTAGCTATTGTGAGAATCGTGGTTTAGACGATAACCGAGCTATTCTGCTTTTACTGACCAATTGCGTTATTGATTTATTTATTTTTTTCTTTTTTTTTTCACTTACAACAGGATGAGAAGCAAATACAGAAGACAGCATTTAAGCAGTACCGAGTATTGCGGTCAGCTACTGATTTTAGATATGGCTACAAAATTGTCGTAATGCCCTTATACCTCTGCACTACACTAAATCAAAGTTCATTGATAGATATTTTATCCTTTCCCTACCCTTAAAACGCATGGGTTGACAAAAATGGCAAAGCTCAGTTCTGCTATTCCCGTGTCTAAGTCTTTATGTGCTATATGTGTAGGAAAATGGTAACATGAAAGCAGCACTTTCTACCTCAGATGTAATTGAGGTAATTGTTTATATTTCTGTTGTTCTTGCTTGCCTGCATAATTGCCTTTGTGATGAGATTACAAGGCATTAGACACTTAGCTGCTCACAAGTCTCTGGCCCTTAGATTGTTCGATTAATGCTGGTAGTTAGTTTTCTGTTCCCATCAGATAGTTCGATTATGTCTTGCTCTAATAGCATTATGATTCGGAACTTAATTTCAGCTTCCAACAAAAGACAAGCTCAAAACCACATTTGATAAAGTGATAGACTTTTTTGGCAATGCAAAAGAATCTTTCGGAAAGCTGACAACACTAAATGCATCCGAGTCTGAGGAATCAGAAGTAAAATCCGAAGAACAGGGAAAGTAAGTAATATGCACACACCATATATTTGACCAGTTTGTTTCCCAACTATAGTTGTAGAAATGCTTTCTTGAACTTTGTTGTTGGGCAACGTTCAAACTTAAGACCTGCCCAAATCTATTAATCCCATACCTGTTGAGATATCTAAAACGAATTCTAGAAATTGCTTTGTTACATACATGCCTAAAGCGATTGTTGGTTCCTTAAACAGGGTGAAACGCTAAAGGCAGTAGAGCCATTTTCTTGACATGTTGCAGTGGCCATAGGTTGTGTGATGTTGAAGGCTTATATGATCTGCTGCATAGATTGGTTTAGGATTCTACACGGTTTTGTTTAGAGATTTCTGTGTCCATTAAAAGGAAATTTATGGTACTTTGCCTTTGCCTGTAACATATAAAAATTTAGCCTGTTCTGCAATTGTATTTTCTGAACCATCTCTTGAAGCTGCTGAGTTTTAAGTTTACTGCGCCATGGCCGCATGAAGCATGAATGCCCTGCCATTACAAGTGAAGTTACCGAATATGCAGAGCCATTTCCGCAGAATGCCACTTTACTAATTTATTAGCTTCGTTAAGCTCTTACATCTTAGAGATAAAATTATAGAACTAGCAATGCCAAATTTCGGATCATCCCTTTCCTCGATCAGCAATTGGGAAGTCGTTGTTTAGTGTCGGAACAAGAGCAAGGGCGAACTTCTTTCTTGTGGCAAGCCCAAAAATCTCATCGAGGTCCACATCCGCAGGTCCCACTCCTGGAGGCAACGCCCAATCAAAATGACACAAGAGTCTTGCCAAAGCAATCTCCACCGTTGCAAACCCAAAGGCATATCCTGGGCAGCCTCTTCTTCCTCCCCCAAATGGTAGATACCTGAAGTCTTGTTCATCCTTGTTGGGTGTTTCCTCAAACCTCTCAGGCCTGTACTCCAGGGGATTATCCCATGACTGTGGGTCCCTACCTATGGCAAAGGCATTGATCAGAACTCTAGTTTTTTCGGGTACATCATACCCGGCCAAATTGCAGCTGTCCATTGATTCTCGAGGGACAAGGAGAGGGACTGGTGGGTGCAACCGCATTGTCTCCTTTATTACTGCTTTCAAGTAGCCTGAGTGTTGGAGATGGGCCTCGTGGACTTGTCCGGTGATGGATGCAAACTTTCGTACTTCTTGTTGTGCTTTCTTCATCACTTCTGGGTGCCTCATCAGCTCTGTCATTGTCCATTCTAGAGTCGCTGATGTTGTGTCAGTTCCGGCAACGAACATGTCCTGTGATTAAGGTTCATTTGAAGTTTTATTTTAAGTATTTTATACGTTTAATGATGCATTTATAGTTAAGCTTTGAATTCATTACTAATGAGAAGACAATAGCATGTTGGACTCAGTCCAATTTATGTGAACCAGATTGTGTTCTTTAGGTATGTGCAATCTTCACAGACCTATTGGTCTATTTTATGTATCAACACTAGTCAATTACAAAATTCATAATTCAAACGAATGTTTTTTTTAGTAGTTAGTCTAACCTTTAGAAATAATTTAATCTTTGATAGTACTTTGGTTTTAAATATTTGGTAGAAATTGAGATTAGGTGGAGTGATATTGGGGATTAGTTTGGTAGTATTAGAATTAGAAAAGGAATAAAAGACCACTTTTATTTTATTATATTTCTCCAAAATTAGGTAAAAAATAGAAGAGAAAAATCACAGCAGCAGACGATATCAAGAAGTGAACAAGCTATAGTAGAAGAAGAGCGTCAACACCATCACGAGGAGAAGGCAAGAGATAGTGGTTTGCATGGATTAAGGTTATTTTTTCAAAGAGCAATCCTGGTTACAATATAGAGGTTGTATCTCATGACTATTCATTAATCTTACGAACGAACTGTCACTTTCATAATTACAAATACAACGTTAAAAAGATTTCTGGATTAGTGACGATCACAGTATTTATGAATCATGCTTACAATATAGAGGTTATTTTCAAAGTGAATTAATTAATTGTTAACGAAATCCAATAGTGCTGACCTGGCCCTTATGAATTTGGTCACAGTATTTATGTATCTGTAACATAGAAACAAGAGGTGACATCGATCACCTTCATGATATTAATCCTGCTTTGTGTTTTTTATGAAGTTGAGAGTTGAGAGTTAATTATTAGGACCCACAATGACATTGCATGCATACTAGGTCAAGCTTCAAAGTTCAACGACTTTGACTCATACTGGAACTCAGTGGAATTAGTATCCAAAACGAAGTCGTTATAAGATTACAAGGAGATGAGAGAGAGACGCATACCAGGACGAGGGCCTTTAGATTGTCATCGGTGATGGGCACTTCTAGGTCATCTCTTTGTTTCACTTGAAGCAGAACATCTACAAAGTCTTCTCTCTTATCCCCTTCACCCCACGACGTGGTCTTATGCAAATGCTCATTAATTATTTCATCACAAACTTTTCTCAAACCCTCCAAGTTCCTCTTCAGCCTCCACCTCAGCCCACTCACCCAGTTAACCCATTTCCACTCGGGGTAAAAATCCCCTACCGACCACCCAGCAAGCAAATCCTGCGTCTCAGTCAAAAGCTCTGCCAAACAATCCTCTGACTTTGGCTCGGAATCTTCAGTTATAAACCTCTTCCCCAACGCCACCCTACACAGCACATTATTCGCCAACCCAAACAACACCTTGCTCACGTCAACTTCCCAACCGGACCGATTCGCGAGCTGACTCAGCATCCGGTTCACCTCCTCGTCTCTGACGATTTGGAACGAGCTGACCCGTTTGGAGCTGAGCAACTCGGTGACGCAGATTTTTCTGACTTGGCGCCAATAGGGCCCGTAGGGGGAGAAGGTGATGTCGGAGCAGCCGAAGGAGAGCCACTGAGCTGCCACGAGCTGCGGGCGGCTTGCGAAAATGCGGTCGTGGGTTTTGAGGACGAGTTTGGCCAGGTGAGCCGAGGAGACGACAATGGTCGGGATTCGGCCTAGCCGGAGGTGGATGATGGGACCCAGCTGGTGGGACAGCTGGGCTAGGTATCGGTGCGGGGGCATGTTGATTAGGAGGAGGTGGTGAAGGTGACCTATTATTGGAAGGCTTGGCGGTGATGGTGGAGCGCGGAGGTTGGACGGTGGCGTTATGGTTCTCCTCCGTTTTTGTAAGCGGAGAATGAAGAAAATGAAGGTGGTGAAAAGGAGGAGACAAAGAATGAGAGAGTCATTGGTGAAACTAGGATACTCCATTTCTTGTTAATTTGCTTTCAAATATTCATGGTAGGGCGTGGGTTTATATAGAGGTTGAGGGATTTTGTAAATGAAAATGACAGGGAACTTATATGATTGCAAATCAAGTACTTTAAATTTAAATTTTAGTAAAATAAAGTTTTTTTTTTATATAAGAGAAAGTATAATTAAATTATATTTCAGACATATTATATAAGATTTCTATGTATAATTTTTTTTAAAATAATTTATATAAAAATTTAAATTCTTATCTCTTATCTTTTTCTATTAGAAATATTAAATATTGCATTCGCATGATATCATAAATAGCATAAAACTGTAATCCGTTCTAACTATTCGGCACCATGCACAAGCATTTTTGCTTTTACATGCTATTAAGCATGGAGATTTTTATAAGATTTGCCTTCTAAATTTTTTTGAAAAAAAAAGGAAGTGAACTATAGTCACCTAGAATGGACTCAATGAGTTTTAGGGTAGTGTGTAGCAAGTAGCAACTCTACTAGAATCAATTTTGCCAAGGCTAGTCCCTTTATGCCCTAAAGCCAATGATTACCCATTTCTAATGGGAGGCTTTGTGAATGAGGCCAACCTTACCTTGGCAAGCCATAAGACCAACCTTGCCCACAAGCGTGGCCGAGCGAAGGCTGGGCACCGTTCACCTCAATAAGCCTATGGAAGAGTGCCATGTGGTGGGTTTTTTGGTTTTTTGTTTTTGTTGTTGTTCATTCAAGAAAAAAGCCATTATCAATTTTTTTTAATGCAGATAAGAAGATGATGAATGATGTTCATACCCAAACTAGTCGGCCTGGTCAAAGGTCCAAACTGATCTGACCTGTCCCCGCTTTACCAGCCCCAGGCAAGCCTCAGATCATGCCAACAAAGCCAGGAACGACCTAGGAAGAACAAATCTGGTCGGCTAGGCTTACTGACAAGTCATAAATGCTATCCGGGACCACCACAGGACACCTGTCAGCTCCTAAGGGCAGCAACATTTGTCCCACATTGACAAACACATTCAATGCTACTATAAATACAAGGGCATGCACATCCAAAAGGTAATGACAATCTTGCCCGTACGTTGTCTAAATTACAACAGTACCCTCCCACTTAACTGACTTAGGCATCGGAGACTGTTCAGCCGGCACAACACCGGTGTCCCTTTGTATTTACCCTCGTCTTGTGCAGGCCACAATATTTCGGGAGGAATCACGAAGGGAACTCAGCGAGGCGAGACTAGGTTGATCCATTTCTTGCATCAACAGATTGACGCCGTCTGTGGGAACCTGAAACAACAGCCAACGCTCTCACTCACCAGGTCAGCCGTCCCGAATCTTGCCCAAGGCCATGTCGGACGAACGAGACGAGGGAGAGCTCAATCACACCCCCTTCCCTCGGGGAAACACAACTGGGAACACCCCAGATGCTTACCGGCAGACGCTGGACGACTTGATGCGCGAGGTGGCCGCTCTGAAGGCTCACAATGCAAAAATCGACGCGAAGAACCAACTCCTAATGGAGCAGTACGCGAACACACTTGCCCTCGTGAAGATGAACCAACGAAAAGTCCAACCGGGAAAGGAACTAGCCGGCCGTTCACAGGCCAAGGAGCGACAGGCCGACAGGCCACATGCCACACACATTATACTCGAGAGATCAGCAGACCAACCCGGCTGGCAGCCTAGGCCGAACCCTGCCTCTTCTGGTCGGCTCCTCATCCAGCCTACGAAGGCAGGACCCTCAGAAACCAAAATCTACAGGGATGCCAAGCAGCTGCTGGAGGAATGCCAAGTCATACCGGCTAGGCTCTCCTATGAGACGTCAGAGGAAAGGACCTCATCGGTACGACATCACAGCTCAACCGACCGCCAGGTCGACGCCGGACACCAGGACCACGGGCCAAGGGACAGGGGTTGCCAGACAACCAGGAAGGACGAAACCCACTCACGGGAGCACCATCCGGACGAAACAGACTCAACGGCAGGTAGTTACTCCCAAGACCGAGAAGCAAAGGTCCGCTAGGACAGGAGCCGACGACCGACCGAGACTCTTACTCAACTGCCTACCGATCAGAGAGCAGAGATTGAGGCCCTCCTGAAAAGAGTACGTGCCCTGGAGGCAAAGGAAGATAGAGGCAAGGCGCCAGCTTTGAAGAAGGCCAACCCTGGTCCTTTTTCAGAAAGACTCCTCCGCTCTCGTCACAGAACCGGGGTCAAGCCCCTTCAGATTGCTCTGTACACAGGGAAGGGAGACCCCAACACCCACTGGAACAACTACACTTCTGCTTTGGCATACCTCGATGCCTCGGAGGACGAACAGTACCTCATTTTCAGCTCCACCCTCACGGATGCGGCCCTGAACTGGTTTTACCGTCTGCCGCTAGGCACGATCGACTCTCTGGAGGATCTGCATTCAACGTTCTTGAGTCAGTTCATGATCCAAACCATCAGGCTCGTATCTACGGACGATCTATTCTCCATCAGGCAGAAGGATGACGAGACCCTCTAAAAATATGCCTCAAGGTTTAGTCTGGAGCACTCCCGCTACCAAGACACGGATGATAAGGCCGCATTCAATGCCTTTCGGAGCGGTCTCAAGGAATCTCCTTTCAAATATGCAGCCCATACATAAGAATGGGGCAGCTACGCCGATCTCATGAGGAGGGCCAGCATTCACGCAAAGGCCGAGTTCTTCCACACCCCTCCAAGGGAGAGCAGACACACTCAACCCAACACCCCAGCCACAAGTTCGGGAAGAACTCAACCAAGCCCCAACAATCACGGTGACAATCGTTCTGAAACGGGGAAAATGAAGCTTCACTTTGATTCTTGCAATCAGGAGAAGAAGGGAAGGTCAGATCGCAACGACCGCGACTTCCACCGCGGGAACCCCCAGGAGTCCAGGGGAATGGTAGCAGAGGGTACAGGCCCCAGGCCCCAGGCCACCGCCCTCACACAGCAATGTGACAAGTGTCAGCGGCACGCCCAGACCCTTCACCTGCCGGTTGAACCCCTCACTTCCATGATGAGCCCCTGGCCCTTCTCACAATGGGGACGCGACCTTATCGGGCCAATGCCTACGGGCAAGGGCAGGGTAGCCTACGCTGTGGTGGCGGTAGACTATTTTACCAAATGGGCCGAGGCAAAGCCCCTTGCGTCTATCACGGCAGCACAGATCGAGTCGTTCGTGTACCAGAGTATCATTTGCCGTTTCGGGATCCCACACACCATCGTGATCGATAACGGGAAGCAGTTCGACTGCAATCGCTTCAAAGCATTCTGGCAGACGTACAGCATACAGCTCCTCTTCGCCACCCCTGCACACCCCCAGTCCAACGGCCAAGTGGAGGCCGTAAACAAAAACATTAAGTACAATCTGAAAAAGCGCTTGGATGAAGACAAAGGCAAATGGGCAGGACATAATCAACGACGTCCTTTGGTCGCATCGTACTTCTTATAAAACGGCCACAAATGAGACGCCCTTCGCTCTAGCTTTTGGGACAGAGGTTGTGGTCCCCGTGGAGGTCGGAGAAACATCATACCGTGTACTCAACTACGATCCGGGCACCAACGATCAGCAAATTTTGCTCAACCTCGATCTTCTGGAAGAAAGGCGGGATCAAGCCAACTTGAAAAACATGGCTTACAAGCAAAGGGTGGCTAGATACTACGACTCGAGGGTTCGACACAGGAGTTTCAAAGTGGGGGACTTGGTCCTCCGCAGGGTCAACCTTGGCACCAGGGACAAAGCAGCAGGCACTTTTGCCCCAAACTGGGAAGGACCATATACTGTGGCCAGAGTCTGCCGAGAGGGGACTTACGAGCTTCAAACTTCTGAAGGGAAGACACTTCCACATCCCTGGAACGTGGACCATCTCAAATACTACTACAGATAAGTTGTTGTAAAACGCCGCAAGGCGCACGGCCCACGACTACTTTTGTAAACATATTCTGGCATCCCCAGACTGATCTATGAATAAAATTCACCAAGTGCTCTATTCAGTTTTATTTCCTCGCAAACCTTCTCAAGGTATGCTTTCTCGGTCTATGTTCCAAACATTACGAATACCATCGGCCATCAATGGCCGACCTAAGAAACTCATGTTCACTGGCGCTTTAGCCACTCTACCGGTTTCCTATTGTGGGTTAAATTTCGTTATTTTCCTTTCCATATGCTACCCAAGTCCCCAATGGCCGATACACTGATTAAAGTTCCTATACTTTTCGGTCTTAGTCCGATACACTTGGTACTTATTTCAAATTAAAACTCATATTTATACCAGCACACATCAATTACCAAACACAATTTATTCCAACAAAGGTCAAATTACATAGGCCTAGGCCGAATTACATCGAAATTTGGAAAGAAACCGACACTACTGGCCGTCACCACCCAGCTCAATCGTTTCTTCATCCTCAGCGTGTGGCTCGTCAACCTTCTCGGCTTCAGCATGGTCGGCCAGCTCATCAGACTCCAGATCCTCCTCCTCGTCATCGGGCAGAGGATTCCCATCGTCGTCCAGGTAATCCTCAACCCTCGGCGGATACTTGAGCCAGGGGAAGGCAATCGTCACCCTTGGGTTGGACAGAAGCAGCTTCTTGTAAAGGCCATCCTCCAGGGAAGCCCCGAATTTCATGAAGGTCTTCTCACATTCCTGGGAAGCCTTGCACTCCTCTATCCCAACCCTCTTGGCCGAGATCAACTGCTCGACTAGCCTCACATTGGCCGACTCTTGCTCAGCCAGCCTAGCCTTCGCCTCGACCAGCTCGGCCTGAATCCGCCTTGCTTCCTTGGCCTTCGCGGCTGCTTCCACCTCCATGGCTTTTATCTTCAACTCCAGCTCCGCCTTGGCCTCGAGCGCCTGGTTGAACAACTTTTGATTGGCGGCCAAGGCATGCTCCCTTCCTTCAACGTCCCGCTTCATATCCAAGGCTTGTTGCTTGATGTTGCTCGCGTGACGGAAGGTTGAGAACACTTCACCAAGAAACTGCACAAACCACAGGCCGAGTTAGTCCAAAACAAAAAAAAACAACACAAAAACACATACAGGAACAGAAACTTAAGTGAGAGCCAAGCCGCATGGTCTTATCACAACGGTCGGCAAAGTCCCTCAACTGAACTTCTGCTATTTCACCCAACTCATATTGGGACCCCCAGACCACTGTGTTCATGAAGTCCAGCTGCGAGGGGTGCAAGGCCGTGCTCAGATGCCACCAGTTGTCGTCCACCTCCGTTGTCCTGACCAAGTCAGGCTCCCCCTCCGCGTTCACAAAATATGACTTGATCGACGAGTCCAGCCTCAGCCTTTTCAGCTTCTTCGGCACCTGTCGGCCAGCCAACAGGGAGGTCTGCGAGGGCACGACCATGTTCCTCACCTGTTCAAGGGTCTCCACCTCGGCCTGCCTTTTCTGTCATTTTTTCTCGGCTGGCTCCTCATCTTCCCTAGCCTCCTTCCTCTCCGCCAGCTTCTTTTTCTTTTTGAGGCGAGCCTCGGCCACGAACTTCCTCCTCTGTTCGGCCGCATCGTCAATCTCGATGACGACGGGGGAAGACACAGGAACACCAGATGGTCCCTTCCTCTTTTCATCGGCCGACACTGGCGGACTTGAAAACAAGGGCTCAAGGGGCTTCCCGGTAGCCTCATCCACATCGGCTACAGCGCGTGATCCTTCGGCTTGACTTGGCCCCTCGGCTATGCGCAATCTCGGCTTCACCCTGGCCGTCGACTTCGTCTTCAGGGGCTGCCTGAAGTCCACCTTGGAGGACGCCCCAACTTTCTGTGCCTCAGCCTTAGCATCCTCGGCCTGCTTCATTATCTCCTGTATCTTTGCCATTCGGTTTGAGCACTGAGTGGCTGCAGCAAGCACGTAGTCCGGAGGAGCTGCAAAAACAAAAAAAAAAAATTAACAACAAGCAGTCAATAACATATTGATGCCCCCAACACATTTCACAAGGAATGATGATGAGATACTTACGCAGTTCTGATATCAAGCCGACCTTGAGCAAATTCCGAGGCAACCTCAAAAAATCCCTACTCCTATCTGTTCGGTCAAGCGTCTCGAACAGTTCAACACAATCGGCTTTTTCCTGGTCGGTCACGCTCGGACACTTGAACACTTCTGCAAAAACAAAAACACATTAGCAAAGGCCTACAAACAAACGAAAAACAAGCCCTAACCGACCTACAAAACCTAACACCCGTCACACCTTTCGACTGATAATTTCTTGGAATTCTCCTATCCTGGTCGGTTAGATAGGACCCTTCCCAGTCTCCGCAAACCAACACAAACCGATGCTTCAATGCCTTTTAAGAAGTCGGCATATCCCATATGAACGGCCCCCGGGTTTTCCTATCTCTCGCCTCCACGTAAATCCACCCCGTTTTATCCCTTCGGAACTGGTAAAGGTAGTTTATGTGGCCCCATGACGGCTCTCCTTTCCCAGCCAACTTGAAGGCCGTGTACACACCTGTCAGGGCAATTCAGGTGTTGGGGTTGATTTGACCGATGGCTACTCCAACCTGGGCAACCATCCTTTGCACCCAAGGATGGAGGGGCAGGACGACTCCATGCGTGAAGACATCTGGGTGGAAAGTCGTCCAGGGCTCCGGAGGATCACTCGACATGTCCCTATCCCCGATTAGCCTCATCGCCACCGAATTGGGCATGTGAAACGCCTCTCGGTAAGCATGAATGTTGTCCCATTTGATCGTACTCAGTTGACGATCAATGTGGTACATGGACGTTGCAACGGTCACCTGCTTCAATGTTTCATCCACGTCAATCTCAATGAATATCGGCCTGGATGTCGCATCTTGATCGCTTGTCCCCACTATTTCTTTCTCTCTCGATCGACCTGACACAAGTGGTATGCCTTCAAAAACATCGGTCTAACCAACCGAGTCCACATCAACAATCACCTGCTCGGCCTCACCAATGGCCGAAACAGCTTCGTCTGGCATCTAGGCAAAAGCTTTCTCAAGCTTCTCCTCCAGATCTCTCTCCTCCTCGGCCTGCGACCTCAGATTCACCTCTGGCCGAGATGTCCCTTAAGTTGAAGCCGACCCACTCGTCCTCAACCTTGTGTTCGAAGCGGCCAAGGCCGTTGAATCATCCTCGAAGCCATTTCCAGACCGGACGTCCGTGCCTTGAGAATCTTCAGACACTATCTACAAGTACAAAAAAGACTCCTAAGAACGGAAAACAACGCGACTCTCTTTCCTGACCGACCTATGGAATCTAGAAACTACGGGACAAGCATGCATATGTGTTCATCCCATGTTCTTGCCAACAAACAAACTTTGAATCCAAATCACAAGGTCAAAATTGATGTACCGTGTTTTTACTTGAAAGTCACCGTGAGCACAGCCGTGAACCTTGATCAGAAATCGCCTTTGTAATTTCCCCTCACCAACACTCAAAATTCACTTGGATGCAAAAGTAAAAAGTGAAATTGGCTCCAAGCCTTTTATACTATCGAATTCTAACCATGGTTAAAAAACTAGCCGTTATAACCATGGTCGGCCAGCCCAACCGTCAATTTGACCTCGATCAGCGGAAGGGTCACCTCGATTTGCACGCGCATTTACAAATGCACTACACACTCAAGGTGAAATCCTTCACCTTGGCACCCAAGCGACATGTGATCGGCCTTCAGGTTACCTCCTAGGCCGATCGGTCACCTCATCGTGTGAGGTTCCGCGCAAGCTGACCGACCATGGTGACATCCTTCACCTTGGTACCCAAGTGACATGTGATCGGCCTTCAGGTTACCTCCTAGGTCGATCGGTCACCTCATCGTGTAAGGTCCCGCGCAAGATGACCGACCAAGGTGACATCCTTCAAATTGGCACCCAAGTGACATGTGATCGGCCTTCAGGTTACCTCCTAGGCCGATCGGTCACCTCATCGTGTGAGGTCCCGCGCAAGCTGACTGACCAAGGTGACATCCTTCACCTTGGCACCCAAGTGACATGTGATCGGCCTTCAGGTTACCTCCTAGGCTGATCGGTCACCTCATTGTGTGAGGTCCCGCGCAAGCTGACCGACCAAGGTGACATCCTTCACCTTGGCACCCAAGTGACATGTTATCGGCCTTCAGGTTACCTCTTAGGTCGATCGGTCACCTCATCGTGTGAGGTCCCGCGCAAGCTGACCGCCCAAGGTGACATCCTTCACCTTGGCACCCAAGTGACATGTTATCGGCCTTCAGGTTACCTCCTAGGCCGATCGGTCACCTCATCGTGTGAGGTCCCGCGTAAGCTGACCGACCAAGGTGACATCCTTCACCTTGGCACCCAAGTGACATGTGATCGGCCTTCAGGTTACCTCCTAAGCCGATCGGTCACCTCATTGTACGGAGTCCCGCGCAAGCTGACCGACCAAGGTGATCGGCCTTCAGGATACCCACTAGGCCGATCGGCCACCCACTTACAACCCGTCAAATACCAGATTTTAACCTCCACTCCTTCGGCTTTTTTTCCTCCTTTAAGGGCTTGGGGGACTGGAGATTGGTATACTTGGCACCAGAACAGGCCGACAATCACAATACAAGCCCTCAACTGAGGTAGTCCACCTCAGTCAACGACTTGGGGGACTTCTGTTCATACCCAAACTGGTCGGCCTGGTCAAAGGTCCAAACTGATCTGACCTGTCCCCGCTTTACCAGCCCCAGGAAACCCTCAGATCATGCCAAAAAAACCAGGAACGACCTAGGAAGAACAAATCTGGTCGGCCAGGCTTACTGACAAGTCATAAATGCTATCCGGGACCACCATAGGACACCTGTCAGCTCCTAAGGGCAGCAACATTTGTCCCACATTGACAAACACATTCAATGCTACTATAAATACAAGGGCATCCCCTTCCAAAAGGTAATGACAATCTTGCCCTCACGCTGTCTAAATTACAACAGCACCCTCCCACTTACCTGACTTAAGCATCAGAGACTGTTCGGCCGGCACCACACCGGTGTCTCTTTGTATTTACCCTCGTCTTGTGCAGGCCACAATATTTCGGGAGGAATCACGAAGGGAACTCAGCGAGGCGAGACTAGGTTGATCCATTTCTTGCATCAACAAATGACCTTATTTACTGAGATTTAAATGCAGATAAAATGGCACATATTACAAAATTGTGGTACGCAAATTTAGTATACTATAAAATATTATTTTATATGATAAATAATAAATAAAAATTCATATACGATAAAATATAATTAAATAATATTTAGAAGATATAATAAAAGATTTCTATAATATTAGATTTAAATAAATAATTAAATAAAATTTAAATTTTTTCCCATAGTTCCTCCACATTAGAAAAACAAAAAATAGGTATTATGAAAATTGTAGGTGCATAGGTAAACATAGTTGAAGTGTTTTTAGATGATGAGTCATTTGTTTCTTTCTTATTTTGCAATTCTTTTTCTCAACGGGGACTAATCCAAGTTTTTTTTATTCAGATCATCATGCGCATTCCACCCTTATTTCAACTTGGTGGTTGGTTCCTATGTTGTTGCTTGCTAGTAATACTTTTGTTGTTGGAACCAAAGATGAAACTATTAATATCGAAAATCAAATTTACGAATATTTTGATATCGTTATCGTTTACATTTAATCAAAAGAGTGGAAATTTAGTCTAAAATTAGAAATTCTAAATGAAATTTTAGAAAAAACTTAAGAATCTAAAAATGGTTATATAAGACTGGTAAAGTGACTCTGATATAATAAATATATGATATAAATATGATGTAATATGGTCTGATGTTGACTAACAATATAATACCTTAAAAATAAACATAAATTAAAACATAATTTTATTGATAGTTTCGCACGAAGAATAATTTACTCTTTGAATTTCACTAAAAACAAGTAGATTTCATAGTATAGACAATGTAAACTTTTAGCTTTCCTAAGTTTGGACGTTACATCCCATCCTGAAATTTCAAAATAAGAATTATTAAATTATCAAATTACCCTTCTAAACTAATCATCGAATATCGATAAAGATTTCTTAGTTTGGAAATATAACTAATTTGGGAGTTAGACTCCGAAATTTTAATATAATTTGAGAAGTGTAGGAAATTTTTCAAAAAACGAAATTTGGAATGGGAAGATCGAATTCGTAGAAAATTCAAAAATAAATAAGATTAGGTGGAAATAAAAAATAATATCATTGCTTAATTGATTTATAAATTTTTAATTATAATTTTTTTTTCAATATATCTAGAATCCTAGAATGTGCTAGATGTGACGAGATTCAAAACTCATTTTAGCCACTTTGTGTTGTCTCTGATTTTATAAATGAAATTTGGAAAGTGAAGAGCTGAGATCTACCCAAAAATTGAAATATCGATATCGACGGATATATCACTAGTTAAATTTACGGATATCTCGCTCTCAATATCGATATCGATATCGTTTACGGTTAACCAAAATGACAGAAATTTAGTCTAAAAGTTGGAATTTTTTAATGAAACCTTGAGAAAAACTAAAGTACCCAATAATGGTTATATAAAACAAAATTATAAAATGACATTGATATAATAAATATATGATGAATAATATGTTGCAATATGATTCTGCCGATAACTAATAATATAAAATCTTAAATATAAATATAAATTGAAGTGAATTACTATAATTAAATGTTAATATAGTTAAAAATATAACAATAAGTATATAAAAATCTCAATGGAAGAAAAATGATGACAGGACCCGTCCCAACTAAACTTTGATAACCGTGCTCGGTCCTGCTCCCGTCTGGCAAATCAACTGAAGTCCTGAAACTCCCCTTCAGCACCTGTCAGACAAGGGATAACTGCACTGATTTCCGCTCATGCCTCCGTCTCTTGATCAGCCCCGAATGTCGTGCCACGACCTGGAGGGTCATCAAAACAGGAAAGGTGTGAGTGGAAAAAAATAATATCATTTAAAAATACATTTATCAAAATACATCATTTACCCTCTAGTTCATCAAACCATGCATGCATAAAATCAAACATTAGAATCACCGGCTTCCAAACCAAATCACATGAAAATATCAAATCCTGGAAGCCAAAACATATGAAAACATTTCATAAAACCATTTTATCATACAATAAAGCATATAACTCGGGAATTACACATCTAGAGTTATCATCATGTTGGTAATTACACATCCAGCCCTGCTAGGAATTACACATCCAGCCTCACCGGGAATTACACATCCGGTCCCTCCGGGACTTACACATCCGAAGTCTACCCAGGAATTACACATCTGGGGGCACTGAACATCAATACAAAATCAAAATCTTTATTTCAAAATCATCATTAAAACCATGTCAAAACCATTTATCACGGGGTCTCAAGCCCAAATCTCATTTTCACGCAAATCCGTGCAACCGCAAACCTAAGTTGCCATTTTCACATAAATCCATAAAATATCCGAAAAACATTACAAATCCATCAAATCAATTTCCCAACTCATAATCCAAGTCAAAACCAATCTCAATTCCTGGGCCTTCACCCAAAACAACAATTTCACAGTTTCTAGAAAAACGTGCTCGAAACACTGATTAAAATAATCATTAAATCCAGCAAATAATCATACCAAATCATTGCAATTCAAATCATGCCATAAATCATGTAAAAAATTTAACTATGCATGCATATCAGTTTATAAAACAAACGTCCACTCACACATCGTCCAAATCGCTCGTTTTCCGAGCTGCACGTGTTTCCGTAATTTCCAACACTTTCCAGGAATCTCGAATCCTGTCCAAAATCATTACTCAGGGTCACTAATGACTTAATTAACATCATATTAATTCCAACAAATTAAACACATAACATAAACCTTCGGACCCTAGAAACAATATCGAAACGGTGTCCGATTGACTTGAAACCAACGCCAAAATGTTCGTTACATTGCATAGAACAAAAGTCATGTTGAACTCACCTCGAGAATCGTGCACACGTACCCTCACGCTCCGCCGTGAGTGACTGCGCGTGAAACCCATGCGCGTGCTACATTGTTGCCTCCTTCGGCCGATTCCCTGCAAACGGATCCTGCAACCCGCGAACAGACCCGATTCGATTCCCATCAATTCTGCATCATCTTCTACAATTGAACCGTCCATTAGCATCTTTATGGATCCAATTAAGGTTCTGTGAATTTAATTACATAAAACCTTACCTCAAGCCAATCGAATCAAACTCGACTATTCAAAGAACACCGAATAATGTTCATTCATCGAACTTCATCAATTCGACCCATTTTCTTTCAATTGATCCTGCCATTAGCTTCGCATGAGTTCTCTAAGCATAATTCCAACCTCAATTTCATCCTTCAATCCCTCCAAGATCACAACTCAAACCTCGAGTTTCTTCTTTGTCACTAGGTCCGTTCAGAGCCAAAACAGCATCAATTCTCTTCGTTTTTAATCGGGTTCGCTTCAGTTTGAGCTCAGGAAGCTTAATCCAAGCTCAATTTCACTCATGAATGTCCACAAATTCAAATTCGACATTAATGCTTATCAAGGGTTTTCGGGTTTCTAAGTTTGGTTTCAGCTGGGTTCAAGGTTCATAACTCACCATTTAATTCTCTTTCTTTTCCTTTCTGTAATCCTCTCAGTTCAAATGGAGTCTCACGTTTCAGTTTGGGGATTGCTGGTTGCCTTGCATCAATTAATCCATCCCCTGTTTTTGTTCAAGGAACACACACACACGGGGTTAAATTCCACCTCCTTCTTTTTGTGCCACTAATTAGCATGAGCAAGTGACAGATGTCACTTAGGTAATGAATCCTCATCCAATTTAGCGGGAATATGTGTCCTCAACTCAGTTTGACGCAATATTAATATGGCTGCATCACCAAATTCCAGCGCCAAATTACCTTTTTGCCCTTACCAACAAAATGACCAAAATGCCCCTCGTCGTTCGAGACCCATAAATTTTCCATCCGACCTCCGATTGATGCATGCCGCCTGTTTACAGATTCAGCGTCCCGAGACCTATCCAACAGTCCTTCCGGGAAGTCCAAAAAAGGTCCCGATCAAAAAGTCAACTTTCAGCCATCGAAACCAGGGGAAAAATCGTCCTTTCCTTCCAGTTTTTCCAATTTTTCCTTTTTCGAATTTCCGAGTCATCACAACCTTCCCCCGAATTTCCGAGTCATCACAACCTTCCCCCTTAAATAATTTCATCCTCAAAATTCGGATGTACCTCTCCAACAATATTCATGGAGACTCAATTCACATCCCTATCAATACCTTGGGTTCCCACGTGAACCCACATTCACTCGTTATATACAACCAAAATTACCGTTTCCCATCCTTTCCAGCTCATCCCGAGCCCTCATACCACATCATGACTCATCCCGAGTCCTAAACCAACTCTTGACTCCTATTAAGTCCAAATCCAATGTTTCGACTCCTCTCGAGTTTGAATTCAACATTCACTAACATCAATGCCCCTATTGGCATATCCGGTCACCTAGCAAACACCCCTAGGCGAACCACATTCAACTCAGGATCTACACACTAATCCAATTCCGGACTCCCTCTGAGTCCCATTACCCCCTATCCTCGGGTCAAGTTTATCTTGGGCCTAACATGCCCATCCATATACCATATCGTTAACGTAAACAACCATTCGGACCAACACAAGTCCGACACAACCAGAACACAAAATGCAATGTTCGACCCCTAATTTAGGGTCATAGTCGCTCCAGGTATTTCTGATACCCTCATATCCCGTCTACTCACCAGACCGTGTTGACAGGACCCACCCCTAATCCCCTGGGATTAAGGGCTAAATCCCAATCCCGTCTAACTTACGCATGGCACAAAGGCTAAACCAACATCCAACCTTCATGTGACACGTAAGTCGGACAAGGGATTCTCGATCCAACCATTCGAAAAGGTACCAGTCTTCCCAGAGTATAACGAACTACTGCGGAGCGCGGGTGTGATGTCTCCATCACTCTCGATCAACAGCCCGTGTCGCAACAACCTGGAGGGTATCGAAAACAAGAAAATACTGTGAGTGGACAAAAATAAAGAATAAGTTTAAAAACAGTTCAATAAAACAAGTACATTTATACCCTCTGTTTCAAAAACCAATGCATGCATATCAAACTCATGTCATAAAAACCATTCAATATTCTGGTTAAGCAAACCATGTACGAAAAATTGAACACAGTTTTCTGTTTCCAATTCCTGGGCCTCAGCCCAAAACCATCAAAAACCATTTCATTCGGGCAGAGCCCAAAACATCGAAAAACCATGACTGAAAACTGTCATCATCAAAGCTTAATGAAAACCAAACACATTTGAAACCACATATCCACCCATCAAACGTGCTGGTTCTATCCAAGTCTTTAAACTCAATCCAGGCCTCAAATATAATCCAAGTCTTTAAACTCAACAAGCCTACGGGGGAAATATCATAATATCCGAGTCTTTAAACTCCCGAGTCTTTAAACTCAATCCGGGCCCGCCTCCGTCATATCATATCCGGGTCTTTAAAGCCAATAACCAGATCCAGCAAATCCAATCCAAAACTGTTTGAAACCCATTTTCCATTTCCGAATCCGAATCCGCAATCTCATTAGGATCCCGAATCCAAACACAGAACTCATATCCATTTCCTTTCCAGATCCGAGTTCGCAACCATCATTCCATAAGCCGGCATTCAGAATAACCATTCCAAACCCGAACCCATAATCCACTTTCAAGTCCCAAATCGAATCCCGAATCGTCATCCGGAAATCCGATTCAAAAACCCGAAATCACGTTTCTAAAAACCACTTCTGATCTGGGCTTCAAGCCCGAAAACACTTTTCCGAAATCCTTTTTAAATAATTGATATTAAATCATATTTCAAATCCCGACATCAAATCAGTTAAACCAGTTTTAAATCACAACATCCATCAAAATCTTGTAAAATGTGAATTTCCGTAATTACCTCGAAAATAGTGAAAAACCGTAAATCATCAGGATCAGAAATCAAATCATAGAATCACGTATGGAAATCATATAAAAACATATATGCATGCATTCAGAGTTAGAAAGCAAAGTCCACTCACAGACCATTCCGACGTCGCCTCGATACGCCCGCACTTAGGCCGTTCCTGGCCATTCCGCTATCCTCGGCTTTCCCGAACCTGTCCAAATCCCATAACGAGGTCACTAACTACTTCGTTAAGCTTATACTAAAGTCCCGTAATTTTCCTGAATTTTTAACTATTTTTAAATGAGCCCTAAAACCTTCGGACACTCAAAATTAACCCGAGACGATGTCCGATTGTCTCGAAACTTGTCTCAAAATGTTCGTTACATCAATTAGAGTAAAAACCATGTTGGACACTTCCCCAGAACCTTCCCCACGCGCCCTCACGCGCCGCCAAAAGGGGTTGCGCGTGAGCCTCACGCGCCTGCACTGTTCATTGTCTTCAACCTCTCGCTGGACCGGCTCAGACCGGTTCGAACCGACTCGGTCCAACCGAACCGGCGAGAGCAGTTTTTTGTCCATTTTCAGTCCAATTCTAACCATTTTAATCCTGGTAGCTTCGTCCTAATCTAACCAATTGTTTTAACTATTAAAAACATGGAAAACCAGGTAGAAAGGTACCTCATAGATCGATCAACATTCCTTCGATTTACTCCCTCTCTGTTTCCAAGTTCCAGGCCACCTTTGCTCATGGTTTCAAGTCCAAATGTCCCTTTTGATTTCCAAAATCACACCCAAAGCAACAATTGAAGCATTAGCCATTCAATTCCAACTTGCCATGATTGAATTCATATCATGAAGTTACTGGTTTTGGGCCTTACCGTCCATCTCAGGTCCTGAATTCCATTCCAATGAGTTTGTCTCATCGTCCTTTCCATATTTTGTTCAGAAGTTAGCATCACTTGATGGGGATTTGAAGAGATTGAATCCAAGGCCGTGTTGCCCTCTGTTCCTCCTAGCCCGAAACCCACCGTCCACTACGGCTTCACAGCCGCTCCACCACATTTTCGCCTTCCCTCACCATACTGATCACTCACTCACCATCACAAAGAACATGATTCACTCCCTGAGAAATGGTCGATTGGTCTCTGTTTTTAGTCTCTCTATTTCTCAGATGCACGACTAACCGGCCATTTAAAACACTAAATGGTGCACAACATAGGCTAGAAGCCTCTAGGATTGTACCAGGTGTCACACATCCTGTGGACACAATCAAAATATCCAATCCCAACTCCCCATGTGTCCTTATCTGATTGGGCACTCTTCCCTAGGTTGTAAAAAGACCAAAATACCCTTGTAAGTCCAAATGACCATTTTTCCCTTCACTTTCTTAGACCCATAACTTAATCGTCCGACGTTCGATGACAGCATGCCGCCTGTCGATGTACTCAAGACGTCGAGACCTATCTAACTGTCTTCGGTTTGCATGAAGAAACCTTGTCGTTCAAAAAGTCAACAAATAACCCTCTCTTTAACCAAATTGCAAAAGTGTCCACAACCTTCCGAACATTATAACTTCCTCCTCAGATGTAGGAATCGGGCGTGCCACCTATCTACGGACTCGTGACGTCCCGAATTACATCACGGTCATCGGTCAATGTCCATTTGACCTCCCGACCTAAAAGTTAACATTTTTCCCATTCTAAGGGCCAAAATCGTCATTCTACGCCACCCGTCCAAACGTATCTAACTAATCACTGATTATCTTCGTTAATTCGTCATTAACTACTAAGCTAATTCCAACTTCCGGGACGGGTTGTTACACGTGCACAGGGCTCGTGTGACGACCCGTCCCGAATTAATAGGATTAATTACGGATTAGCGAGACTAATCAGAGATTAGACGAGGATTAGCGGATGTTCGGACGAAATGAAGATTTTGCCCCTAGAATGGGCAAACCGTTGACTTTTCATTCGGACGGTCAAACGGACTTTGACCGATGACCGTGACATAGTTTGTGACATCACGAGTTCATAAACAGGTGGCACGCTCGATTCCGACGTCCGAGGAGGAAGTTATAACGTTCGGAAGTTTAGGGGCATTTTGGTAATTTTGGAAAAAGGGGTCAAAAGTTGACTTTTTGACCGGGAGGTTCGATGGCCGAGGACCAAATACCGTTACGTAGATCACGATGATACGAATCCGTAGATAGGCGGCACGTCGAATTCGGACGTTCGACGACGAAGTTACGGTTCACGGAAGTTTCATGATACTATTTACTGTGACACATTTTTCGAGACAAAAAGTGCAGTTTTGTCTCTAGTGGGCCCAGATTTTTAGACAGCTAATAGATGAGTGACAAGTGTCACTCATCCACTGCCCAACCTCACCCATTCATGCACCAAAACCCATCCCTGTGCATCGTCCATTTTCTTTGTTCCCAAACACAAACCCGATCCCATTTCTCACCCAAAACCCAAACCCTTGAGCCTGAGGCTCATTCCTGAGGGACCAGAGAGTGACAAGGTAACTGAGGAAGGTGGTGGCCGGCCAAGGGCACGCCGCCGTGGACGGTGGAGCCGTGAAGCCCGAAAGGTATCGGTTAAGCCGTTTTCGATCCATTTTCCATTTTGAATTTTATGGGTCATTTTTTTTTATTGTTTTAATGAATTAGTTAGGATGTTAAGAAGCCATTAGGAAGGTTTTGGGAAGGTTTGAATGTTGAGGGATCCCTGGGGAGGATTTTGAAAAGTTGAACCGTGAGGGGATTTTTGGGTTCACGGGTTTTAATCGGTTTTAGGTGGTTTAGTTAATTAGGAATGATATGAAAGATTAAAAGAGGAATTTAGGGATTGAAATGGAGGAAAACTGTAACAACCCGTCTCGAATTCCGGGATTAGATCAGTGACTAATCTTGATTAGTGAGGTTGATCGGTGATTAGTAGGGCAAAATCGGACAAAATGTGCAAAATGACCGTTTTGCCCCTGATCGTGGGCAAAATGTTGACTTTTTGATCGGGCGGTCAAATGGACTTTGACCGATGACCTTGACATAGTTTAGGACGTCACGAGTTCATAGACAAGTGGCAAATTCGATTCCGACATTCGAGGAAAAAGTTATGGCGTTCGAAAGTTGAGGAGAATTTTGGTAATTTGGCTGAAAAGGGGCCAAATGTTGACTTTTGACCCGGGAAGTCCAATGGATGAGGGCCAAGGACCGTTACGTAGGTCTCGTCGATACGAATCCGTAGACAGGCGGCATACCGAAATCAGAGATTCGACGACGGTTATGGTCACGGGAACGAAATCAATTAACCGAACGAACCGAGAATTTGATTAAAATAATATTAAAATATGTGAACAGTAATTGACGAATCTGGACTCTTGGATGAGTGCCAAGTGTCACTCATCCCCACACTCCCTAAAATCTGGATCATGTCTCCACTAATGAATAAAAATATGATTTTATCTCTCCATTAATCTTAGCCGTCCATTTGATTCTTAAGATTGAATCTGCACCATTCATTCCACTTCCTCCTTCCCATTAATCTGATCAGCCATCTCCCTCTCACATTCTCATTTCACCCGTGAAGAACCATCACCCCAGATCAAACACTCAGATGACCACCACCCTCACTTATCTGCTTTACCTCCAGCCAACGGCTTTACCCCGCCATACTTCATCTTCATCATCATTTTCCCATCGTTCCTCAAGAAACCCAAACACCCAACCTCCCTCTAAAACCACAAAACCTCAATGAATGCTATTGCAGTGTAAAGGAAAGTTAGAGGGTGAGGACTGGAAATGATGATAGTATTAACGACGATAACCATCGTGGACGGCGGAGGTGGCTGTGAACCAAAAACCCGTGAGGTATGGTTTTAGTTCAAAAATGGTGGACTTGGTATTAATGGTTTTTGATCGATTCTAAGCCTAGGGTTATGTTCCTTGAGCTCCCTTGACCTTTTAGGTTCAATTTGGGACGGATTTGGACGTTGGAGGTGGCCGGAATGATGTTTGGAAATTTGGCCGAAACTTTGAATGACCATAACTTAAAATCCAGGTACTTTCTGAATTTTCTGGGTTGATTTTTAGAATCCTTGGCTCGAGTAGATAGATTTACATAGGTAGAACGTCCAATTTGGTTGAGAAACGAGTGAGATATCGAAGTTTGAAGTTTGGAGCATCAATCGAGTTTTCCGGCGAGAAATTCCGGTGAGTCGCCACCGAGTTGACTCGGTCTTCGGCGAGTTGACTCGTTGACTTACTGTTCATGATGACGTCAGCGTTGACTTTTTTGTCAACATTTGACTAAAACTTTGACCCGCGTGTGGGAGCGTATTTTTAGGTGGGACCAAGACCATTTTAAGGGTTTCGACGATCTGGATCCAATGGCGGTGGTTTCGGGTCGATCGGAGTTCGTTAAGTTGGTCAAATTGAGAATTTTCACCTCGGGAAACGTGTACGGGACACGTTGACTTTTCTGGGAAATTTTAGGGTTCTTAATATGGACTTGTATAGGTTAGTAGTAACCTTTGGATATGATTTGGACAGGTCAGGATGACCCAGAGAGGTCGGATTAGCCTGGAGAGGCTTATGGCACACATATCGAGGCGGCAGCTAGGACTGACTGTGAGTGGACTTTGTTTTCTAACCGTGATGCATGCATATATGATTTTAAATGCTTTATTATATGATTTTATATGCTTTGGCATGATTGATGATTCGATCCGGTGATTTCTCGATTTTCTCGATTTTATGATTATTATATTATATCTTGGCACGATTTTCGAGAAATGATGAAATTGATGTTTTTGGGCTAGGCCCAGATTGAAAATGATATTTGGACTCGGATTATGAGTCAGTGATTGATTTTATGGATTACGTGATAGTGGCAACTAGGGTTTACGGTTGCACGGATTTGAGTGAAAATGATATTTTGGGCTTGAGACCCAAGTGAATAGTGATTTTGACTCGGGTTTGGAGTCACATGTGAATATGATTAACTTGATGATTTTGATTTATAAAGTGAATTCTGGACACTGTTTGATGATGGTTTTGTGGAACTTGATTTGTGAAAGCTATGTCTCGGGCATAGGCCCTATTGAAATGTTTTTGACTTAATTTGAGACATAAATGATTTTAAATGAGATTACTGAATTTGGTGACCTGTTCCACATATACCATCCTCTGCGATTTGATAGTCTCCTCCGGACGTCGTAGATCCTGGAGTAGTCACGATCCACTGCCTGGAGATGAGTAGCTCCGAGGGAGGCTCACTCGCAGGAGCGTGGGACCACTGCCTGGAGATGAGTAGCTCCGAGGGAGGCTCACTCGCAGGAGCGTGGGATTATGTTGATATCCTCCAAATGGTGTTGATTCCTGGAGTTGATGTACTCGTGACGGGATATATGAATATTGAGATTGGATAGTGAGGATTGGTGGTATTATGATTTATTGATATTTGTGTCCAGAGGCTTTATAACAGATGCTTTAAAAACATGATGTTTTATGTCATGAACTGATTTGATGAACATGAGTTTTTATGGACCATGGGAAAACGTATTTTGATTTTATCGGTCCACTAATCATACTTGATTGATTTCACACTATTACTCATGTTTTAAGTTATGAATGCACGTTTGTGAAAACTGAAGGGTAAGAATGTGTTTTGATAAATGTATTTCTAAAGGTTCATTTTCGTCCACTCACAGCTTTTATTGGTTTTAATGCCCTTCAGGTTGATTACGGATGCGACTGCAGCAGAGACTGGGACATTGCACGCCTCCTCCATCGATCCTTGCGCACTCTAGAAGCCCCGTTTGGGCAGTGACTTTTGGTTATCCCTTGTCTGACACCCCTTGTTGGACGGAAGCATGGCACAATCCACGGTAATCCAGGGGGGATTAGGATGGATCCTGTCAAAAACGAACCGAAAAATAGGAAAAAAATGGGTTGGACCGGTCACGCCGGTCCAGTTGCAGGGTTGGACCAAACCGGTCGGTCTGAACCGGCCGCTGAAGGTTGAAGACGATCTACAGTACCCTGGCGCGTGAGGGCGCGTGAGGGCGCGTGTCCAGTCTTTTGGGGTAGTGTCCAACATACGAAATCATCTATTTGATGTAACGAACATTTTGGGACTGGTTTCGTGTCAATCGGACATCGTTTCGATATAGTTCAGGACGTCCGAAGGTTTAGGTTCGCGTTTAAAAATAGTTAGAAATTCCGGAAAATTATGGGGTTTTAGTGAGGGGTTATATAAGTAGTTAATAACCCTCTAAATTAATTTGGACAGGTTCGGGAATCCCGGAAGTGACGTTCGACTCGGGAGACGGTTATGGCATGCGTATCGAGGCGCGGCTTCAGACGGTCTGTGAGTGGACATTTCTTTCGAATTCGATGCATGCATAAATTTTTCATAATTGTTTTAGAATATATTTTGTGATGCCATGAGTGAATTTGTGTGTGGTAGCCTAGGATTTACGTATTTGCACGTATTTCGAGATTTACGGTTTTATACGATGCATATATGTTCTAGGTTTTCAACGAGGGTTTAATAAATGGATTCCGGATTTAGAAATATGAAATCGAGCACGAGACCCAATTGATTTACAAACTCTCGGATTTGGTGTCCATTTGATTTGATAAGGAATCGGACCTAGGGTCCATTTGAGCCATACGATCGGACTGAGGGTCCATTTGGTTTACGATTCGGGTTTGAGGCCCAGTTAGTAGTACTATCGGGCTTGATGCCCCGTTGATTTATGATATCGGGCCTGAGACCCATTTGGTTAAGATATCGGGCTTAAGGCCCTGTTGGTTATGAAATCGGGCTGGAAGCCCCGTTGCTTGATGGTTCGGGCTTAGGGCCCAGTTATTCGGGATATCGGGCTTGGGGCCCTGTTGATTGTGAAATCGGGCTTGAGTCCCAGTTCGATTTATGTAATGATAATTCGGGCATGAGACCCAGTTGAACTGTGGATTTAGGCTGAGGCCTGTGAAATGGAATTGAATCGGATTCGAGGAATCCTATTAAGATGAATCGGGTATGAGACCCAGTTAAGAAATGAATTTTGAGAAAGAAAGTATTTGAGAAAGAAAGAAAGTGTATTTAAAAATGAATGAACCCTCCATATGATTATATGGTCTCCTCCAGCGTCGACCTGGAGAGTCACGAGCCACAGACCAGAGTGGGTATCCCCAGAGGGATCCCATTCCAAGAGTGGAGGTTACTTATGATGTGGTCCCGGACCAGATTCCGGAGAGATGTGTAGACTAGATCCAGAGAGAGAGCTCGGACTAGATCCAGTGATTGAGCCTCCCAGATGGAGATTCCTGGGAGAAGACTCGGAGTGAGACCCCGAGTAGTGTGCACACTAGTATAGATTTGACATCGTGACTATTTCGGGGATGTGTTCCCTAGGGGCTGTGTGCCCCGAGTTGGTATCTTCTCGGAAGTGCCTCGGATGGGTTATACGTATGACGGTACGTAGGAGATTTTATGGAAAAGAGATTTGAGGGCGGAGACCCTATGTTTTATGATTAGAAAGTGATTTGGGGCGGAGACCCCCGTATTTGAAATTATGAAAGTGATTTGGGGCGGAGACCCCGTTTGTGATATTTTGAGAATGGTTTTGGGCTGAGACCCACGGGATGTGAATTGGGCTGAGTCCCTATTGTTTTGATTTCTGTATTCCATGTTTTAGATTGTGATTTCGGGTCGAGGATCCAAATGGATTTATGGTTCCTGATGGTTTATGGGAACCGGCATGAACCTTTGAAAGGTGTTTGTGGGTCATGACGGTTTATGGGAACTGGGCATGAACCCTTGAATGATTTTGGGAATGTTTTCAATGGTTTTATGAATGTTTGATAAATGATTTTTGGAATGCATGTGTATGCTTTTATTGAAGGGCATAAATGTCTTTATACGAAAATGTTTTTAAATAAAATGTTTTAATGCCCTTCAGGTTGATCGCAGTTGCGGGCTGTAGCAGAGACATGACATCACTCCCCTCCTCCTACGATCCTGATGCACCCTGACAGCCCCGGCGAGGGCAGAGATGGAATTTTCCCTGGTCTGACACGTGGTGTCGGACGGGTCCCACATTAATCCCGGGGGATTTGGGACCGGTCCTGACAGCTCGTATCTCGGAGGCATGGCAAATCAGTAACCTAATGTTCCGATACTAATTTGACAGGACCCGTCCCAATCAGACTTTGATAACCGTGCCCGGTCCTGCTCCCATCTGACAAGTCAACTGAAGTCCCGAAAGTACCCTTAAGCACCTGTTAGACAAGGGATAACTACACTTGACAGGACTCACCCCTGATCCCCCAGGATAAGGAATAAACCCTGCTCCCATCTAACTTACGCATGACACGAAGGCTAAACCGACGTCCAACCTCCATGTGACACGTAAGTCGGACAAGGGATTCTCGATTCGACCATCTAACAACATCTGGACTTCCCAGAGTGCACAGAATCTACTGTAGATCGTACGTGTGATGTCTCCGACTCTCTCGACCAACAGCCCGCACCGCAACAACCTTGAGGGTATCGAAAACATGAAAAGACTGTGAGTGGACAAAAAGAAATAATAATTTAGAAAGTATTTCAGAAGAAATTACATTTTTACCCTCAATGTAAAAACCAATGCATGCATATCAGTTCATGTTATGAAACCATTTCTAATAAAAAACCATCAACGAAAATCATTATCGAAAACCCGAATCAAATTCGCCATTCAAATCCAGGGCCTCAGCCCAAATCATAAATCGATCTCAAAGTACGGGAACTTAGTCCCAAAACTCATCAAATCCAATTCATCCGGGCCACTGCCCAAAATATCTGAAAAACATTGAAAAACCAGTGAAAAACATGAATCATGCTAGTTGCTGGATCTCAAGTGCGCCCGAGTCTTTAAGCTCAAAACCATGCACAATAATCAGGCCTTCCCGGGATATCAACGAGTCTTTAAACTCAAAACACACTCATAGGCCTCAGGGGGTATCACAATAACCGAGTCTTTAAACTCAAAACATATATCGAGTCTTTAAACTCCAGACATATCAATCCAGGGCCCTCCCTACGTCAATCAACAGAGTTTTTAAACTTAAAACCAGATCCAACGGTTTTTCTTTTCTTTTCCGGGTCTTTAAACCTAAAACCATTTTCTCAATCAACAGGGAAAATCATAGAAAATCCTTCTCTGAATCCGAAACAAAGATTTCGTAAGCTACCATCCGAAAACATCATCCCGAACCCAAATCCAGATTTCCTTCCAAATCTCAAAATCAAATCCGAAGTATCATTTCCGAAATTCAATTTCAAAATTGAAGCTCGTATATCGAAATCTCATGAACGGGGATCCAAGCCCGAAGTCACTTTTCTGAAATCCATTTCAAATCCTTGAAATCAAATCATATTCCAAATCCCGAAATCAAATCATAAAAACCATGATCAAATCACAAGATCAATCAAAATCTCGTAAAACGTGCAATCCATAAATATCTCAAAAACCGTGCAAAATCGTAAACCATCAAGATCATAAATTAAATCATAGAATCACGTATAGAAAACATATAAAAACATATATGCACGCATCATAAGTTTGAATACAAAGTCCACTCACACACCATTAGCGTCGTCGCCTCGATACGCGTGCACTTATGCTTTCCCCACTAATCCACTATCTCCGGCTTCCCCGATCCTGTCCAAATCCCATAATAAGGTTACTAACTAGCTCATAACACTCATACTAAAGCCCCGTAATTTTTCCGTATTTTTAATTATTTTTAACCGAGCCCTAAAACTTTCGGACAGCCCGAAATATATCCAACCGATGTCTGATTGACTCGAAACCATAGCCAAAATGTTAGTTACATCGAATACTATAAAAGTAATGTTGGAAGATTCCCCAAATTTCCCTTCAAACGCCCCCACGCGCGCCTGGAACTTCCTGCGCATGAATCCCACGCGCGTGAACAGTGTCACCATCTTCCTCTCGTTGACCCGGTTCGACCAAGCCGACGTGGGCTGTTCGACCTCATTTTTCCCTTATTTTTGATTGGTTTTAAATTCTAATTAGTCCTAAAAGTTTGCCTTATTGCCCATAATTGTTTAGACCCTTAAAAACAAACGTTTTAAGCCTGGAACTTACCTCCCAAAACGAAGGAAAATAGGGCACTATTCGACTTTCAGTCGTCGTCCTTCCAACCACCACCTCCATCCCTGTTGATTTCAAACCATCACTAGAACCTCCAGAAACACTCCCTAATTCCTAAATTCGAATATCGGGCACCAAAACAAAAATCACCATTTTCGACTCCTTACTTACTAGTCACGGTTTCCTCTGCTACCGTCCACGGCGAGATCCATATGCACATAAATGACCTAAATGCCCCTACTAGGGCAAATTACCATTTTGCCATTCATTTTCCCTGACCCGTAACTTTGTTGTCCGATGTCCGATGACGGCGTGCCGCCTGTCGTTGTAGTCAAGGAATCGAGACCTATCTAACGGTCCTCGAGTTACGTGAAAAAGTCATGTCGTTTGAAAAGTCAACAAATTACCCCTTTTCAACCAAATTACCAACTTACCCTTGAACTTCCGAACGTCATAACTTTTCCCTCGAATGTCGGAATTGGACGTGCCACCTGTCTATGAACTCGTGACGTCCCGAACTACGTCACGGTTATCGGTCAAAGTCCATTTGGCCGCCTGAACAAAAAGTCAATATTTTGGCCCTTTCCAAGGTCAAAATCGTCATTTTGCACCGTCTGTTCGAATGCATCCAACTAATCCCCGATTAACGTCGCTAATCCGTCATTAACAACTAATCTAATCCCGATTCTCGGGACGGGTCGTTACAATCTACCCTCTTTAAAAAATTTCATCCCCGAAATTCCGCACCTCGTACTTCCGTAACTAGTTGGAAAATCTAACTAATCTCACACTTGGGTCTCCTACCCGGTGTCTAGTACCTGCCAATTCAACTTATCCTTACAGTTCCCAACAGTCACCACATCTTCGTCAAATAAAACAACTCAACCAACCTTTAGTTCATCTGAAGATCGTCCCAATCGCACTGGGGTCATCACAAATCAAACATGCTTCACTTTGAAGCCCATCGGTCACTCCAACCTCTAGACTAAACTACCTGTCTCCCGGGAATGTCCAATTCAAATCCCTTCCAAATCTCCTGATCTCCTGGGTCTCCCGACCAATATGAAATCCATTCACAATCTCAACCACGTACATAGGGCAGACCCAGCACTAGATCCAAATCCAATATCCATACATATGCAACCACAGACCACATACGTCCTGCACCACTCCTACAAGACAGAGCGCTCTCCTCATCTGTATGTCCAACATCCAACCTCTGTTTTGTCATCCTATCCTCCTGATCCACCATATTCAATCCCGAGGGAAAAAAACTCCAGTCCCGATCCACTCACTCCTAAGCGGATCCTACTGCCTATGTTTCAGACCACTGCATCAAATCCAATCGATCTTCTATACCACCCGTCTAGATTGTGGGTTATCTTCAATAACCTCATATTGATCAGTTATAGTCACTCATTTTCCCTTTCCTTCCGTAATCCTTCATCGGAACTCACAATGGTCCTCAACCATGCCATCACAACAACTATAATCCATCTTAACACCATCTCCTAACACTCGCTACACTCGGCGTCACCAAGTACTTTTCTACTCCTGAACACAACACAAGTGTCCACACTTAAAGGGGGTTTACAAATCCTGGCATTTCAACCACGAGTTTTCCAACTCAACTCTAGAGTATCCACCACACAATCTAATTTCCAACTTGGAACCAACCACAGTATTTCATCATCTCCTGATTCCGTATTCCAACCAGGTTGGAAGTATGTCCACCTTTTCCCAACCTTGAAACTCAATCCGCAACTCGAATACCACCATTGGACAAACCGTACAAACGTCAACTCCACTATCCTTAGACGATCCTCAAGGTCTACGGATCACGACCATGTGTCCGCACCCAAACGAACTCACATGTCGGTTAACACCGTGTATGCACATCCAAAAAGGGTAACAATCATCACTCCTTTTGATGATCGCATCACATCCTTCCCGAGGTTCCACTCAAAGCACCTGCTAGGATACGAGTCACCAACTCTCGATATCCTCAATTCTCAATCACTGACCTCGAGCTCCCCAGTTACCACTCTCAAAGTCGCCACACACTCAGTGTCATCCTCCGGACCAGCCAACATATACCAACATGTCAGGGAAAAATCTACTAGTACCAACCTCAAGAGCGGTCAACCCCAACCATTCAAACCTAGCCCGCGCTTCTGCTGCGCTACTCTGATCAACCAATGGCATCCTGACTGTTCGTCCTAATACATGACCTACCAATGGTCATCACATATCCCCGCTCGGTTAGTGGTTTCTACCAAACACCTATCACCTCACAACGGGCCACAACCTCGACTCGATGTGCCCATCCGACCATTTACAAGCATCCCAACTTGTAGCACATCATTCCGATCTAGTGGTCTCTACACACCAATCCTGAACCTCTGCTCCTACCGAGCCAAACCCTCAATCTACGCATGAGTCAGGGGAACTAACCTCCCTTGTAGTCCAATACATTAAGCACCCAACACTGGACTCATCCAGAATTGTCCACTAACCCATCACTACCTCGGCTGCTCCTAGCAGCACCATTTCCAAGACAGTCGTAAGGCGGCCCAATCACAACAACTTCCTAACCAAAAACTCCAACTCACGGGTTCCAGACCAGTCATCTTACGGGGTTCCTCAAATCATCCTCGCCATAAGGGTTATCCTAAACCCGCGACAGCCACTAGTTCACTACAACCTTACCACTCAGGTCGTCACACCCGACTAAGATCATCACTTATCGTATCTCCACACACCAACATCTACCAGTATCCAATACTAGGGAAATTCCCTCAAATCCGCAAAGTAGTTCCTAAACCCTGCCACTCAAGGCATCCAACCTCTCGTAGCTGTACAAGTCCAAGCTTGAACAATCTGACCAAACGGTCACCAATCCATGCTGTCATCATCCAAACACCATCCGACCCAACAGGCCACCGTCAACCGGCCTTCTCGACCCACGTATACCACCAGCTCAACAGACTACTATCGGCCCCACAGGTCGACCAGCCTACTCAAACGTAGCTCACTGGCTATCATCCAGGTTAACCGCTGGCATACCTCCGACCCTAAGGTCCAACCAAAAATTGAGCATATCCAGCGTCCACCACGCTATCCTTTTCGGTCCAAAGCCGACAAGTAACACATCCAAACGCGTATCAGGCAATGCATCGCCTAGTTGCTCATACTTCCGCTACTTCCTAAGAAACTAACTATCGTACACCTACTCATTATCACTAGTGTATCCAGGGTGATGACGGGCTGTTCCACGTTGAGACATCACATCTATAGTAGCCTCACATCACACTAACCTGCAAACCACCTGCTCTGGAAGCCAAACTTCCCGCAGAGCGCTCAAAACCTAGCTCTGATACCAATTTGACAAAACCCACCCCTAATCCCCAGGATTAAGGGCTAAATCCTGCTCCCGTCTAACTTACGTATGACACGAAGGCTAAACCGACGTCCAACCTCCATGTGACACGTAAGTCAGACAAGGGATTCTTGATTCGACCGTCCAACAACATCCGGACTTCCCAGAGTGCACAGAATCTACTGTGGATCGTACGTGTGATGTCTTCGTCTCTCTTGACCAACAACCCGCACCGCAACAACCTGAAGGGTATCGAAAACATGAAAAGACTATGAGTGGAAAAAACGAAATAATAATTTATAAAAAAGTTCAGAAGAAGTTACATTTTTACCCTCCACGTAAAAACCAATGCATGCATATCAATTCATGTTATGAAACCATTTCTCATCCAAAACCATCAACGAAAACCATTATCGAAAACCCGAATCAAATTCGTCATTCAAATCCAGGGCCTCAGCCCAAATCATAAATCGATCTCAAAGTACAGGAACTTAGTCCCAAAACTCATCAAATCCAATTCATCCGGGCCATAGCCCAAAATTTCTGAAAACCAGTGAAAACCCAGTGAAAAACATCAATCATGCGAGTTGTTGGATCTCAAGTGCGCCCGAGTCTTTAAACTCAAAACCATGCGCAATAATCAGGCCTTCCAGGGATATCAACGAGTCTTTAAACTCAAAACACAATCACAAGCCTCGGGGGGTATCACAATCATCGAGTCATTAAACTCAAAACATATACCGAGTCTTTAAACTCAAAACATATACCGAGTCTTTAAACTCAAAACATATCAATCCAGGGCCCCCCTCCCTGTCAATCAATTGAGTCTTTAAACTCAAAACCAGATCCAGCGGTTTTTCTTTTCTTTTTCGGGTCTTTAAACCCAAAACCATTTTCTCAATCAATAAGGGAAAACCATAGAAAATCTTTCTCCGAACCGCAACAATGATTCCGTAAGCTAGCATCCTGAACCATCATCCCGAACCCAAATCCAGATTTCCTTTCCAAATCTCAAAACCAAATCCGAAATATCATTTCTGAAATCTAGTTTCAAAATCGAAGCTTGTATATCGAAATCTCATGAACGGGGCTTCAAGTCCGAAGTCACTTTTCCGAAATCCATTTCAAATCCTTGAAATCAAAGCATATTCCAAATCCTGAAATCAAATCATTAAAACCATGATCAAATCATAAGATCAATCGAAATCTCGTAAAACGTGCAATCCATAAATATCTCAAAAACCGTGCAAAATCGTAAACCATCAAGATCATAAATTAATTCATAGAATCACGTATAGAAAACATATAAAAACATATATGCATGAATTATAAGTTTGAAAGAAAAGTCTACTCACAGACCATTAGCGTCGTCGCCTCGATACGCGCGGACTTATGCTTTCTCGACTAATCCACTATTGACAACTTCCCCAAACCTGTCCAAATCCCATAATAAGGTCAGCAACTAACTCATAACACTCATACTAAAGCCCCGTAATTTTTCCGTATTTTTAACTATTTTTAACAGAGCCCTAAAACCTTCGGATAGCCCGAAACATATCGAGCCGATGTCCGATTGACTCGAAACCAGCGCCAAAATGTTTGTTACATCGAATATTTTAAAAGTTGTGTTGGAAGATTCCCCAAATTACCCTTCACATGCCCCCACGTGCGCCTGGAACTTCTTGCGCATGAATCCAACGTGCGTGAACAGTGTCACCATCTTCCTCTCGTCGACCCGGTTCGACCAAGCCGACGTGGGCTGTTCGACCTCATTTTTCCCTTATTTTCGATTGGTTTTAAATTCTAATTAGTCCTACAAGTTTTCCTTATTGCCCATAATTGTTTAGACCCTTAAAAACAAACGTTTTAAGCCTGGAACTTACCTCCCAAAATGAAGGAAAACTGGGCACTATTCGACGTTCAATCGTCGTCCTTCCAGCCACCACCTCCATCCCTGTTGATTTCAAACCATCACTAGAACCTCCAGAAACACTCCCTAATTCCTAAATTCGAATATCGGGCACCAAAAGAAAAATCACCATTTTCGACTCCTTACTTACTAGTCATGGTTTCCTCTACTACCGTCCACAGCGAGCCACCATTCCCAGTCCTCCCAACTCTTAAACACTTCAGAATTAACATCCAATTAATCAATTAGGCTCATTAACCCTTCAAGTCGATTCCAATATTTCAAAATCAAACAGGGGACTCACGGGTTTTTCACGGGTTTCTTACCTGCCCCTGCCGTCGTGGCCGCCGTGCCACCACCCTCAACTCTGTCTCATCACGCTTATCATCGTTGATGAACAAACCATAAACAAAGGGTCATTATCTTAAGGGGTTGGGCTATCTGTTTGTTCATCGTCCCTGTTTCCTGTGTTTTCCCGTTCAAGCATTGTGCACAAACAAATATCAGCCATGTTTAAAACAATTGAGACGGTCGTCCAACCTTCCACAACCCTCTAGAGCAAAGACAAGTGTCCCAATTCTACTGGGCATAAGTTATCAGTCAGCCAGGTGTCCAACACTGGCTGGGCACAGATCCCTATGCACATAAATGACCTAAATGCCCCTACTAGGGCAAATTACCATTTTGCCCTTCATTTTCTCTGACCCGTAACTTTGTTGTCCGATGCCCGATGACGGCGTGCCGCCTGTTGTTGTAGTCAAGGAATCGAGACCTATCTAACGGTCCTCGAGTTACGTAAAAAAGTCATGTCGTTTGAAAAGTCAACAAATTACCCCTTTTCAACCAAATTACCAACTTGCCCTTGAACTTCCGAACGTCATAACTTTTCCCTCGAATGTCGGAATTGGATGTGCCACCTGTCTATGAACTCGTGATGTCTAAAACTACGTAACGGTCATCGGTCAAAGTCCATTTCATTGCCCGAACAAAAAGTCAAAATTTTGGCCCATTCCAAGGGCAAAATTGTCATTTTGCATCGTCCGTCCGAATGCATCCAACTAATCCCCGATTAACATCACTAATCCGTCATTAACAACTAATCTAATCTCAATTCCTAGGACGGATCGTTACAGCACTGATTTTCGCTCATGCCTCCGCCTCTCGATCAACCCCGAACGTCGTGCCACGGCATGGAGGGTCATCAAAATAGGAAAGGTGTGAGTGGACAAAAATAATATCATTTAAAAATACATTTATCAAAACAAATCATTTACCCTCCATTTTATCAAACCATGCATGCATAGAATCAAATATATGAGTCACCAGCTTCCAAGACAAATCACATGAAAATATCAAATTTCGGCTCTCAAGCCAAAACATACGAAAACATTTCATAAAACGATTTTATCATACAATAAAGCATATAACTCGGGAATTACACATCCTAGGGTCCTCTGGGAATTACACATCCAGAGTTATTATCCTGTTGGGAATTAGACATTCAGCCCTGCCGGGAATTACACATCCAGCCTCACCGGGAATTACACATCTGGTTCCTCCGGGAATTACGCATCTGGAGTCCATCCGGGAATTACATATCCGGAGTCACTTCGGGAATTACACATCCGAAGTCTACCTAGGAATTACACATCTGGGGGCACTGAACATCAATAGAAAATCAAAATCATTATTTCAAAATCATCATTAAAGCCATGTCAAAACCATTTATCACGGGGTCTCAAGCCCAAATCTCATTTTCACGTAAATCCGTGCAACCGCAACTTAAGTTGCCATTTTCACATAAATCCATAAAATATCCAAAAAACATTACAAATCCATCAAATCAATTTCCCAACTCATAATCAAAATCAAAATCAATCTCAATTCCCGGGTCTTCGCCCAAAACAACAATTTCACAGTTTCTCGAAAAACATGCCTGAAATACTTATTAAAATAATCATTAAATCCAGTAAATAATCATACCAAATCATTGCATTTCAAATCATTCCATAAATCATGTAAAAAATTTAACTATGCATGCATATCAGTTTATAAAACAAACGTCCACTCACACACCGTCCAAACTGCTCGTTTTCTGAGCTGCACGCGTTTCCGTAATTTCCAACACTTTCCAGGAATCTCGAATCCTGTCCAAAATCATTACTCAGATTCACTAATGACTTAATTAACATCATATTATTTCCAACGAATTAAACACGCAACATAAACCTTCGGACCCTCGAAACAATATCGAAACGGTGTCCGATTGACTTGAAACCAACGCCAAAATGTTCGTTACATTGCATAGAACAAAAGTCATGTTGAACTCACCTCGAGAATCGTGCCCACGCGCCCTCGCGCGCCGCCGTGAGTGGCTGCGCGTGAAACCCACGGGCATGCTACATTGTTGTCTCCTTCGCCCGATTCCTTGTAAACGGATCCTGCAACCCGCGAACAGACCCGATTCGATTCCCATCAATTCTGCATCAATTTCTACAATTGATCCGTCCATTAGTATCGTTATGGATCCAATTAAGGTTCTGTGAATTTAATTACATGAAACCTTACCTCAAGCCAATCGAATCAAACTCGACTATTCGAAGAACACCGAACACTCTTCATTCATCGAACTTCATCAATTCGACCCGTTTCCTTTCAATTGATCCATCCATTAGCTTTGCTGGAGTCCTCTAAGCATAATTCCAACCTCAATTTCATCCTTCAATCCCTCTAAGATCACAACTCAAACCTCGAGTTTCTTCTTTGTCACTAGGTCCGTTCAGAGCCAAAACAGCATCAATTCTCTTCGTTTTTAATTGGGTTCGCTTCAGTTTGAGCTCAAGAAGCTTAATCCAAGCTCAATTTCACTCATGAATGTCCACAAATTCAAATTCAACATTAATGCTTATCAAGGGTTTTCGGGTTTCTAAGTTTGGTTTCAGCTGGGTTCAAGGTTCATAACTCACCATTTAATTCTCTTTCTTTTCCTTTCTGTAATCCTCTCAGTTCAAATGGAGTCTCATGTTTCAGTTTGGGGATTGCTGGTTTCCTTGCATCAATTCATTCATCCCCTGTTTTTGTTCTAGGAATACACACACACGGGGTTAAATTCCACCTCCTGCTTTTTGTGCCACTAATTAGCATGAGCAAGTGACAGATGTCACTTAGGTAATGAATCCTCATCCAATTTAGCGGGCACATGTGTCCTCAACTCAATTTGACACAATATTATTATGGCTGCATCACCAAATTCCAGCGCCAAATTACCTTTTTGCCCTTACCAACAAAATGACCAAAATGCCCCTCGTCGTTCGAGACCCATAATTTTTCCATCCGACCTCCAATTGACGCATGTCACCTGTCTACGGATTCAGCGTCCTGAGACCTATTCAACGGTCCTTCCAAAAAATCCAAAAAAGGTCCCGATCAAAAAGTCAACTTTCGGCCATCAAAATCAGGGGCAAAATCGTCCTTTCCTTCCAGTTTTTCCAGTTTTCCAATTTTTCCTTTTTCGAATTTCCAGGTCGTCACAAATGATAAAATAAGTCCAAATACATTTAAAATTGAAAAAGAAAATGAAAAAAATTGGGTTAAACTTTGTTCAAAAATTGGAAGGAATGGATATATTTAAAATTGAAAAAAAAAATGAGATAAAAAGGCCAAAGTTTGTTGAAAATTGGAAAACAAAATGGATAAAAAAAATTTGAACAGCATTTGCCAACAAGGGGAGTCGAACCCAAGACCACCATGATGAAATCAAATACAAAGCCAACTTAGTTAGCCAGCATAATCAGTGATTGAAATATCAAAAATATCGTCGATATTTTGGTCGATGTTTCTTCAAAATGGGGAGGTGCCATTGAAACATGGGGAAATAATTTTTTCCCCCACTATTAGCGGAATCCACCGATATCCACCGACATGTACATATATTCATTGAGCGTCGTTGTACCTCGAGCCTCGAAATCATGCAATTTTGATGCTTTCCCCACCTTGTCCAGACGATTCAATAGCGGTTGGATTTATCTATGATTGGACTTGGTAGCGAGTGGTCACTAGTGTCACGACCTGACGCATCTAGCACGATATTATCGCTCTTACTTTGATGTTTGAGTTGAGGATGATGGGACTGAACTTCTTTTCGAGGTAAATCCCATATGGTATATTACTCAGGTGAGTAAGTGTCCGATGAGGTCGGATTTTGTCAGCCTTAGAGTTGTGTGGATGTCGAGATTGACTTCTCTATGAAGTCAATCTAATGTATGTCGTGGTAATTGTTTAAGCAGGTAACCGAAAGGTTCGGTTTTGACACGTCTCGGTAGACGAGAACGAGATTTCAGGTTTTGGAATCAGATTGTTGGATGACGATTCAGGATTTGATTTTGGAACTTGATAGAGGATTTCTGGATTTGGGTTTTGGAATCATATTTCTGGATGACGATTCAGGATTTGATTTTGGAACTTGAAAGTGGATTTCCGGATTTGGGTTTTGGAATCGGATTCTGGGTGACGAATCAGGATTTGATTCTAGAGCTTGACAGTGGATTTCCTCTTATGGATTTGGGTTCGGAATGGTTATTCCAAATGCTAGCTTACGGAATGATGATTTCGGATTCGGATTTGGACATGGCTATGGAGATGATTTCTGGGTTTGAATTCGGGATTTCTTACGAAATTGCGGATTTGGATTCGGAATTGGAAATGGATGTTGGGTTGGAGTTTCGATTTGTCTAATTCTGGATTGGACAGATGAACTCCATTATAGAAACGTGTTTGGCTACGACCTAGTTGGTCGTGTTGTCTTGGTTGTTGTGGTTGTAGGCTGATTGATGGGTAGATGTACGTACCTTGTACGTAGTTCGAGGTACAATACCGGGCAGACTTGTCGTGTCTGGTGATGGTATATAGGTTATACCAGTGGTATGATGGTGAGCGTGTTGGTAGTCGGATTGGTTCTGATACCATCGGATTAGTTGAGGTCATGAACTGGACATTGGATATTGTGCGTTGGGTCATGGTATTTCTGATGGGTCTAGTTACACACAGATTGAGTGAAATGCTTTGCGGGTAAGTGTTTACTCATGGTTGAGTCAGTTGATGGTTAGTATAACCACAAGTGGTCATATTGTCAGTTTTCTACTGACGACTGTCAAGTGGCGACAGTTTGTCGGAGGTGTCAATGAGGATCGTTGAGTGAGGTCCGATGACTCCCAGTGGGAGTAGATATCGGGATAGTTTGGTGATTGAGTAGGGAATCGTCTAGTGGTTGTGTCATCGACTTGGTGGATTTGACAAGTAGTGACAATTCGGAACGTACAATTACTGTCATTCGACGTGGTCGAATGTAGTCGGGACTACGAGAGTGTTAGTGGTACGTCTGACTGCAGACTAGTAAGTATTATTCTAGTTAGTGGGTTTACGAGTGTACACATGTCGTGAGATTGACTTATTTCCACTAGGTGGCTCTGGAATCAAGATAGTTGGAGTTTCGAGAACGAAAATAAATTAAGGAGGGAAGAACGGTTGGAATTTCGAGGACCAAATTAATTAAGGAGGGAGGGTTGTAACGACCTGTCCCAAATTCCAGGATTAGATTAGTGACTAATCAGATTAGTGAGGTTAATCCGTGATTAGTTAGGCGAAATCGGATGAATGATGCGAAATAACCGTTTTGCCCCTAATCGTGGGCAAAACGTTGACTTTTCATTCTGGCGGTCAAATGGACTTTGACCAATGACCGTGATGTAGTTTATGATGTCACGAGTTCATAGACAGGTGACACGTTCAATTCCGAAATTCGAGGAGGAAGTTATGACGTTCGGACGTGAGCGGCGATGGAAGAAGCCGAAGAGAATCAATGGAAGTGTTTAGTCCTAAAGGAAGGATTAAACATTATAGTAATTATCATAGAATACTCTTAGTCGGAGTAGAAGAACTTCTACCTCAGGAATCGAAACAGTTGAGCATGCTTCCAACATGGTTGCAACTACTCTCGACTAAGAGACTGGTGAAAGAGACTTCTCATTTTCTGCTCTTTAGCAGATCGTGCTGGGTGCAGGAGGATGACATAGGATGAACTTTGATGTCATCATCTTCAACTTTCCTCATGTGGACCGATGAGGAAGGAGACGACATCTACGGGTTCAAAGAGGGTGTAAGAATCGAACACTTAGGTTGTGAGTCAAATTTGAGTGACTTGGAGACCAGATGATTCGTAGTGTCACGTTCAGTGATGTGATAAGTGAGTAACCAAGACAAGTCAGATTGAGTAACGAAAGGATGATCAAGATGACGGAAGTGATTATGACGACTGTGAGACGTTAGACCGAGGTCTGGTCGTCATTGGAATAAATTACCTTGATGATTATGCTAAGCTAAGAGCAGAGGAGAACTTTTTGACTAGACAGTTAAGGAATCTCTTAGCATAATTGGTGAGATGACAAGACAGAGGTTGGATATGGGATTAAAGATGAGATGAGGACCATACATGGGTATCGATCAGGAAGAGATGAATAGTCGATGCCTCGAGATTGGATTTGAGGATAGAGATTGTGTTGGATTGAGGCTAGCTCGTGACGTACGATTGAACATCGAACCGATGAGTACTATGATCGGATGTAGTTTGACATAGTGGTATATTGACTGGACGTCGAATGCTATGTACTCGATCAGAGTTACTGGAGAGGGTTCGGAGAGTTGGTGAACCGAGAGCTCAGGGCCATGCGGGCCAGAGGAACCCTAATAACTGTGTGTGTATCCTGCTGAGACAAGTATTCGATTGGATCCTGTCTACACCCGAGATGGGTGAGAAGTCCACTTCGTGTCGGCATGACGAGTAGTACGACAGTCGAGACTCGAGGTGAGTCCAGTTGTCAGTGGAGATTGCTGAGTGATGTGAGATACGATTTGGGGACTCGAGAGCGAGTCATGATCAGAGTGCGCAGCGAAAGCACAGTGGAGCCGAGCGTTACCGACCAGTCACGATCACGATCATGGACTTAGGGAGTATTAGAGGAGAATGGTATTCCTCGGAACGGCGAATTTCGGTGGCGAACTGTTCAGTAACGGAGGTTGAGTATCGCTCCGTGGGAGCAGTGAAGGTAGGTGTCGGATCGGATGCCGAATAGGATATCGGCTCCGATTGTTCGGATGAGAAAGGTCGTCAGACTGAAAAGTTGACTTTGGATGTCAAAAGAGAAGAACCATCAGACTAAAAAGTCAATTTAATGGTAACTGGTTGGTCGAAACGTGTCAGGAAGTTATACTTAAAGGATCTAAAATCAACTTAGTATAATTGACCTGTCAGAGTGAGCGACAGGCAAGATCAGCGAGACGTCGACATTCTATCTCGAGTGAGACTTACGAGCCGAGGTGTGGCTGTGTTGGACGTGTACTTTTACACGAGAGTACCGAGTCGTGTGTTTACAATGAACTGAGTCGAGGAACACGATTGGATTTCCATAGTTGGGTTGTGGAATTGGGTCAATTCTAATTTCGAGGACGAAATTCCTGAAGGGGGAAAGTTTGTAACGACCCGTCCTTAATTTTGAGGATTTACTAGGTACTAATGATGGATTAGCGAGGTTAATTAGGAATTAAACGAGGATTAACGAACGTTCAGGGCCGAATTACGATTTTGCCCCTAGATGAGGGCAAAAAGTTAACTTTTGACCCGGGAAGTCTGATGGTCGATGGCCAAGAACCGTTACGTAGATCAGGACGATACGAATTCGAAGACAGGTGGCACGTCGAATTTGGACGTTCGACAGAAAAGTTACAGTTCACGGAAGTTTGAACGTACTATTGCACGTTTTACGAGACAACATACTTTTGGCAGCAAGTGGGGCCCAGCTTTTTGGACAGGACTAATGGATGAGTGACAAGTGTCACCCATCCATTGCCCAGCCCAAACAACTCATGCATATCCTCCCCTTCCCTTGTGTTCGACCATTTCCACCAAACCAAACCCGATCAACCCATCCAAACCAATCCAACCCTTCCCCATCTGATCATGCTTGTGAGGCCCAAAGAGTGATGTGAGGACAAGAGGATCTTGGTGTCCGGCCAGGAGCAGTGCCACCGTGGACGGCTAGGACCCTTGTGCAAGGTACTCGATTTTTACCCGTTTCCTTCCATTTTTGATTTATGACATAATGGGCCGTTTTGAGTGATTAGAATGAGTTTATTAGGTTGCTAGGAAGTTGTTAGGAAGGTTTTGGGGGTGGTTCATGGCTGAGGAAGCCTTGGGGAAATTCTGAAAATGTTGAACCGTGAGAGAAGAATCGGGCCGATGGATTTTAATAGGTTTTTGATGGTTTTGTTTGCATATTTAGATTCCTAGGATCAAAATAGGAAGATTGGGATTGATTAGGAAGAAAAAGGATGAAGAATGGACGGTTTAGGGGCCTGAACCAGCCATGCAAGTTCGGCTGGACCGGAGTTGTAGGGAAAAATCAGACCGGCTAGTCAAACCGATCATGCTTATGAGGCCCAGAGAGTGATGTGAGGATAGGAGGATGTTGGTGGCCGGCCAGGAGCAGCGCTGCCGTCGACGGCGAGGACCCCTGTGCAAGGTACTCGGTTTTACCCTTTTCCTTCCATTTTTGATTTGTGACATTATGGGCCGTTTTGAGTGATTAGAATGAGTTTATTAGGTTGCTAGGAAGTTGTTAGGAAGGTTTTGGGGGTGGTTCACGGCAGAGGAAGCCTGGGGAATTTATGAAAATGTTGAACCGTGAGGGAAGAATCGGGCCGATGGATTTTAATAGGTTTTTGATGGTTTGGTTTGCATATTTAGATTCCTGGGATCAAAATAGGAAGATTGGGATTGATTAGGAAGAAAAAAGATGAAGAATGGATGGTTTAGGGGCCTGAACCGACCATGCCGGTTCAGCTGGATTGGAGTTGCAGGGAAAACTCGGACTGGCTGGTCGGACCAGTCGGCTGGAAGTTGAAGAAGCATTGTAGCTAGGCGCGTGGCTCCCACGCGCAACCACTTCAGGCGGCGCGTGGAGGAGAATTTGGGGAAACTTCCAACACACAAAATCATCTATTCGATGTAACGAACATTTTGGGACTGATTTCGAGTCGATCGGACATCGTCTTTATATAGTTCGGGCTGTCCGAAGGTTTCGGACCGGGTTTTAAAATAGTTAAAAATCCCGAAAAATTAGGGGGCTTTAGTAAGGGATTAATTAAGTAGTTAGTAACCTTTAAATTGATTTGGACAGGTTTGGGAATCCCTAAGACGACGATTGACCCGGGAAGGCGTACGAAGCGCATATCGAGGCAGCATCGCGGACGGTCTGTGAGTGGACTTTCTTTTATGAATCGATGCATGCATAAATGTTTTAATATATTTTTTGTGATGCCTTGAGTGCAATTTTGTGTGTGTTTACATTTTGGCACGTATTTTGAGGTTTTTGTGTTTTATACATGTTTATACGCGCTTATGCTTTCGGTTTTAGTGGAAGGATTTTGAAAAGGTAAAATCGGGCATAAGACCCATTCAGATTTGGTTTGACTCGGGCATGAGGCCCTTTTGATGACCTACAGGTCTAAATCATGGTCGCGACGAGTGCTATGTGCACGGCAACGGACGACGTGACGCTCGCTTCTAGACTGGGGATGTGATCCCTCCGGAGAGGTCACAATGCACATCCCGTTGTTGAACAGCCACAGGAGGCTCGACTTCGGAGTTCGAACGATATCGGAGACCAATCGACGATGTGTACACGATGGTTTTGAGATGGTGGCGGCAGTGATGTGTTCACGGCGACATACCAGGATTGAGAGCTGTCCTTGATTGATGGTTGCATGCATCGCTATGATCGGGATTGTGACTAACCCTGAGTTTTCGGGCTCCATTCCCCATTGATTTACGAGTTCGAGCTTGATGCCCAGTTGAATTGTGAAATCGGGCTAGAGGCCCCATTGAGTCGTATGTTCAGGCTAATGGTCCAGTTGGTTTGTGTTATCGGGCGTGAGTCTCGTTTATGGTTTTCTATACTAGTATGTATATACCCAGAATGCGTGTTCCTCATAGGGAGCCCATTTCAAGAGTAGGAGTTATGATGTGGTCCCAGACAAGATTCCGGAGAGATGCTTGGACTAGATCCGGAGACAGAGACTCCCAGATGGAGAATTCCTAGGAGTAGACTCGGAGTGAGATCCCGAGTAGTATGCATACTTATATATAGAGAGAAATCGTGACATATATCGGGGATTTGTTCCCTAGGGGCTGTGTGCCCCCAGTTGACATCAGAGGATGTCTAGGATGAGTTTTATATATATCTATGTTTATGTGGATGAGTTTTCACTGAGACGGCGTTGGGCTGAGACCCACGCGTGTTGGTTTTTGGCTGAGACCCACAGGTGTTGGACTGGGCTGAGTTCCCAAGTACTTTAATTGGATTTTGGGCTAAGGCCCCGTGTTTATATTTGAGAAATGGTTTTTGAATGCATGCATATGTTTGTAGTGAAGAGCATAAAGGTCTTTTTTGTGAAAATGTTTTATAAAATATTTGTTTTGTCCACTCACAGTTTTTGTGTTTTGAATGCCCTACAGGTTGATCGCGGATGCGGGCTATAGCAGAGAAGAGACATCACATTCCTCCTCCTGATCCTGGCGCCCTCTGATAGTCTCGGTTGGGAAAATGATGGAATTATCCCTGGTCTGACACTTCGTGTCAAACGGGAGCAGGCACGTCCCACGTTAATCCTTAGGGATTTGGGATATTTCCTTTTAAGTTGGTATCAGAGCAGGTTGGCTCATTTGATACTCATGGTACACTGATACCAGTTGGTATGAGAGCGTGTTTTGTCCTCATAGTGCGCGCAGATCGAGGATGTGATATCTCTGTAGCCGTAACAGCTCATCATCAACCTGATAGTTTGGGTAGTAGTACGAGGATTCGGTAGAATCGACCCTAGTTCGTGTACGTTGGTACGAGGTACGATGGTTTGCGAGGGTCACCCATTGTGGGATTCCACCAGCCCCTACTCGATTAACTTTGGAGTTCCTCAAGAATCCAAAACCATTGAGCTCCTAAAAGGCCTCTTGTTGGATAGATGTGCACCCATACATATAAGGCGCATCCCCCAGATTCGCCCGAGTAATGTGGGATTGCCAACCATGCCTCCAAGGAGCGGGTCCTCATATATTAGATGGGATACCACTTCTCATTTAGCTTACTTGGCTAACATATCTAATGAATAATCCTAGGATAACAGAGTAACTTGATCTCCTTATTTTATTGTTGGGAGGTGGCACTTCATCAAGATCAACCCTGATGAGAATGGAGTAGCAATAAGGTACAATGTTACTGGTAAAAGACCAAGTCTTCTGAGCAAACTTACGACTCTTAGAATATGTTGTTGTTTCTACCGCATCAGTGTTAGGTGCCAGCCGAGCGATTGGAGAAGAGCAATAGAAATGGAGGTCGTCGTCCCATTTTTAACTGCATCAAAATATAATCCAAACAACGAGGGCAGACGATGTTGTAACGACAAAAAAGGGAAATTTGGAAAATTTGAAGAAAATGACGATTTTGCCCCTAGATAATGGGCGAACGGTTGAATTTTTTCTTGGGCGGTCAAACGGACTTTGACCGATGACTGTGACGTAGTTCGGGACGTCACAAGTTCATAGACAGGTGGCACGGCCGATTGCGACATTCGAGGAGGAAGTTATGACGTTCGGAAGTTCAAGGGCATTTTCGTAATTAGGACGAAAGGGGGAATTTGTTGACTTTTCCAACGACATGGAATTTGAACGTAAGCCAAGGATCATTGGGTAGGTCTCAAGACGCTGAGTCCGTAGACAGGCGGCACGCGTCAATTGGAGTTCGGATGACCGAGTTACGGGTCTAGAAGCGTGAAGGGCATTTTGGTCATTTTGTGAAGGAGGGGTAAAATGGTCATTTTGAGGGTGCATGTTGAAACAGCCGTGAGTGGGTATTTTTGAATTGAAAAACAGAGTATGGGCTGAAGGAATTGTTTATGGAATGGCTGGTTGGGCTGAGTGCTACTGCATTCTTTATGCAGTGAGTGGGAAACATGGACTTGCTGAAGGCAGTGCACGGGTTGAATTCTCTAAGGCTGGGTGCTGTTGGAAATGGAAAAACAGAGCACTTGAATTTGTTTTTACATATGAGCAGAGCACGGGTGACTTTGATTGTGGGATTGAAATAATTAACTGGGAAGGAGGGGAGGAACAGAGAGAGTGAAACAGGAGAGGAAAACGGGGAGGAAGGCCCCAGGAAATACTGAACCGCCCGAAAACAACAATTTCGAATTTCATTTTCAAATTTTGATTTGGGCGGCCAATTGATGGAATTAGAGGTGAGGTTGAGCTTCTAGATGTCCAAACGAGTCGAACGGGATCGACAGTGAAGGAATTGGTGAAGAGATGAGCCCAGACAACTTGTGAGTTTAGCTTTAGAGATTCCAGTTGAGTTGGAATGGTTCAAGGAATTCGAGCTTGCAATTGAGATCGAAGATAGGTTTCTGGTAGTCCTGTGAAGCTTTTTGTTAGATCAATTGCAGAAAAACGATGAGGATTGATGAACTCCAAGGAATGAACAGTGGTCGGAGGTTCATCGGAAACTCAAGCTGGAATTGACGGTTTAAGGTAAGGTATAACGAAATTAAAGTTACAGACCCGTAACTAGATGCATAACGATGCTTTCAAATGAATCAATTGAAGGAATAGAGTTGGATTTGAGCAGGATTGGAACGGGTCATCGCGCGGGTTGTACGACTCATTTCTCAGGTAGCCCGGTGAGAACGATGAACAGTGTGGCTACTGTAGCAGGCGCGTGAGTTTCAAGCACAGCCGCTTGCGGCGGCACGTGAGGGCGCATGGGCCCGATTCTCAAGGTGAGTTCAACACAACTTTTATCCTATTCAATGTAACGAACATATTAGCGTTGATTTCGAATTAATCGGACACCGTTTCGATGATGTTACGAAGGTCCGAAGGTTTATGTTACGTCTTTAACTAACGTTTAATTCCCGGAAAATTATGGGAAATTAGTATGATGTTATTTGGGTCCTTAGTAACACTAAGGAATGCTTTCGGACAGGATTCGAGATTTCTGGAAAATGTCAGAAATTACAGAAACGCGTGCAGTGCGAAAACGAGCGATATGGACGATGTGTGAGTGGACATTGCTTTCAAAAATTTATTGCATGCATAAATGTTTCTTTAATTTCTATGCTTATGATTATGACTTGTGGTGATTACGATTTTTGTATTTATACGTATTTTGATATGCCATACGTAATTACAAGTATTTCGAGACTAGGGTTTCTCTTATGCCTTGGTGATGTTTTAATGAACGATTTTACATGATTTATGCGTATGATGTTTTAAGGATGTTGTGATTGTGATTGTGAGTATGACCCACGGTTTTGACACGTACTTCGAAACTATTACGGATTTGCACGTTTTATGAGGTTTCGTGTATTTGGTGATTTGATCATAGTTTTGATGTTTTGACCTTGGGATTTGAAGTGTGACGTGATTTCAAAGATTTAGAGCGGATTTTGGAAAAGTTGATTTCGGGCTTGATGCCCAGGGCATAAAAGTAAATTTAATGAATGAGATTTCGGTTTTTAGAAACTTGAAAGTGAATTTCTGGTTTGGGTTCGGAAATACGGTTCCGGATGCCGGCTTACGAAATCGTTATTGCGAATTCAAATTCGGGAATGGAAGACGAATATGATTGGGGGTTTGAATGTGAAATTCGAACATGAGTCCTGTTATGAAATGTGATTTCAGATTGGATTTGGAATTTAGATCACGATGGATCCTGAATTGTTGTGATTTACAAATGGTTTTGGGTTTAAAGACCCGGTGCTATCGCTGGATAATGTTTTGAGTTTAAAGACTCGGTTAATTGATGACGGGGGAGGGCCCTTGATGAGTTTAAAGACTCGGTTACTGTTTTGAGTTTAAAGACTCGGTTATTGTGATATCCCCCGAGGCCTATTGATTATGTTCTGAGTTTAAAGACTCGTTGGTATCCCGGGAAGGGCTGATTATGCGCATGGTTTTGAGTTTAAAGACTCGGGCGCACTTGAGATCTAGCAGATTGATTTACTTCCGAATTATTGTTGATTTCCGATGTTTTCGGATGTGTTGGGCAATGGCCCGGTTTATGTGGTTTTGATGGATTTTTGGATTATGTTACATACTTGGATTTGATTGATTTGGGCGGAGGCCCTGTGTTTATGTTTGCGGGCTAAGACCCGAAGGTGAAGAGAAGGAAAATGATTTGATTTTCGTACACGATTTTTCTTATGTTGAAAATGTAACGGATTGCGAAATGATTTTTGAATGCATGCATTGGTTTTACGTGGAGGGAAGAAACGTCTTCTGTAACTGTTTAATAAACTGATTTATTTTTGTCCACTCACACTTTTTGTGTTTTTATTGAGCCTCTAAGTCGCGGTGCGTTGATCGAGGCTGATCGAGAGGCGGAGGCATGAGTGAGTACATGTGTGGCTATCCCTGGTTTGACAAGTATTGAGGGTAATTTGGGGAATTTCAGTCGACTTGCCTAACGGGAGCAGGACCGGGCACGGTTATCAATGTCCCTTCGGGGGTGGTCCTATTATTGTGGTTCAAGAACTCCTACAATGAGTTTAAGAACAAGAAGTTGGAAAGACCAAGATCGCATTTCCAAAAAAAGTCAAGGCTAACATTGGCATTTTCACATATTGCATTTTGCAATCCCAACATAAGACAAAGGTCAACCCTCTCAAGATCAGGCCTTACACTAGAAAGGGTCACCTAGTAACATGCATGAATAACTACTAGCTTTTTGTAGCTTTTAAAAACCCCTCAGATAAGGTGCAAAGCTTGATCTTCAGCTTTACCCTTATTAAGGCTGCACTCAACTGGTTTTACCGCCTAGAGTCACAAACAATCAACTCATTTGATCAGCTCCACACGGTTTTCCTAGACCAATTTGTGATTCAAACGAATAGTTTATTAACCGCGAAAGAATTGGGTTTATTGCTGAAACGAGGGAAGGGGTAGGGCGAAGATGTAGCCATATTCAGCCTTGAATATTCCAATAGTTAGGAGATTGACGACAAGTTAGCCTTCAAAGCATTTTGTAGTGGTTTGAATAAATTAATTTTCTAATACCATGTCTTTACTTGAGGATGGGAAGATTATAATGAGTTGATGAGATAAGTAGTAGTCTATCTCAAGGTCGAATATCTTAATACCCTGCAATTAGTGTAACAACCCATCCCAAATTATTGGGATTAATTAAGAATTAATTATGGATTAGCAACGCTAATCGGGGATTAGTCGAGGATTATCGGACGTTCAGGGTGAAATTACTATTTTGCCCTTAAACGAGGGTAGAAAGATAACTTTTAACCCGGGAGATCCATTGCCCGTGGACCAGGTACTGTTACATAGATCGAGTCGATATGAGTCCGTAGACAGACGGCACGTCGAAATCGAACATTTGACGAAAAAGTTACGGGTCGTAGAAGTTCAAGGAACTATTGCACAAATTACGATATGGGTTGACATTTGTCCTCATGAGGGCCCAGATATTTGTTTCAGGCCCAATGGATGAGTGACAAGTGTCACTCATCCATTGCTCCCATTACACATACATGCATCCCTTCCCTCATCTGTTCCATTCGATCAACCAAACCCGAAACCCATGAAATCCGGACCCCATTCCTCCCTAACCCTATGATGATTAAGTGAGGCTGAGGGGATGAGACACGAGGAGACGGCCAGGGACGGCAAGACCACCGTGGACGGTGGAGGAAACAACGGGGGAGGTAAACCCGTTACTACTTTTGAATTCAAATTTGATTTTTTTGGTTTGGACGTTTGGGGCCGTTCCTGATGATTTAATGATATTTGTGGGGTTTGTATGAGTACGTGGACAGCAAAAACAGGGGCGGTGGATGGTGGAACTGCCTGGACAGAGGCGGGGAAAACTGGGACGTGAAGATATATTCGAACAGGTATGTTCTTGGCCTGGTTTCTCATTTTTGGGATTGTAGATCGATAAGGAATGATGAGACGAAAGGGTAGGAATTAAAAGGATCGAAAACGGGTTCGAAATGGCTGAGAACCGGTCTCGTTGGTTCGGTTGAACCGGAAACCAGATAACCGAGTTTGAACCGGTTCGATAAAGGTTGACGATGACAATGTTCATCACGCGTGAGTTTCACGTGCAGTACTTTTGGGAGGCGCGTGAGGGCACGTGGAACTGATTTTCGAGGTATGATCAACATGTAATTTCATCATTTCGATGTAACAAACATTTTGGGACAAGTTTCGAGTCGATCGGGCATCGTTTCGATATAGTTCGGGATGTCCGATGGTTTAAAGTCGAGTTTAAATACGTTTAAAAATCCAGGAAAATTACGTGGATTTAATGGAAGGTTATTGGAAATGTTAGTGACCTTAAAATGTGTTATGGACAGGTTCGGGAACCGCGGAGATGGTGATTGGCCCAAAGAGGCTTATGGCGCGCGTATCGAGGCGTAGCATGGACGGTCTGTGAGTGGACTTTGTTTTATGAATTGATGCATGCATAAATGTCTTATATGTGTTTTATATCGATGATTTGAGATGCCTTGAGTGCATATGGTTGTGGTATTTAATATTCACGTATTTGCATGTATTTCGAGATTTATGGTTTTAGACTGTGCTTATACGTGCTGGTATTTCTATGATGGTTTGATGAAAGGATTTTGGATTTGAAAGTATGAACTCGGGCTTGAGACCCAATTGATTTGTGGTATCGGGCTTGAGACCCAATTGATTTATGATATCAGGCTTGAGGTCTAGTTGATTGATATCGGGCTTGAGGCCTAGTTGATTGATGGTATCGGGCTTGAGTCTCAGTTGGGGTTTGTGAAATGAGAATTCGGGTTTAAGACCCTATTGAGATGTGAATTTGGGCTGAGTCCCTGTGAGATTTGGATTTGAATCAGATTCGAAGAATCCTGGATTATGAATCGGGTATGAGACCTAGTTGAACTATGATTTGAAAGAGAAGTATGTTTTCACACTTATATGTATATACCCTCCCGTATGAGTAGTCTCCTCTAGACGTCGATGATCCTGGAGTGTCACGATCCACTGCATGGGATGAGTAACTCCGAGAGGGAACACATGCCCAAGAGTGAGAGATATGATATAGTCTCGGACAGGGTCAGGAGACAGGTCCTCCCAGACATCGTAGATCCTGTGGGTAGACTCAGAGATGAGACCCAAGTAGTATGCTTATTGTAGATATATCGTCACAGGTTCTTGATTGGGCATATGAGATGTCGAGGATGGGTTATATATATACATATGTAGATGATGTTTCATTGAGATTGGTTTAGGGCTGAGACCCCGTATTCTATGATTTATATTTCATTAAGATTGGTTTGGGGCTGAGACCCTGTGTTCTACGATTTGAACTGAGATTTTGTGCTGGTTTCTTTGATTGAATTTTGGGCTAAGGTCCTACATGGATTTGATTTGGGCTGAAACCCTGTGCAATTTAGTTTTGGGCTGAGACCCTATTGAGGAAATATCTTCGATTGAGAAGCATTTTTTATTATGTTTGGATCTGAAAACAAAAGTGTCTTGCTTTCGAGAAAGCATTTGAAAAGACTGTTTTATGATGCATGCATACTTTTACGTGAAGAGTATAAATATCTTTCGATATAAATGATTTTATAAACTGTTATTTTGTCCACTCACAGCTTTCATATTTTTAATACCCTTCAGGTTGATAGCGGATGTGGGCTGTCACAGAAATCGAGACATCACATGCCACAACCGATCCTGATGTACTCATGTGGACCCCGAGTGGGTGACGAGTTTATCCCTGGTCTAACACGCGGTGTCAGACGGGAACAAGCATGTCCAACGATAATCTAGGGGGATTTGGGATGGGTCTTGTCAAGTAGAACCCAAATAGAATGTCGCTCAGGTCTACTTTTCCCCTCAAAACAATCAAAACCCCAAGCCTTAGAACGAATCAAGTGGTCATAATCAAGGTATGAAAATAACTCTTCCTCGGGTAATAGGAAAGCTTCTTGTGACATGAACTGTGAGGGGAAGATGGAAAAGCATTATCATGACAATCTAGGTCATAAGACCAATAACCAAGCTTCCTAGGAGATAACCCAAGGGGCCTAGTGCTCAGATATGAAACTTACACCATCCTTAATACTTCTTTGGAGAATGTCTTAACGAAAGTGGAGAGTATGATCGACCCAACCGAAGCCACAACCACCAAACCATAGGCGACTTGCCCATTCAAATTTATACTATCAATACCACAATTTAAATGATCATACACTTGACTAATGCGTGGCCTTTTGGGATATTGTGGAGGGCTTAGTCAGGGGTGGGAAGATCAACTAATTCTTATACAATACGCGACCAATCTCCAACCATCCCCATGTCAACACCATCAGTGGTGGCCTAATAATATTTTCATCCTACGCTTCTAACCGGGCAAAAAAAGAACTTCATTCGGGTGGCCTCTGCTAGATCTTCCATATTGAATCTAGTTGGACAAATAAGATGGGAATTGCAGGATGGAAAGCCATCACCTTTTTTGAGGAGGAAAAACGATGAGTAATCTTCCCATATGACGATCTCCAGACTATCCGAGCGACGATCGCCAATTTCGACTTAGGTCAGATACTTGTGAACATAGGAAGTTTGACCAATGTCTTCTTCATGGAAGTTTTTAGAAAGCTTGGAATCAAAGACAAAGAACTTAGTACGGCAGTGGCACCATTACTAAGTTTCTCTAGGGACTCGGTAATGCCTGTTGAAGTTTTCTTCCTGCTAATCTTGGTTGGCACTACATCGGGCGTAGCAACAACAATCACAAATTTCCTTGTGGTAGACCATCGCACATCATACAATGTCATCTTTGGGAGGAGACTACTCAACTAAATCAAAGCAATATGCTCCAACTGATTAGTCTTAATGAAATTTCCAACAATTATGAGGACTAAACAAGTGAAGGGAGACCAGTTCTCAACTCGAATATGTTACCAATCAGCCTTAATCAAGGTCAATCCATGCACAAGTAGGAGATAATGGCTGTCACAAAATCAGCATACGAGGTCGACCATATAGGCTAGGAGACTGCCAAGAAAATCTAGTCCAATTCTTCTGTGAACCCGATGGACCTCTCCATCACAGTCAAATCTCAACTAGTTGAGGAAAATTGGCTGGCGACTTTTCCATCTTCAAGGAAAACCGCTTTGATCCCCTATTAAAAAAATTCCCAATCCTCCCTTTGGAGCTTCGACTCTCACATAAAATTCTTATTTGGGAAACTCAAATCCAGGAAAAGGCTTTTTACTAATAAATCAATATTCAAAATCATTCCATTTTGGATTCCTTTCAAAATCTCGTATTTCTAAATTCTAATTGGGCCCCCGTGTAATTCCTTCCAGGGCCCTTTTGGAATTCCTTCAGAGTCCCCTTGGAATCCCTTCTAGGGCATGTTGAATAGTTTTTATGAATTCTATCATTTCACCAATTTGGACTTGATAACGAGATAATGAATCTTTTTTTTTTTTGCCATTGTACTTTCCAATCAAATTCACCAAATAAATCACACTCAATATCGAGCACCCGAATTGACAGGTAGAGATCGAAACTAAAAATAAACAGGGGACTAGAGATGATCCAATTCCTTAGGGGAAACAATGAAGTCTGTGTATGCTCCTACGCCAATAGGCTAGGAATATCCACTGATGTGATCTATCATTGGTTAACAATTGATCCTTCCTTAAACTAGTCACATAGAAACAAAGAACGTATGATGTCAAGCGTCAACTTACCATGAAAGCAGAGATCACAAAACTAAGTACAATCCACTTTATGCTAAAGGCCATCTATACCACATGGGTCGCTATTATTGTTTTGGTGAACACGCCCTAAAAGGCTTGGAGAATGTGCATCGACTTCACTTATCTCAACAAGGTATGCCCAAAATAAAATTTTCCTCTTCCCAAAATTGATCTCTTGGTGGATGCAACAGTAGAGTACGAACAACTTAGTTTCATGGATGTGTGCTCCGACTACAACCAGGTCCTTATGCATCTAGATGACCAAATCCACACAAACTTTCGCACCAATTTTGGTGTATACTACTATAGCATCATGTCTTTCGATCCGAAGAATGCCAGCGAGACAATGCTTGGTGAACTTCATGTTCACCGATTGGATTAGGAAGACCATGCAAGTCTATATGGATGGCATCCTCGTCAAGTAAAACACAAAGACATACCTTGTCTTCAACCTCTCCAAGACGTTCTAGGTGCTCAAGAAGTACCATATGAGATTTAGCCCAGCCAAGTGTGTTTTTAGAGACAACTCTGAGAAATTTCTAGGCTATAAGATCAGTGAAAGAGGGATATAAGTAAGTCTAGAGAAGATCAAGGTCATCCTTGATATGTAGCCACCATGCACAACCAGGGAGATACAAACCCTCACGGGAAGAGTAGTAGCTGACAAGACCTATCTCTAATCCCCATGGATTATCATGGGATGTCTGCTCCCATCTGACACCACATGTTAGACCAGGGATAAAACCATAACCCATTTGAAGTTTTCAGAGTACGCAACGTTGTGTGATGTCTTGGTCTCTACTACAATCCGCATCCACGATCAACCTAAAAGGTATCAAAAACATTAAAACTGTGCGTGGACAAACATAAACAGTTGGAAAACAATTTCTGAAATAGTATTTATACCCTTCAATTAAAAGTATGCATGCATCAGAAAACAAGAAATCTCTAATGCTTTCTTTAAAATCAAATCATAAAAAAATATATGGACATAATATCAGTAATCAAAACATGAGCAACCAATCCTCAATATCCAATACAATAGTCACGATATCAATGCAATGCGTACAACTTAGGATTACTATGTCCAAGTATACACCCAGGATCTATGAGGTCTGGGTGATGGCATTCCCAGGATCTACGAAGTCCGGGTAAGGTCCTAATATGACACTCCTGAGCCTGAGCCTCCTCTCGGAGCTACTCATCTCCAGGCAGTGTAATCTTGATCTCTTCAGGATCTACGACGTCTAGAGGATACCACTTCGGGATCTACGATGTCACGGCCCGACCTTCTCCAACAAGATATTGTCCGCTTTGTGCCCAGCCCTCCCGGTTTTGTTCTCAAGAGCTCACGTGCAACTTCCCAGTAGGTCACCGATCATGGGATTGCACCAGCCCAAACTCCCTTAACTTTTGAGTTACGACCAAACTCAAAGTCAGTGAGCTCCCAAAAGGCCTCATATTGGATAGATGCGCACCCACACATATAAAGCGCATCCCCTAGATCTCCCTAGGTGATATGGGATTACTAACCATGCCCCCAAGGCACGGGTCCTCACAATCCACCCCCCTTGGGGCCCAGCGTCCTCGCTGGCACACTCAATTCTAGTCGGGGTTGGGCTCTGATACTAAATTGTCACAACCCAACCTTCTTCACCGGGATATTGTCCATTTTTGGCCCAGCCCTCACATTTTTGTTCTCGGGAGCTCACGTACAACTTCCCAGTAGGTCACCCATCATGGGATTGCACCAGCCCAAACTTACTTAACTTTGGAGTTCCAACCAAACTCAAAGCTAGTGAGCTCCCAAAAGGCCTCATGTTGGATAGATGCGAACCCACACATATAAGGTGCATCCCCCAGATCTCCCTAGGCGATGTGGGATTACTCACCATGCCCCCAAGGCACGGGTCCTCACATACGATGCCCGAACGGAACAATCACATCATAGAGGATGGTAGTGTGGAAAACAGTTCACACACATTTGTATCTCAAATCATCTCAAAGTATCTTAATAGGGTCTACGCTTGAAATATAGGTTCATCAAATAGGGCCTCATGTTGGATAGATGAGAACCCACACATATAAGGCGCATCCCCCATATCTCCCTAGGCGATGTGGGATTACTCACCATGCCCCCAAGGCACGGGTCCTAACATACGATGCCCAAAGGGAACAATCACATCATAGAGGATGGTAGTGTGGAAAACAGTTCACACACATTTGTATCTCAAATCATCTCAAAGTATCTTAATATGGTCTACGCTCGAAATATAGGTTCATCAAATTACGTTCAATAAAACCATCGTAAAAACAGTGTCCAAACTTTCCTCCAAAACACATCAAATTGATAGGCCAACCTTTTCAATTCAAATTCTTTCTTTGAAGTTCACAAGGACTCTGAATTCGAGTTAAAATCATTTCCAACAGGGTCACATGCCCGAAATATCATTTTGTAAATCCACAACAGGATCACAAACATAAAATCTCATTTCCAAATCTGAAAATCATTTCACTATTCAAAATATTGTTCAATTTCACATTTGACTATACTCTAAGTTAAACCATAAACCAACTGGGACATAAACTAGAAATGCCATTCTCACGCATCTCCGTGAAAACATTCAAAACCGATAAACAAAACATTATTCAAATCATTACAATAACATGCATGTAGAAAACTCAGCCTATGTGACGACCCGTTCCTAATTTTTAGGTTTAATTAAGACTAATTATCGATTAGTAAGTCTAATCTGGGATTAGCCGAGGATTAACGGACGTTCAGGGCGAAATTACGATTTTACCCCTAAATGAGGGTGAATATTTGACTTTTGACCCGGGAGGTCCGATGGTTGAGGGCCAAGGATCGTTACGTAGATCGAGTCGATGAGAGTCTGCAGACAGGCGGCACGTCGAAATTGAACGTTCTATGAGAAAGTTACGGTTCGCGAAAGTTTCGTGGAACTATTGCACATTTTACGAGATGAATGCCTTTTGGCATTAAGTGGCCCCAGATATGTTTGTGCTGCCCAAGGGATGAGCGACATGTGTCACTCATCCATTGCCCATTGTGATTGCATACATGCATTCCCCCTTGCTTGTTCGTGCAAACCAAACCCACACAACCCGATCTCACCCAAATCCCGATCAAACCATCACCCCAATCCTTTCCCTCACCTGATTCAATCTAAGGAGTAGACAGTGATGGGCTAAGGAGCTAAGGACGACGAAGAGGTGGCTGAGCCGCCGTGCACGGCAGAGAGAAGGTAAGTACGCGATTTTGAGTTTTGAATTCAATGTTTTGATTAGGATGTTATGGATGGTTCTAGGTGATAGGATGATGTCTAATGCGTTTGTACGAGAGTTTAGAGTTGGTTTAGGGTGGTGGAAGGTGGCTGCCTAGCCCTGAGAGTGATCGAGAAAAATAGACCGTGGAAGGGTGGTTTGAATGGGTAGGTTTGGAGTGGTTTTTCATGGTTTTAAATCGATGCAATGATAGGAAATGAAGAAACATAGTGTTTAGAATTGGATTGGAAGAAAATGGACCAAAATTGACTGAGAAAATGGCCTAAACCGGCCACATCGGTTCGGCTGGACCAGCAGCGCAGAAAACCAGTTCGGACCGGTTGTCTCAGGGTTGAAGACGACTGCACTGTGCTGGGCGCATGGCCTTCACGCGCAGCCCCTTTGGGCGGATCATGGGGGCATGTGAATTATATTTTGGGGAAGGTTCCAACATGTCATTTCATCTATTCGATGTAACGAACATTTTGGGATTGGTTTCGAGTCGATCGTTCATCGTTTCTATATAGTTCGGGATGTCCGAAAGTTTATGATCGACTTTAAAAATAGTTAAAAATTCCAGAAAATTACGGGCTTTTATGAGGGGTTAATTAAGTAGTTAGTAACCCTATATTTTGATTTGGACAGGTTCGGGAGTCCCGGAGACGGTGATTGGCCCGAGAAGTGTGTATGGCATGCTATCGAGGCACAGCTTCGGACAGTCTGTGAGTGGACTTTTTTTTCTAAATTGATACATGCATAACTATTTTATATGCTTTAATGAACACGTTTTGTGATTCCATGAGTGCATATGTTGGTGGTAGTTGGTATTTACGTATTTGCATGCATTTCGAGATTTACGGTTTTATGTCGTGCCTATGCGTGCTATGTTTTCAGTGGTGATTTGATGGAAAGGTTTTTTATTTGTAAACATGGACTCGATCATGAGACCTATTTGGATGGAAATCCTTGGACTTGAAGTCCATTAGAGTTAACGAGAAATCAGGCTAGAAGCCCATTTAAGTTATACGATCTGGCCAGGGGCCCCGTTGGTTTACGAATTCGGGCTTGAGGCCCAGTTGGTTATGATATCGGGCATGAGGCCCAGTTCTGGTTTATAAATGTGATTTCGGTTCTGGGACCCATATTTGGATTTACGAAGGTTTATGGAAAACTCGAGCGTGGCCCTTTGGATGGTTTTGGAAATGAAATATGAAAATGGTTTTCCGTATACCATCTTTATGAACGGATGCCCTTCCGCTGTCTCTTAGTATCCTGGAGTAGTCGCGGGGCATTTTCCTGCGAGGGGTCATTGTACGGAGTGACCGGTCCATATAGTGACTCAGGAGCAGGGATTACCAGAGGTTAAAACCTCCCCCCAGGGAAGGTCATTGACCTGTGGGTCATTGACCTGGGTGGACCCTGGGGAGACTTGGGATTTGAGACCCTGGGTAGCACGCGTAGCTTGGAACCTTGACAGGATTGATTGTGACATCTCAGATGTCAGGCATCAGGGATGCCGAGGATTGGTTTTTAGGCTGAGACCCATTGGTATCGATTTTGGGCTGAGACCCACATGTACTGGATTTGGGCTGAAACCCTACTATTTTGTTTTGGCCTGAGTCCTACTAGGATTGTTTTGGGTAGTGGAGTGTATGATTGGTTTGACTTACGATTTTGGGCTAAGCCCCTAATGGTTTCATTTTGATAACTGGTTTTCGAATGCATGCATGTTTTTTTGTGAAGGGCATAAATAAATCTTCTTTCCGGGAAAATGATTTTATAAATTATTTGTTGTTCACTCACAGCTTTTAAATGGTTTTAATGTCCTTCAAGTTGATCGCGGATGCGGGTTGTAGCGGAGACCGAGACATCACACTCCTCCTCCAGATCCTGGCGTACTCTGGAAGCCCGGTGGGGCTAAGTTGGATTTTCCCTTGTCTGACACTTCGTGTTAGACAGGATCAGGCGCTTCCCGCGTTAATTTCGTGGGGATTTGGGACGGGTCCTGACAAGTGGTATTAGAGCAAATTTTGCTCTCAGAGTGAAGCGTAGGTAGAGGATGTAATGTCTCTGCAGTGGTAACAACCCGTCATCAACCAGATAGTTTGGGTATTAGTACCAAGATTCAGTGGAATCGAACCCTAGTTAGGTTGTGTTTGGCACGAGGTGCAATGGTTTAGTGTTTGATGGGCGCATGATGCCATGTTTTAGAGAGGTTGGATTCCCATCAGGATCGATTTTCATGCGAATCCAACGGCTTGGAGTCGTAGTGTTACTGGTGGATAGGATCCAATGGACCAGTAGACACAGTATGAAGACCTGAGAGTCAGGACCGTTGAGTGGTCATGAAGATTATGGATTGTGACAAGTGGTATCTGTGGCGGTCGTGGTTGACCCGAGTGATATTGTCGAGAATAGGAATGTTTGATCCTATTTGGCACCAGAGGCCATGTTTCGGTGTGTTGAATCCCAGAGGGATGTCGACTGGCAGAGGATGCCATGGTGTAGATATTTTTTGGCTTGGTATAACATGCGGTGATTGTGGTATACCATGGTTTAGCGGTGGTAGACACCGAGGATGACCAGTTTCTTGTGGGCCTAGCGGCTGGAAGCCGTAGAGTTACGAGAGAACGAGATCCTCGGATCGTGGTTCTTGACTGGTATGGTACCAGTATTGGAGTATGACGACTCTTCGGAGTCGAGAGCAATGGATCGGTCAGGATAGTTGTGCTGCAGTGGGCAGCCGGATTATGATAACCCTAGTTGGTGATTGTTCGGACAAGTCACTAGGAGGGTGGTACTTGTCAAGCAGTTCCCGAGGTGAACCGATTGGTGGATATTACGTATTGAGCTGTTGGTATCTGCGGTGAGTTGACAGCATCGATTTGGAGTCTCGATAGCGGAATGCTTCTGAGATTGGTCTGCACGCGGGTCTGGCAGACGCTGCTATCGATAGACGTGATCGAGTCTTAGCGTGTTGGATAGACTCAGGTTATCAGGGCGACTGAGGTAATAAGATTCGTCAGTCGTGATAAGGATACAAAGGTGCGTGAGTGATGCATGGTACGAGCAGTCCTTTTGGGGGTTGGCTTGGTTACGACTGAGTGCGATCGTAGAATGAGGCGCTGACTTTCGGTGTTGGCGAGTGTGCCACGCTACCTCTGTAGAGGTGATAGTGATGAGTGCGATGTACTTGGATGAGTGACAGGTGCCCTAGATATCCTTGGATGGATCACACGAGTGTGAGTGCTGAAGTTGATCCCGTAGAGTTGGGACGTGCGAACCAGTATGCCAATAGGATAGTAGATGTGCCCAGAGTGGCGAGCATGGGAGTTCGGTGGGCACTGAACGAGACAGAGAGGATCCTGAGTGGCTCAGTGCAAGGCACGGGGAGTACTTGGTTTGGTGACCAGTTCCCTAGTGCTGCTAGACGTGAGACACAAGGGTGTGCTTAGGAGTATAACCCTAGATGTCATACATTCCACATCCTTTTGGATGTGCATGAACGGTATTCAAGGATGCGTGGATGGTGTCCGGTTGAGCTGAGGACTTAAGAGTCCATTGCAGATTATTTTTGGTTGACTACTGTTGACCATACCTCTTGAGTTGAGGACTTGGAAATCGTTTGCCTATAAGACGCGGGAATGTGCGTGTAATGAGTGAGCTCAGTAATTGTAAAAGAAGCATGTTTCCAACGTGATTGGAACTTCGAAATCAAGAGAAGTTCTGATTGAGACGATGAGAAGAGTACTTGATTCCCCATTGGTGATGGATATTCCGAGGTCACTGGGTGTGGCTCTTTAGCAGATAGTGCTTGGTGCTGGAGGATGACATAGGATGAATCTTGATGTCATCATCTTGGATTCTCCTTGATTCTTCCCTAGGTGGGATGACGAGGAGTGATATGACAGCTAAAGAGTTCAAAAAGGGTGTAAGAACCGAACACCTAGGCTTTGAGTCAAATTTGATTGACTTGATGAGTGGATGGTATTTAGCGTCACTGGATGTGACGAGTGCGTGTCCGAGGTACTGGACCCACTGTGGGTCGAGTCGTGTGGCAACGATCAGGATGATCGAGATGACTAAGGTGATTGTGGCGACCAGGAAGTGAGTAGACCGAGGTCTGGTCACCATTGGGGAGAATCGTACTGCTGATTATGCTAAGCTAGGAGCAGAAGAGAATCGTTTTGGGCGACAGTTGAAGAATCTTTGGAATGGTTGGTGAGATAACAAGATAGAGGTTGGATACATGAAGTGTGGTATGATCAGTCTTGGACATGAGAGTAGAGATTGAGATGGATTGAGGTTCACTGGTGACAGACGATTGAGGTCCAAACCATGTTTAGAACGAGGACAGTAGTGCGTGATTGGACATTACCAGAGTGCAGCACTTGAGCAGGCCGAGTAGTGCCTTGATGATTGATGTGATGTGGGTGCATCAGTGTGTGGTGCATGTTGGACTTGAGATGGTGATCAGATTGGATCCAATGGTGACAGTTCGATGAGTACCATGATCGGATGTGTTTCGACATAATGATAGGATGACCAGACATCGACTACTATGTGCTCGAGCAGAGTGGATTGGTAGGGTTCAGTGTTTGATGTGAGCAGAGACTCAAGGTCACGGATGACCAAGGGAACCCTACAGTGCAGACGTGTTATCTCTACTGAGACAAGTATTCGATGGGATCCAGATACACCCAGAATGGGTGAGAGGTCGAATGTGTTTCAACAGAGTATGTGATGTGACGATTTGGAACTTGATTGAGTCAAGATTTCAGCATCGGTTTCTGAGTGACACGAGGTATGTGTGAGGGATTCGAGAGCGAGTCGAGATCAGAGTAGCGCAATGAGAGCGCAGTGGAGCTGGGAGTTGTCGGCTGGTCACGAAGGTCGTGACATATCGTGGTAATGGATTAATCGGTATCCGATGAGTTTGGATTGGTATGGATTGATGGGACTTTAAGGAGGGTCAGTATGGGCATGAGTATAAGAAAACGAGAGCGTTGGCTGGTATGAGTACCGAGGTCAATAAATGGAATAGGTTTGAGGATGACCTGTGAGATGGGATTCATGCCACAGTGATGGCAGAATCTAGCGGATGTTGACAGATCGGATGAGAAGGATCGTCAGGCTGAAAAGTCGATTTGACGACAACTCGGTAGGATTGACCTGTCGGAGTGAGTGACAGGCAAGATCGACGAGTTTCGATGTCTCGAGTGAGACTTACAAGCCTACGTATGGTTTCTCGAGAGTTGAGATCGAGCTTTGGAGGCTCCGGTGACAGCGAGTATCGATGAGTACGGTGTTTATAACGGACGTGTACTTTTACACGGGCACTCTTGTGATGTGCGCAACGGCCAAGTAGAGGGACATGATTGGATTCCATAGTTAGTTATGGACCAGCCACGCAGAAAACTGGACCAGCCACGCAGAAAACCGGTTCGAACCGGTCGTCTCAGGGTTGAAGACGGCAGCACAGTGCTAGTTGAGTGGCCTTCACGTGCAGCCCCTTTGGGCAACACGTGGGGGTGCGTGAAGCATATTTTGGGGAAGGTTCCAACATGTCATTTCATCTCATCGATGTAATGAACATTTTGGGACTAGTTTCGAGTCGTTCAGACATCATTTCGATATAGTTCGGGATGTCCGAAGGTTTAGGATCGACTTTAAAAATAGTTAAAAATTCCGGAAAATTACTGGGCTTTTATGAGGGGTTAATTAAGTAGTTAGTAACCCTCTATTTCGATTTGGATAGGTTAGGGAGTTCTGGAGATGGTGATTGGCCCGGGAAGGTCGTATGGAACGTGTATCCAGGCGCGGTTTCAGACGATCTGTGAGTGGACCTAGTTTTCTAAATTGATACATGCATAACTGTTTTATATGCTTTAATGAACATGTTTTGTGATGCCATTGGTGCATATGTTGGTGGTAATTAGTATTTACGTATTTGCACTCATTTCGAGATTTACGGTGAGACCCATTTGAGGAAAGGTTTTTGATTTACGGTGAGACCCATTTGAGACCCATTTCGAGATTTACGGTGAGACTCATTTCAAGATTTACGTATTTTCACTCATTTCGAGATTTACGTACTATTTTTCGTGCCTATACGTGCTATATTTTCTGTGATGATTTGATGGAAAGGTTTTGGATTTGAAAACATGGAACCGGGCATGAGACCCATTTGATTGGAAACCCTCGGACTTGATGTCCATTTGAGTTAACGAGAAATCAGGCAGGAAGCCTATTTGAGTTATACGATCGGGCCGGGGGTCCCGTTGGTTTACAAATTCGGGCTTGAGGCCCAGTTGGTTATGATATCGGGCATGAGGCCCAGTTCTAGTTTATAAATGTTATTTTGGCTCAGCGACCCATTTTTGGATTTACGATGGTTTATAGAAAAGTCGGGTGTGGCACTTTGAATTGTTTTGGAAATGAAATATGAAAATGGTTTTACGTATACCATCCTCATGAACTGATGCCCTCCAGACATCTCGTAGTATCCTGGAGTGGAGGTTGTCTCCTTCAGACGTCTCGTAGTATCTTGTAGTAGTAACAGGGCATTTGCCTGCGAGGGGTCATTGCACGGAGGGCCGGTCCGTATAGTAACTCAGGAGCAGGGATTGCTAGAGGTTAAAACCTCCCCCTAGGGAGGGTCATTAACCTGGGTGGACCCTGGGGAAACTCGGGATTTGAGACCCCGGATAGCACGTGTAACTTGGAACCGTGACAGGATTGATTGTGACATCTCGGATGTCAGGCATCAAGGATGCCAAGGATTGGTTTTTGGGCTGAGACCCATTGGTATCGGTTTTGGGCTGAGACCCACATGTACTGGATTTGGGCTGAGACCCTACTGTTTTGTTTTCGGCTGAGTCCCACTGGTATTGTTTTGGGCAGTGGCTCGTATGATTGGTTTGACTTACGGTTTTGGGCTAAGGCCCTAATGGTTTCATTTTGATAACTAGTTTTTGAATGCATGCATGTTTTTTTTTTGTGAAGGGCATAAATAAATCTTCTCTCCAGGAAAATGATTTTATAAATTATTTGTTTGTCCACTCACAGCTTTTAAATGGTTTTAATTTCCTTCAGGTTGATCGTGGATGCAGGCTGTAGCGGAGACCGAGACATCACACTCCTCCTCCAGATCCTGGCGTACTCTAGAAGCTCGGTGGGGCTAAAGTTGGATTTTCCCTTATTTGACACTTCGTGTCAGACGGGATTAGGCGCGTCTCGCTTTAATCCCAGGGGATTTGGGACGGGTCATGACAGCCTAAGCCCAAAGTATCACATAAAATACAAATCTCGAAATACATGAAATATAGTATTTTCCACGAAAATGCTCAACATCAAAACAAATCATATTCAAATCATATGAAACTAGTGCATCTCAAACCATGTTCGTTAAACATATAAAACATTTATGCATGCATCATTTTATAAAACAAAATTCCACTCATTGACTGTCCAAGCTAAGCACTCACAATCCGCGTCGTAAGCCAATCCGAGACTAATCCAACATCTCCAAAATGTCCGGGTTTATCCAAATCATACCAAGAGTCGCTAACCATTTATACAAGTCAATAACATAAACCTTCGAAAGTCCAGGTACAGTAACCGTGTCCTAAACACGCTTCCCGAGGCTAAAACGTTCAAATGACGTATCAAACAATCTCCGATCGACTTGAAACCACCACCATTTGATTCAGATTGTCGAAACCTTTCAAACCAGACTGGTTTGACCTCAAAATTCATGCCCACACGTCCTCATGCGCCTGTCAAAGTTTGGTCAACAAAAGTCAACCCTGACGTCATCTACTAACGTCAGCCTGACATCTGACAACTCTGACAGCTCTGATAACATGCCACGTGGCACACCCTAACTAGTGCCACGTGTCACCCTCTAACGTTACCATGTCACATGATGACGTCACCTACTGACGTCATCATTGCCACGTGTCACTGATAACTCTGACAAGTCTTTGATACACTACCATGTGGTACCACCTCACTAGTCCACGTAGTTTGACATGTCTGACGTGGACTGCCATGTCATCTAACAGCTCCTAACATAGTGCCACGTGGCACCACCTCACTGGTCCATGTGGTCTGACATGTTTGACGTGGCACTGCCACGTTAGCTGCTAACTAGACTAACACCTGCTGACAACTAGTCATGTGGCACCAACCAGTCACGGTCCCATGGCCTGACATAATGACATGGATTGCCACATTATCATCGTTAACCTCAGATGGTTCAACCTGTTTGATTGTAACGAGTCATTCGACCCGCGACGTTGACCCAACCGTAACTCAGCCATCTAACCACTAAAAACCACCATCTTTTGACCTACCCACTTGTCACACTCGCAAGGAAGCCAAGAAGATGATAGTGATTAGAGAAGAGGGTTTCAACCCTTAAAATTCAAACACAGAAATTCCAACCTAAACGTGTAACGACCCGTCCCGAAATCCATGATTATATTAGTGACTAATCACGATTAGTGAGGTTAATCCGTGATTAGTTGGGCGGAATCGGACGAACGGTGTTAAATGACCGTTTTGCCCCTAGTGGTGGCAAAACGTTGACTTTTCAATCGGGTGGTCAAATGGACTTTGACCGATGACCGTGACGTAGTTCGTGACGTCACGAGTTCATAGACAGGTGGCACGTTCAATTCCGACATTTGAGGAGGAAGTTATGACGTTCGGAAGTTTAGGGGCATTTTGGTAATTATGGTTAAAAGGGGGTCAAATGTTGACTTTTTGACCGGGAGGTCCGATGGCCGAGGGCCGAAGAACGTTACGTAGATGGGGACGATACGAATCCGTAGACAGACGGCACGTCGAATTCGGACGTTCGACGACGAAGTTACGGTTCACGAAAGTTTCAGGATACTATTCCCAGCGACACGTTTTACGAGATAAAAAATGCAGTTGTCTCTAGTGGGCCCAGATATTTAAGGGAGGCCCAATGGATGAGTGACAAGTGTCACCCATCCATTGCACAGCCCACAACTATTCATGCATCGACCATCCATTTTCATTTCTCCATTTCAAACACACAAAACACCCACCCGATCTCACCATTTTCTCTCATTCCCGTGCAACCCAAACCCATCCAAATTGCACCCAAGACCAGGACAGAAGACTAGGAGGCTGAGGGAGTTGAGGTGGCCGGCCTGGATGGCCAGGGCCGCCGTGAACGGTGGCTGGAACCCAGAATCAGAGCGGGTACCCGGTAAGCCCATTTTTCCTTATTTTTCGATGTGAGCATTATGGTTGGTTTTAAATGATTAGGGAATGATTATTAGGATGCTAGGAAGGTTTTAAGAGGGTTTTGGTGGTGGTTGACGGCTGAGCAGCCGTGTAGGCTGATCGGGAAAAATCAAACCGTGAGGTCCAAATTGGACCGGTCGGATTTCGAAGGTTTTAGGTTGTTTAATTGATTGGGTTAGATAGGAAATGAAGAAATAGGAATTTAGGAATTGGAATGGAAGCAAACGGACCGAAAATGAGGGAGAAGGAGAACTGGACCGGTTACGCCGGTCCAAGTTGCAGGAAAAACCGGACCGGACCGGTTCGGACTGGTCTGACCGATGTAGGGGATGACAGGTGACGTCATCATGCTGACGTCATCATGTTAGGGATGCCGTCAGCATTGTCAGATCTGACAATGTCAGCTGACATGTCAGAAAATGGGCCAATAGGAGTGCGACACGTGTCATATGTCAGTGCACAGTCAGCACTGACATGTCAGTGACGTGGCCCAATCAGGGGCTGACACGTGGCACTGACGTGGACCAGTGCCGTGATGACACGTGGCACATGTCAGACTGCCACGTGTCACTGACAGCACAGTGACGTGGACCAATGGGAGCATGACACGTGGCACATGTCAGAGTCTGACATGTCAGACCTGACAGCTGTCAGATGACGTCATGCTAACGTCAGCGATGACGTCAGCAGGTACTGTAACTGGCGCGTGAAGCCCACGCGCAGCCACTTCAGGCGGCGCGTGAGGGCGCGTGGCAGGGAATTTGGGAAAGTGTTCAACACGGGAAATCTTCTATTCGATGTAACGAACATTTTGGGACTGGTTTCGTGTCGATCGGACACCGTCTCGATATGTTTCGGGGCATCGGAAGGTTTAGGTTTGGTTTTAAAAATAGTTAAAAATATCAGAAAATTACGGGGCTTAGGTAGGAGGTTAATTAAGTAGTTAGTAACCTTTTATTACGATTTGGACAGGTTTGGGAGTCCCGGTGATGGTGATCGGCTCGGGGAGCCGTATGGTACGCAAATCGAGGCGGCAGCTCGGACGGTCTGTGAGTGGACCTTGTTTTCCAAATTGGTGCATGCATAAATGTTTATTATATGTTTTATTACTTGTTTGATGATGCCATGGGTGCATTTGTATGTGGTTACGTATAAGAACGTATTTCGAGGTTTCGGCCTTATACGGTGCTTATACGGGTCTGTATCTCTGTATTGATTTAAATGAACTGGATTTGAATTTCAAAAGGATAAACTCGAGTATGAGACCCATTTGGTTCTGTCTCGGGCATATGACCTCAGATTCCGGGCACGGTGCCCAGCTGATGTCCTATGCTCGGGCACGAGACCCAGTCACTTTACGGCTTTGATTTCAGGTCAAGGAACCTTAAATGGATTCCCAGGTTCATGAAGGTTTATGGGAACCGGCATGAACCCTTGTTATGGTATCATGGTTCATGACGGTTTATGGGAACCGGCATGAACCCTTGTTGGTTATTACGGTACATGACGGTTTATGGGAACCAGCATGTTACCTGGTTATGTTATTACGGTACATGACGGTTTATGGGAACCGGCATGTTACCTGATTATGGATATAATGGATCATGACGGTTCAGGGGAATCGGACATGAATGTTTATGTTATGTATATATATGTTCATCTACCTTCCTTTACTTCTATTATCTCCTCCGGGGAGGGTCGTTGGCCTGGGTGGACCCCGGAGCAGTCACGGAGCACCGACTGAGTGGAGTCACCCCCCAGTTGGGTTCCTTACTCTCAGGAAGGCTATGGTTACTATTACCTCGAGTAGGATCAGTGGTCTGCGGACATTGACCTTGACTTTGAGAAGACTCAGATTGAGACCTGGGTAGCATTCGCGTAGCTTTGGATACCGTGACAGGATTGGTTGTGTGACTTATATGTATATATGATATATGATATGTGGTGTGCACAGGTGTGCACAGGATTTGGGCAGTGGCCCGTATGGTCGTTTTCATTGTGGTCCTTTCGACCTTGGTTTATATCTGCTTTGGGCTTAGGCCCACATATGGTTTGTTTTGGATAAATGGTTTTCGAATGCATGCATGTTTTTTAGTGGAGGGTACAAATGTCTTATGAAATGTTTTTATAAACTCTTTGTTTTGTCCACTCACAGTTTTTAATGTTTTGACTACCCTTCAGGTTGTCATCGGATGTGGACTGTATCAGAGAGCGAGATATCATATGCCTCCTCCGGATCCTGGCGTACTCTGATAGCCCGGGAGGGCAAAGGTCGGAAATATCCCTTGTCTGACACTTCGTGTCAGACGGGAGCAGGGTCATCCTACACTAATCCCGGGGGGATTGGGATGGGTCCTGTCAGCGTGGTATCAAAGCATGGTTGCTCATGTTACTCTAAATTCCAGAGCGTATTTTACGCATTACTCTGTACGCAGGTCGAGGATGTTATATCTCAATGGCCTACAGTTCATGGTCAACCTGATGTTGGGGTGCCAGTACGATAGTTAGTAGGTTTGAATCGTGGAACGTCTTGGTTTGACAAGTTATCAGGGTTGGTACTTGTCGATGGAATCCCTGAGTGGGATATGGAGTATTTGGTACGGGCGAGTGAGTCCGTTGGATGCGGAGTCTCGATAGCGGTGCCTGGTAGTTAGGTCTGCACGAGTGTGTGGCAGCCGCTATGACCTAGTGTGGTTGTAGTACGGTTTTTGGGAATCGGGGACGTTTGGGGACGTTTCCTTTTCTCGCATGAGTTGTCAGGGTGACTGTACCCAGAGTTGTCAGGTACGAGGGAGGTAGAGTTTCTCCTATACGAGCAGAGGTACGCGATCGTCGCTTGGTATGAGCGGAGATCCAGGGTTGTCAGTTTTGCACATGGTGTGCCGATGCTGATATTGATACTAGTGTTGATGATAGTGCGTTGGCGCTGGTACTAGCGCTGGTGCTGGTGCCGGTGATTGTGATGACGTTGAGTCACGAGTCGGGATGTGACTCCATCGAGTTACTTATATGTTCGGTATCTGTGGTTCAGGAGGGGATCACGGATAGAGTTTAATTGGTGATGGACACGTGGTTGATGTCCGGGTATGTTGTTTCCAATCTTGTTGGAATTTCGGAATCGCGAGAGGTTGCGATTGAGGTGACGAGTGGAATGCGGGTTTTCCGCATTGGTAATGGGTATGTCGAAGTCATTTTGGGTGACTTCTCAGATTCTACCATGATTGATGATGGTAGATGACGTTGATGATATAGATGTTGTTGGTTGCCACTAGTACACTGATCGTGTATTGGTTGGTGGACCCGGGATTTGTTCTGGATCATCAGGAGGAGATGAGTATATCGAAGTTAGGTGACTGAGATTCCTCATTTTCTACTTGGTGGAAGACGATGTTAGGTTACATGACGTGGTGAGTGCAGCGAGTGTTGTTTGCATTCACGTAGGATGGATTATTCGATCATTCTTGATTTTTCCTCGGTGGAATGACAAGGATCGATACGAGGTAATCAGTGAGAACCCACAGTCTCGGCGTGTCTCGTCGTTGACTAATCTATTTAGATGTAGGAAATGGTTGAGGACTTTGGACGTCGTGACGATCGGGGATCGTGACGTCTATGGTCGGTTGACGTAGTGTTGGATCTGGATCGAGATTTGGATATCCAGATAGATGGAGAGTTTATTACTCTTACTTGGATATTGAGTGGAGCACGATGGGACTGAACTTCTTTTCGAGGTAAATCCCATATGGCTTACTACTCGCCTGAGTAGTTGTCCGATGAGTAGTTTTCCGACGTGGTCGGATATGGTCAGTCTTAGAGATGTGTCGATATTGGGATTGGCTTCCCTATGAACTCAATCGATGGTATTGAGGTAATTGTTTAAACGGGCAACCGATAGGTTCATGATTGATACGTCTCGGTAGACGAGAACGATATTTCGGGTTTTGGAATCAGATTCTGGATGACGATTCAGGATTTGATTTTGGAACCTGAAAGAGGATTTCTATATTTGGGTTTTGGAATCGGATTCTGGGTGACGATTCAGGATTTGATTCTAGAGCTTGACTGTAGATTTTCTTTTATGGATTTGGGTTCAGAATGGTTGTTCCAAATGCTAGCTTACGGAATAATGATTTCAGAAGATTTAGACATGGCTATGAATATGAATTCTGGGTTTGAATTCGGGATTTCTTACGAAATTGATGATTCGGATTCGGATTTGGAAATGGATAATGGGTCGGAGTTTCGATTTGTCTAATACTGGATTGGACAAATGGACTCTATAGTAGAAACGTGATTAGCTACAACCTAGGTGGTTGTAAGCTGATTGATGGGTAGATGTGCGTACCTTGTACGTTGTTCGAGGTACGATACCGGGCAGACTTGTGATGCCTGGAGACGGTATATAGGTTATACCCGTAGTACGTTGGTGAGCGTATTGGTAGTCGACTTAGTTCCGATACCATTGGGTTAGTTGAGGTCGTGAACTGGACAGTGGATACTGTGCACTGAGTCATAGTAGTTCCGATGGGTCTAGTTACACACAGATTGAGTGAAGTGCTTTGTGGGTGAGTGTTTACCCATGGTTGAGTGAGTTGGTGGTTAGTGTAACCACGAGTGCATAGTGTCAGTTTTTGACTGACGACTGTCAAGTGGTGACAATTTGTAGGAGGTGTCAGCGTGGATCGCGGTGTGAGGTCTGATGACTCCCAGTGGGAGCAGACGTCAAGATAGGTTGGAGATGGAAGAAGAAACCGTAGAGTTGTTTATGTCAGCGAAAGGGTAGGTTTGACAAGTGGGTCGATCATAGGATACTTGGGCTACTCTGATACTGACAGGTGGTGTCAGTTCGGAGCGTACGACTTCTGCTATTCGACGTGGTCGAATGTAGACGAGGCGACATGAGCGTTAGTGGTACGTCTGGTTGCAGACGAGTAAGTATTGTTCTAGTTGGTTGGTGTACGGGTGTACACGTGTTGTGAGATCGAATTATTTCCACAAGGTGGATATGGAATCAGGATAGTTGGAGTTTCAAGTACGAAACTAATTAAGGAGGGAAGAACGGTTGGAATTAGGTAGGTTGGAATTTCGAGGACGAAATTAATTAAGGAGGGAAGGTTGTAACGACCCGTCCCGAAATCCATGATTAGATTAGTGACTAATCACGATTAGTGAGGTTAATCCGTGATGAGTTGGGTGGAATCGGACGAACGGTGCGAGATGACCGTTTTGCCCCTAGTGGTGGCAAAACGTTGACTTTTCAATCGGGTGGTCAAATGGACTTTGACCGATGACCGTCACGTAGTTCGTGACGTCACGAGTTCATAGACAGGTGGCACGTTCAATTCCGACATTTGAGGAGGTAGTTATGACGTTCGGAAGTTTAGGGGCATTTTGGTAATTATGGTTAAAAGGGGGTCAAATGTTGACTTTTTTACCGGGAGGTCCGATGGCCAAGGGCCGAAGACCGTTATGTAGATGGGGACGATACGAATCCGTAGACAGGCGGCACGTCGAATTCGGACGTTCGACGGCAAAGTTACGGTTCACGAAAGTTTCGGGATACTATTCTCGGTGACACGTTTTACGAGACAAAAAGTGCAGTTTCTCTCTAGTGGGCCCAGATATTTAGGGGAGGCCCAATGGATGAGTGACAAGTGTCACCCATCCATTGTACAGCCCACACCTATTCATGCATCGACCATCCATTTTCATTTCTCCATTTCAAACACACAAAACACCCACCCGAGTAAGGACGGTGAGTACGAGTGGTCCTCCTCCCTCCCTTCCCAACCTCATGCTCTGGTGGGTGTGGTTGCGTCCCTTAATCTCTGGCATCGTCATCTAGGTCATCCCCACTTTAAAGTTCTTCAAATTGTTCTTAATCAGTCCATTGTTTCTATTTCCTCACATTTGTCTTCAACTCTATGTAATTCCTACCTTTGCAATAAAAGTCATAAACTTCCATTTGGTGCCTCTTCATTACATAGCTCTCGGCCCCTTCAGTTAATTTACACTGATGTCTGGGGGCATGCTCCCTCTATTTCCATTGATGGCTTTTCCTATTACGTCCTGTTCATTGATCACTTCACTAAATACTCCTGGCTCTATCCCCTTCGCAAAAAATCTGACGTCTATTCCACTTTCATTGATTTTAAAGCCCTTGTTGAAAAATTCTTTAACCAGCCCATTACCTCTCTCTACACCAATGGCAGTGGGGATTCGTCAAACTCAAGCCCTATCTTGCCACTCACGGCATCAGCCATTACCTCACCCCCCCCCCCCCCCCCCTCACACCCCTCAGTACAATGGTGTGGCTGAAAGGTGACACCGTCACATTGTTAAAACCCGCCTCGCCGTACTTCACACTGCCCACCTTCCTCAGTCCTACTGGTCTTATGCCTTTCAAGTTGCGGTCTATCTTATCAACCGCCTTCCCAACCACCATTCTCAAGAATCAGTCCCCTACACTGTTCTCTTTCATCAGTCCCTCAACTATTCCCGCCTTTGCACCTTTGGCTGCCTCTGCTTCCCCTGGCTTTGTCCTTATGCACCCTTTAAACTGCACCCCAGGTCTACCCCATGTCTCTTTCTTGGCTACTCTCTTCAAAAAAGTGCCTACCTCTACCTTGACACCAGCTCTAACCGCCTGTACATCTCCCGTCATGTTCAGTTTGATGAGTCCACTTTTCCTGGTCATAATCCCAGCCCTTCCACTCTTTCTATCACCTCGGACACCTTTGATTCTTGGCTATTTACCTTTCCTCCAGTCTTCTCTCTATCCTCTGCCCCATCCACCGCTGCTTTCCCACCTACACTGGACTCTCTCGACACACCGCCCTTGCACACTTTTGAGGCTGGACCTTCCCCGGCTCAGGCCCTGCCACTGCCTGCCTCTGTTTCTCCTGCTTTTGGCTGCTCTTCTCCACCCGCCACAGCCCCTCCTGACTTGTCCCTCCCCATCGAAAGCCCCCTCTCGGGGGCCCCCTAGACCCCTTGCCCTCATTCCCCTACCCTATTCCCCTCCCCCCTCCCACCCGCACCCATCCGATGCTCACCCGCACCCAAACAGGTACTGTCCCCCTGTTTCATCCTATGCCCTCACAGCCACTACCCAATTCCCTCTCCCCTCCTTGGTTGAGCCAACTTGTGTGTACCAAGCTGCCAAAGATCCTCAGTGACGTCAGGCCATGTCCTAAGAGCTCAATGCTCTTATTCAGAATGGTACCTGGGACTTGGTGCCTCCTCACCCTTACCAAAACAATGTTAGTAATAAGTGGGTGTTCAGGATCAAGCGAACCCCTACGGGTGCTGTTAACCTCTACAAGGCCATGCTGATTGCTAAAGGATACCACCGACGTCCTGGCGTGGACTTCACTACCACATTCAGCCCGGTGGTCAAACCTACCACCATTCGGACTGTCCTTCACATGGATGTCACTCACGATTGGCCCCTTAGCTAATTGGACATCAACAATGCCTTCATCCAAGGCACTCTCCATGATGATGTTCACATGGCTCAGCCCACTGGATTTGTTGATCCAAAACATCCCACATGACAGGACCCATCCCAATCCCCCCGGGATTAACGCGGGATGACCCTGCTCCCGTCTGACACGAAGTGTCAGACAAGGGATATTTCCGACCTTTACCCTCCTGGGCTATCAGAGTACGCTAGGATCCGGAGGAGGCATGTGATATCTCGGTCTCTGCTATAGTCCACATCGTATCCAACCTGAAGGGTATTAAAAACAGAAAGACTGTGAGTGGACAAAAATAAAGAGTTTATAAAAACATATTTCATCAAAGACCTTTATACCCCTCACTAAAAAGCATGCATGCATAGTTAAAACCATTTATCCAATCATATATGTTAAAACAACAATAATTAGGGTCTCAGCCCCAAATTCTGTAAATACAAGTCACCCGGGCTCCTGTCCAAAACCATTTACAGAAAACCATAGTATAGTAAACATACGTGGGATCTCAGCCCAAATCCATTTGTCATCATAAAACACAATTTCCCAATCCACTTGAAATCATGTTTATCCATTATATTTCATATCCAAGAACCTGTCACGGTAAAATAAAGCTACGCGCGTGCTAACCGGGGTCTCAAACCCAAGTCTCTCCAAGGTCCACCCAGGTCAATGTCCGTAGATCAGTGACCCACCCTGGAGGTGACGAACCATGCCCATCCTGAGAGTAAGGAACCCAATTGGGAGGCGACTCCACTCAGTCAGTGCTCCGTGACTACTCTGGGGTCCACCCAGGCCAACGACCCTCCCCGGAGGAGACAATCATATATAAAGGATGGAATATGAAAAACCTTTTGAAATCATTATTTAAATCTTTCCAGGATTCATGCCCGACCCCCATAAGCCGTCATTATCCATAAAATCCTTTCTGAGGGTGCATGCCGGTTCCCATAAACCTTCATGACCCATAAATCCATTTCAGGGGTTCATGCCGGTTCCCATAAACTGTCATGACCCATAAAAACCATTTGTGACACATAGCTGGGCACTAGGCCCGAATCCACATAGAAACTGGACCTCCGGTCCGAATCGTAAACCAACTGGGCCTCCGGCCCGATTCTGTAAATCAAATGGGTCTCGAACCCGAGTTTACCTTTTCAAATCCAAAACCATTTCATGAAATCATATCAAAAACCATAAGTATGGAAAATCAATGTAAAACCGAAAAACCTCGATTTACGTGCAAGCACGTAAATCACCTCGAAATACGTGAAATCATATAATTCACAAATATCCAAATCAACCTTATCAAATCACATTCATTATCCCTTTGGAAATCCAAAACCATTTCATTTAGACCAATAAAGACATACAGACTCGTATAGCCACCGTATATGGCCGAAACCTCGAAGTACGTGCATATACGTAACCACACATCCAAATGCACTCATGGCATCACAAACAAGTATTTAAAACATATAATAAACATTTATGCATGCACCAATTTAGAAAACAAGGTCCACTCACAGACCGTCCGAGCTGCCGCCTTGATTTGCGTGCTGTAAGCTCTCCCGAGCCGATCACTGTCACCGGGACTCCCAAACCTGTCCAAATCGTAATAGAAGGTTACTAACTACTTAATTAACCTCCTACCAAAGTCCCGTAAATTTCCCGAACTTTGAACTATTTTTAAACCGATCCTAAACCTTCCGATACCCCGAAACATATTGAGACAGTATCCGATCGACACGAAACCAGTCCCAAAATGTTCGTTACATCGAATAGAAGATTTCGTATGTTGAACACTTCCCCAAATTATGGCCCACACACCCCTAGAAGGCTCAGATCACTGTTCATCGTCCCTAACCTTGGACTGAACTAGTTTTTACTGTTCACGACACTGTTCACCCGTCTTCAACCTCGGTTTTCTCTGGTTTTTAGACCGATTTTAGGTCCATTTCATCTCCATTTAATCCTAATATTTTCCTAATCTCATTTCTAACCTTTCTAGCTAATTAAAACGGAACAAAACACCCAAAATCGTACCTTCATCAATCATCAATGGTGGCCGGATTTTCTCCCGCCATTCACTGCCATTTCCGGCCATCACAAGCCCCAAAACTAATCCTATTAGCTTCCTAGAGTCCCCAGAAATATTTCCCAAGCCTTAGAATCGAACAAAAACTAACAAAACCAAAATTTAGGAATTTTGAATATTCTTTACCTCACGGTCGAGCTCCGCCGTCCACCACCGTGAGCCACCGTCCATCCCTTCATCTCACACTCCTTCCTCTCATTCCCTCACGGTCATGTTCAGCTCATAGGGTCATGGTGGTATGTGTGGGTTGTATGTTTTGAAGAAAATGGAGAAATGATGCATAATGGGGGGTTTCGGGTTTGTAGAAGATGAACAAATATGAAGATGATGATATTGATGGCTGATGAGAGAAGTGAGGATTAGATGATTAGATGAGTTGTGAGGATTTGAGAGATTAATTAAAATGAATGGTTAGGATTGAGTGAAGAAAGATTAATTATTAAATAATAAAGATAATAGTATTTAATTAAGTTAGATCCACAAATTAGGGGATCTAGCCAATGGGATGAGTGACACTTGTCACTCATCCATGGGACCCACCTAAAATATCTAGCCCATCAGATTTTGCCAAATCATCCCGTCTCGAAGTACGTGCATAGTGAAATCGAACTTCTGTGAACCGTAACTTCGCCGTCGAACGTCCGAATTCGAGGTGCCGTCTGTCTATGGATTTGTATCGTCCTTATCTACGTAATAGTCCTCGGCCCTCAGCCATCGGATATCTCGGTCAAAAAGTCAACATTTTCCCCTTTTTAACCAAAATTACTAAAATGCCCCTAAACTTCCGAACGTCATAACTTCCTCCTCGAACGTCAGAATTGAACGTGCCACCTGTCTATGAACTCGTGACGTCCTAAACTACGTCACGGTCATCGGTCAAAGTCCATGTGACCGTCCGAACGAAAAGTCAACGTTTTGCCACGACTAGGGGCAAAACGGTCATTTTGCATCGTTCATCTGATTTTTCCCAAATAATCACGGATTAGCCTCACTAATCGTGATTGTCACTAATCTAATCCTGGAATTAGGGATGGGTCGTTACACCACATATGTTTGCAAGCTGCGCAAGGCCATCTATGGCCTCAAACAAGCCCCCCGGGCCTGGTATTAGGAGCTTACTACCTTTCTCCACTCCCATGGCTTTGTCAACACCCAGTCTGATGCCTCCCTTTTCATACTCTACAAGGGTCCTAATGTGCTGTATTTTCTAGTTTATGTTGATGATCTCATTGTGACAGGAACCAGCCCTGCGCTTGTCTCCACCTTCATTCACACCTTGGCCACCCAGTCCTCTGTCAAGGACCTAGGATCACTTCACTACTTCCTTAGTGTTGAGGTTCTCGCTACTGCCTAGGGTCTGTTCCTGTCCCAGCACAAGTATATTCACGATCTTCTCACCATGGCCCGTATGGATGGTGCCAAACTCATGGCCACCCCTCTAGCTGTCTCACCTACCCTCCAACTTCGGGATGGTTCCCCGCAACCGATGCTACTCTATTCAGATGTCTCGTGGGCAGCTTGCAGTACGTCAACCTCACTCGGCCTGATGTCTCCTATGCTGTGAATAAACTGTCTCAGTCCATGCATGCCCCAACTGACCAGCATTGGCAAGCACTCAAGCGGGTCCTCGGGTACTTGAAGGGTACCCTCACTTATTGTCTCCATCTACACCATAACACCTCTAGCCACCTTCATGCAGTCGCTCATTCCTTCCACATTTTCATGCTTTCTCTGATGCAGACTGGGTTGGTGATCCAGAAGACCGTAATCCACCATGGCCTACCTCGTCTACTTATGTGGCAATCTGATTTCTTGGAGCTCTCGCATGCAACGGGCTGTTTCCCGGTCCTCCACTGAGGCCGAGTACTGTGCTGTTGCTTCCACAACTGCTGAACTTCTCTGGGTGCAGTCCCTCCTTCGTGAGCTGGGCCTCTCCATTCCTCGCCCGCCCAGCATCTCGTGTGACAATATTGGTACCACCTTCTACTGCTCCAACCCCACACTTCATTCCCGCATGAAGCATGTTGCCATCGACTACAACTTTGTCCGGGACCAGGTCAGCTGTGGTCTCCTCCAACTCTCTCACATCTCAACCGATGATCAGCTGGCTGATGCCCTCACCAAGGCCCTCCCTAGACCTCACTTTCAGCTCATTCGATCCAAGGTCGATGTCGCTGATAGCTCCACTGTCTTACGGGGGCGTATTAAGGGCCCTACGAATCCTATATAGGATCCCAGCCGATCACAAGAGATCAAGGCTATCTCTAAGTGATCTGCCGTATCCCAGGAATCCTCTTTGATTCCTTCCTATTGTAATTGCTTCCTAGTTAATCTCTATTTGCACTCCCTAGTTAGGACTCTACTGTTCTATCCTAGATAGGACTCTACTTCCACTTGTATAAATAGGCACCTCTGTATACTCAATTAATTAATCAAAACCACAAGTATTATTCATACCTTATAAGGGTGCCTACTGGCCAGACCAGACATGGGAAACCAACTCATTATTCACCTCTCAGTCTCCACTTCAGCAATCAGCTCTGTTCTAATCAAGATCACGGAAAGAGCAAAACACCTGGTCTATTATGTGAGCAAGGCATTCCAAGATACAAAACTAGATAGTGTGACCTAGAAAATGCTCTCACCCTAATAATCACAGCGAGAAGGCTTAAACCTTACTTCCAATGATAGGACCCATCCCAATCCCCCCAGGATTAGTGCGGGATGACCCTGCTCCCGTCTGACACGAAGTGTTAGACAAGGGATATTTCCGACCTTTGCCCTTCCGGGCTATCAGAGTACGCCAGGATCCGGATGAGGTATGTGATATCTTGGTCTCTGCTACAGTCCACATCCAATGCCAACCTGAAGGGCGGTTAAAACATTAAAAGCTGTGAGTGGACAAAACAAGGGTTTATAAAAACAGTTTCATAAGAAGACATTTGTACCCTTCCCTAAAAAACATGCATGCATTTGAAAACCATTTATCCTAAATAAACCATATGTGGGAACTAAGCCCAAAACGAAGGTTGAAAGAACCATCATGAAAACGACCATAAGGGCCACTGCCCAAATCCACAAGGGACTCAACCCAAATCACAAGAAACCAACCATAAGGGCCACTGCCCAAAACCTGTGTAAACACACATAGTATATCATATCATATAACATACATCATATATACATATACTTCACACAACCAATCCTGTCACGGTTTCCAAAGCTACGCGCGTGCTACCCAGGTCTCAATCCGAGTCTTCTCAAAGTCAAGATCAATGTCCGCATACTACTGATCCTACCCGAGGTAATAGTAATCATAGCCTTCCTGAGAGTAATGAACCCAACTGGGGGGTGACTTCACTCAGTCGGTGCTCCGTGACTACTCCGGGGTCCACCCAAGCCAACGACCCTCCCCGGAGGAGATAATAGAAGTAAAGGAAGGTATATGAACATATATATACATAACACAATATCCATGGCCGGTTCCCCTGAACCATCATGATCTATAATATCCATAACCAAGGTAACATGCCGGTTCCCATAAACCGTCATGTACCGTAATAACATACCCAGGGTAACATGTCGGTTCCCATAAACCATCATGTACCGTAATAACATAACCAGGGTAACATGCCGATTCCCATAAACCGTCATGTACCATAATGACTAACAAGGGTTCATGCCAGTTCCCATAAACCGTCATGAACCACGATACCATAACAAGGGTTCATGCTGGTTCCCATAAACCGTCATGAACCGGGAAATCCATTTAAGGTTCCCTGACCTGAAATCAAAACCGTAAAGTACCTAGGTCTCGTGCCCGAACATAGGACATCAACTGGGCACCATGCCCGATATCTGAGGTCATATGCCCGAGACAAAACCAAATGGGTCTCATACCCGAGTTTATCCTTTTAAATCCCAATCCAATTCATTTAGACCAATAAAGAAATACAGACCAGTATAAGGCCGAAACCTCGAAATACGTGCTTATACGTAACCACATAAAAATGCACCCATGGCATCATCAAACATGTAATAAATCATATAATAAACATTTATGCATGCACCAATTTAGAAAACAAGGTCCACTCACAGACCGTCCGAGCTGCCACCTCGATTTGCGTGCCATACGGCTCCCCGAGCCGATCACCATTATCGGGACTCCCAAACCTGTCCAAATTTAAATATAAGGTTACTAATTACTTAATTAACCTCCTACCAAATCCCAGTAATTTTCCCAAACTTTTAACTATTTTTAAACCGACCCTAAACCTTCCGACACCCCCAAAAACTATCGAAATGATATCTGATTGATGCGAGACCAGTCCCAAAATCTTCATTACATCGAATAGAAGATTTCATGTGTTGAACACTTCCCCAAATTATGGACCACGCGCCCTCACGCGCCCCCTAGAAGACCCTGGTTACTGTTCATCATCAGCAAGCTCCAGCAGACCGGTTTCACTTATCCGGACCGGTTCACCTGGTTTGGCCGGTCCAACTGGACCGGCGTGACCGGTTCACGGCCCTAGACACCCCATTTTTCATCCTAGTTGTTCCTTTTTGGTTCCTTTCTTCCTATTTTGATGTTTTCTAGCCATTAAAATCCTTAAAACAACCTAAAAACACCTAAATCCTATGGTTCGATTTTGAACCAAACGGTTCAAAGTTCCAAAAACTCTCCCATGGCTGCCCAGCCATCCCAAGCTTCCTAAAACCTTCCTAACATGTCCCTAGCAACCTAATGGACTCATTAAAAACCAACCATAACAACAAAAATGGAAAAATGGATCAAAATGGGCTAACCGGGTACCTTGCGGGTTTCTCCTCCTCTCACCGCCGTGGGCGGCAGTTCAGGCCTCCAGGCTGGCCACCTCAGCTCCCTCAATCTCTCTGGTCCTCACGGCTGGTCATGGGTTAAGGTGGGATGGGTTTTGGTTTGCACGGATGGGAGGAAAATGGTGAGATCGGGTTGTGTTTTGTGTGTTTGAAATGGAGAAAGAAATGCACGGTGCATGAATCAATATAGGTGGCCTATGGATGGGTGACACTTGTCATTCATCCATAGGGCAGGAATTAAATATCTGGGCCCCACTAAAGTCCAAAAGTTAACTCGTTTCGTAATTCGTGCAATAGTGCACTTGAACTTCCGTGAACCGTAACTTCGCCGTCGAACGTCCGAATTCGACGTGCCGCCTGTCTATGGATTCGTATCGTCCTTATCTACGTAACGGTCTTCAGCCCTCAGCCATCGGGCCTCTTGGTCAAAAAGTCAACATTTGCCCCTTTTTAACCAAAATTACCAAAATGCCCCTAAACTTCCGCACGTCATAACTTCTTCCTCGAATGTCAGAATTGAACGTACCACCCGTCTATGAACTCGGGACGTCACGAACTACGTCACGGTCATGGGTCAAAGTCCGTTTGACCGCCCGATTGAAAAGTCAATGTTTTGCCACGCCTAGGGGCAAAACGGTCATTTCGCATCGTTCGTCCGATTTCGCTCAACTAATCACCGAGTAGCCTCACTAATCGTGATTAGTCACTAATCTAATCATGGAACTCGGGACGGGTCGTTACATCCAAGCTCACCTAATTTTAGTCTTAACCAACAAGCCACTCAGACATGTATTACAGAAGCCAAAAGCTTCTGGAAGACTAATCCAATTAGCAATCGAACTCAACGAATTCAATATTTCTTATGCCCCAAAAACATTTCTTATGTAGAAACTACTACTACTCACATTATATTGAAGAAGAAACTAGTCGCTCATTCTCCTCCTAAACATTATCAATCTTGAACTCATAAGTCTCCTCCTAAGCATCCTCAATTTTGAACTCATCAGTCTCCTCCTAAGCATCCTCAATCTTGAACTCAATCTTGCTAGTTGGCCTTCTTTGATTTGTGACCCTTGTCAAAAATTAATGAAATGACTAAAATCACTCTCGCGTGTCGCTGTCTACGAACTCATGAGTTCAAGACCCACACAACGGTTCATTAAAAACTTCTGAAAATCTTCCCAAACTCGAATTGAATTTCACCCCCTTTGTAATTCAAGGACAAAATTGTTTTTTTTTCAATTAAATTTACAAATATACTCTAATTTTTTTGGGTTGGGTAGTTACAAATTTCTCCCTTAAGAAAATTTTGTCCTTCAAATTTACTCAATGTAGGTCAAGAGTCAACCTCCTGCAACCTGTTGAGTCCTTTCATGCCTTTACCGACACGACGTAAACCTCAATATCCCGGCCGTAACTATCATCCCGAGCTATAGCTTGCACCTTATCGAGCCTATAATGGTCAAGTTTATGGATAATTGCTCTAGTTTAGCCTTTAATCAAATTTCCTTTTTCATAAGAAGCGATTGAAAATCAAACCAAACAAAGAGGGAATTGTGGATTCTGGCTTCTCGTGATGTTTGAGCAATTTTAGCCTTCAACAATGTTTCTTGCGCCAAAAATAAAGCTTTTAATTTCTTAGAATATCTTTAAAAAATTGTAATTCTTTCTTTTAATTTTATTTTTAAGTTACGGTTAAGTAAACCTATGTAAACGAATTTCATTTTTAAGACATAATGTGATTAATACAAAATTTGTGAGTTCTATTAGCTTTCCGATGATGATTAAAGTTGTCAAAGGTCACCCTTCGGGATCCTTTTTATTTGCAACTATATCAAATGTCCCACCAGGATTTTAGATTTTCATAGCTACCGAAAGAAGAAGGCAAAGTAAAATGTAAGGCTGAGCACGATTTGGTATGGTACGATATTTGGTGATACCAAAATCATATCATTTAATTTTAAATGGTTCGATATGATTTGATATTCTACAATTTGAAATTGATATCGGATCATACCGTACTGATTAAGTTTGGTATGGTTTCGGTACAGTTTCGATTTTGAACAAAAAAAATTATGGATTTAGGTGAATGCTAAGTAGGAATTGGGTTCTAGTGTAACAAATACTTGGTTAGCAAGCTTGTTTTTGGTTTCTACTATTAATGAGGAATTCTGATGTCAACTCCTTAGGTGACTACTAGTGTTGTTAGTATTTAGGTTTAAAAAAATGGTTCTAATGTAGTCCAACAAGTATATTTTCAAGTATGGTAGACACAATAATTTAATTAGATAAATTTAGTATCATTAGGCCACAAATAACTCATAATATTTTTTGTATATGATTGCTATATCAACTAATAGGAAAATGTTTTAGTTATTTTTTTAAAAAATATGTTAATTCGGTTCGGTATCGGTCCGAGACAATTTTTCAAAACCTCGAAACCGAAATCGTACCTACTCGAATTGGTACAACCGGTACCGTACCGATCATCACATCGATTTTATTATTCGGTATTTTTTCGGTTTGATCTGATTTGGAACGGTATGGTTTCGGTTTTCACCATGGACTCTTAAAAGTCTAAATCATTAGAAGACGATATTCTTAATTGTAGAAATGTACATCTTGTTCTATTTTATGGGACAATATTTTTTTTATAGATATTGCTAGGAAGATTACATGTGTAAAATCAACACAAGTAAGGTTCGTTTGTATTAGTGTTTGTTTGGTTTACAAATGTAACTGTTGAAGAAAAAAAATTCAACAAAGATAAATATAAAAGGGGCTTCAAAATTTAATAAGGATAAATAGAAGTATAAAAAATAAAAGGGATTAAACAAAATCAAAATCCCTAATTAGTAGGAGATAACATCAAGTGATTGAGTTATCCATCAAATGCCTCACGGCAAGGTTGGAATGGAGCCTTTATTTTGGTCAAGTTGGAGTCCTCATTGAAGTCCACCCCTTCAAGTAGACCTAGAATTTAGGCTATGGCTAGTGTTTGGAAAAAAATAAACACTAGGTTGATAAGGATGTGTAGCTAGCCATCTATATCTCCAACACATAAGTTAGCCTATATAAAGGCATGACAGTTCAAGAAAAAAAAGAAAAAGGGAAGAAGGAGCAGCAGATACGCAGAAAAAAAAAGGGCAAGTGAAGCACATAGAGGAAGAAACGAGCCTAGGCTCTTTTGTTGAAGAAAACAGTCGAAGTTTTGAAGGAAAAGGTAAACTTTGATCCTCTGTGTCTCTTTTATATTTCTTGCTACTGTAAAAAATATACAAGCCTCGCGGCTATGAAGTTCTTGCTGTGGTGTTGTCAAAGTCATCACATGGGGGAAGCTTTGGTTCTATCTCAAGGGAAAGTCTGCACTTTCTTCAAATTTCAAAGCAGGGTTAAAACATGAATACAATAGGACTTGTACCTGGGGTGTAGTTCGATTTATCTCCTATTGTGCAAGGAAAAAAAAACTGCAAGCAAGCAATTAAACAGCAAAGCTCAAAATTTCAATTCATGCGTATGCATTCACATGGAGTAATTCCTATTTTTACCAAGTTAGAAGAAGACAAAGAGGAGGTAGGAACATGTGATAAAGGTCTACATGGAGCTATCATCATGCAACAAGTCAAAAAACAGCAAGCCCAATTTAATTGCTCTTGGTTGATAAAGAAAAGTGAGAGGCGTGATGAAGGCTTACATGGGTCTATTTCCATGCACCAAGTAAAAAAAAAACGGCATGGGGTTTTAATTGTTGGCAAAGAAAAGTAAAGGGAGGAAAAGGAAGCCTACCTTCTTTGTCCGCAAAGAAGAAACAAGGGAAGACCTAGTGAACTTCTATGTCACTCGTGAAGTACAAAAATCAATTAAAGGAAGGAGAAAGAGACATGCGACACTAAGCCAATTTTCTCTCCAACTTCCAGGTGAAATTTAAACAATATATATATATATAAGCAAAGATAGGGTTGTGCACCTTGCTCTACGGCGGTGGAAAAGAGTGGTCTTTGTCTTTCCAATGCCCAACTACACCTATGAGAGTGAAGGAAGCAAAACTGGAGGAGAACTCAAGCTCGAGGGATACAAAGTTTTATTTTTTATTTTGGGTTCTTGTGCGACATGTGCAAGGAAAAAGGGAAACACTGGAAGGCGTGTACTAGTTTATCGTACGAGGAAGTCCCAGGGCTTCGGTCCTTTTTTTATGAATCATCAATCACAAGTCCTATTAGACATGAATTGGTCCTTTCGTGATTCCTATTCAAATCAGAATTGAGACTCCCAAAGACTTTGAGTGCAATACAAAGATCTCGGATTCCTCATGAAAAGTGGAAATCAACCTTTGGTATTGTTGGGTCATCAAAATTTAGGCCCAATGAATTTGGAACTCAACCGGGCCAAAATTCATAATTCGTCAATGAGTTTTCAAAAAAGAGAGGGAAGAGTGGCAAATAAAAATATTTGCCCATGATGACATGATTGCAAACGTTGGTGGACCACTCGTAAAAGGGATGTTAGTCGTGCTCATTGTCCACACATGAGTTTGAAAATTGTGGAAAAAGAAGCGGTAAGGCTTGTGGTACGGTGAGGATAATCTCAAATAAATTAAGAAATACTCCATAGCAAAAAAAAAAATGAAAATGGGTCTTCATTGTGGTTTGCCAACAAAAGCATGCAAAGCCATGCAAAACCATGCACAAAGAAGCAAAAGATGAAGTATGCAAGCTACAGGAAAAAGAGGAAGACATGGGAGGGGCCATATCAATTATCAAATATAAAAGTACACATGGAGGTCATAGGCGCATCAACACATTTTCCCTCCATATGATGCTAATTTTTTTATGGAAAGCCCTCCACATGGTGCTAATTGTTTTATGAAAAGGAAGCTACACATGGACAAAAGGATGACAACATGCGCCAATTTGAAGAAGACGATAAACCTGCGGCTACTTCTTTATTCCTTCGGTCCATTTTGATCAATGAAGAAGGAACATGACAAAGTTGAATACATCCGTCATGTGACAATCAATATTATGGATCAAGAGGGCATCTTCACCAGCAATCAATAGTTAATGGGCAGTTAATGGGTTCAAAGTTCTCAAGTTCCCAAATCACGAATTATCGAGTTCAAATAAAAAATGCTCGTTAGTTTGCAAATCAAATTCAAGCGACACAAAATTGTCACAAAATTTCAGACGGGTCATCTACCCATTCAATCCTAAATTTCCAAGCCCCAAAATTCATTCCAACACCAAAAAAAAAATCAATGAACTACGCCGGTTTGATTCCCGCAAAGGGATACGTAGGCAATCTAAAATTTAGATGCAACCGCAAGTCCAAACGGAATCCCTGGTTTAATTATCCTAACTAAATTCACCCCAAACTTTTCCTTGCTAAATTCAATTCAAATAGCACCATGACCAAATAAGCCTCAAATACTACAATTACCACCCAAATTCTCTAAACAAAAATCAGTGAACTACGCCGGTTTGATTCCCGCAAAGGGATACGTAGGCAATCTAAAATTTTAGATGCAACCGTATTTTCCAAATCGAATCCCTGGTTTCTCTAACCAAATTCATCCAAACAGTCATACACTAAATCAAATACATCTTTTTATATTTTAATGGGTCAAATTCTCTCATTAAAAATCCGGTTTGATCCCTCTAAGGGTACGTAGGCAATCTAGATTATTCTAGATGCAACCACCCCCTCTAAATAAATTCATACTTCTTTGAAGTTAATTATATTTTTTTTAAATAGCCAAACACATTTTTTTTAATGGGTCATTCACTCATTAAGAATCCTGGAGCTACGAGTGGCTTGATTCCGGTGACGGATACGTAGGCAGCCTAAGGTTTGACTTAGGTGCAGCTGCAAAATTTAATAGGGCACCATTTTGTTATTTCTTTTGAAGTTAGAATCAAAGGGTTTCTTCCGACAACAAGGAAGTATAATTAAGAAGCAATTATGCTTTGGATGGGTCGTACCTTAAATATAATAAAAACCATTATTGTTTACGCAGTGGTGGTGAGATTATGTTACGGAACAAAATTTTCCCCAACATAGTTTTTGGCACGCCCGGTGGGACCCATCTTCCTTTTCACCTCTAATTGCAACGGAAATAACTCATTTTCCCGAGACTGCACTCAATCCATGTGAAGCAAAAGCCACTCCAAAAACTGTTGTGAAGGCTAGGAAACTCCAACCAAAGCAGACTCCATCAAAGTGTGCCCTTCGCAATGCGAGGAAAAGGGTTGCACGCCGTCTGAGGAGGGAGAAGGCGAGGGTGGATGCGATTAGATCCATCTTGGAAGAGGTCACTACAATAGAAGCTATCAAACCAAAAAGTCAGCCAATCAAACCTCAAGTCATCCCTACCAGTGGTCCGTCAAGTACCGTCGTGATCGGTACTATTCATGTCCTCCAATACGTAGGAGAATCGGTACTGGTGACTTCTACTGATGAGGGAGGTCAGGGGGCTTACCCCCAACAGGCTGAGAAGGAAGGCACTGAAACCTCAGAGGTCCAAAAAAATAGTTGTTCATACAACCAGAATACGTGAAAGCACTGACAGAAAAGGAAGAGATACACTTGGATCTCCGCGAACAACAATGAGCGGGAGCAAGGGTTTTCGCCTTCATAAACATGTCGACATATCTCTCCCGAAGAAAGGAGTAGAACCTACCAACATTTATAAGACAAGAATGATTGTACCTGTAAAGAGGACGAAGAAGTCTCAAGCTAGTTATGAAGGTCCGTTGACTCGTGCCAAGTCTCGAGATATGCTTAGTCTCACCATTGCTAAACTAACGGCCTTACGTCCTGCTACCCTATCTTGGAATCCTCTTTATGATCAACCTCAATCCCCACCCATGGAGGCATACAATTTGGAGGAGAGAATCCTCGAATCGGAGGGGGGAATATAGGCGAATCAGCTGAAACCACACAGGTATTGGTGACATGTGAGGAGAATCCAGAAGACCAACATCCTAAAAATGTTGAAGAAATGCTCCTATCGATGAGAAGAAAGATGGAGCAAAGACTAGCAGAGAATGACAGAAAGCTAGTAGAGAAAGATGCTGAGATAGCATCACTAGCTTCTCAACTTGCCATTCAATTAAACCTGAATGAGCGCAAAAAGGGAAAGGTACAGGAATCCGAGGAGAGGAAAGAAGAAATTGGGGAATCTTCAAAGTCAATGTCTCCAGTGGACATAAAGTCACTCATTGTTGAAGGAATCTGAGAATTCCAAATGTCCATGGCTACTCCTGTCCTTGGGTACCGGAAGCCATATCCTCCTTGATATGATGCTGTGGCTTTCCCCAAAGGTTACCAACGACCAACATTCGACAAGTATGATGGCATCCATAGATCTCCCCATGAACATCTAGCTCACTTTTATTCAGCTTGTGGCGAGACGTCTCAATCAGATGCTCTATTGGTTCGACAATTTGTCCAATCGCTGAAGGGGGCTGCATTCACTTGGTATACCCAGCTACCACCAAAATCCATCTTAACATGGGATGATATGCAAAATTCCTCGCACAATTCGTGAGTTCAAAGAAGAAGGTTTCGATAAGTGAGCTCGCACAAACAATGCAAATGGCAGGTGAAAGTGCAAACGACTTCATTATGAGATGGAGGAGTCTCAACCTGCAGTGTCCAGAAAAGATTACTGAGCAATCAGCAGTACAAATGTGCTATAATAACCTCATACCGGACATTGCAACCTTTGTTGTAACGACCCGTCCCAAATTCCATGATTAGATTAGTGACTAATCACGATTAGTGAGACTAATCCGTGATTAGTAGGGCGAAATCGGACGAACGATGCGAAATGACCGTTTTGCCCCTAGTCGTGGCAAAACTTTGACTTTTCGTTCGAGCGGTCAAGTGGACTTTGACCGATGACCGTGACGTAGTTCGTGACATCACGAGTTCATAGACAGGTGGCACGTTCAATTCCGACATTCAAGGAGGAAGTTATGACGCTCGGAAGTTTAGGGGCATTTTGGTAATTTGGGTGAATAGGATGTCAAATGTTGACTTTTTGACCGGTAGGTCCGATGGACGAGGGCCAAAGACCGTTACGTAGATAAGGACGATACGAATCCATAGACAGGCAGCACGTCGAATTCGGACGTTCGACGGCGAAGTTACGGTTCACGAAAGTTTCGGGATACTATTCCCGGCGACACGTTTTACGAGACCAAAAGTGCAATTTTGTCTCTAGTGGGCCCAGATATTTAATGGAGGCCCAATGGATGAGTGACATTTGTCACCCATCCACTGGCTACCATTTTCCCATTCATGCATCAAACCCTTCCCCGTTCATCCATTTCTCCCATTTCTTCCCAAACCAACCCGATCACCATTTCTCACCCAAACACCAAACCCTTCCTTTCTAACCATAACTGAGACCAGAGGGTGAGAGAGGAGGACTAAGGACGGCAGCTGGTGGCTGGAACCGCTGTGGGCGGTGGCGGGAACCCAGAACCCGAGCAGATACCCGGTAAGCCCATTTTCAATTTTTGTGTGGATTTTGATGTTATGGATTGTTTTGGACGATTGGGTTGAGTTAAATAGGTTGCTAGGGAGTTTTTAGAGAGGTTTTGGTGGTGGTTGGACGTCGGGGAAGCCCTGGGAGGTTTCGGGAAAATTGAACTGTGAGGTTCAAAATTGAACCGGTCGGATTTCGAGGGTTTTAGGTAGTTTTGTTAATTGGGTTGGATAGGAAATGAAGAAATAGGAATTTAGGAATTGGAATGGAAGAAAACGGACCAAAAATGAGGGAGAAGGAGACCTGGACTGGTTACGCCGGTCCAAGTTGCAGGAAAAACCAGACCGGACTGGTTCGGACCGGTCTGACCGATGTAGGGGATGACAGGTGACGTCATCCTGCTGACGTCATCATGTCAGGGATGACGTCAGCATTGTCAGATCTGACAATGTCAGCTGACATGTCAGAAAATGGGCCAATAGGAGTGCGACATGTGTCACATGTCAGTGCACAGTCAGCACTGTCATGTCAGTGACGTGGCCCAATCAGGGGCTGACACGTGGCACAGACGTGGACCAGTGCCGTGATGACACGTGGCACATGTCAGACTGCCACGTGGCACTGACAGAACAGTGACGGGGACCAATGGGAGCATGACACATGGCACCTGTCAGAGTCTGACATGTCAGACCTGACAACTGTCAGATGACGTCAGCAGGTACTGTAGCGGCGCGTGAAGCCCACGCGCAGCCACTTCAGGCGGCGCGTGAGGGTGCGTGACAGGGAATCTGGGGAAGGTTCCAACATACGAAATCATCTATTCGATGTAACGAACATTTTGGGACTGGTTTCGTGTCAATCGGACACCGTCTCGATATGTTTCGGGGCATCGGAAGTTTTAGGTTCGGTTTTAAAAATAGTTAAAAATACGGGAAAATTATGGGGCTTTGGTAGGAGGTTAATTAAGTAGTTAGTAACCTTCTATTACGATTTGGAAAGGTTTGGGAGTCCCGGTGACGGTGATCGGCTCGGGGAGCCGTATGGCACGCAAATCGATGCGGCAGCTCGGACGGTCTGTGAGTGGACCTTGTTTTCTAAATTGGTGCATGCATAAATGTTTATTATATGTTTTATTACTTGTTTGATGATGCCATGGGTGCATTTGTGTGTGGTTACGTATAAGCACGTATTTCGAGGTTTAAGCCTTATACGGTGCTTATACGGGTCTAGATTTCTTTATTGGTTTTAATGAACTGGATTTGAATTTCAAAAGGATAAACTCGGGTATGAGACCCATTTGGTTTTGTCTCGGGCATATGACCCTAGATTCCGGGCACGGTGCCCAGCTGATGTCCTATGTTCGGGCACGAGACCTAGTTACTTTATGGTTTATGATTTCGGGTCAGGGACCCTACGTGGATTTCCAAGTTCATGACTGTTTATGGGAACCGGTATGAACTCTGGAAAGGTCATTGCGGTTCATGACGGTTTATGGGAACCAGCATGAACCTTTGTCAGGTCATTCTGGTTCTTGACGGTTTATGGGGACCGGCATGAACCCTTGTTGGTTATTACGGTACATGACGGTTTATGGGAACCGGCATGTTACCTCGGTTATGATATTACGGTACATGACGGTTTATGGGAACCGGCATGTTACCTCGGTTATGATATTACGGTACATGACGGTTTATGGGAACCGGCATGCTACCTGGTTATGTTATTATGGATCATGACGGTTCAGGGGAACCGGGCATGGATATTATGTTATGTATATATATGTTCATCTACCTTCCTTTACTTCTATTATCTCCTCCGGGGAGGGTCGTTGGCCTGGGTGGACCCCGGAGTAGTCACGGAGCACCGACTGAGTGGAGTCACCCCCTAGTTGGGTTCCTTACTCTCAGGAAGGCTATGGTTACTATTACCTCGGGTAGGGTCAGTGGTCTGCAGACATTGACCTTGACTTTGAGATGACTCGGATTGAGACCTGGGTAGCACGCGCGTAGCTTTGGATACCGTGACAGGATTGGTTATGTGACTTATATATATATATGTGGTGTATATATGATATATGATATGTGGTGTGCACAGGTGTGCACAGGATTTGAGCAGTGGCTCGTGTACTTGGTTTCTTTATGGTTTGGGGCTGAGTCCCGTATGGATTTGGGCAGTGGCCCGTATGGTCGTTTTCATTGTGGTCCTTTCGACCTTGGTTTATATCTGCTTTGGGCTTAGTCCCACATATGGTTTGTTTTGGATAAATGGTTTTCGAATGCATGCATGCTTTTTAGTGGAGGGTACAAATGTCTTCTTATTAAATGTTTTTATAAACTCATGTTTTGTCCACTCACAGTTTTTAATGTTTTGACTGCCCTTCAGGTTGACATCGGATGTGGACTGTAGTAGAGACCGAGATATCACATGCCTCCTCCGGATCCTGGCGTACTCTGATGGCCCGGGAGGGCAAAGGTCGGAAATATCCCTTGTCTGACACTTCGTGTCAGACGGGAGCAGGGTCATCCCGCACTAATCCCGGGGGGATTAGGATGGGTCCTGTCAACGTGGTATCAGAGCGGGGTTGTCTCTATTCGAGCAACCGTGCATCTCTTGGAGTATGTACGCTGGTCGAGGATGTGATATCTCATTGGGCTACAATTCGTGGTCAACCTGATGTTGGGATGCCGATACGATAGTTAGTAGGATTGAATCGTGGATGTTTTGGTTCGGCACTGGATGCCGGGGTTGTCATAGTTCTGTCAGGGTTGACAGTGTGGAACCCTACGAATGGTGAACGTAGTATTACGTTAGAGTTTTGGATCGTGAAACGGTTAGTTGGGATCGTCTTTACGATGTCGTAGGAATGGTTCCAACGACTGGTTTGAAGTTGTGATTATCCGATGATTTGGTGGAGTTAGATGGATTTGCTGTAGTTGGCAGTTAGTAGCCGGATTCGGGGAATCCTAGTTGGATTGACGGGTGGATTGGATTGACGTCTTTACGATGTCGGACCGCGGGGTCGGTCAGATTGTTAATTTTACTGCTTTTCGCAGTTGGGTTCCGAGGAACTCTAGGTGTGATCGTGGAACCCTACCTTGGGTGTATGGTTCGGAAATGTGAGTTGACGAGTGGTTTGACTTGGACGACTATTCGGATTTGGATTCGTTAGTCGGTCTAGTCATGTCAGCTTGTGTTGGGACTGCACTTCGCAGTCAGGGATGTACGTATCGGTTAGACCGAGTTGGTTGTCGTGCTACTTCAGTTGTGGGTTGGTACAACTAAGGTCATGGACGACCTGGTAGACGACATTGGTTTAGTCAAATTACGACTGGTTAGAGATGGTTTGGACAAGTTATCAGGGTTGGTACTTGTCGATGGAATCCCTGAATGGGATACGGAGTATTTGGTACGGGCGAGTGATTTCGTTGAATGCGGAATCTCTATCGTGATGTTTGGTAGTTAGGTCTGCACGAGTCTGTGGAAGGCACTACTACCGAGAGTGGTTGTAGCTGTGGTTGTTGGGAATCGGGGACATTCAGGGGACGCTTCCTTTTCTTGTATGAGTTGTCAGGGTGATTGTACCCAGAGGTGTTGGGTACGAGGGAGGCAGAGTTTCTCCTATTCGAGCAGAGGTACGGGATCGTCGCTCGGTATGAGCGGAGATCCAGGGTTGACAGTTTTGCACATGGTGTGCCGATACTGATGCTGGTTGCGTGTACCGATAGTATTGTGGGCTGGCGCTGATACTAGCGCTGGTGCCGGTGATCGTGATGACGATGAATTACGTATCGGGATGTGACATCCGTCGTAATGGGCATATGTTCGGTATCTGTGGTTCAGGAGTGGATCTCAGATAGAGTTAAACTGGTTAGGGGACACATGGTTGATGTCCGGGTATGTTGTTTCCAATCTGGTTGGAACTTCGAAATCGCGAGAGGTTGCGATTGAGGTGACGAGAGGAATGCGGGTTTTCCGCATTGGTATTGGGTATGTCGAAGTCGTTTGGGTGACTTCTCAGGTTCTACCATAATTGATGGTGGTAGATGATGTAGATGTTATTGATGCTGTTGGTTGCCACTAGTACACTGATCGTGTATTGGTTGGTGGACCTGTGGTTTGTCTTGGGTCATCAGGTGGAGTGAGTATATCGAAGTTAGGTGACTGCGATTCCTCATTCTCTACTTGGTGGCAGACGATGTCAGGTTACGTGACGTGGTGAATGCAGCGAGTTTGGTTGTATTCACATAGGATGAGTTTTGATGTCACAGTCTTGTATCATCCTTGGTTTTTCTAGGTGGAATGACAAGGATTGATACGAGGTAATCAGTGATAACCCACAGTCTCGGCGTGTCTCGTCGTTGACTAATCTATTTAGATGTGGGAAATGGTTGAGGACTTTGGACGTCGTGACGATCGGGGATCGTGACGTCTATGGGCGGTTGACGTAGTGTTGGATCTGGATCGTGATTTGGATATCCAGATAGGTGGAGAGTTTATTACTCTTACTTGGATGTTGAATGGAGCATGATGGGACTGAACTTCTTTTCGAGGAAAATCCCATATGACTTATTACTCACCTGAGTAGTTGTCCGATGAGTAGTTTTCCGACGTGGTCGGATATGGTCAGTCTTAGAGATGTGTCGATATTGGGATTGGCGTCCCTATGAAGTCAATTGATGGTAATGTGGTAATCGGTGGAGCAGGTATCCGATAGGTTCGGATATGGTGCGTCTCGGTAGACGAGAACGAAATTTCAGGTTTTGGAATCAGATTTCTGGATGACGATTCAGGATTTGATTTTGGAACTTGAAAGAGGATTTCTGTATTTGGGTTTTGGAATCGGATTCTGGGTGACGATTCAGGATTTGATTCTAGAGCGTGACTATAGATTTTCTTTTATGGATTTGGGTTCGGAATGGTTATTCCTAATACTAGTTTACCGAATGATGATTTCGGATTCGAATTTGGACATGATTATGGATATGATTTCTGAATTTGGATTCGGGATTTCTTACGATATTGCGGATTCGGATTTGGAGTTGGAAAATAGATGTTGGGTCGGAGTTTCAATTTGTCTAATATTGGATTGGACATATGAACTCCATTATAGAAACGTGATTGGCTACAACCTAGGTGGTTGTAGGCTGATTGATGGGTAGTTGTATGTACCTTGTACGTTGTTCGAGGTACGATACTGGATAGGCTTGTGGTGCCTAGTGATGGTATATAGGTTATACGGGTAGTACATTGGTGAGCGTGTTGGTAGTCGGCTTAGTTCCGATACCACTGGATTAGTCGAGGTCGTGAACTAGGCATTGGATACTGTGCATTGGGTCATGGTATTTCTGATGGGTCTAGTTACACACAGGTCGAGTGAAATGCTTGTGGTTAGTGTAACCACGAGTGTGTGTCATATCAGTTTGCGACTGACGACTGTCAAGTGGTGACAGTTTCTCGGAGGTGTCAGCGTGGATGACTCCCAGTGGGAGCAGACGTCAGGATAGGTTAGAGATTGAGGAAGGAACCCTAGAGTTGTTTATGTCAGCGAAAGGGTAGATTTGACAAGTGGGTCGATCATAGGATACTTGGGCTACTCTGATACTGACAGGTGGTGTCAGTTCGGAGCGTACGACTTCTGCTATTCGACGTGGTCGAATGTAGTCGATACGACGTGAATGTTAGTGGTACGTCTGGTTGCAGACGAGTTTTATTTTGGTTAGTGGGTGTACGAGTGTACACGAGTTTCGAGGTCGATTCTACTTTCCACGGGGTGGATGTGGAATCAAGATAGTTGGAGTTTCGAGAACGAAACTAATTAAGGAGGGAAGAATGGTAGAATTAGGTCGGTTGGAATTTCGAGGACGAAATTAATTAAGGAGGGAAGGTTGTAACGACCCGTCCCAAATTCCATGATTAGATTAGTGATAATCACGATTAGTGAGACTAATCCGCGATTAGTAGGGCGAAATCGGACGAACGATGCAAAATGACCGTTTTGCCCCTAGTCGTGGCAAAATGTTGACTTTTCGTTCGGGCGGTCAAGTGGACTTTGACCAATGACCGTGACGTAGTTCGTGACGTCACGAGTTCATAGACAGGTGTCACGTTCAATTCCGACATTCGAGGAGGAAGTTATGACGTTCGGAAGTTTAGGGGCATTTTGGTAATTTGGGTGAATAGGAGGTCAAATGTTGACTTTTTGATCGGGAGGTCCGATGGCCGAGGGCCAAAGACCGTTACGTAGATAAGGACGATACGAATCCGTAGACAGGCAGCACGTCGAATTCGGACGTTCGACGGCGAAGTTACGGTTCACGAAAGTTTCGGGATACTATTCCCGGCGACACGTTTTACAAGACCAAAAGTGCAATTTTGTCTCTAGTGGGCCCAGATTTTTAATAGAGGCCCAATGGATGAGTGACACTTGTCACCCATCCACTGGCTACCATTTTCCCATTCATGCATCAAACCCTTCCCCGTTCATCCATTTCTCCCATTTCTTCCCAAACCAACCCGATCACCATTTCTCACCCAAACACCAAACCCTTCCCTTCTAACCATAACTGAGACCAGAGGGTGAGAGAGGAGGACTAAGGACGGCAGCTAGTGGCTGGAACTGCCGTGGGCGGTGGCGGGAACCCAGAACCCGAGCGGGTATCCGGTAAGCCCATTTTCAATTTTTGTGTGGATTTTGATGTTATGGATTGTTTTGGACGATTGGGTTGAGTTAAATAGGTTGCTAGGGAGTTGTTAGAGAGGTTTTGGTGGTGGTTGGACGTCGGGGAAGCTCTGGGAGGTTTCGGGAAAATTGAACCGTGAGGTTCAAAATTGAACCGGTCGGATTTCGAGGGTTTTAGGTAGTTTTGTTAATTGGGTTGGATAGGAAATGAAGAAATAGGAATTTAGGAATTGGAATGGAAGGAAACGGACCAAAAATGAGGGAGAAGGAGACCTGGACCGGTTACGCCGGTCCAAGTTGCAGGAAAAACCTGACCGGACCGGTCTGACCGATGTAGGGGATGACAGGTGACGTCATCCTGCTGACGTCATCATGTCAGGGATGACGTCAGCATTGTCAGATCTGACAATGTCAGCTGACATGTCAGAAAATGGGCCAATAGGAGTGCGACACATGTCACATGTCAGTGCACAGTCAGCACTGACATATCAGTGACGTGGCCCAATCAGGGGCTGACACGTGGCACAGACGTGGACCAGTGTCGTGATGACACGTGGCACATGTCAGACTGCCACGTGGCACTGACAGCACAGTGACGGGGACCAATGGGAGCATGACACGTGGCACGTGTCAGAGTCTGACATGTCAGACCTGACAGCTGTCAGATGACGTCAGCAGGTACTGTAGCGGCGCGTGAAGCCCACGCGCAGCCAATTCAGGCGGCGCGTGAGGGCGCGTGACAGGGAATCTGGGGAAGGTTTCAACATACGAAATCATCTATTCGATGTAACGAACATTTTGGGACTGGTTTCGTGTCAATCGGACACCGTCTCGATATGTTTCGGGGCATCGGAAGTTTTAGGTTCGGTTTTAAAAATAGTTAAAAATACGGGAAAATTATGGGGCTTTGGTAGGAGGTTAATTAAGTAGTTAGTAACCTTCTATTACGATTTGGACAGGTTTGGGAGTCCCGGTGACGGTGATCGGCTCGGGGAGCCGTATGGCACGCAAATCGAGGCGGCAGCTCGGACGGTCTGTGAGTGGACCTTGTTTTCTAAATTGGTGCATGCATAAATGTTTATTATATGTTTTATTACTTGTTTGATGATGCCATGGGTGCATTTGTGTGTGGTTACGTATAAGCACGTATTTCGAGGTTTAAGCCTTATACGGTGCTTATACGGGTCTGTATTTCTTTATTGGTTTTAATGAACTGGATTTGAATTTCAAAAGGATAAACTCGGGTATGAGACCCATTTGGTTTTGTCTAGGGCATATGACCCCAGATTCCGGGCACGGTGCCTAGCTGATGTCCTATGTTCGGGCACGAGACCTAGTTACTTTATGGTTTATGATTTCGGGTCAGGGACCCTACGTGGATTTCCAAGTTCATGACGGTTTATGGGAACCGGCATGAACTCTGGAAACGTCATAGCGGTTCATGACGGTTTATGGGAACCGGCATGAACCTTTGTCAGGTCATTCTGGTTCTTGATGGTTTATGGGGACCGGCATGAACCCTTGTTGGTTATTACGGTACATGACGGTTTATGGGAACCGGCATGTTACCTCGGTTATGATATTACGGTACATGACGGTTTATGGGAACCGGCATGCTACCTGGTTATGTTATTATGGATCATGACGGTTCAGGGGAACCGGGCATGGATATTATGTTATGTATATATATATATATGTTCATCTACCTTCCTTTACTTCTATTATCTCCTCCGGGGAGGGTCGTTGGCCTGGGTGGACCCCGGAGTAGTCACGGAGCACCGACTGAGTGGAGTCACCCCCCAGTTGGGTTCCTTACTCTCAGGAAGGCTATGGTTACTATTACCTCGGGTAGGGTCAGTGGTCTGCGGACATTGACCTTGACTTTGAGATGACTCGGATTGAGACCCGGGTAGCACGCGCGTAGCTTTGGATACCGTGACAGGATTGGTTGTGTGACTTATATATATGTATGTGATGTATATATGATATATGATATGTGGTGTGCACAGGTGTGCACAGGATTTGAGCAGTGGCTCGTGTACTTTTTTTCTTTATGGTTTGGGGCCGAGTCCCGTATGGATTTGGGCAGTGGCCCGTATGGTCGTTTTCATTGTGGTCCTTTCGACCTTGGTTTATATCTGCTTTGGGCTTAGTCCCACATATGGTTTGTTTTGGATAAATGGTTTTCGAATGCATGCATGCTTTTTAGTGGAGGGTACAAATGTCTTCTTATTAAATGTTTTTATAAACTCATGTTTTGTCCACTCATAGTTTTTAATGTTTTGACTGCCCTTTAGGTTGACATCGGATGTGGACTGTAGCAGAGACCGAGATATCACATGCCTCCTCCGGATCCTGGCGTACTCTGATGGCCCGGGAGGGCAAAGGTCGGAAATATCCCTTGTCTGACACTTCGTGTCAGACGGGAGCAGGGTCATCCCGCACTAATCCCAGGGGCATTGGGATGGGTCCTGTCATTTGTAGCCACTACAGAACCCCAATCCTTCGATGAGCTAGTGTCTAAAGCAAGCAATGTTGAAAGACAGATCGCTCGAAAAAGGATGACCAAACAAAAAGTCCAAGTTGGAGACAAGTCAAATGACAATAAGAAAGCGACACAAAATAAGGGAGAGTCAATGGCGACATTTGTTAAAACAGAAAAGAAAAATGACAAGGTCAATGACAAAGAGCAGTCCAAACGGCTAACTCTTCAGGAACGGAAAGCAGTCAAGTATTATTTTGATGATGATGACGTCGAGGTAATATTTGACGAGCTCCTCAATGTCCAGGCCATCACCCTTCCTGATCCCAAACGTCCAGCTGAGGTTAATAAGACAAAAGACCCCAAATATTGTCGATATCACCGAATCCTCGGACATACACTGAAAGATTGCTATGTGGTGAAGGATAAAATTCAAGGGATGATCAACAAGGGCGAGTTGGAGTTGGATTCATACTCCCAATGAGTAGCATCAGCAAACATGATAGGGGAAGAAGCCATACCAACTGAGTCACCACCAGAGTCTGCAATCTCGGTAGCTTTTCAGGTAGATGATGAGGTTACAATTGTCAAAGTATCCCCAAACATGCCACGATCGGGAAATCCTCAAATCCCATCTTTTTATGAGCTAATGACTGCTCCGACATTTGAGGTTTGGGAGGATTCATCATCTGAAGGATCTGCAGAAGATTGGGAAACCATTCTCAAGGGCAGTAAAACGGCGACTAGGCATACTACCAAGCATGACCCCTTGACTCACCCTGTCATCAGAACTCGAGGAGCACCAACTCGGAAAGATAAGAATAAGAGGAGAAGGTCATCAAGAAAGGCCCGTGTACTACAGGAAGAAAAGTATGAACAACCTTCTAGGGTACCGGTTACTTTCACTGAGTTCTTACCTATCAAATTCTTCAACACAGAAGTTGAGAGGAGTGCACACTCCTGTCACATGGTCTCTACAAAGGATCGCGAGTGCGACTCAGAGATAGATAAAGTAATCTCGCCAGACGTGCAAACTACTCAGAAATCCAAACGGAGCTTTGGGTATAAATGGTCTGACGAAGTTGATGAAGAAATAGAAGCTCAAACATCCAATCCTAAAATGAGCCCTAAGCAGTCTAAGTTATGTTCCAAACCGGCAGGAGAGCCAAAAATATCGGTGAAATTGTGTGCACAATGTCTAGCCACGGTGACATTCAATGACAGCGATCTCTTGTTGGGGTCTAAAACACATAATCGACCTCTCTAAGTCACTGGTGAACTCGGAGGTACGATGATCAACCGAATATTACTTGACTGTGGTTTTGCCGTTAACCTCATACCGTTGAAGACATTACACTCCATTGGGATGAATATACGTCAATTATCCCCATCAATGCTAACTATTCAGGGGTTCAACCAATTGGAGCAGAAGGCTTTAGGATCAATAACCATACCATTGAGGGTAGGAGAACTCTACACGGAGGCATTATTTCATGTAATTGATGCGGACACATCCTACAAAGTGTTATTAGGAAGACCATGGCTCCACAGTAATGGCATTGTCCCCTCTACCTTACATCAGTGTTTCAAATACTTCGCAGACGGAAAAGCCAAAAAGGTTTCTGCAGACACTGAACCCTTCTGTGGGGAAGATGTGAATTACTCGGATGCCAAGTATTATCAATCATCAGGTAATACGATGGTGCAATCTGTAAGGAAGGGAGACACACAACCAAAGGAAGAAGAGAAGGTGCCTGTTCTCCCTAAAGTAGTTCGTGTCAAGGTGAAAGGCCCAAAAAAGGAGGAGGAGTCGAGCTCAAAAAATTCAAAACTCAAAATCGTTGTGAAGTGCCCCACAAAAGCTAAGAATGAGCCAACTTCCATCAAAGATACCATGGAATCCCTGATGACAAGTTATACTCGGCCTCTTCGAAAAATTGATCAGTCCATCCCAAAGAATGATTTGACTATCTCGACTCACTTTACTGAAGGAAACAACAAAGGTAAGCGAGTTGTTCTTCATAAAAAGTCAAACACATCACTGGAATCATCCAAACCTCTTAGAATAAAAGTCAAAAGATGAAAAGCCAAGAGGGACAATACCAACATCAAAGTTTGTCAAGGAAATGGTATCCTCAAGGTGATTATTCCAAACAAGGAGGAAATGCCCAGACTGAAGACACTTGAGCCAGAAATCCTCACCAATCGGGAGGAAGGAATGTTCAGAGAAGAGATGACAGAGGAGCAAAAGCCCCGCATATCAGTATTTCAGCGGCTTGGGAACACAAGGTCACCACACACCTCAGTCTTCCAGCGACTCGGGTGGGTTTCTACTTTCCAATTTAAAAAAGGGCCAGCAAGTAAAAGTTGGGGGGCTAAGAAACGGATAAATGTGACCTTTAAAGGCAAAAAGGGTGTCGCTACTCACGCTCAGGTAAACTGCACCTCGTCAAGCATAGCTGGTACATCAGAAAACTCAGACTCAGAAATAGAGCGTAACGACAAAATTGAGGAAGAGTTCGTAGATACTGCCATGCCCGCACCATCACAAATCGAGGATGGAGGGCAAGCCACAGTGGATGACCTTCAGGAAATTAACCTCGGAACAATTGACAATCCAAAGCCAATATTTTTCAGTGCATTGTTGACCCAACAAGAGCTGGAAAACTATACCCAAATCTTGCAAGAATACCAAGATGTATTTGCATGGGGATATCAAGACATGCCGGGGTTGGATCCAAAAGTCGCAGTTCATAGATTAGGCGTGTCAGAAAAAAGTCGATGGGTAAAGCAAGCTCCACGCCGTTTTCGACCTGAGCTATCAGTTCAAATTGAAGCAGAGATTAAGAAATTAAAGGCTGCAGGTTTCATTCGAGAAGTAAAGTACCCGACCTGGCTCTCAAGCATTGTTCTTGTTAAGAAAAAAACTACAGGACAAATTCGAGTCTGTGTGGATTACAGAGATCTCAACGAAGCATGCCCTAAAGATGAATTTCCGCTTCCGAATACAGAATTATTGGTAGACGCCACAACTGGTTTCGCAGCATTATCCTTCATGGATGGATTCTCGGGCTACAATCAAATAAAAATGGCATCAGAGGACGAAGAGCTCACTGCATTCCGTACGCTAATCGGAATATATTGCTACACTGTGATGCCGTTTGGTTTAAAAAATGTAGGAGCAACATATCAAAGAGCCATGACGGTGATCTTTAGCGACGTGCTACACAACACCATCAAGTGCTATGTGGATGATTTGGTGGTCAAAACAAAGGAAAGATGTCATCATCTCGGTGATATGAGAAGAGTCTTTGAGAGACTCCGCGAGCATCAACTTAGAATGAACCCTCTAAAGTGTGCTTTTGGCGTAGTGTCGGGAATATTCCTTGGCTTTGTTGTCAGATACCGGGGAATCGAAATTGACCCTGCTAAAATAAAAGCAATTCAGGAAATGCCTCCTCTCCGAAACTTGCATGAGCTACGAGGGCTGCAGGGGAGATTAGCCTACATCCGCAGGTTCATCTCAAATCTTTCTGGAAGATGTCAGCCCTTCTCAAAGCTTATAAAAAAGGACACGCCATTCATATGGGACAAAACATGCCAAAACACTTTCGACGGCATTAAACAATACCTGTCAAAGCCACCAGTATTGATGGCACCAATCAAGGGGAGGTCGTTGGTTCTCTATATTGCAGCACTTGAGCGCTCGTTGGGGGCATTGCTTGCTCAAAACAACGATGATAAGAAAGAGAATGTGTTCTACTATCTAAGCAGGACATTGGTGGGGGCGGAAGAAAACTACTCCTCCATAAAAAAAATATGCTTATGTCTAGTCTTTGCCGTACAGAAGCTTCTTCATTACCTCTTGGCGCATAATATCATCCTAATCTCAAGAGCTGATCCTCTTAAATATTTGATGTCAAAACCAGTATCGTCGGGGCGTTTAGCCATGTGGTCCCTAATTCTGTCCGAATTTGAGATAAAGTATGTGCCTCAAAAGGCAATAAAGGGACAAGCATTAGCCGACTTCTTGGCTGCACATCCTGTACCAGCAGACATAGAGCTCTCGGAAGATCTACCTGATGAAAATGTGTTCTTAACCGAATCTTCATCATGGCATTTATACTTTGATGGAGCAGCTCGAAAGAAAGGGGCAGGAGCAGGCATTGTGTTCGTCACACCCTCAGGAGGCTTGGTCCCTTACTCTTTCACACTTATGGCCCCATGCTCAAACAATGTGGCGGAATACGAGGCATTAATTATTGGTCTTGAAATTTCACTTGAAATGCACTTGGATCATCTACGAGTATTCGGTGACTCCCAATTGGTTATCAAACAACTGAGCGGGGAATATGAAGTGAAAAATACCAATTTAGTGCGATATCATGAAAGGGCCAAGCACTTGACATCACAGTTCGAAGATATTGAAATAAGCCATATCCCGAGGTTGGACAATGATAAGGCTGACGCACTAGCTAGCCTAACTGCAACTCTAACACTACCAGATGAAAAAGAAATACAAATCACCATTGGGGAACGGTATCTACTACCACCAGCTCCGGATAGAATAGATGAGCACGATGAATCCAATATTGCTACCTCTTATGAAATCGAAGAGCATGATTGGCGCCAACCAATTGTCGAGTATCTTTAGCTAAGGAGGTTACCTTCAGACTCAAAGAAAAGAGTTGAAATTAGAAGGCGAACAACTCGCTTCGTGTACTTAAACCACACTCTATATAGACGGTCCTTTGATGGAGTGCTCTTAAGATGTCTCTCAACCCATGAAGCATCACAAGCCTTATATGACACCCATGCTGGGACATGCGGCGCTCATCAAGCTGGCCCAAAATTAGCTGCTCAAATTAGGAGACTCGGATACTATTGGCCGACAATGGTCCAAGATTCAATAAGATTTGCAACCACTTGCAAGGATTGTCAGTTACATGGAGACTTCAAGCATCAACCTCCACAAATGCTACATCCATCAATTCTATCTTGGCCATTTCAAACATGGGGATTGGACGTCGTAGGCATGATCAGGCCAAAGTCCTCACGTCTACATCAATATATCTTAGCAGCAACGGACTATTTTTCCAAGTGGGCTGAAGCAATTCCGCTTAAACAAGTGAAAGCTGAAGATGTCACGAAGTTCATAAAAGACCACATCATTCATCGATATGGGGTGCCAGCAAAAATCATATCCGACAATGCCACGTACTTCAGGTGTCGAGCCATGATTAAACTATGTGAAAAGTACAAATTTCAGCACTCATTTTCTGCAAGCTACAACCCATCATCAAATGGACAGGCAGAAGCTTTCAACAAAGTATTGTGTAACATTCTAAAGAAAGTGGTGGCATGGAACAAAAGAGACTGGCATGAACGCCTCCCCAAGGCATTATGGGCCTATCGAACAACCGTTCGCAATGCTACCGGATGTACACCATACAATTTGGTTTATGGCTCAGAAGCAGTATTGCCGCTTGAGGTTCAAATTCCTTCGTTAAGGGTAGCCGTACAATTTACAGATACAGATGAGAACACGAGGGTTCGACTGGCAGAGCTCGAGGCTCTTGATGAGAAAAGACTCGATGTCCAACAGAAGCTCAAAATTTATCAAGCGCAAGTTGCTGGAGCTTTCAACAAAAAAGTCAAGCTTAGGGCATACTCAGTGGGTGATTTGGTTTTAACTGTTCGAAGGCCCGTAGTTGTCACTAGGAAAATGCAAGGTAAATTTGAGCCAAAATGGGAAGGACCTTATGTCATTACTAAGGTTTTTGCTAAAGGAGCCTATGAATTGTCCAACTCGGAAGGAGAGTGTATTTATCAATGCGTAAATGGAAAATTCATCAAGAAATTCCACACCTAAGGCGATGTCTATATGAGTAAAGAGCCTGTCGAATTGAAAACCTGAAAAGGCAATTTAAGCAAAAGTTAAGGCTCATAAAATAAACAGCTCGTTGGAATGAAAACCCGCAAAGGGCGGTCCAAGCAAAAGTTAGAGCATATATATATATATAAAAAAAACACAACACTTGCACTGAACTACGGATGGCTTGATCCCTCAAAAGGGGTACGTAGGCAATCTAGCCTCAAACTAGATGCAGCTGTCAAATCCCCATCCCCTTTTAAGCACCCTAAATCGAAAGGGGTGAACTACGTTTGGCTTGATCCCTTCACAGGGTACGTAGGCAGTCTAACCCAAAATTAGACACAGCCATAAAGTTTTAATTTCCCTAAAAAAAATAAGGGATGAACTACGTTTGGCTTGATCCCTTCACAGGGTACGTAGGCAGTCTAACCCAAAATTAGATACAGCCATAAAATTTTATTTCCCCTAAAAAAAAATAAGGGATGAACTACGTTTGGCTTGATCCCTTCACCGGGTACGTAGGCAATCCAGCCCAAAAGCTAGGTGCAGCCGTAAATATCCAAAATAAATATTTTCAAAGGGAAAAATTCAAAGTCGTAAAGAAAAAAGGGTTGGCAGACACCTCTTCAAACTTCAAGCTGAGGAGGAAAGAATACATATGTAAGAGAAGAGGTGTTTGATGCGAGGGGGATGTCGACGTAAAGCTAGTAAATCCGAGGCATTTCCAAATAGGTTTCAAAGAAAGAGGGACATGTCACTCTACTTGTCTGTTACAGTCGTTCAGCGAAGAAAAAAAGAAATGGAAGAATAAGAACAGCTCATCAATGTTTCAAGAAATAGATTGCAGAAAGCAAAGGCACGGTGAAATTCTTGAAAAAAAGATTAATCTTATTCCATCTTAGAAAAAAAATATATATATACAAAGGCAGTTCTTCCAAGAAAATAAATGAGGAGAAAAGAAAAGAAAAAAAAAGGGGGCTAATCTAAGGCCGAAACATCTACTCTCTTCAACTACAAAAAGAAATAAGAGAGTCAACTAGTTTGCGGATTCGCTTCTCTTGAATCTGGCTTGAGATTTGAGCTTCTTTAAATTCAGAGGCGCGCTCTTCCCTAGCATCGACTCTCGACTGGCGAAGCTTCTGCTCCAACTCACGTTGCTCTTCCAAGGATGTTTCCACATCTTTTAGTTGCTCCTCAAGAAGGTTCTTTTTTACTTCAAAATCCTCGCGCTTTTGACGAATCCGCTCTCTCCTCCTCTTCCTTAAGTTCAACTTCTGCAGCTTTCCATACTTCAAGATTTTTGGTAGAATCAGTTAGCTGCAAGCCCAAGTTCTCCATGACAGTGAGACATTCAGCATGCTTATATACCAAGTCATTAATAAGATCAACATCTATGTCAGCATTCGCTTCCAGAAACTCGAGGCTTCTAGCATATTGTGCTGACATTTTAAATATGTGATCTATGATAGTTGTGAACCCCTGGAATTATGCCTTCCCAATACCAAGAGCATCAATCATGGGATAGAGAAGCTTTAATGAAAGGCCAATGCTCTCATAACTGGCAAGTAAATCTCTCGGTGTTTTAAAGGAAGAAAATTTGTCAAAAATACTTTGCACCTCCCTGCTAATATAATCTCTCCGGTATGCTTCCATTTCCCCACCAAGTAGCCGGTGAATAAAATTTTGCACCGAAGGAAGAGAAGGTATGCAATTCACAAATGACATGAGGCATATTTCCTTTGAAATAGGAGTTTCAGGATCTGGCGGGTTGGACATCATATTGTCATTCCCACTACGGATTTCCAAATCACATTCATGAACTACATTCTCTTGATGGTTTGAGCTACCGCTGGAACCATAGTCTGTTCGTTTATTAGCATCTGACGGCGCAAAATTCTCATCTTCAACAACAGGAAGGTTGAGAGGCTTCTCATGACGGGACCGCTTGGGGTTAGCATTTGAGCTTTGGGAGTTGTAGACATGTTCTCTCCTTTTCTCCTTTGAGGGGGGAGATGATTCCTGTGTCGGGTGACGTGGGACCTTGCCTTTATCATTTATGACAAATATACGATCTGAGCGACCACGTTGTTTACTCAGGGAGTTATAAAGTCTAGATACCGATAATCCCACAAATGGTCCAGAAGCACTCATCCACCACCTACAATACCACCAGGTGTTTTGTCCGGAACGGGTAGTATGAGGGATATAGAAACATGCAGTTGTATCTCGCTGAAGCAGAGTTAGCTGGGCCCTCGCTAAATCTTCAACGTTGCATTGTTTTCTTCTAGAGACGCTAAAAGAAAGTTTGTTTGCCGGAACGCCTTGATCAAAGCCAAACTGGCGAGCAAACCTATTTGGGTAATATGGTTCTAACCAAAGATGGCCACCCACTCGAACGGGCAAAAGGACAGAACGGGTACAAACCAAAAATTCAAATTTCTGATCTGACAAATTCTTCAGGTCACCAAATGAGCGTCCACTAACTTCAATAAATGGGTTTGGGCGATGGTTGACCTGTTGATCACTTCTGAAAATAGCCCTGGCATGATTAATTCCCATCGAAATGGGTGCTACACCGCCATATTTTGCCAAATAAGGGAGACCATCTGCAGGACTAATATCATTGCGAGTCTCATACAAGCCAGGAATATGTTCAGCAAGCCAGCCCAGAACGTAATGGATCGGGAGACAGGCACCTGATAAACCGGGACCTTTGGGATATGTGGCGGCCTCTCCAAGACCATGATAACTATACCCCAAAACAGTTGGCGCAAGAGAAACCTTGACTCCTCGTGCCATCATGCATGCCATAAAAAACGTTTCAGGTCTAATCCTGGAATTCTTTGAGGGCAAAACAAATCGGCTTAGCCAGTAAGCTAGGAAAGCAGCTAGACGTCCCTCATCAGAGATATGAAGATCAATTGCTGGGGTGTTGGGTCTAGGACAGGCCGGCCTACCATTGGAGGCGTAGGCTTCATACCTAATCTCCGCACGGTAAAAATACTCAAGCCATTGACTCCAATAAATTTCGGGTTGGTTATGATAAACACATAACTCAGAGTTGGTCCTTAAGAGTTCAGTGACAGTCGAATGATACTTGTGGCCTCGCTGTAAATCCTCATTCGTAGGAGTGAATTCCTCATACTGAATACCCCCTAAAATGGGAAGCCTGCCAATAACCTTAAGATCGTAAAGCGTGATGCTCATTTCTCCATTCCCATGGTGAAAAGTGTTAGATAAAGGGCCCCATAGCTCACAAAAAGCCCTCCAAACGTTTGGCAAGCATTCGTACGGATAACAGGAGACTGCTACAGCCCCGAAAATGTTGCTTTTACGTAGGATATCGCCAAATTCGCTCATAATATTCTCAGTCCATTCCCTCGCACCAATTTCAAATGTGGCCCGACCAAAAAACCTAAAGTTTGAACCCCATTCGATCTTGTGCTTGATCATTTTGTACAAGGCAGGAAAAAATTCTTCTCGCACTTGGAATTTCTTGTCTCCATCAATTTCATTGTTTACTTTCATCAAACAATGAGCAGTGAAAATGGCCTTATAGGATTGACACACCGAAATCACCTTGTCTTCAACGTGAGGTTGGAATTCAAGGTATCCAGCGTTCACAGATTCGGTAATGTACCAGGTGGGTCGACTTTCAGGGGGTACAGCAAGTTTGAGGGCGCTCAAGGCCATTGATCTTTTGTACCTCGGGCCATAGGATATCTCTTTCCCTTGTCCATAAAAGACCCGTTCAGTTCCGAGAAAGCCTCGCGAATCCATCTCCTGAAAAGAAAATGAAGACATGTTAAAAGGGATCCAAGTGAAGTCATCAATCCTTGCACGTAGGGCATATCCTACGCACAATGATCGAGGGGGCATCTGTTGAAGAAAAAAAATTCAACAAAGATAAATATAAAAGGGGCTTCAAAATTTAATAAGGATAAATAGAAGTATATAAAATAAAAGGGATTAAACAAAATCAAAATCCCTAATTAGTAGGAGATAACATCAAGTGATTGAGTTATCCATCAAATGCCTCACGAAAAGGTTGGAATGGAGCCTTTATTTTGGTCAAGTTGGAGTCCTCATTGAAGTCCACCCCTTCAAGTAGACCTAGAATTTAGGCTATGGCTAGTGTTTGGCAAAAAATAAACACTAGGTTGATAAGGATGTGTAGCTAGCCATCTATATCTCCAACACATAAGTTAGCCTATATAAAGGCATGACAGTTCAAGAAAAAAAAAGAAAAAGGGAAGAAGGAGCAGCAGATACGCAGAAAAAAAAGGGCAAGTGAAGCACAAAGAGGAAGAAATGAGCCTAGGCTCTTTTGTTGAAGAAAACAGTCGAAGTTTTGAAGGAAAAAGGTAAACTTTGATCCTCTGTATCTCTTTTATATTTCTTGCTACTGTAAAAAATATACAAGCCTCACGGCTATGAAGTTCTTGCTGTGGTGTTGTCAAAGTCATCTCATGGGGGAAGCTTTGGTTCTATCTCAAGGGAAAGTCTGCACTTTCTTCAAATTTCAAAGCAGGGTTAAAACATGAATACAATAGGACTTGTACCTGGGGTGTAGTTCGATTTATCTCCTATTGTGCAAGGAAAAAAAAACTGCAAGCAAGCAATTAAACAGCAAAGCTCAAAATTTCAATTCATGCGTATGCATTCACATGGAGTAATTCCTATTTTTACCAAGTTAGAAGAAGACAAAGAGGAGGTAGGAACATGTGATAAAGGTCTACATGGAGCTATCATCATGGAACAAGTCAAAAAACAGCAAGCCCAATTTAATTGCTCTTGGTTGATAAAGAAAAGTGAGAGGCGTGATGAAGGCTTACATGGGTCTATTTCCATGCACCAAGTCAAAAAAAACGGCATGGGGTTTTAATTGTTGGCAAAGAAAAGTAAAGGGAGGAAAAGGAAGCCTACCTTCTTTGTCCGCAAAGAAGAAACAAGGGAAGACCTAGTGGACTTCTATGTCACCCGTGAAGTACAAAAATCAATTAAAGGAAGGAGAAAGAGACATGCGACACTAAGCCAATTTTCTCTCCAACTTCCAGGTGAAATTTAAACAATATATATATATATATATAAGCAAAGATAGGGTTGTGCACCTTGCTCTACGACGGTGGAAAAGAGTGGTCTTTGTCTTTCCAATGCCCAACTACACCTATGAGAGTGAAGGAAGCAAAACTGGAGGAGAACTCAAGCTCGAGGGATACAAAGTTTTATTTTTTATTTTGGGTTCTTGTGCGACATGTACAAGGAAAAAGGGAAACACTGGAAGGCGTGTACTAGTTTATCGTACGAGGAAGTCCCAGGGCTTCGGTCCTTTTTTATGAATCATCAATCACAAGTCCTATTAGACATGAATTGGTCCTTTCGTGATTCCTATTCAAATCAGAATTGAGACTCCCAAAGACTTTGAGTGCAATACAAAGATCTCGGATTCCTCATGCAAAGTGGAAATCAACCTTTGGTATTGTTGGGTCATCAAAATTTAGGCCCAATGAATTCGGAACTCAACCGGGCCAAAATTCATAATTCGTCAATGAGTTTTCAAAAAAGAGAGGGAAGAGTGGCAAATAAAAATATTTGCCCATGATGATATGATTGCAAACGTTGGTGGATCACTCGTAAAAGGGATGTTAGTCGTGCTCATTGTCCACACATGAGTTTGCAAATTGTGGAAAAAGAAGCGGTAAGGCTTGTGGTACGGTGAGGATAATCTCAAATAAATTAAGAAATACTCCATAGCAAAAAAAAAACGAAAATGGGTCTTCATTGTGGTTTGCCAACAAAAGCATGCAAAGCCATGCAAAGCCATGCAAAACCATGCACAAAGAAGCAAAAGATGAAGTATGCAAGCTACAGGAAAAAGAGGAAGACATGGGAGGGGCCATATCAATTATCAAATATAAAAGTACACATGGAGGTCATAGGCGCATCAACACATTTTCCCTCCATATGATGCTAATTTTTTTATGGAAAGCCCTCCACATGGTGCTAATTGTTTTATGAAAAGGAAGCTACACATGGACAAAAGGATGACAACATGCGCCAATTTGAAGAAGACGATAAACCTGCGGCTACTTCTTTATTCCTTCGGTCCATTTTGATCAATGAAGAAGGAACATGACAAAGTTGAATACATCCGTCATGTGACAATCAATATTATGGATCAAGAGGGCATCTTCACCAGCAATCAATAGTTAATGGGCAGTTAATGGGTTCAAAGTTCTCAAGTTCCCAAATCACGAATTATCGAGTTCAAATAAAAAATGCTCGTTAGTTTGCAAATCAAATTCAAGCGACACAAAATTGTCACAAAATTTCAGACGGGTCATCTACCCATTCAATCCTAAATTTCCAAGCCCCAAAATTCATTCCAACACCAAAAAAAAATCAATGAACTACGCCGGTTTGATTCCCGCAAAGGGATACGTAGGCAATCTAAAATTTAGATGCAACCGCAAGTCCAAACGGAATCTCTGGTTTAATTATCCTAACTAAATTCGCCCCAAACTTTTCCTTGCTAAATTCAATTCAAATAGCACCATGACCAAATAAGCCTCAAATACTACAATTACCACCCAAATTCTCTAAACAAAAATCAGTGAACTACGCCGGTTTGATTCCCGCAAAGGGATACGTAGGCAATCTAAAATTTTAGATGCAACCGTATTTTCCAAATCGAATCCCTGGTTTCTCTAACCAAATTCATCCAAACAGTCATACACTAAATCAAATACATCTTTTTATATTTTAATGGGTCAAATTCTCTCATTAAAAATTCCAGAACTACGCCGGTTTGATCCCTCTAAGGGTACGTAGGCAATCTAGATTATTCTAGATGCAACCACCCCCTCTAAATAAATTCATACTTCTTTGAAGTTAATTCTATTTTTTTTAAATAGCCAAACACATTTTTTTAATGGGTCATTCACTCATTAAGAATCCTGGAGTTACGAGTGGCTTGATTCCGGTGACGGATACGTAGGCAGCCTAAGGTTTGACTTAGGTGCAGCTGAAAAATTTAATAGGGCACCATTTTGTTATTTCTTTTGAAGTTAGAATCAAAGGGTTTCTTCCGACAACAAGGAAGTATAATTAAGAGGCAATTATGCTTTGGATGGGTCGTACCTTAAATATAATAAAAATCATTATTGTTTATGCAGTGGTGGTGAGATTATGTTACGGAACAAAATTTTCCCCAACAGTAACTTATAAATTTGATATATCATATATCTAATATTTTCCTTCTTTTATACGAATGCAAAGGACTTATGTTAAATCACACAATAAATCACTTATAAGTAGTATCGAATCTAACAAAAATTAAATTAGGAATTGAATTTGGGTTAAACAGCTCGGTAGATGGGCTACTTATAATTAGGTATCAAATCAAACGCAACTTAAATTATTTTTGCTATAGATATGAAGTAGATTTGAATTAAACCACAAAAAGAACCTCTTGTAATTAGGTATTGAATTCAATACAATTTAAATTATTTTCTTTATTAACGTAAATGAGATTTGAATTAAATCACACAATATACCATTTACAACTAGATATTGAATCAAATGCAAAATGAATAATTTTCAACATAAATATGAATTAGATTTGCGATCTTTCTTTACAATCGTAATATTTATGGAAATACAAATGCACCAAATAATTGTGTTTCTAACCCCCTAATCCCTAATTAGGAAATATTTGTCTGCCTAATCATGCGGCTGAGATTCAAATTAACAATTATTATGAACAGAAATCCAAACCACAGAGAATATTTTGTTTATCAGAATTAGCTAATAAATAAAAGTATGAGATTCTGTCCACGAAAGAATTTAATAATATTTTCACCCAATTCCAGTCACAATGCCATGCACATTAGGTAGGGTAGGGGAAACAAATTAACAAAAGAGGAAGTAGACGTTGGAAATAAAGCTTTAGTTTCTCAATGAATGGGCCCAATTCATACTCACAGAAGAAAAGGGTCCTTCCTCTAAAACGAACGTTGAGTCGTCCATTACGCCATCCAAAAGATTGATTTTTTTTTTCCCCGAGAAAATATAGGGAGCGCCTGGGAGGAGAGACATCTCAATCCAAGAAAGAAATTAAAGAAAGAAGCTAAAACCCACGCTTTAAAGGCAAACAAGAAACGCACAGTTCCCCCTCTCCTCTTTGTCTCTCACAAAAAGCTTCCTTTCGTTGCACATTTTTGGGGTGCGAACCAAACACGAATGGACCCAAGAAGGCGCCTTGCTTGGATTGTGATTCACAAGTCAAAATTTTCGCCATAAATTGAATGAAACTCTTGGAGGGATTTTCATATTAGAAAACAAGAGTGTGTGGCAGCAAGAGATACTGAAGCTTGGCAGGGGTTAGAAAGAAAAATTGGAGGCGGTAAGCGGCCATGGGCGAATCAGTTCTACGTAGATCGCTCTCTGCCCCTTCTGAGTGCTCCCATGATGTCAAGGAGGTTAGCCGATGAAAAATTTCACATTGCTTTGATTCTTTACAGTTATTCAATGAATGAGTTTGTCTTAGATTCTCCAAATCTTCGACTGGTTTTTAATCGAATTTCTTTGTTTTATCGCGTTGTCGTTTGTTTGGCTGCTCAGAAATTGAGGGGGGAAATGGAAGAGAATTTGGGAGACGGGATGGGATTAAGATGGCCATTCTGGTTGTTATTTAGGGCCAACACTGCGCGTAGTGTTTTAGTTTAGGCGGTTTTCAATTGGATGCCTTCAGTTCTTGGTTTGGTTCAGTTTGTTTCTAATCTTGCGTTATTATTGCTTTTAGGCCTATGAAAAAAGCAGACTCTTTATCCAGTTTCTGTCTCTGCTGTTAAAATTCTTTACTTTCCATAATCCTGCATGACATTCTTTTGGGATTAAGACAGTGAGCTTCTTCATGGTTGGCTTGGATGCATTCGTATAATTTTGTTTCCTTTTAGGGGTTTTTACAAGTTTGTTTCTAGAAATCACTGAGGAAATTGAGATGCGCTTTCCATTGCAGGGTGACCCTCTTCGTTGCCTGGGAGAATCTATCTCCTTTGGTAGGTATATGACAGAACCTCTTGCTTGGGAGAAATGGTCAGCATTTTCCCACAATAGCTACTTAGAAGAAGCAGAGAAGTTCTCCAAGCCCGGTTCTGTTGCCCAGAAGAAGGCTTATTTTGAAGCTCACTACAAGAGAAAAGCCGCTGAGAAAGCAGCAGCCTTGCTTGAGGGGACAAATGCAGATGCCCGAAGTTTTTCTGAATTGGCAACTATGAACTCGAACTGTTACAGCTCTTCCATGGACTTAGTGGCGGAAAATGTAGAGAGCCATATGGTGGTCGATAAAGAACAGGAAAATGTTCTTCCAAATTCAGAGGTGGTAGTTTACTTAACTGATGTGAATGGCCAAACTCCAAATGTTGAAGGGAATCAATTGGATGTTGCCAAGGTGGACAGTGTAGAGGAGGTGATTCAAGAAAGTCTTGATTTGGAAAATCCTATCCAGGTTGAAATCTCAAACCAATTTGAAGATGATAAAGAGCAAACTGAGATTGATGCCACAAAAGAGGAGAAAATGCCAAATAAGGTAATTGTCGAGTTTTCCCTTGTTTTCACTCTTGTAATTGCTTGATCATATTTTTTCGCCACTCCAACTAGTAACATCTTAATGATCCTTCAGGAAGCTGCTGGTGAGGAGAATCTACCTTCAGTGAGCAAGAAAAGATTGATTAACTCTTCCCCAAGGTTATATACTAATGGCGGAGCCTCCAAGGTCGCATCGTCTCCTGCCAAACGCGCAACTCGTGTGCAAACCATGAATGGGAAACATACCACTCTGCAGGGTAAACGGTTTGCAACAGACTTAGTTCACGAAAAGGGATTAACTGAAAATTCTCTCCACGTATCAATACATTTCACCTCTCATGCTGGTGATAGTGAAACCAGTAAAATAATTTCACCAGTTGTGAAGACAACCAGAAATCGAAGAAGTAATGTGACTATGCATAACCTGTCCATAAACAATTCAGCCTCTCTACGAACTACAACTAGTGTATGCACTTTCCTTACCGATATTTTGTTTATTTATTCTTAATCAAAAAAATTGTGTGTCCATCTGTCTGGCACAATTATGACACATCTAACGAGAGTTCTTTTCTTACTTTAGGCATCAGTTAACGGTATATTAAAGCAATCTTCAGTAGACCTATGGTCCAAAGATAGAAGGTATCTTGCTTTCTACTTCGCATGTCCACGAAATATCTCAACCATCATTTGTGCTATTTTCTATTCAAATTGAGTGCTCTAACTTACAAACTAAGTATTGTCGTTCGCAGGGCAAGTACATTACTTAATAAGTTGGTGACTGGAGTTATTACAGACGCGGTTCGGAGATCCCCCCTCAATAGAGTAAGAACCTTGCTATTGACATTGCGTCTTTTTGTTTATCAAGGCTGTGGGTACCTGCCAAATTCTACTAGTTCTATGCTTCACTTTGTTTTCAGGAACTATTAAGGTTTATGAATTGACAACATAGTTAGATAAAAAAGGAAACGCTGACCCTCTATTGTGTCCTGTCCTTTTACTTTGAAGAGTGAAGAAAGAGCAGAAAAACGCAAAGAGGCAAGATTCATTTTCCATTTTTTTAAATTCGCTTTATCATGCCATGGTTCAATGAAGGATTTCTTTATAAAAGCTTTCACTTCCTTTCTTATGCCAGTTCTATAGGAGGCTGGGAGAGAAGAAAAAGGTCAAGGAGGCTGAAAGCAAGCAGCTGCAACTAAGATCTAATAAGGTTAGTTTCTCACAGAAGTATATCAGTGTTGTTCTTATACCCTAGTATCTAAGTGTTGTCGACATAATGATTTGCACGAAGATAGATGCAGCTTGGTAAATCCTTTCTCAGGTCCCAGTTTAATTTATAAAGATAAAAAATAGAAAATAGAATTCAGGAAGGGTGAAAAGTACAATATCTTTCTGGCATTTAATGATTGAGTTGATTAGATCCCAGGCTTGAGGATATTATTCAGGAATCCAATGTTGAATTGATTAAATCTATTTAGTCATTAAAAAGGGCATAAAACATGAACAAGTAGGACACTGGCTGTGCAGCAATTGATAATGTCAAATTACATGATTAAATCCCCATAAACTTGTGAGCAGAAAACTAGTGCAAGTTGATTTTGGTAATCCCTTTTCTTTTCATTAATTTTATGTGCATGTTCAAACCATTTGAACTTACACTTAAAGAACAAAAATCTTATGCAGGAAAAACCAGTAAGGGATGCTAGTAAACTGCGTCAAAGCACTGGCTTGAAAGCCAAACTAAGCCAAGATGTGCCTTCAGGATTACAACTGCCCAGAAATCACTCAAACAAGGTACGCACAGTATCTTTTGCTCCCGGTCACCAAGACTCAACTTTTTCTAGTGCAGCTTTAGTTTTTGCGGTCATTCCATTGTGTACTTCCAACGTCTTTTTGGTTAATATAGCATTTCATTTCTTGCAGATCCATCCGGCACAGCCTTGGTCACCCAAACTTGGGACGCAGTCGACTCTCAGCAAGGTCCCGGACTCAAGCTCTCGGTCTTCAGTCAATTCTCACAGCTCCAAGTATACCACACAGAAATACAACACTAGCACAAAAAAGGACACGCGGCAATCCCCCCAAAAGACTCGTTCAATGCCGCCTTCTCTTTCGAAGAAGAATACTCATGAGAATTTTCCTCCCAATATCCAGAGTTGGGGTGTCTAGTATAGGATTAGGCATGGAGATTGATTAACACATCCAGTTGCCACTCTCTGACCAAAAGGAAATTAAAAAAAAAAAAAAAAGCCGGCCATAACTACTTCCTGTAATAGCTAATATGGAGAAGGAAAATAAGCATGTGAGGACAGTCTGGTTTTCTTCCAGGGCAGGGAATGGATTTGTTGAGGTCTCTCAATTAGAAATGAAATTTTGTAGAGCTTAACTTTCATTACTATGTTTTCTTTTCTTGTTTTTTTGTTGATTGTAAATAAATTTTACCTATACTGGTTATGAGTAATATATAAAGTTAGCATCTTAAATTCCACAACTGCATCAGCAGCAAAGTACAAAGCTCCTTATGTTTGATTCAGCTGTCAGTTACAATTATTTTTCGTTTCATGGCTTAAGAGGACGTTTTGCGCAGTTACAATTACAGACGTAGAACATTAATCCGGCATGCATGCTTCTTCCTTGCGTGCGTATGTAACGTACAGATACAAGAAACCTGATGCACATCTCATCCAAATTAAAGAAGAAAAATTATTATGCTAGAGTCTGCCGTCATCACTCGCTCCTATTATACACATTACGACATTCAATTCCAAACTGGACAAGGAGATAATATCCAGATTCATTCAGCTGTGACACTAGACATATGTTGACGTACCAAATATAAAGAGCAAGGATCCATCATTTCATCATTGAAGATAGCAGGCTGGCATCATGTTATGAAAAGACCTTAATCTACAACACAGTATTCTGATGGGTCACACGGATACTCATAGCCGAATCTCAGTGCATCATACAAGTGAGCAGGAACTTCAGTAACAAGAGGATCATTAAACTCCGAGAACTCTACATTTTGAAGTCCAAGATTCATATCATCACACTCACCCTGATACCAACAAACATGAAAGTCATCGTCCAAAGCAGCAAAAGGTGAGGCACTTCCCAAGATTAGGTTCCTTTGTGCAGGTTCCATATCAGTAATGCAACTGAGGTTGAAGCCCAGATTTTTCATGTTTGATGTACTGGTAGAAATGGTCTCAGAAACCCGATGGTCTACCAAACTGCCCTTGGTTTGATCAGGAAAAGAGTCTGTTGCACTTACTGCTGCTGGACTCACATTGCTATCGTGATTGTGTCTGCACTCAGAATACAACGGCCTACTCTTAGTGGGGCCGGTTGTATCTCCCTTTGCGAAAGAAGACCTTGAACTAACAGAAGGGATTGACTGTAGTTGGTCAGCTTGGAAATTATGGTTTGGACCAGGCAGTGGTGGCTTGCTGAAGCTGTTGTTTAACGGAAGAAGTGGCCTGGGCTCTTTTTTCAATTGAATTTCATTCCAAGAGTACGTTGTTGGGATAGTGGAATCAGAGGCTGTCAAGTTTACTTCAGATTCCACAGATGGAAAAGAATGACTGAGGTGCATTTGTGAACTCCTGAGCTTCTCAGAATCAGGAACATTGCCTACCAAACGGTTTTTGGTTTCTGCATAAGAACTATTGATGTCCAATTTTGAACTCCCGATCTTCTCAGAATCAGGAACACTGCCAACTGAACGCTTTTTTGTTTCTGCATAACTATTGAAGTCTATTTGTGAACTCCTGATCTTCTCAGAATCAAGAACATTGCCAACCATACGTTTTTTGGTTTCTGCATAAGAACTACTGAAGTCCATTTGTGAACTCCTCATCTTCTGAGAATTAGGAATAGTTCCTGTTGAACCTTTCTTAGGTTCTACCGTAGGCTCTGAAACAATCCCCTTTATATCTCCTTCGTTTCTCTTTGGGCCCACACTCTGATCAACTAACCTAGTACCAGGAAATTTGTAGATGCCATGTGCTACATCATTCTGTTGAATGCTGATCGAGTTCTGAAGGCTCAAAATTCCTTGAGGATCCTTCGAGAAATAATCAGAATGCTTTGTCCCACCAAAGGAAGATTTAAGATCATTTTCTTTTTGCAGCCTACTCAAGTATAGCCGGTATTTCTGCACAAGAACGTTCTCAGTGAGAACAGTCATGCAAATTGCCAGTCAAACATATTATATAGTACACTTTGGGTGATAAGAAAGTAGCTAAATCTACTTCATTCGATAAGGTCACATTCCGTGAGCAGGATTGGATTGGATAATTCTAAAAATTTAATGTATTTTGAGTGTGAAAATGGATGCAGTTTCATTATAGAAGGATTAGACAGGATTATGCATAGAAAGGAAACTTAACCTTTCTAATCCTACTATTTCAAGAGGATTGGATTGGACAAGTTTTCTTCTATCTCTACTCCTTCTAATCCCCTTACAATGAAACACATTTTCAGAATACATTGGTTTTGATGAGTTATCCAATCTAATCTGATCCCGCTCACCAAACAGGCCCTAAGAGAACTGAAAATATATGATAACGAAAGAAACCATGGCCAAACTGGATAAGATTAAAGGTCAACGTCCTTCAGGTGACTTATCAGCATGTCTAATATTTTAGGAAACAAGATCAAACATAGAAAACTATTTCCTAAAGATGTATGGTTGCATAAGGAAATTATCGATTGCAAGATATTCTGGTTACCAAAGTATAAAAAGGAAATTGCAGCAGTGTACAAATCCAACTAGATAAGATCTGCTCCTGTATGTGTATAACAAGATAGGAGAAAAAAGCCCTAGATCTGATAATCCTACCAGATAAGACTTGATCCTGTATGTTTATAACAAGATAGGAGAGAAAAGTCTTAGATCTGGTCTGGTCGCTAGGCGCATGGTATGTTATCAGGAGAAAGACATAGGAGCAGAGAAATCACCTGCAAGTGACTAGCAATATTTTCTCTTGTTAACCAAGGCACGTTCATCAGGTCAAGTATTTTCTTCGGACCAACTTCTGCCAAACAGACATTACACGTCATCGCTCTGTAGATACATAATAAAGTTGGTGGCTATATCATTGAATTACACCACTTATGGAAAACAGACTTTGTAAAGAAACATTAAATGCATTAAGAGTTTATTATCCATGATGATGATGATCCAAAAACCTTGCTCTATAAGAAACAACTTACTGTCAAATCCAATTTGATGTACTGCTTTTACAAATTTCTGATGAAGATCTACAGACCAAACAACTCTAGCTTTTTTTGCTGATGAACAATCAGAAAAATCTTTGTCATCATATTTGTTATCTGCATCCTTTCTTTTTCTGGATGAAGACAGCTCTTCTGCACTAAGAAAGTATCCTTCATCATACTGATCTGACCCATTTCTTATCAGCTGAATACCTTCAATGCTTTCGTGACCCTCAATGTCCCTTATCTCATGTATTTTCTTTCGGAAGACATGCTGCCATATATTACGTAGTTCTTTCATTCTTATTGGTTTAAGAAGATAATCGCATGCTCCATGTTGAACACCTTTCATTACCCTACTCGTTTCTCCATCAACAGACATCACTGCACAGGCCCGAAAAATATGATTTATCAGAATCATACATCAAGCATAAAAGGTGAGATTTTGCTATTGAAGACAAAGCTTTATACGTCAATGGCAGAGTACTGACTAATAACTGGAAGATCCATCTCAAGTCCTACATGCTCCAGAAGTTTAAAACCATCCATGTCGGGCATGTTCACATCACTGATGACAATATCGTACCCATCTTTCCTTTCACGAAGCAAGTTTAAGGCTTCTCTGGCCAAACCACATGTAATCACTGAACACATGAAGAAAAAAATTAACAAATGTCAGAACTAACGGACATTTGATGCTGTCATCATAAAATAGGTTGGAGCTGCATATAAATATCAGATTGGCCAAAGTCATCCTGGAAAATAGTCAAACAAACACAAAATCCCATAAGACAGAATTCCTTCCCCAAAGGAGTAGGACTTAATAAGGACTTGAGAGTAAACTGAATTATCCAGCGGTCTAAATGGAAGCCTTATCTATCTTTCTTAGATTATGCAGAAGAAAGTATAAATGAAAATATCCAACATAATCAAAGAAACTACTGTAAATCTTTATGTTGAGGGCAGTGAATGCAATAGTACTTCAGTTTCTTTGAAATACTTCGAAATATTGATTGAGCAAAGATGATAGAACGCACAAAACTGTGAGGATACAAAAAATCCCACTTAAAACAACATGGCAGGACCAAGTATATAATAACCAAAGGTAAAGATTGCAAGAATGGCCTTTGATGAACACAATTGAGACAAGGATATAAAGGAAAATGTGCTAAAGGTGGTCTGAAGTAAAAGAACTGAGAATGAATGCAGGATTTGGGGAGTATTAAATAATCCCATTTGTCCATACAACTCATCTGCTGGATAATAATCATACGAATAAACTACCAGAGGCACCCAAGAGTTCTCCTATTATCTGAAATTCACAAACTATAAGCATTTAAAATTGACAGCGAATTAAGTAATCTAATATTCGATAAACTAACAATTAAGGGAACAGCTTGTACCCAATTGCACGGCTATGACATTATCATTATCCTCCTGCATAGTAGCAGCCTGTAAAAAGGCCAAAGCAGCAGGTAGATGAAGGGAAGCACAATTCAATACTCTATTCCTCAACTAAACCCTCATCATTCTCATGATCAATTCACTTCAACGAAACCGAAATCTAAGTAACTGCTTCTAGAAAACATAAAAATCCATGCTTTCTAGAAACCCATTTGGTATAATTATCAAATAAGATCAGAACTCACTAAAATTGTAATTCAAAAAAGCATCATCAACCCCAAAGCTCCCATTATCCTTTTAGTCCAAATTAACCAATGACTCAAAAAACCCATCTCCCAAAATCACCAAACACCGCCAGAGAATCGATAAACAACCAGAAACGAGAAAAAAGGATCAAAGTTTGCATTAAAAAAAGATTGAAACAGAGGAACAGAGACAAAGTAAGATAGCGCGGAGAAAAACCTTCATAGGAGCACTTCTTGAGCATCTTTTCTAATATTTTGAGCCACGTTGGATCGTCATCGACGACGAGAACTCGGAGACCGGCCGGAAACGAATCGTTTCGAGGGGAAGAGAAGCTACTCTCCATGGGGAAAAAGTTAAAGGTGGATTGAAGTGGGGAGGGGTAGAGTGGGACTTAAAGCCTCAAATGAGACTAAATAGCTCTAAGGACTCAGGAGGAGTGAGTGTTTGTTTCCAAATTTTTTTGAAAAATGGGTTCCTTTGGATTTTATGGCAAGCGCTTTTATAGAGAGAGGAAGGAGAGAACCAACGAATATTTGGCGCCGGATAGCTTAACGCTCCCCGTGGTTCACGTTAGCAGTCTCCAAATCAACTTTTGGTTTGGGAAAATTAAAGGTAAAGTAATTTTTACCTTTGGGATGAAAAATAATATGGGGAAGTGAAAGAGTCATGGTAACTTTGAGAAATTGGGGTGGGGGGAATCTTAGGTTAACTAGATAAGAGGTAGAATCTAAAGGTGGGGGGGTGTGATTTGTGAAAGAATGTTTGAATGAATAAGGGCATCTTGCAAATGATTCAGAGGTAGCTTAAGGTGCTTTCTTAGCATTCTTTTTACATGACATCTTATTTTTCTGTTGTACGAAGAAAATCTCACCTGCATTCAATGATCTTAAATTTTGATGTTTTTTATTGGGATGATTTTTTTATTTTATTTTTACCACGGTAGATGAGGAATTTTAGAAAATTTTCATACAATATATTATCGGAATTTAAATTTGAAACTAATTATGTATAAGTTAATGCTGGAATCAACTGAACTAAACCTACTTGATCATTTATGGGGATGGTTAGAACACTCAGATTACTTGCACTTCGAGGGCCGAGAGATGAGAGGAAGATGAAGCAATTAATTGAAGTTCTTGTTGAATAAACAAAACAAGGGTTTTGGAGGCACGTGGAATGCATTTGACCGACAAAGATGAAAAGTTGTTCGAAGCAAATATGTAATGGTTGGACAAAGCCAAGACCACCTGAACTTGTAGACAGCTGAGATCCAATTTGTACTAAACTCACAAAATTTGACCTTTTATTTTCTTCGACCAATACTTGTAAGCCATGCATGTTCTAAACACCACTCTTCATAACACATTATCCAAATTCCTTAGTGATTAACTTGTTCATCATGGTAGATGTTGGCATTTATATTTCCCAAGATTTTGAATTTAAATACATACGTAGCAGGCCGGCTTAAACTCAAGGCAAATAATGCCTAGAATTTGGGCCTCAAGGCAAGTTAGAACCCCAAGTTAAAATCAAACAATATAGGCCGAATGTAATTTTGGTCAAGATCCAATGGCTGATAAGGTTACTTTTAAAAAAAAAAAAAGACCCACATATATTATTTAGGTTTTTTTATAATTTCATACAAAACCATTTTTAATTTTTTTATACATTAATAGTATACTTGTTTTATTATAGTAATTTGGATAAAAACACATAAAACTAAATTTTTTTTTCTTCTAATTTTATGGAGTGATATTCATTTTATTTTATTAGAATAAATATAATATAAAGTTTGTTATTTGAGTTAGATTACAATTTCGAATTTTAAAATGTAAAATGTATTATTTAAAATAATTTTTTGACCAATAAAATAGTATCTCATTTGTAATTAATTTTTTTAAAACGATAAAAACTTAAAAAATCTCTGTAGACCTCAACTTGCATTGGGACGGCCCTATATGTAGTTACATTAATGAAAATATGTGTGTTTTTAAATTTCTGAATGTTTTGAGTTCAGATTTCTTTAATTTCATAAATATTTCCAAATTATCTTAATTAAAACGAATATAATTTTTCTAAATATCTGAAATCCTGAGACCCAAAAATATTTAATTTCACAATTTAAAGCATACAATACCTTTATGTACTTAGGGTAAAGTTGTAGGCGAGTGCATAATGAGCATATTGCACGTTGTGAGACTCAAAAATCAAGCCTTGGTTGGACCCGTCCCTCCACTTTATGGACCCATTTGAGAAATTTTAAGAACACTAATCCAATAAGAGATGGACAAAACGTCCTTGTTTGTGTACATTGACATTAACAATTAGCTAACACAGTGTCTTCTGTCTTTATCTCATTAGTGCGTGGCTTTCAATCTTTGAGGATTTTTGTCATCTTTTAAACGTGAAATATAATTCGACAGATTCCTCCAAATTATTCTCTAAGGAACTTACCTTTTAACAAAACAATTAGTCTTTAAGCTACTTTCTAATTACCCCAATAGCAAGAAGGAACTTAAACTTTTAGCAAAACGAATTTGTCTTATTTATAAACTACTTTCTATTTTCTAATTACACCAATAGCCAGCAGAGCTAGTAGCTTGCTGACATGCACCGAGTGATACATAATGACTTATGCATTGTAAATATATTATAATTTAAGTAATTTACATTCCCTATATTTAATTTGATCTCTATATTAAATACTCTTATTGAAAGATGATTAAGATTGACTAATTGTAGAGCTGGCCATAAAATTTTGGGAGTCCAAGGCGAACTTTGATAATGAACCCATAATTTTCAACCACAAAAAATCCCTCAAGGCGATGACAAACCTATCTAGGTAATAAATTGTGTCTGTTTATGAATTACGACTAAATTTATTATACTAACATATCAATTATATGTAAAAAAAAAAATAGAGATCTTCCTAAGGTGGAGACTCGAAGCAGCCGCCTCAACTATTCTCAAGATCGACTTTAACTAATCTTTATTGTTAATTAAGGCCACGAAACCCCTAAAAAGAGAAAAAAGATTGAAGCTAGCTAGGATAGTGGCATTTGCTCCACATTGGTGCCAAATAAAGTGGCATCTTCTTAATCTGAAACTCCATTCAAAGTGAACAAAACAAAGGAATGATTTTAATTTGTGCCTAACCCATTGGTCTCCTAATTAAGTTTCTTGACCATTAACTAAGCAAGCAAGAGCAAATAAAATGAAAGACACTGCCATGTGGCGTGATGAGCCCTAAATACATGTTGAGCAATATGAGCGGTTGAGCCATTCGCCCTTGATATTATTTTTGTGCTTCAACTCTCAAAAAACTTGGGGGATTTAAAGCCTTTGAAGGCATACTTTAAGGAGAGTGGGACTGGGGTTAGAGGAAAAAGGAGTTTGAGGAAATAAAAAACTCAATGGATCTAAAAGGAAATGCCCACTTACAAATTCTTTATCTCTAAACACAATAATTTACTTTAAAAAGAGTGAGCGCGATTGGTGAATAAACAAATTTGGAGGATGAACTCCATGCATCTTCTCTCAAAGTGGAGCTGCCTTTTTATTTGTTTATTTTAAAGTTTATTTTGAAAATATACAAAAGAATATGGCTTCTGCCCTTATGCTCTTCCCTCTTATCATGCTTCCCCCTCTACTTTTTTACCCGTTTTATTCTCTCTCTCTAACTTTTTTTCTTTCAGCTTTATAATTTTTTACTCTTTTTTTAACTGTTTCCTTTGATGCTGAATACTATGATCAAGCCCTCTCAGAATATGCATAGATTTTAAGCTCTGGCAATTGGCACCACTTACTTAATGCCTCAAAAGTTATATACAGATTGTATGTGAGTGATTCTTAATGTATTCATATTATAATTTTATATATAACTTTGTGTTTATCTTTCACTATATAATTATAACCACAATTTATCTGTACTAGGTAACCCAACATGTTTATATGCAACCATCATACAACCTTTGATGGGTTCACGGGCCTAAATTAAATGAGCCAATTTGGGGTGGGTAACTTGGCAAATGGTGCTGGTGAGGCGGTGGCTAGGGCGGTTGGGTGAGGCGGCTGCTGGAGTGATAGAGGGTATACATTTTTTAGATTTAGGATTTCTTTTCGATTTTTTAATGTTTAATTTTTTAGATTTATTTGTTTTACATGAAGCGGTTTATCTGTGTATTTCATATGTCTCGCTTAAGCTTTCCTCATTAATGCTTGAATGCCTTGTAATTACTTGCACTATCTAATGAAGAAATTTAATTGTCTGATAAAAAAGTTTGGCAAACAATTGGTACTTTAGAACCAACGTAGCTCACTGTGTTGGACATTATAAAAAATTGTCTTAGCTTAGCAAAACTAATTAAATATCTGTAACCTTAATTTTTATTACCTTTTTTTATTTAGAAAGTACGACAATTCATTGAAAATTGTTAAAAAATCCTACAAGGCTTAGGCAATATATTGAGTTTGACATCATTAAACCCTTACAAGAGATTTCAACCTAATTCAAGGGAAAAAGAGTACCATGCATGCGCAATTACAAATGTCTAGAGTACTCCAATAATAAAACACAAATTAAATTCGAGGCCCTTACAAACATAGAACATCCAAGGTAGAAAACGATCCCAAACTTTGCCAATCGATCAGCGGTTACATTAGCTTCTCTCTTGGTGAATCAAAATTGAACTGGTTCCACCTCGTAAGCAATGAGAGTGGTGTCATTCATAATTGGGCCCAACTTTGAACAATCGTCTCGTCGATGTGAGAGGGCAAAGATAGCCAACAAATAATCGACCTCCACCTCCATCGCATGTAATCCTAACTAATAACATCCCTTCTTGCCGTAGCAACTTCAACGTGCAAAGCTGAATAGACAACCCCCAGCCGACCTGCCGATGCAACAAATCTTCCTCTCCAATCACGAATCACAACCCCAAATTGGCCTTTCTTAGTCACCTCCACATATGCTCTATCAAAATTAATTTTAAACTAGTCATCATAAGAAGCAGACCATGGAGTAATTAATTGAGTGGACCTTCTAGTTTGCCGCAAATGGAACTAACGGAAGGATGAAAGCCAGGCTGCAACGCTCCTAGAAATATCCTGGAGATCGGCATGTGAGTTCCAGTCCAGGTCATATTATTCCTTTCTTGCCAAAGGTACCATAGGATCATGAGGAAAAGATAAAAATTCACTTTTGAAAGATTGTATGCAATAGCCGCCACCCACTTCGCCATTGTTCTGCATTGCATTGCTCGAGATTGAAGGCCAAAAAGGTTGGTTAACCAAATTCTGCATGTTTCTTTGCAATCCTTTAGTTTCTTTGCAATCCTTTAGGATGTGAATGTCAGATTCATTAGCTTGACCGCAGAAAACACACACAAAACATCCAGTGGGACTTTTTTTTTCTTTTGTAGGTTGTGTTATGTAGGTTAAATATGGACACACACGCGCGCGCACACACACACACCAAACAAATGTTTTCACCTCGTTTGGGACGCATGAACTCCATATCTTCCTCTATAGAAATTGAGGGTCTCAGTTGGTCCCAAAACGTCTAGCAACGTATGTGTCATTGGCCATGCTGATTAGTGCCAGTTTATATACACTCAACACTGAAAAATTGTCGGACCTTGACGATAACCGAAATGTGATAATAATAATAGTGCATAACAAAAACTTATTAAGTAAAAGCTTAGTTTAAGTTGAGACAGGAGAGCTAATCTGTAATGACCTGAACCTTCAACGAGGGTTGTAAAATCGGAAAAGTTGGATGGAATGGACCATTTTGCCCCTGAAAGTCAAAGTTTGACTTTTTGGTCAAAGTCAAGTTGACTTTAACTAAGGTCAAAATGTTGAATTTTTTATCGGAATGGTTTTTGGTGATTCCAAAAATGTCGTTACGAAGGTCTCGGCCTCTCAAGTACATCAACAGGTGGTACGCTAAAATCGGAGATCGTTTGAGGTTGCTTCAAGTCAAGAACCCTTATGGGTATTTCAGTAATTTTGCTACCAAGGGCATTTTAGTCTTTTGTTGTAATGAAAAATGGGAAGCTGCCACGTGTTACATTCTAGAAAGGCCTGATATTTTGGCCTCACCACCGACCTATCTCCCTGCCTTTAAATGTGTGGATGTGTGCTGGATTTTAGTTCTAGTAGGACATGGCCAAAACCATGGAAGGTGTTGCACCGTCAGAGGATTAGGGAGGTGAGTAAGGGGGAGGCCAAAAAATGGTGAAGGGAAAAAGAGAAATAGAAAAAGGGTGATGAGAAGAGGAGAAATACGTGAGAACCTGGAGAAAAGAGGGAGGAAACCCCTTGCACTGGAACCGTGAACGAGTGGATGTGAGAATCGGGTTTTGGGTTTTGAGGTATGAACAGCAGAATTGAGCTTACATGTGCCTTTCTAGAGTCCCCATGATTGTCTTGATCTTAAGATACTGGAGGTTTGCACGCAGAAGGGTCGAGGGAGGCACTATAAACCATGGTCCTAGCAAGTGGTTGCAGAGCAGGTCATTAAGGTAAGTTTCTTCCAATTTTTTTATCTTGGATCCCTTTTTGCTAGAATCTAGATCAAATTAGACGTGTAAATTATGGAAAATAGTGAAGGAATCGTCGAATTCGATTTGGGTTGAACTCACGGGTCGAGACCAATCGATTTACAAACAACCGAGTTTGCGCTAGGTAGGGGACGATGAACAGTGCGTGGCGCATGGCTCCCACACGTAGCCACTTCAAATGGCGTGTGGGGCACGTGCGGTAGATTTTTGAGGTAATGTCAGTATGTTTTTAATGTATTTGATGTTACGAATCCAATGGTACGATTTTCGAAGCAATCAGATATCATCTTGGGACAGTTTTGACTATCTGAATGTTTAGGGTTCGTTTTAATACGTTAATAAATTCTGAAAAATTATGGGATTAAAATAGGAGATATTTGGGATGATTAGTGACCCTTAAACGTGATTTTACAGGTTATACGAATCTCAGAAATTACAAAAAAGCAGGCAAAGTGGAATTTGGTGATACGAACGGTGTGTGAGTGGACTTTCTTTCCCTAAACTTTTATGCATGAATAGTTACATGAATTATATGTGTTTTAAGTGATTTTGGTGATATTGAAGTGATTGGGATTTTATGTGGATTTTCAGTAATTTTACGAATATTTAATTAATATTTTATTGCACGTTTTACGAGGTCGGTAAACTATGGTTTGAACACTATTTCAAATGTGGTTTTGAGTTGAATATGTGTTATGACATAAAATACGTGATTTGGAATATCTATAATTTTTATATAATTCTAAACGGTTTTTAAGAGAATTACTTTAATGACACGTATTATATGAATTGGCGTTAAGTTGTGTTTGGGGTTTAGACCCGAGAGTATGATTGTGGTTTGGTTTGTGATGTGAGATGAGTTGTATGTGTTATTGGGGTTGATGGTGTAAAGTAGTGATGATGATTGTGATGTGAACTTGAGTTGATTATGTGTGATGATGCTCGTTGATTGATTGGTCTCAGACGTCGAGCTGGGGGCTCCGAATCCTGACACTGGTACTGTTTGAAACTTGTATTGTTGTGATGACTCAAACGTCGAGCAGGGCTCCAGTTCTTGAGTTTGTGTCACTCGGACGTCAAGTATGGGTCCAGTTCTCGAGTATATTATCTACCGGTAGTGCACTTGTGATATGATGACTGATATGATGATTGATGTGGTGCACATGATGATTGTTATTGTGCTTGTGCATCGAGGTTGAGAGTTTTTTGTGAATTTGTGATGTGCCTTCCAGTGGGCAGTAGTTTGATGTTAGATATTGTGATTCTTGAAAGGGGTTTTCGTATGAATGTGTTTCCCGGTGAATTGGTTTACAGATATTTTCACGTGTTTCGAGATTATAAAATGTGTTTTTTTAATCAAAGTGAAATGATTCTTAAAAGGGGTTTTCGTATGCTTGCATGGTTTTGAAAAACGAAAGATAAAAACTGTAACAACCTAGATTTTCAAGAATTAGTAATTTCAGAAATTCAGTAGTAAAATGAAAATTATACCTTTCGAAAGGGAAAAATGTTGACTTTTGATCTAGGAGGTTATTTGAAATTTGACTAAGACCCATTACGTAGATCGGGAGCTTACGATTACGTAGACAGACGATATGCCAAATTTGGATAACGTAAAGTTGTTTTACGGGTCTCGAACATTTGAACTGTTTTACAGGTACGTTTTACGAGGGAATCGACTTAGGTTTGGATTGTTTTAATTGGAGCGAAATATCTAAGGCTGAACCAGTGAATGAGTGACACTTGCCACTCATCTCATTAGCCTAGCTTCCCAAAACCCATGCATTGAGGTGCATCTTCTTTTCCCTTCCTTTCATTCGACCAAAACACCTCTCCCATTTCCCATTTCCTATGTCTTTTGCTTCTGTCTGAGTGAAAGAGAGAGTGAGATAGAAAGTACTGAGACGAAGAGGAAGACAGAGGCGGCAAGGACATCTGTGTTGGACGGTTTGAAAACATGAAAGAAGGTAAGTCATGAACCTTGATTTTGGTTTTTCGGTTTGGAAACACATACTAAGGCTAAGGTTATGTTCTTGTACTCATGCGAGTCTACATGGAAAAAACGGTGGGAAAAGGACAAATAGATCAACTGGGCTCTGAGTTTGTAAATTGGTCGAAAAGGACCAAGTTTGGTTGGAGCTTTCGAGGTACGTTCTCTTGATTTTGAGCTCATAGGTTAGTTTATTAGTGGATTACGAGTATTTTGGTGAAATAATGGAGTGCAAAGGTTGAGTTTTGAGGAAACTAGAATCAGATTTGGGAACCGGGTTGGTTGACCTGGTACAAGGTCTCAGGTTGACCCGTCGCGAGAAAGACGTGGCAGCCACATCATCTATTCAGGCCACGTGGTCATGGCTGGGTGGAGCCACGTGGTGAGATGTCAGAGCTAACGTGGCAATACACGTGGCAACAGTGACGTCAGCATGTAATGATGTCATCACATGACACGTGGCGATCTGTCAGATGTCAGGTGACGTCAGCGTTGATCGAAATTGACTGAACTTTGATCGGTGCATATGGGCATGTGGGCACACATTTTGAGGTCAAACTGGTCTTGTTCGAAAGGTTTTGACAATCTGAATCCAGTGGTGATGGTTTCAGGTAGATTAGAGGTCGTTTGGGTAGTGTTTGGATGGTTTTTAGCCTTGGGTTGCGTTTACTGTTCCGGTGTTTAGGGTTTTCTATCATAAGGTGTTGTACAGGTCTAGTGACCATTACTCATTATGTTTGACAAGCAGAAACGATCCCTCTGAGGGACGTCTAGCTCAAGGTTGAGCTAGCAGCTTAGATCTAGTGTGAGTGGACTTTGACTTATAAAATGATGAATTGCATCAAGAATTATATAATGATTTGATCATTGTTGGTGGCGAGCAGCCGCGGGAAGCTCGATCCCAGAAGTGCTTATGTATGATATTGGTTGGAGTGTCGACCCCAATGATGTGCTCAGACGTGAGTAATCCTGGAGCTTTGCACTCGTTGTATGAATATTGTGACATGTTATGGTATGAGATTGAGGTTGGATACGAGAATGGGTCACAAATGTTTTTAAATATTACTTATGTTTAGAAGTTTTCATATGTATTTTTTTTTCTTGAAAGAAATGGTTTAATTGATTATGCATGCATACTTTATAAAATGGAGGGTTAAATGATGATTTCAGAAATTGGTTTTCCAAATTGTTTATTTTTGTCCACTCACACTTTTGATGTTTTACTGACCCTCTAGACCAGTTGCGTAGGTGTCAGGGCTAGTCCAAGGAGAAAGGCATATCCTGTCCGCTGCTGCTTACTCGTTGTCTTACATAGTTGGTTTTTTTGTGTAACTTATTGTACAGTTGTGACTACTCTGTAATTACTGTTGTCTGGTTGGACTGGTTTAAATAACAGTTATGTAAGTTCCTTTATCCTTTGTCTGACATTATTTTGTCGTTTTGTGTCAGACGGGAGTAGGACCTTCAAGATTACCAAAGTGTATTTGGGACGGGTCCTGTCAACGTGGTATCAGAGCAGTAGGTTGTCTGTCATGGACTATACAATTTGTGTACGATTTGTCGTACTAATCTGTGCTTCTTACAGATTTCGTGATATGCCTCAGAGACGTGATCCCCCTGCACGGCTTGATGATGAGCTTGAGGGCCCAAATATTGAGAGAGCCCAAAGGTTGGGAGTAACCATGTTTACTGGTCAGACTACTCTCGACGAGGCTTACAATTGGATCACTCGGCTAGAGAGGATTTTTACATTCCTGGGGTGTCCTCCTGGAGATAGGGTACTACTAGCCACATTTATCTTGGGTGGCCATGCCTACAACTGGTGGTGTGGATTACAGATGACCGGGTTAGATGCTAACACCCTGACTTGGGAGGCTTACCGAAGCCGCTTCATGGATCAGTTTTACCCCTGTTCCTACCGTGTGGAAAAGGAGGTTGAGTTCTTGCAGCTACAGTAGGGAACCACGATAGTACCTAAGTACAAGCAGGCATTCCTAGCTCTATCTCGTTTTGCCCCACAGTACGTGGCAACCGAGGAAGAAAAATGCTGACATTTCGAGCTCGGACTGAGAAACGATGTACGGGCCATAATGACGTCCGGATCCTTTGCTACACTCCGAGAGTTGGCAGATTCTGTGACCCGAGTTGAGGATAGTTTTCTAGTGCAGTAGCAGTCTACAGGTCCTAGACGCTACCGACAACATCAGTTCACTAGACCGTCAAGCCAGAGAGTTCCGAGGAGATGCGGTTCTAGTTCGGGATCTTCTAGAGGAGGCCATTTCGGGTACGGTTCCGGTAGAGGTGACCGGAGTCTTGGGGTTAAACACACGGAGTTAGCTTGGTTCAGAGGGATATTATCCAGTTCCAATGCCATACAGAGTAGTGGATCGAGTCAGGCAGGTGTGGTGGTGTGTTACTTCTATAGATAGTGAGGACACATCCAGAGATGTTGCCCTTACCTATCAGCCAGTAGCCGTACATGTCAAGGTGTTATGGAGCAAGAGCTGAGTGCGACCTCGAGTTTCAGCACGACATGTGCAAGAGGAACTGGTCGAGCCTACGGTGGACCACAAGGACATGGCCGAGCACTAGGAGCACATGCTCGAATATTTGCAGTGACCTAGTAGGAGGCCCGAGCAGCTCCCGATGTAGTGAACTAGCAGGAGGCCCGAGCAGCTCATGATGCACATATCTTAATAGATCTCGGGGCTACACACTTTTTCATTTCTTGGGGTTTTGCTTCGTTAGAAAATAAGGAGATTTCTCCTTTGGATTGTGATATGGGAGTTAGTACACTGGTTGGGGAGGTTTATGTGGTGAACCTCATAATTCGAGATTATCCAGTATTGATAGAGGGTGTCGGCCTAGTAGAAAATTTAATACTTCTGGGCTTGCATGATTTCGACGCCATACTTGGGATGGAATGGTTGTCGATATATCACGCCTTTATCGATTGTTTCAATACAAGGGTGAGAATTCAGAGTCCGGGTTTACCTGAGGTGATTTTCCAAGGAGATCAGAGAGTGTTGCCCTCTAGAGTAATTTCAGCTCTTACAGCGGACAGGTTGCTGAGGAAAGGCTGTCAAGGTTACTTGACTCATGTGATGGATGTGCGGGCTACTCCAGAGAGAGTTGATGACATACCAGTGGTATGGGAATTTCTAGATGTATTCCCAGAGGACTTACCAGGACTACCACCACACGGAGAGATCGAGTTTACCATCGAGCTTCTTCCAAATATGCGACCTATCTCTCAAACACCATATCGTATGGCACTAGCTGAGTTAAGGTAACTGAAAGTTCAGTTGCAAGATTTTGTGGATATGGGGTTTATTCGACCAAGTGTATCACCCTGAGGTGCTCCGGTGTTGTTCGTGAGGAAAAAAGGATGGTAGCTTGCGATTGTGCATAGACTATCGACTAATCAATAAGGTAATAGTGCAGAATAAGTATCCCTACCTCGGATTGATGATTTGTTCAACCAGTTGAGAAGACCAAGTAATTTTTGAAGATTGACCTTTGGTCTGGATACCATCAGTTAAGGATTGATGAGGGAGATGTTCTGAAGACTGCTTTCCGAATAAGATATGGTCATTATGAGTTTATGGTAATGCAATTCAGATTGACAAATGCACCAGCTGCATTTATGGACTTGATGAATCGAGTATTTCGGTCATACCAAGATCGATTTGTGATCATACTCATTGATGACATCCTGGTATACTCGAAGAGTGCTAAGGCGCACGAGAAGCACTTCAGGTTGGTGTTGAATAGGTTAAGGAAGAACCAATTGTATGCCATGCTCAGTAAGTGTAAATTTTGGTTGACCAGTATAGGCTTCTTGAGGCATGTGATTTCAGTTGAGGGGATTAGTGTGGACCCCCAGAAGACAGAAGTCGTAACAAATTGGGTGCAACCGAAGCCTGTTTCTGAGGTTAGGAGTTTTGAAGGGTTAGTTGGTTACTACAGATGCTTTGTAGCGAGTTTCTCTACTATAGCTGCTCCCTTGACTTGTTTGATCAGGAAGGGAGTTAGGTTTGTTTGGAACAAACATTGTGAACAAATTTTTTAAGAACTGAAGAGGCGGCTGACCTCTACTCCAGTTTTAGCCCTTACTGATGATAGTGGGGAGTACGAGGTGTATAGTGATGTATCGTTACAAGGTTTGGGTTGCGTATTGATGCAACATGGGAAAGTCATTGCCTATGCCTCTCGACAGTTGAGACCTAATGAGTCAAACTACCTCACCCATGATTTGGAGCTGGCGACACTAGTACATGCTCTAAAAATTTGGAGACATTACTTGTACGGGGAGACATGCAGGATTTTCACCAATCATCAGAGCTTGAAGCACCTCTTTACTCAGAAGGATTTGATTCTGAGCCAGAGATGGTGGTTGGAGTTAATCAAGGACTATGACTGCACGATTGAGTATTATCCCGGAAAGGCAAATTTAGTAGCATATGCCTTGAGCAAGAAGTCTGCAGGTTCCGTAGCCCATCTAAGATTTGTTTATCTGCCCTTGTTAGTGGAACTCCAAAGAGCGGGAGTTATACTTGGATTGGATGATGAGGGAGCTCTGTTGGCTAGTTTCCATGTAAGACCTATCTTGATTGACTTGATTATTAAGGCTCAACTTCATGATCTTACTTTGTGTGTTCTTAGGATCGAAGTTGAAGCAGGTGACAGGTAGAATTTCACTATTATGAGTGATGGAGCTTTATTGAAACTAGGTCGAATGTGTGTGCCTGAGAATGCAGAGCTGAGGACATAGATTCTTGAGGAGGCCCATAGCTGAGCTTATGCGATGCATCTACGAGGAATGAAGATGTATCATACGCTTAAAGAGTATTACTGGTGGGCAAGAATGAAAAGAGAGATTGCAGAGTACGTTGGTAAATGTTTGATTTTCCAAGAGCTAAAGGCTGAACAACAGAGACTGTATGGAGCCTTACAACCACTTCCGATCCTTGAGTGTAAATGGGATCACATAACTATGGACTTCGTGTTCAAATTTCCTAGGACACAGAGAGGTTTTGATGGAGCTTGGGTGATTGTGGACAGACTTACGAAGTCAGCTCATTTCTTACCAGTACGCGAGAACTTCAAACTGGAACAGTTTGCTCGATTTTTTGTTGACGAGATCATCAGAAGGGACACGAGGATCGATAGTTTTGGATAGGGATCCGCGATTTACGTCGAGGTTTTAGCGGAGTTTGCTGAAAGCCCTCGGTACAAGGCTACATTTCAATACTCCATTTCATCCTCAGATAGATGGACAATCTAAGAGGACTATTCAGACTCTGGAGGATATGATGAGAGCCTATGAACTACAGTTTGAGGACACTTGGAATATACCCCTACCATTGATGGAATTTTCCTACAAAAACAGTTATCAGTCAAGAATTAGGATGGCTTCATTTGAAGCACTGTATGGACGACAATGCAGAACATCGATATGTTGGAGTAAGGAAGGCGAGAAGGCTGTACTGACACCCGATTTTATGGATATGACCCAGGAAAAGGTCCGAATTATCAAAGAAAGGTTGAAGACGGCACAAGATCGTCAGAAAAGCTATGCCGATCACCGGATTAGAGGCCTGGAGTTTGTAGTAGGAGACTGGGTTTTTCTGAAGTTATCCCCTTGGAAGGGTATTGTACCATTTTGGCAGATGTGGAAAGTTGAGTCCTCGTTATATTGGACCATATGAGATTACAGAGATGATTGGCTCTATTGCGTACAGATTAGCTTTGCCCCTAGAGCTTTCGAGAGTACATGATGTGTTGCGTGTAGACAACCGAGTCTGTGCGAGGTAATGGACGATGTTACGAATCCAATGGTACGATTATCGAGGCAATAAGATATTGTTGCAATCAGGTGGCGTGTGGGGGTGTTTGCGATAGATTTTCGAGGTGGTGTCAACATAGTTTTTAATGTATTCGATGTTACGAATCCAATGGTATGATTTTCGAGGCAATCAGATATCGTTTAGGGACAGTTTTTACTGTTCGAATGTTTAGGGTAAGTTTTAATACGTTTATAAATCCCAGAAAATTATGGGATTAAAATAGAAGATATTTTGGATGATTAGTGACCCTTATACATGATTTTGACAAGTTATAAGAATCTCATAAATTACGAAAAAGTGTGGGAAGTGGAATTTGGTGATATGAACGGTGTGTGAGTGGAATTTCTTTACCTAAACTTTTATGCATGCATACTTACTTGAATTATATGTGTTTTAAGTGATTTTGGTGATATTGAAGTGATTGGGATTTTATGTGGATTTTCAGTAATTTTACGAATATTTAATTAATATTTTATTCCGCGTTTTACGAGATTTCGGTAAACTATGATTTGAACACTATTTCGAATGTGGTTTTGAGTTGAATATGTGTTATGACATGAAATACGGGATTTGGAATATCTATGATTTTTATAAATTTTTTGAACGGTTTTAACGAGAATTGCTTTAATGACACGTATTACATGAATTGGTGTTAAGCTGTGCTTGGGGCTTAGACCCGAGATTCTGATTATGGTTTGGTATGTGATGTGAGATGAGTTGTATGTGTTATTGGGGTTGATGGTGTAACGTAGTGATGTTGATTATGATGTGAACTTGAGTTGATTATATGTGATGATGCTCGTTGATTGATTGGTCTCAAACGTCGAGCTGGGGGTTCTGAATCCTGAGACTAGTACTAGTACTGTGTAAAACATGTATTGTTGTGATGACTCAAACGTCGAGCAGGGCTTCAGTTTCTGAGTCTGTGTCACTCGGACGTCGAGTAGGGCTCCAGTTCTCAAGTATATCGCCGACTGGTAGTGCACTTGTGATATGATGACTGATGTGGTGCACACGAAGATTATTGTTGTGCTTGTGCATCGAGGTTGAGTATTAGTTGTGAATTTGTGATGTGTCTGCCAATGGGCAGTAGTTTGATGTTTGATATTGTGAGTCGAGGATGGATTGGCTGTGAAATGTATGGATCGAGGTGCCAATGGATGTGGTTTGGTTATGTGGCTTTGATATGATAGACACATATGTATGATGTGTTCGTATTTCATGGTAAAACTAATTTGTGGTTAACGATTAATTTTCCGGTTAAATGGTTTACAGGTATTTTCACGTGTTTTAAGAATATAAAATGTGTTTTGTTTTAATCAAAGTGAAATGATTCTTGAAAGGGGTTTTCGTATGCGTGCATGGTTTTGAAAAACAGAGGGTAAAAACTGTAACAACCCAGATTTTCAAGAACTTATAATTTCTGAAATTCAGTAGTAAAATGAAAATTATACCCTTGGAAAGGGAAAAATGTTGAATTTTGACCCGCGAGGTTATTTGAAATTTGACTAAGACCTATTACGTAGATCGGGAGCTGTCAATTACGTAGATAGGTGGTATGCCAAATTTGGATAACGTACGGTTATTTTAAGAGTCTAGAATGTTTTAACGGTTTTATGGGTACGTTTTACGAGAGAATCGATTTAAGTTTGGATTGTTTTAATTGGCCCTAAATATATAAGGCTCTCATTGGCCCAGCTTCTCAAAACCCATGCATTGAGGTGCATCTCCCTTTCCCTTCCCTTCATTCGACCAAAAGAATTCTCCCATTTCCCATGTGTTCTGCTTCTGTCTGAGTGAAATAGAGAGTGAGAGAGAGAGTACCGAGATGAAGAGGAAGACAGAGGTGGCAAGGACAGCCGTGTTGGACGGCTGGAAAACACGAAAGAAGGTAAGTCGTTAACCTTGATTTTGGTTTTTCGGTTTTGAGGTTTCGAAACACAGACTAAGACTAGGGTTATGTTCTTTGTACTCAAGCGAGTCTAATGGGACAAACATGGTGGGAAAAGGACCAGTAGATCGACTGGGCTCTAAGTTTGAAAATTGGACGAAAAGGACCAAGCTAGGCTAGAGCTTTTGAGGTACGTCCTCTTGATTTTGGGCTCATATGCTAGTTTCTGGGTTGATTACGAGTAGTTTGGTGAAAGAATGGAATGAAAAATTTGAGTTTTGAGAAAATTAGAGCCGGGTCTAGGAATCGAGTCGGTTGACCGAATATAGGGTCTCTCAGGTTGACCCGTCACAAGGAAGAAGACGATGACATGGTAACCACGTCATCTGGTCAGGCCACGTGCCGTGGCTGGGTGGAGCCATGTGGCGAGATGTTAGAGACTTGTCAGAGCTGATGTGGCAGTACACGAGGTAGTAGTGACGTCAGCATGTGATGACTTCATTACACGACATGTGGCGGCCTGTTAGTTGGCAGGTGACATCAACGTTGACCAATGTTAACCAAACTTTGACCCGCGTGTGTGGGTGCATGGGCACGGATTTCGAGGTCATATCGGTCTTGTTCAAAAGGTTTCGATGATTTGAATCCAATGGTGGTGGTTTTTGGTCGATCGCAGGTCGTTTGGGTAGTGTTTAGACGATTTTTATCCTCGGGTTGCATTTACTATTCCTGTGTTTAGGGTTTTCTATCCTAAGGTACAGGTCTAGTGACCATTACTTATTGTGTGTAGAAACGATCCGGAGACTTTCGAGGGACGTCTAGCTCAAGGTTGAGCCAGCAGCTTAGACCGAATGTGAGTGGACTTTGACTTATAAAATGATGAATTTCATAAAGGTTTATATAATGATTTGATCATAGTTAGTGAAAAGAATATTGGACACTGTTTTAACAATATTTGTGGGAACCATGTTTTGGGGCTGAGATCCTATGCAAAACAACTGATTTGATTTGAAAATACAATCGTTTATGAAAATGTATTTCCACTGTTTTCACTGTGATCATTCTCCGTGATTATTGAGATTATGTGTATGGTATTGTTGCTCGACTCCGAGATGTGATGTGTCCCCTCTAGAGAGATCACGATGCACTGCTTGTTAACTAGCAGCCACAGGAGGCTCGGTCTCAGGAATGCTTATGTGTGACATTGGTCGGAGGGTCGATCCCGACGATGTGCTCAGATGTGAGTAGTCCTGGAGTTTTGTACGCATTGCACGGATATCGTGACAGGTTATGGTATGAGATTGAGGTTGGATACGAGCATGGGTCGCGAATGTTTTTAAATATTACTTGTGTCCAGACTTTTTCATATGTACTGTTTTTACTTGAAAGAAATGGTTTAATTGATTATGCATACATGATTTATAAAACAGAGGGTTAAATGATGATTCTAGAAATTGGTTTTCCAAACTATTTATTTTTATCTACTCACACTTTTGATGTTTTACTGACCTTCCAGGCCGATTGCGTAGGCATTGGGGCTAGTCCGAGGAGAGAGCCATATCCTATCCACTACTGCTTACTCGTTGTCTTATAGAGTAGATTTTTTTTTATGTAACTTACTGTAGTGACTGCTCTGTAATTACTATTGACTGGTTGAACTGGTTTAAATAATTGTTATGTTAGTTCCTTTATCCATTGTCTGACATTGTTTTGTCATTTTGGGTCAGATGAGAGCAGATCCTTCACGATTATCAAAGTGTATGCGGGACGTGTCCTGTCAAACACTGTATGTTTTCAGATTATGTTTTAAAACTATTTCTTAAGGGTGACAATTTTTGACACGACTCGAAATCCGAACGATATTTATCCGGGTCAACCTGCACGATTAAAATTTCTTGTCATTTTCAGGTTAATCCATTATGACATGTTTAATAAATTGGTGGCCTTCGGGTCAACCTGTTAACCTGTATAATAATCTAATAACCCGTTTAATAAATGGGTAGATTTCGGGTTAACCTGTTAACCCGTATATTGACCATTTAATAAACGTGTCATTATTAACTCATATATCTACCCATTTACCTACTAAATACCTATTAAATCTTATAGTTTAAATAGGTTAAACATTTTAAACATGCTAAATGGGTCAAACGGGTCATAGGTTAATTGGGTTTCGAGTACGATTTATTTATTAAATGGGTTACACGGGTTACCTGGGTCATTAACGGATCAGATTCGGGTTGGCTATTTTTGACACGACTATTAAATGGGTTGGGTTCGAGTTAGGGATATTTGGGTAAAACAAAGTTCATGACACGACACAAACCTGACACGACATGACCAATTGCTAGCCCTATTATTTCTTTTTGTCCACTCACACGTTTTCTTATTTTTGTAACCTTGCAGGACCACTGCACGGAAATCAAGGCTCGAGAGGCGGAGACATGAACAAGTGAGTTATACATTTATCCCTTGTCTAACAAAGTGTCTATCAGATGGGAGTAGGGCTCGTGTATACTATCTGTGTGTTTTCGAGTGGGGTCCTGTCATAATCATTCGGGTTAAGATCCTTGATGATGCAATTAAGGTAATTCAATCCATCTAGTTAAGTTAAATAGAAGTTAAGTATATTTCTTAGGGTGTCTTTAGGCCCCATTTGATACCTTATATTGTACTGACTATTTTAATCAGATAGACTAATTTGTCTATCTAGTAAATTGACTATTTAATCGAGCGTTTGGTGCTCGTGCTAGATCAAAATGCCGACTATATTATAATGACCGAATTATATTATAATAGTTGATAAGAAATATTCATATCATAAATATTAATTATGTATGTTGTAGTTGTTATTATTATTACTATTATTATTACACTTTTCAATATTACTAGTTATCCGACTATTTAATATGAACAATTTTGAGGATATTATTTTAGCGTGTCTAAACCATATAAAGAAAATCATCTGTATTAACTTACATAATAACTAATTAATACGGGTCGATGCCAAATATTAATTCTGTACTATAGTATCATATCCCATTCATTATATAGCGTACCAAACGTAATAGTGTTTAGGCTATCTCATTCCAACATTTTCGCGATGCTCACGCATTCAGCTGGGGAAGCTTGCTGGCAGTGACTGAATTTCATACCCTACTCGTTTCTCCAGAAACTTACGAAAATTTTGTATTGAAAACAAAGCTGTATATTTGAATGGGAGAGTACTCACTCATAACTGGAAGGTCCATTTAAAATCTTCCTACATAACATTTGCTTATGCTCAATAGAGAATGGCAGTGCTGCCACATTATCAGGTCCTTCTGCATAGCACGATTCAACGCTCTAATTCTCAAACTAAGCTTTCATGATTCCGATAATCAATTCCCTTCAAAGAAACCGAAAACTAAGCAGCTTCTTCCGAAAAAAATAAAAAATAAAAAATGAGAGCATTGTTTTCAAGAGACCCATATGGTTAAAATACAAAATAAGATCATAATTCACTAAGAGCGATATGAGTACTTAATAAAAGCACAATCAACAAGAAAGCTCCCATTACCTTTTAAGGCCAAATAAACCCATAGCTAAAAAAAAACCCTCTCTCAAAATCACCAAAACGTCTAAGAGAATTGATTAAGAAAATAGAAGCTAAAAAGAATCAAGCTTTATATTAACAAAATGATTGAAACAGAGGAATATTGAGTAGGTGAGATAGCGTGACAGACAAACCTTAATAGGAGCACTTCTTGAGCATATTTTACCCGAAGACCAGCCAAAACTTGTTCTTCCATCTTTTATTTTTGACAGGAAACAAATTCTCTGGAGGGGCAGAGAAGCTACCCTCCATGGGGAAAAAGTTGGAAGTTGGAAGTTGGAAGAGTGAAGATCGAAGCGGATAGGGTGGAGAGCAACACCCATTCAGGATACGTAGTCAAAAAGTCATAAATGACTCTGTAAGATGTTATAAAAAATATGAACAACTTACATATAAAACAACTAAGCTCTTAAGATCATATACAAGGATTTACATCAAGAACACTAGAAATACCAAGGTTAATGATATACATGTTGATGTCATTGTCTTTTTAATTATAAGAGATCTTCTCCTCTCTACCAATAAATAATTTCCCTTCACTAAACAATAGGTCTATAGTACGTGAGGAAGGATTACTAATTGGTAAGAGTAGGGACCTTCTTATAGTAGTCCAACCCTAATGTGATTTCCTATCATAATCACATTAGGATTCTTAGGGACTAAATAGGTAATCAAGGAAAACTGAATTAACTTAACTAATGTCAATTACTATATGGAGTCCTAGTTTAATAATTCAATGACAATGACTCTATTACCCCAATAATGATTTGGACTTTGCACTTTAGGTGATTAGTCCATACTCAAATTTTAACATTCTCCCACTTGAGTATGAAATGGTCACATCTGCTAGTCCTAATTAAAATTGAAATAACAGTGTACACTGAGTCCTTTAGTGTCATCAAATCTACTCCAAAACACAGCAGTCATGATCAGTTCAAAATCACAGAACCACATCACTTGATTGCTCATATTCATTGTTACACTGCCATTACTGTGACCCTAAATTACCCACACAAGTCTGTTTGACAGTTATTACAGCAAGAGGAAACTCTCAATCCAAAAGGAATTCCCACACATTGGTCCTACCAGGAAAAATTAATCTTGTGCATTTTTTCCCAAACAACAATTATGATCAATTAACAGGAAAAACATATTGATCATATAACCATGCAATCAAGCATTATACCATCGTGCAATCAAGCATTACACTGCTATTTTATAAGTTCAAACCAGATTCATCATTCTCACGGATCAAAACAATAGATTAAAACTGCCAAAAATTATTAAGGCTATGGTGAGAATCCTCTAAGCTACAACATCTAATGCAATCTAGCATTGCATAGCTTTCACAATGAATCAAAAGGAACATTCAAGATGGCAGTTTTAACTGGTTTTGAGCTATCAAGTAACATCAATTTCAAATTTGAAAACATTGATGAATCAGAACAAAACCAAACAGCTATACAATGCATCAACAATGCCTTTAAGAGTAAGTAAGGAAAAAATTGCACAATCAAATGAGACATTTACTTTCAGCTACTGAGGCTCCCACTGATTGTCACTCCCACTGATTAACACTCCACTGATCAAAATCATCTACTAATCCCATTTTGGAAACATGATCTTTGTACTCTTTAACAGGAAAAGCCTTTGTGAGAGAATCTGCCAATATGTCCTTGGTACTAATGTCCAGTATTTCAATCACATTCTCTCTGACCTTTTCTTGTACTAAAAGATGCTTAACTTCCATAAGTCTAGTGGCAGAAGTTTTCTTGTTGTTCTTAGAGAAAAACACTGCACTTGCATTGTCAGAGTACAATGTCAGAGGTCCTTGGATTGAGTCCACCACTCTCATGTCCATGATCAGATTTCTCATCCAAATAGCTTGCTTTGTTGTTTCTTAAACTGCAATAAACTCTGCTTGCATTGTTGAGGTTTCAAGTGTAGTTTGTTTTGCACACCTCCAAGACACAACACCACCAGCCATTGTGAACACATAAGCACCCGTTGATTTCTTGTCTATAGAACAACCAGCTAGGTCTGAGTCATAGAAGGCCACCAACTTCAGATCATCAACCCTTCCATACACCAACATGAATTTCTTGGTCCTTTACAGATATCTCAAGATTTTCTTGCCTGCAATCCAATGCTGTTCACCTGGGTTTGATTGAAACCTGCCTAGCAAACTAACTACAAAAGCCAAATCCGGCCTAGTACATACTTGAGCATACATCATACTCCCTACTAGTGATGCATAAGGTTTATCACTCATCTTTTGCTTCTCTAAGTCAGTTTTAGGTCACTGGTCAACATGTAGCTTATCTCCTTTGTTGACAGGAACTTCTCCTTGTGAACAGGAGCTCATATTGAAACGTTTTAGGATTCTCTCAATGTAGTTCCTTTGAGATAAACCTAATATTTTTCTCTTTCTATCCCTCACGATTTCAATCCCTAACACAAAATGTGCTTCTCCTAAGTCCTTCATCTCAAAAATATTAAATAAGAGATTCTTGGTTTCCCATAATAGACTAGGATTTGAGCTAGCTAGTAATATATCATCAACATAAAGTACAAGGAAGATGAAGTTGGAACCACTGAACTTTAGATAGATGCAATCATCCAGCTTGTTTTCTGAGAAGCCAAAAGATGTCATGGTTCTGTCAAACTTAAGGTACCACTGCCGTGAAGCTTGCTTGAGACCATAGATCGACTTGTTTAGTTTTCAGACCATTGATTCCTTCCCCCTTTCAACAAATCTAAGTGGTTGTTGGATATAAATGTCCTCATTCAATGTTCCATTCAAGAAAGCAGTCTTGACATCCATTTGGCGTAGCTCCAAATCATAGTGAGCTGTGAGAGCCATGATGATCCTCATGGATTCCTTGGAAGAGACTGGGGAAAAGTTATTAGTGTAGTCGATTCCAGCCCTTTGTGTGAACCCCTTTGCCACTAATCGTGCCTTGAACCTTTCAATTTGTCATGTTGAATTCCTTTTGATTTTGTAAACCCACTTGCATCCTATAGGCCTAGTATCTCATGTAGGTTCCACGAGTGTCCAAACCCCATTCTTTGACATTGAGTCAAGTTCATCTTGCATGGAAATCTCCCATAGAGCATATTTCTTGCCATTCATTGCCTGGTTATAGGTAGTAGGATCATCCTCATCCCCTATATCAAAATCTGTTTGTTGCAGATAAACCATGTAATCAGTAGATATTGCAGATTTCTTCTCTCTAACAGATCTTCTGGGTTGAGATGGTGTTGGTTCCAATTTAGATGTCTCAAGTTGCTGAGTGTCATGAGCTGTGGCTGCTGAGAGTGGAACCAAAATTTCTTCAATTCGTGAATCAGCCAGTTGTGAAGAATCTGATGGCAGTGGAGGAGGTATGCCTGCTATCAAAAATCCTGCACCGGTTGTTTGTACTTGCTCATGGTTTGGAGAGGATAGTTCTTCGAATAAAAACTCCTCATAGTGAGGAGAGTCCAAAATTGAACTCTCAATGAACTTGGCATTGTGAGTTTTTTGTATTCTAGTTTGAGCTCTAGGATAATAAAACTTGAAACCTTTGGATTTTTCTTAGTATCCAAGAAAGAAACTTGAATCATTCCTTGAGTCTAGTTTCTTCTCCTGAGGATTATAAAACCTGGCTTTTGTTTGACAACCCCAAATGTGAAATTGTGCATAACTAGGAGTTCTTCCAGTCCACAGTTCAAAAGGTGTCCTGCTAATAGACTTACTAGGCACACAGTTCAGAATATAGTTTGTTGTCTTAAGTGTCTCACCCCATAGGAAATCAGGTATACCAAATCTATTCATCATGCTTCTAACCATGTTCATTAAGGTCCTGTTCTTTCTCTCTGCTACCCTATTTTGCTGAAGGGTCCCAGGGGTAGTGTGTTGTGCAATGATGCCATGTTGTTCAAGAAAGAGTGCAAGGGCGCCTTTTGTTGTCTTGCCTCTGTGAACCTGCCATAGTACTCACCTCCCTTATCTGATCTTACAATCTTAATGTGCTTATCAAGCTGTTTTTCTACTTCAGTTTTGAAAATCTTAAAACAACTAAGAACTGTTGATTTTTCAGAAATGAGGTAAATGTAAGTATATCTTGAAAATTCATCAATGAAAGTCAAAAAGTAATCATTTCCACAAATGGTTCTATATGGGAATGGACCACAAACATCAGTGTGTATGATTTCAAGAAGGTGATGACTTCGATTAGTACCCTTCTTTTTAGGATCAGTCGTTTTACCTTTAAAACAATCAACACATGCATTAGAGTATGTTGGACTAAACTTAGGTAGTAGATCTTTTTTTGTTAGTTGCAAGATTCTCTCATTAGAGATGTGCCCAAGTCTCTTATGCCATAGGGTAAAAAAGGTATCATTAGTGAGCAATCTTTTAGAATTATGGTAACTAACATTAAGACACTCATCAACATAAGAGTAATTCAATCTCCACAGATCATAGGTTTCATCAAGAGAGCAAAATCCAAGAGTTTGAAGTTTATTTGAACTATGAAAAAAAGTTAAGGTGTTCAAATCACCAGTAAAACATAAACCATAATTAACAAGTTTTGATGCAGAAATTAAACTCCTTCTAATTGAAGGTACATATAAAACATCTTCTAGCTCTAAAATGAAACCAGTTGATAATCTAAGCTTAACACGACCAACAGACTTGACAGCAACTTGTGTTCCATCCCCAACATAGACTTTGAAAGAATCTTTATTTTGGCTGGTCATTTTTAAACCCTGCAAGTTATTTTTGATGTGAACAGAACATCCAGTGTCAAACCACCAAGAATTTTTAGGTATTTCTACAAAATTAGTTTCAACACAAACAAAAACAGAAAAAGTTTTACCTTTCTTGACCAGCCAGGTTTTGTAATCATCATAGTTTTTCCTAATGTGACCTGTTTTTCTACAGAAGTAGCATTTCAGTTCTCCCTTATTCATTTTAAGATTATAAGATGCAGATTTCTTAGGGGCATTAGTGAGTCTAGGTCCAGCATGTTTAGAGGACGAAGGTTGGAACTTTTGACCCTTGTTGTCGTGGGAGGAGTGAACCAGATTAACCACATCCGCCTTTTCCTTCTCCTGCATGTGTTCTTCCTGAACACATTGAGTGATCAGGTCATTCATGGTCCACTTGTCCTTTTGGCAGTTGTAGGACACTTTGAGATGGGCAAACTTTGTTGGCAGGGAATTGAGAGCCAAGTGCACGAGGAAGTGTTCCTCAATCTTGATGCTGAGAGCTTCCAAATGGTTGGAAATGTTGATCATTCTGAGGATATGCTCTCGAATTGTGCAGGTGCCTTCAAACTTCATGGACATCAGTTGTGAGACGTAGTTGTTGGTCTCATCTTTCTCAGATTCTTTGTACTTTTCTCCAATTGCTTCCATGAACTCCTTGGCAGTCATTTTCCCAGGTTTCATTAGACCCCTAATGTTTTCTGTCATGGATTTCTACATGATTAGAATGCTAAGCATGTTGGCCTTTTCCCATTTCTTGAAGTTGCTTCCAGTCAAGGTTTCTATCGTGGTAAAGTCAATGGTATGTTTTCCTGTAACTAAGTTCCATTTAGTGAGTTTTTCATGCACAAGTGCATCAATGAATGAAAACATAACATAAGGCATTGATTCATTAACATTAACACATAATCATAAGTTCACCTTTGGGCAGAACTACACCTTGTGTTATCAGACATGGGAACATCAACAGACACAGAACCATCACATTTGTGCTGATGATTTCATGTCGTCCATGCCCTCATCTCATTCATAGATTGCATTAGACCAGAATCAGAATTCTCTTTGGAGAATTCCAATCCTGTTATAGCATGCAATCCTCCCACAGAGACTCCCATAACATCATGAAGGGACGTGGCATGGTTAACAACTTGGGTTGAGAATCAGCCATATCCTACATGATTCGAGTCTTACAAATCAATTCTAGAACAATATGGGTCAATTAGCATCATCTAGAACACGATTTAACCATACGAGAAACAGAAGTGCTAAGTTCTTCTTTTGATGTATCATCGTTTTCATGAGCATATATCAAACAATTTCAGCATGTAACAGAAGTACATATATGATAGAATCATTACAAAAAGACTGAAACTTAACAATCATAATCTGATAGTTAGAACTTCATACCTCAAGCTCTCTATCTCGCAATATTCAACAAACGTCAGTGGAAACATAGATTTAAGGATCGAGAATCATAACTAAGTAGCAATCGATTGAATATGAGCAGAAGATTGAGGCTAAGTTCAATTAGAATTGAAAACGCCAAATCGAATTTGGAGTGAGGAAAAACGACCTAAGGCGTATGTGTGCTTTTCCCTTCAAAGTAACCGTTGGTTCCCAATGGCTCAAAATAAAAAAAAGGTGCACGTCGTTTTTTAAACGGAATTAAAAAGAACAACATGTCGTTTTAATCAAAACATAACTCAGTTTTGAGAAAAACGATTATTCAAACTTTAGGTCAAAAAACGTTTTTTTTTTTTTTTTGACAATCATATTAATCCAACAATACCTTAATTATTTAAGGATCTTAAAGCATGTTGAAACTCTAATACCACATGTAAGATGTTATAAACAATATTAACAACTTACATATAAAACAACTAAACTCTTAAGATCACATACAAAGATTTACATCAAGAACACTAGAAATACCAAGGTTAACGATATACATGTTGATGCCATTGTCTTCTTAATTATAAGAGATCTTCTCCTCTCTATCAATAAATAATTGCCCTTCACTAAACAATAGGTCTATAGTATGTGAGGAAGGATTACTAATTGGTAAGAGTATGGACCTTCTTATAGTAGTCAAACCCTAATGTGATTTCCTATCATAATCACATTAGGATTCTTAGAGACTAAATAGATAATCAAGGCAAACTGTATTAACTTAACTAATGTCAATTACCATATGGAGTCCTAGTTTAATGATTTAATGACAATGACTCTATTACTCCTATAATGATTAGGACTTTGCACTTTAGGTGATTAGTCCATACTCAAATTCTAACAGACTCCACTAGCTTGTCAAAAAGCACCAAACAATGTGGAGGAAAATGGAGCTTAAACTATGATGGAGGGATAATTTGAATCCGATTGGACTCGAAACAATGTAAAAGTTACAAATGATTCTTTTTAACGGTTACATTTTTTTTTTTCCGAATTAACGGTTACATTCATCTCGCAACTAAGATTACCTTTTATGTGTAAGTTTTTTTTCCCCGTAAGTTAAATAACAAATGCGTATGATTTCTATTATCGTTTACGAATTCACGGTAATTCAAGGTATCCCGTGAAGTTAAACAGAAGTTAAGCAGCATGACATAACATAAAGGCAGGCTAGTTTGGTTCATGTTGAGGGGATCATATGTGTTTGTTCTCATCACATGGTAGGCTAGGCACAAAGGTATTCCACCTCTTTGAGCAGTCGGCCGGTTATCTTTGGGGTATAGGCAATCTCCTTGTCCAACATTTACCGATATTAAGCAGGGAAAACCTGCCGGTGGCCAGCCGGTGACTTCAACAGCTAGATAAGAGCACAATTCAAGCTCAGTCAACTTAAACTCGGCCAGAGTTTCACACCAGTGGCAAAAACTATGATATTTAAAAAAAAAAAATCATTATGGTGTCGTATCATGAAATAAATACATTACCAAAATAATTCCAATGCACTAACATGATCTTATTACTTCACTATCGTCACATAACAAATTCATAACAGCAATAAGAAAAGTTTTGCAATTTTTCTTATTTATTTATAACGTATCATTAGGTAATAGGTAGAAACCATTAATACTAGCAAATTACTTGCCTTCCATTTTAACACTCAGGTTCCAAAAAACTGAGTTGAACGCCAGGCATACCTGTTATACATATTGATCTTACTGTATTCAGTGCCGTCGGACTTGAAGGTGGCCTTAGTCATTGAAGGATGACAAGCTGCTCCCTGATACAACTCAAGAATCTCCAAAGCTATACCCTCTTATGGCCAGAAAACAGGCATTCAGTAGTATTTCAGTTGACTATATTATATATACACCTGCCATGAAACAGCTCGACAACCTGCCATGGTAGGTTACATTTCAATTTCCCTATATTAGATTATATGTACAACAAGGCCTTCAGCATTTCGGGTAGTTTGCAAGTTCCGTATGTCAGAGCATGTAATCATAGACCACAACATGTGTTGCAGGCACAATTACGGGTAGATTTTCAATATAAAGATAGAAGCGTCTTAGGTTCTCCTTTGCAAGCGTTACAGCATCAATAACATCGCTGCTGCTTGTTAGAACCCAAAGATCTCTAGAGCTAACTCTCTTTAGGCTGCCACGGCAAAAAGGGCAGGATTGTGATCGTGCATTCCTGCAATTCAAGTACATTACAGAGGTACCACTCACCGGAAAGTAAAATGATTGTTCAATTTTCTTCAACAAATGAACAAAGCGAAAAAGGGGCAAGTGACGGTACCAGTCATGGAAGCAGCTGATGCACATGGAATGCCCACAGTTGGGTAACACCATCTTAGTACAGTTTTCCATGCATATCCCACATTCATCATCTCCATCTAGATCTTTATCGGAGAGCTTCCTCCAGTCTTCCATCCTCTTTCTGCCCATAACATCTGAGCATTGGGTTCTCTTAATATCATTATCTTCCATTTCATCAAACTCGCCCTCAAGTTGTCTAAGATAAGGGTATATTACAGCTGCAATGATATCCAGCACAACGCATTAAGATGTCAAAAACGGAGGGCAACTTAAGAGTGATGTTTTAACAAGAAAATACAATAGAATTACTGACCGTAAAACTCCCTTAAAGTGACCTTTTGCTCTTTCGACGACATTGAAGGCATTCCATCCACATACACCTGCACAATTACGTAGAGCTTAATTTGGGATTTCAGGCAACAAAGTTTTCTTCTTTTGCAGGAGGCAACAATTATAATAAATTGAGCATAAAATTAAAGAAGAGCCCACCTTGTATACAAGTATATGGAGAAGGCCTAAATAATTGGGAATTATATCAGTGCAACTACAATCCATCCATTCAATCAAGTACAGGAAAAGGGGGGCAAAGGGGCTATAAGACAATTTCATTTGGATGCAGTTCCCACCATAATCTCTGGGAATGGAAGCAGCCCTGCAAAAACCCATCTCAAAATTCAAAGATAAAAAAAAAGAAAAAAGAGAAAAAAATTTGAAACATCAGGGTACATAGCAATTACCAAACAATAAGATTAAACAAACGGGGGAATTGAACCAATAAAACAACAAAATTACTTACAATAATTTTCTAACTCACAAAAGGTCTAACTTTCATGCACAAAGGCCCAACTTTACCTTCACTCTTACATGAAAATTACCACCCAACAACCAAAATTGAGTTAAATTAACCAAACAACAAACAACCCAGAAGAGCAAAAAGGCTAATTAAGGCAAATGCATGTGAATTCCACAGTTTTGATTGATCATCAACAATTAAGAATCAAACTTGATCATAATTTACAACCAAAACAGATTTTTGAAAAGAAAAATTGACTCACAAGCTATTGGCATGCTGGATATCAGCTTCAAGAGCTTTGATAGATTCTCCATAGGAGGACTTGGTGGGCTGAGCTTGCCACATGTGTGTTATATGGTAATTCTGCGTTTTGAGTTGAGGAAGGAGAAAAGAGAAGGAAGTGAAGGACAAAAAGAGGGAAAGAGGGTGGGGGAATAAGATGAAATTGAAAAGGAGTGACTTTTTTGGGTAGGAGTTGGTTTTGTTTTTGTTGGTGAATGTTGGGGGTGGGAGACATTAGATGGTGGGGTTTAAAGGAGAGAAAGATGGAGCCAAAGGCTTTGCTTACTGATCAAACCTTTCACAATTGAAGGAAAGAAAGGGATGCCTTCTCTTTCTCATGTTGCCTTCATTATTCTATGATCTGTGTGGTTTTGGGCTCTCGTCTCTCTCTACCCTTTCCCCGACCCTCCCTCCAAAGACCCCCAACTCTGACTTTTGATAATTGATACTTTGGACTTGAACTCCTCCTTAATCAATGTTGTCAAAGAATAAAACCACCCTCCTCAACATATGAATTACTAATGAAAAAATTGACCAACGATATAATGGAAAAATGGAAGTATAAATGTAAAAGAAAACGTAGACAAAAAAATAAGAAATCAAAATGCATTTCACTTTGTAATTGATTTTAATCATTATTTTTTAATTATCTCTTCTTATCCATACAATCATTGTTTATCATACATTAATATTTTTATACTTTTACATGTTTTACACACAAAAAAATGAAATTTGAAACGAGAAACAAAATGATCTTCAAACGCCTGTTTAATTATTTGTATTCCTCATTTCAATGCTGAAAAAAATTTAAGAACTAAACTACTAGTATTTCTTATTGAAAAAAAATCATAAGCTGTATATTACTACTAAGTGGGCATAACAAACTACCACTTTCCCACAAATGCGAGAATTAGTGATAAGGTAACTCAGTAGCATATCTAAACTCTTAAGGAAAAAAAATATATCGGTTTCATGCATCCCATATTCCCATCAGATTTTTGCATAAAATATTTGAGAGAAGACACCGTCTATGTATTTATTTATGGGTAAATCATTGTTATACCTTCGATGACTTTTATTTTTATTTAAAATCTTTAATACTTGTCTATTAAACAAAATAAGACCTTACTTCAAATTTTTTTTATTCAAAAGTCCCTAAACAGAATTTGCAAGTAATAAATTCCACATTTACCATTTTTATATCTCAATAAAAAGAATGAGTGGGTTATTGAGGATTATTTTAAACAATTAAAAATAATATTGTCTTTTTTTGTCCTCTTTGTCCCATTTGCCACTTAGTGTTTGATTTCTTTGGCCTCTTGGGACCTTCATTATATTATGCATATAATAAATATTATATATGTATACTATATATATTGTATATAGTTATAATTGAATTTTTTCTATAAAATAAAAAATAAAGTTCATGTTGTCTGGGTTCAATGGTAGGGTATACAATTTATTTATTTTTTTTTTTGGGGGGGGGGGGGGGGGGGGGGGGGCTTGAGATGGTAGTGGAAAATCGTACAATAAAGGGTTTAATAAATACATAATTTAAGAGTGTATTCAATAAGGATTTTTTTTTTTATAGATCTTAAATATTTTAAAGTTTATGTGCATTCAATTACGAGTTTTAAGAAGTTGATACAAGTTTGAAATATTCAATTTAGACTTATAAAGTTATTATAAATTAGAGTGTATTCAATTCAGAGATTTTGAAAAAAAAAATTAATTGAATATTGTTGACTTTATTAAATGGTACAATTTTGTGGAGTATAACAAATTTTTTAATGTAAATTATGTTATACCAAGTTCATGATTTCTCTAGCCTCTCACCTCTGATTTTAAACAAGTTTATATCAAGGCTTAAAATGTATTGTTTGTAATTAAAAAAAAAATTCAAATCTGTTACAAATGCCCAATTATCATGTATTTACTCTACAAAAAGTTATAATTAATTAAAGGCTTATTAGGCTAAGTGCCCCAGGAACAAGCCACCTTATCTCAAAATGCACAAGAGACAGAAGTTTTCCTCAATGTGCACTAGGATCGGTTACACCGTAAGAACCGTTGCACCATCTTATTGACGACGTCCTTGACGATGTTAATGTTTGCAGACGTGAAGCAATTTTTGTAGACGTGGAGTCATTGTGGCGCAGGTAAAATGAGGTGCACCAGCGAAATCGAATTGGAGATAATTCCTCTGCTAGAGTTTTGCAATTTTGAGGGAATTAAAGAAACTAATATCGAATTTGCGTGGGGAGTTGCGTAGGGATTATAAGATTTTCGATTGGGGGGACAGAAGACCTGAAAGAGAGGGATTGCAATGATAATGAAGGTGGAAGTAATATGGTTTTTGATTTGGAGTGATATGGAAAAGAGTCGAGGGTTGGAAGAGCATCAAAGATGCCTTTGTGGGAAGGTGTCCATAATGAAGACTTCGTGGACAGATGATAACCCATGGAGGATGACAGGACCGCCCCCGAAAGGGGCATCGATAGCCGTGCCCGGTCCTGCTCCCGTCTGGCAAGATGACTGAAAATCCCAAGTTACCCCCAGTACTTGCCAAACCAGGGATAGCCACACGTACTTACTCATGCCTCCGCCCCTCGTACAACCTCGAACAACGCGCCACGACCTGGAGGGTCAATAAAAAACCAAAAGGTGTGAGTGGACAAAAATAAATCAGTTTAGCAAAACAGTTACAAAGGACGTTTTTACCCTTCGCGTAAAAACGAATGCATGCATACAAAAATCATTTCGCAATCGGTTAAGATTTTCCACATAAGAAATACTGTGTATCAAATTTCAACATAAGGAAAAACTCGTATAAACCTCAAAGTCATTTTTCCTTTCTCAACCATCGGGTCTTAGCCCGCAATCATAAACACCGGGCCTCAGCCCAAAAACCACGAATCAAAACCAAATGCACAACATGATCCAAAACCATCAACCATATACCGGGCCACTGCCCAACTCAACCGAAACGTCAGAAATCATCAATAAACCACAAGTCAATCATTTTGCTGGATATCAAGTGCGCCCGAGTCTTTAAACTCAAAACCATGCGCATAAACAGGCCTTCCCGGGATATCAACGAGTCTTTAAACTCAGAACATAATCAATAGGCCTCGGGGGTATCACAGTAACCGAGTCTTTAAACTCACGAGTCTTTAAACTCATTAAGGGCCCTCCTCCGTCATCAATTAACCGAGTCTTTAAACTCAAAACGTGCTCCAGCAATAGCACCCGAGTCTTTAAACCCAAAACAGTTTTCAACGGGTCTTTGAACCCCAAAACAGTTTTCAACGGGTCTTTAAACCCAAAACAGTTTTCAACAGGTCTTTAAACCCCAAAACATTTGTCAAACACAACAACATGGGATCCATCCCAAAATCACATTTTTCACAACAGGACTCATGGTTCGAATTTCCACATTCAAATTCCCAAACCTTACTTCACAAAACATGTTCAAATCATCATTAAACACGGGGCATGCACAATCATAGCAAACCATTTTATTAAATCCTTTTTCATTCCCGAATTCGAATTCGCAACAATGATTCCGTAAGCCGGCATCCGGAAGCATCATCCCGAACCCAAACCAAGAATCCACTTTATTATTTCCGAAAACCGAAATCTCGTAGATCAAAGTTACTTTTGTGCCCTGAGCATCAAGCTCGAAATCACCTTTTTCGAATCCATTTTAATTCTTAGAAATCACTTCTTTCTCAAATCTCATTTTCAACACATCAACCCACAATCATAATCACCAAAATCACGACCCAATCAAAACATACTCAAAACCCCTTTTTAAAATCCTCAAAACCACAAGTCTCATTTCAATTCCCAGTTTCAAACATCAACAGTGATCAAATCACAATAACTCGAAATCTCGTAAAACGTGCAAATCCGGAACGTTCTCGAAAAACGTGTCAAATCGTAAGTCACACTCGCAAATCATAAACAACCTTCTTAAATCATTTTACACCCATTTCATATAACTTTTTTCATTAAATCATCATTAAGCACACGAGTGACCATAGTCTCGAAATACGTGTAATTTCACATGTATAGTAAAAATACGTATAAATACGGGAATTGAATACGTATAAATACGGAAATCAAAATCAATCACAACTTATAATCATAATCATAAAATCATAGAAATAATTTATGCATGCATTAAATTTTGAAAGCAACGTCCACTCACACACCGTTCAATAAGCTCGTTTTCCCGCGCTGCGCACATTTCCGTAATTTCTGATATTTTCCAGAAATTTCAAATCCTGCCCGAAAACATACTTTAGTGTCACTAAGGGCTTACATAAAAACATACTAATTTCCCATAATTTTCCGGGAATTAATCGTTAATTACAAACGTAACGGAAATCTTCGGACCCTCGGAACCATATTGAAACGGTGTCTGATAAGTTCGAAACCAACGTTAATATATTCGTTACATTGTATAGGATAAAAGTCTTGTTGAACTCACCTTGAAAATCGGCCCCACGCGCCGTCACGCGCCGCCGCAAGCGGTTGCGCGTGACACTCACGCGCCAGCTACAGTAACCCCAACGGTCACCATCTTCACCTGACTCACGGTTAAACGGGCCGTTCAACCCGCGTGATGACCCGTTTAGTTCACTTTCAAATCAACCCTAAGTCTTTCAATTGAGCATTTGAGCACCTTCGTTACAAGTTCAATTACAGTTCTGGGACATTAATTTTACAATCACTTACCTAAAATCAGACGACTCGACGACGAGCATCGAAGAACACCCGTGTACTGCTCCTTCATCGAATTCCATCATTGCCGTCCGATTTCAATCAATTGATCCAGCCAACAGTTTCGTCTGATCAATCTAAGCTGGCTTCCAAGCTCAATTGTGTCTTCTAACTCCCCCACTTACACGACCCCATCCTCAATTTCTCTGAACTCCGCCGTGACTGTCCAAGCCTTCCCAAGGCTTAAAGCTTCGATCCCTTGATATGGATCGACTAAAGGAGGTCCCAGAAGACAGAATTGATCCATAATTGATCTTGGGTTGGTCTACATTTCGATTTGAACTTTTGAATTTGATTAGACATAGTTTCGGGTTTCTGGGCGTAATTTCTCACCCAGACCAGACATTTCTCCTCCCAGCTCATCTCACTGATTCTCACCAGTCCTTTGCCCGTCTCATACATCCCAGAAGTCGATCAAACTGGCAATAAGTCCACCAACCCGACAATGCTCTATTTTTTTTCCACTTTAGGAGCCTCAGCACGGTTTGCAGTGCTTGCTCCCCACGCTTCACCTCAACCAGCCCTAACCGTGCTCTGCCTTCTGCCTCAGATTCCCCACTAATTGCATAAACAATTAGTCCACGACAGCACTCCAACTCTAACCTCACCCGTGCACACACAGTTCCTAGCCCATTCTGATTTTCCTCACCTCAAAATGCCAACCCGTGCATAAAGAATCCTAATCCCATACCGTACATCAGTTCCAAGCACCCACACTCACACACCAAGGCCACTAACCAGTAAAATAATCTCCCGGACAGACCACCCACGCACGGTGGTTCAGCCCCTGCTTCGCGGTTTCTAAACAGGCCCCCGTGAAAATTACCGATCTGCCCTTGTGCATAAAATTACGAAATTGCCCCTCCACTTCTTAGACCTATAACTTGGTCATCCGATGTCCGTTTCACGCGTGCCGCCTGTCGTTGCACTCGGGGCCTCGAGACGAACCTAACGGTCCTCGGTCCTCGGCCATAGGACCTCCCGATCAAAAGGTCAACATTTTCCCTTATTTCGTCCAAATTACGATAATGCCCTTGGGCTTTCGAACGTCATAACTTTCACCTCGAACGTCGGAATCGAACGTGCCACCTGTCTATGAACTCGTGACGTCCCAAACTACGTCACGATCGTTGGTCAAAGTACATTTGACTGCCCGAATAAAAAGTCAACGTTTTACCCACGACTAGGGGCAAAACGGTCATTTTGCCACGTTCATCCGATTCCACCCAACTAACCACTGATTAACCCTCTTTAATCATGATTAGTTACCAATCTAATCCCGAATTCCGGGATGGGTCGTTACAGAGGAGGTTTCTCGTTTGTCCAGATTCTCGAGTAAGTAGGCTATTTATCTTCATTTGGTTTGAATTTCTGGGTTTGAATTTCTATGTTTGAATTTTTGGTTTTGAATTTCTGGGTTTATAAATAATGTGTGCGGTTTGGAAGGAATTGAGGAATTTATGGTTAGAGATTAAGAATTGTTGGAATGAATTGATAATTTCTGGGTTTGTTGGAATGAATTGATAATTTATGGGTTTGTAGACATTTGAAACCAATGAATATTTTCAAACTTTGAAGAATTTTTCAATCCCTTGAATGTATGCAATTGATGATGGGTTTGATAATGCAGGTTCGGGGGTAGAGATATCGCGGAAAATGGTGTGACTTTTGGGAATGGTTGGATCAAAAAATGTGCAAAAGGTCGACGAAAATAATTCCCGTGTTTCTTCAGAAGCTTGACGTTAGAGAAAAATTTCTGAATGAGAAGAGGGAAGTGTTTAGGCTTAGGATTGCCCATATGGTAACTTGGGTTGTAGTGATTGGCATTAGCCTAGGAATTATGTATGTTTAGGCTTATGATTACCTTATGGTGACTTTGAGCTTGTAGTGAATTATTATGTATGAGGTAGATTGTTAGAGCTAGTAGATGTTACGAATGATGGGATGTGATAAAATTTGATGAAATTTGATGAACGTCTTGTGTAAGATATGAACTTTTATGATGAATGTTTGTGAATGTTATGAATGTTTGCGATGAATGTTTGTGAATGTGATGAATGTTTGTGATGAACTTCATTTGGAGGTTAGAACTAAATAGTTTCACCGTTACGATTCCAATGTGGGCACTGCAAAATCTAGACCATTACATCTAATGGTTAATGTCTATCAATACAAAACCATTACAAAATCTTGGAATGTCTAGTAAAAAAAACTACAAACACTAAAAGTTTCTAATGTCTAATAATGATGTAAATGGGATAGCAATTCCTTTGCTTGCTTGAGCCAATTTTTGTTGATTTTCTTTGGCTTTGGACGTGGCTTTGGCTTTGTCATCCCCTTTACATTTGCAGGTGACTTAATCCTCATTCCCTTGGAACTGGCAACTGGACTTTGTTCTTGTGGCTAGGCTTGATGCACATGTAGGCTAACATGGTTACTGATTTTCCTTGCAAGCCTTTTCTGTCTTATTGTTGTTGGAGTTGTTGCAGGTGAAGAGGTATGTGCAGCTGGAACTTGGCTTGATTGTGGTGCATCTGTGTGTGAAGTAGGAACTTAGCTTGACAGTGGTGCATCATTATGGGAAGTTGGAACTTGGTTTGACTGTATACACAACCAATACAACACAATTACGGCACATACACCCAAAATCAGCACATATACCCAAAATTAGAACATATACAACCAATATACAGCAAATATAGCCAATATACATGAAAATATAGCCAATACACAATCAATACAGCTAATACAGCAAATATACAACCAATATAGCCAATACAACCAATACAACCAATACAACACATATAAATCTAATATATAACCAATACAACTAATACAACATCAATATAGCCAATATACATGAAATTACAGTTAATATACAGTCAGTACAGCCAATATAGCATCAATTTAGCCAATATACATCTAATATACCAAATAAAGCCAATATTCATCCAATATACATGAAAATACAGCCAATATATAGCCAATACAGCACATATACAACTAATATATAGCTAAGACAGCTAATACAACATCAATTTAGCCAATATAAAACCAATGCAGCCAATATACATGAGAATACAACCAATATACAACCAATACAGTACATATACAGCTAAGATAGCATCAATTTAGTCAATATACATCCAATATAGCTAATACAACCAATATACAACCAATACAGTCAATACACATGAAAATACAGCTAATATGCACCCAAAACAGCACATGCCAACACATATACAACCAATATACATGAAAATACAACCAATACAGCCAATATACAGCCAATACAACCAATACATCATCAGTACATCATCTATACATGAACTTACAACAAGATATACATGAAAATACATCAAGATATACCTATGCATCGACCATATTCCCATCATTTGCTTTTCTGCCTGCTTCGCTCTTTTTCTTTTGTTCTTACTCGCGTTTGAACTTTGCTTCTTTATTAGGATCTACTGGTTCTGTGCACCCAATATGCTTGTGTCCGTCGAACCCACAATTGCCACATCTTAATGTTGAATGTTACCTAGGCAACTTAGTAGGATTTGATGGTGCCTTCTCATTCTGACTTCCCTTCATTTTCATCTTCGGCCTCCCGGGCTGCTTGTGATATTTAGGAGGCTTGAGTGGTGAAGCCCCAAATTTTTCCCATTGGTCTTCACTAGCGATAGGTTTAATGATCCCCTCATATGCCTTCGTATAAGCATTATGATTATAACTTTGATGGACAAATATCTTCGTATTTCCCTTAAACTAGCTTATTGCACTGCATGCTTGAGGGCATGGGATTCCACAAAGGTCTATCTTCTGCAAGAGTAGGTTTGGAGATTCAAACCCACTAAAAATCTTCGTTCGAATGGAGGAATGATCTCGAAAATGTTATTCCCACAATGTGTGGGAATTATCCTCTGTTCTTTCAGCTTATGATCTTCTGACAGGGCTTGAATCATTTTGCCCACTAGGTGGCCATGCCACAATTGACCTTCATCACGTCTTCTAGTCAACAAGGCAGTGATGTACTGCTTCACTTTGTCCAACACAAACATAACGAGTTTGGATCTATACAGCACAATAACCTTGTTGAATGCCTCAGATAGATTATTTAGGAGAATGTCACATTCTAATTTAGTCTTGAAGTAGGATATGCACCACTGCATTGCATCTCATTTTTTTAGCCATCGAGCAGCACCAGGAATTATATTTTCATCTTCCTCATCTCTTCCTGAAACCAAGGAATGGTGATGGCTCTTGCAATTGCATTCATCTGTTCTTTAAGGGCCATCCCCTTATAAGTCTAGTTGAAGTTCTCATAAAAATGACTTAAGAAATGACGGTGCTCTACATCAAGAAAAATCTGACTAACTGCCTCATTCAGTCCCTTCTGCTTGTCTGTCATAACTAACAACCCTCTACGATCTCGAATATGTAAATCATCCTGCAAGATCTCCAAAAACCATCTCCAGCTATTGTAATTTTCCACTTCACATAGAGCATATGCCACGGGAAACATCCCATTGTTGGCATTAACTCCTACTGCTGACAGAAGTTGGCCCAGGTGAATCCCCTTTATGTGGCATGCATCTAACTCTATAAACGGTCTACAACATTTCACCCATCCATATTTGTAGGCTTTGAAGCAAACATACACCCTCTCAAATCTGGCTATCCCATCAGACTCCAACTCGGACTTCACAATCACAGTTAGACATGGATTGGTCTTCAACAATTGAAGACAATATTCTCTAAGTATTTCATACTGTCTCTTACATGACCCTTCAACAAGCTTTTGAATCATGGTCCTTGCCCTATAATAGGTGGCTCTTGATGGTCTGTTGCCAGTTTCAAAAAAGATAAGATCTTGAAATTCTGTAAAATCCTATTTGCTACTTGTTAGCTGCCTAGCATATTGCTTAACCATCCACTTGACATTATCATGAATATTGAAAGTCTCCTTACCACACACATGCTCCTTATTCAGATCCTTTATCTACAAACACTTTTCCCCCTTCCATTGAAGACGCTAAAATAACAAATGGAGACTCAGTACAACATTTCACCTTGACACAATCTGGTTGATTCCTGAACAACTCTAGTTGTGTTCCTCCTAGTACAGAGTACTTTATAATTGCTTCTCTAAATGTAGCAGCATTGACAGGACCCACCCCGATTATCACCGCGATAACCGAGGTGAACCCTGCTCCCGTCTGACAACCCAACAAAAAAGACCGAAATGACCTCACGAAAACCCGCAAATTACATTGCCAGACCAGGGAGAATTCAAAATCCAACTAAAAGTGAACTACACGCACAACGGAAAAGCTCATAACGGAAAAACTCCGGAAACACCCCGGGATAACTCTAGAATACTCTATGCCTCTGCCTCTGCCTCAACGTCAACCCCAGCGTTATCACCACAACCTGGAGGGCATTTAAAAACCAGAAAAGTGTGAGTGGACTAAAAAAATGAATACAGTTTCATAAACAAACCAGGGTTTTGCCTTCCGTTTTGAAAACATGCATGCATAACCCAATATCTGAAAATCATTTATAAATCACATAATAATCATTATGGAAACAGTATCACAAAACATCAAATACCAATGTCATCATCCGATCAAACCTGCTGGATCTATCCGAGTCTTTAAACTCCCGAGTCTTTAAACTCAATCCAGGCCTCAATATAATCCGAGTCTTTAAACTCCCGAGTCTTTAAACTCAACAGGCCTATGGGGGAAATATAATATCCGAGTCTTTAAACTCCCAAGTCTTTAAACTCAATCCGGGTCTTTAAACCCAATCCGGGCCCGTCCCCCGTCAAACATAATCCGGGTCTTTAAACCCAATAACCAGATCCAACAAATCCAATCTAAAACCGTTCGAAAACCGTTTCTAAATCCATATCCAAACCCGAATTCGAAATCACTATCCTGAAGTGTAACAACCCGTACCTTAGGGAAGGGTATAAATGTAATTTTTGTAAAGATTTGTATAAAATGACGATTTTGCCCTTGTGAATAATGCATCCAAAGTTGACTTTTTGATTTATAGGTTGGATGAGTGTTGACCATTGACCGTGACGTAGTTTAGGATGTCACGAGTCCGTAGACAGGTGGCAGGTTCGATTCGGACAATCGGAGAAAAAGTTATGACGTTCAGAAGATTGAGGGCGTTACCGTAATTTTGACTAATCGAGGAAAATGTTGACTTTTTAGTGGACTTGTGATTTTCACGTAGACCGAGGACCATTAGATAGGTCTCGACGTCCTGAGTACAACGACAGGCGGCACGCTGTCATCGGACGTCGGACGAAATAGTTACGGGTCTGGAAAGTTTGAGGGCAAAATAGTAATTTCTAAACCTAAGGGCAATTTGGTCTTTTCCCTTATGCCCAATTAGATCAGAACAAGTGGCATTAGTGGATTGGGATATTTTTTCTCTGTCCATGGGAATGTGGACACGTGGTGAGGGTTCAATGGTTCTAGGCACGTCTAAAATGTACACGGCCACAAAGTGTCCAAAGTTAAACCGTGCATTTGGCTGTGAGAAACAGAAAACAGAGAAGAAGAATTTGAGAGTGGGTGATCGATCCTGAAGGTGTGAGAGTTCTGTGAATTGTGAGAGTAACAGAGAGAAGAGAGGAGAGACTGGTGATCGGGTTTTGTAGTGGAAATTGTGCACGGAGACACGGCGGTGGACGGTTGAGTTTCTGAGAAAACAGAGAGACGGTGGCACTGTGACGGTGGTTGTGCCATGTGGTGGCTCAAACCAAGGCAATAGGAGGCTCAGGTGATTTCAGAGGACTCAACGAGCACCGTGGCAGACGGCGGTGCAGACGGCGGAGTAAGAATCGAAGGTATACCCTGAATCCCCTGTTTTCCTGTTTTTATTGTTTTCAAAAGTCGTGGACTTTGGGCTAGAGTCGAGGGAATTGGTGAGTGAAGTGAGGTTCAGGGAGGTCCTAGGAGTCGTCTAGGATGGTCGCCGTGATGGGGGAGGACCTGGGTGGCTGGCGGCCAAAACAGGGCTCACGGGCCGTCTGTTTCGAGGGTGAAGTCGAGGGGTTTTAGGCCGTGATTCTTCGATTTTAGGACGGGGTTTCATTGCTAGGGACTGGACGAGGCTATTGGGATTGAAAGGGACTGAAATGCTGGAGGATTTACAGAGAACCGGTCACGCTGGTTCAACACAGTTGAACCGGGTGACTCGAGGAAGAAGAAGCACTGTAGCAGGCGCGTGAGGCCCACGTGCAGCCACTTTGGGCGGCGCATGGGGGTGCGTGGGGAGGATTCCGCCCAAACTTTCAACATGGGTTTGGTTCTAAATGTTCTAAGGAATCCATTGGTGTAATTTTCGGGTTAATCAGACGAGGTTACGGGATAGTTCGGGAATCCGGACGGTTTAGGGTTTAAGTTTAAATTACGAATAAATTCCCGAAAAGTTGGGGAAATTAGGGTTGGTATATATAATGTAATTGTGACCCTATTTGGTGCCTATTGACAGGACGGGAGACGCCTGAGACGGTCGAGGAGTGCATGGAGCGCGATTGACATTTTACGATTCGTGAGTGGACTCTTTCTTTCCTTACGAGCATGCCTAACTGTTTTATTTATGTTTATGATATTAAATATGTTTTTATGCTTTTTGATGGTGATTATATGTGGTTGATATGTTTGCACGTTTTTCGAGACATTTTTGGGATTTTGCACGTTTTTCGAGAAAAAGCTGGATTTCTGATTTTGATGTTAAGTTTCATGTTTTTCACTCTAGAATTGTTTTCTGATAGTTATAAGTTGATTATGAAGTATGATTTTTGAAATCAAGAATTTGGTTTTAAAGTCGGAAAAGGTGGATTTCCGGATTTGGGTTCGGAATGACGGTTCTGAACGCTGGAAGGGCTTCGAACCGGGGATTTCGGATTCTGGTTTGGAGATGGATTTAGAATTGATTTTAAATTGGTTTGGATTGGATTTGCTGGATCTGGATATTGGGTTTAAAGACCTGGATTCTGATTGACGGGGGACGGGCCCGGATTGAGTTTCAAGACTCGGGAGTTTAAAGACTCGGATATTCATGATATTACCCCCGTAGGCCTATTGAGTTTAAAGACTCGGATTACATTGAGGCCTGGTTGAGTTTAAAGGCTCGGATAGACTCAGCAGGTTTGATCAGACTTGGATATTGTGGATTTGGTTTTATGATACAATCTTGCTATACTGTTTTATGTTGTGGTTTTCTGCTACTTAGTTGGGCATGCATATTTTAAAACGGAGGGTAAAATCTTCTAGTTTTCTTTAAACTGTTTTACTTCTAAATCGTGTTTGAAACTCTTATTTTCCTTCAGTCCACTCACACCTTCTGTTTTAACTTACCCTCCAAGTCGTGGTGATAGCGCTAGGGTGAACGTTGAGGCAGGGAGCGAGGCATAGAGCTTACGACGTTCTTCCGTTGCGAGATTAGCATAGTAGGATTTTGTGCCTGTTTTGTATAAACTATGCTCTGAATTACAGTTGTATTATATTTCTCCCTTGTCTGATAGTTATGCTTATGGTGGTGTTTGAGGTTGTTTTGGTACTTTGAGTGTGATTGTCAGACGGGAGCAGGGTTCATCCCGGGTATCGAGGCGATATTTGGGACGGGTCCTGACATGAAGCCCTTCCGGCGTTCAGAACCGTCATTCCGAACCCAAATCCGGAATCCCTTTTTCAAGCTTCAAAACCAAATCTCGATTTCCAAAATCCGATTCTAAAACCGAAAACCTTGATTATCGAATCATGTCTCAAAATCCATTTATAATCATTGAAACCAATTATAGATTGAAATCCCAAAAGGCATAGTACAAAAATCATGATCAAAGCATATCTCGTAAAACGTGTTGAAATACGTAAACGTCTCGACAAACGTACCATTATGTAAAACAAATATAGCATAATCAATAATCATGAAAGCATATTTAAAACCATAAATCAAGTAGATAAAAACAGTTATGCATGTTCGGTTAGAAAGAAAGGGTCCACTCACAGTTCTCGGGCACGTCACTCGCGTCCCGTACGTTCCTCGGTCGCCTCGGGGATTTCCCAACCTGTCAAAAGTCACCAAAACGGGTCACTAACACTTCAACTAAGCTTATCCTATTTTCCCCAATTTTTCCAGAATTTTAAACGTAAATAAACGGAACCCTAAACCTTCAAACACCCGAAACTAACCCGAGACAATGTCCGATCGTCTCGAAACTTGTCCCAAAAGGTCCGTTACAACGATTAGACTAAAAATCATGTTGGACACTTTCCCGGAAACTGCCCCACGGGCCCTCACGCGCCGCCCAAAGGGGCTGCGCGTGGGCCTCACGCTCTCTTCTTCCTCAGCCACTTGACCGGTCTGAACCGGCTTGACCGGTTCCTCGCCGATTTCCATCTATTTTTGTTCCTTTCAAACCCACTAGCTTCGTCCTCTTCCTAGCAGCTAAAACACAACATCACGGCCTTAATACTCACCTCCCAAGCTCAAGCCAGAAACCCAGAAAAACTCTGTTTCTGTTCCCGGCCACCAGCTCCTCCTCCCAGCCTCGAATTGTTTCCCAAAGCTCAAAGACAACTCACTAGACTCCTTAGAACTCCTAAAATAGTTCGACTCAACCTCAAAACCCACGACTTTAAGTTCGAACCCAAACTGAAAAACAGAGGACACAGTAAACTCACTGTCGTTCTGGCCTCCGCGATGCTCGCCGCCGCATTCCCCTGGGTCTACTCGAATCCTCTGGTCCTCCTCCATCCTTAGAACACCACCACCAGCCACGATTGATCGATTACACTGCACCACCACCAAGACTCCCTCTATGTTTCTCTGGTTTTTCCCCACCACTCACACACTCAGTCACTCCCAATTCCTCTCAAACACAATCACACACTTCCTAACTCTCACTCAAACACAATAGAATCCCTAAACACTCACACAATCACTCAATTGGATCAATTACACCTCACGGTCTTCAGTCTCTATTTTCCTAAGCACGACTCAAACTCAACACAGCCAATTTAATTTGCACCGTGCAAGTGGCTAGAAGCCACTAGAATGTGGCCAGGTGTCACACACCTGCTGGGCCAGCCCAAAATATCCAATTAAATCCTGTACACTTGTCCTCATCAGATTGGCACAATTCCCAAGGTGCAAAAAGACCAAAATACCCCTACTTGTTTAAATTACGAGCATCCTGGAACTTCAGTCCTAAATCAAACCTTGGATTCTACATGTCAAGAGTGAGAACAAAGTCTCTGGACTTGGGGATAGGTTTCTTCCTACTCTTCTTTTTAGGAATTACATTTCATAACCACTTACGCCATTCAAAGTGCCTATCCTAGGTGAAAAAGGGGTATCCTCATCTTCATTTACCACTGGCCCTTTTTCCACTTCCATATAAGCCCCAAATGCCCCAAACAGCTCATCATCACTCACCACTATGGGTGCTCATCATCCTGAAAAAAATGATTCCTCTTCAAAATGAACAAAGTCAGGATCATCACTGTCTTCCTTAGAGTCACTATCCTCCTAATTGTCACTAGATTCACTTCAACGATAACCTTGGATTTCCCTTTATCTTTCTTTGATGCTGTTATTTGAATCGGTTCTTGGGTAACTGGTTGATGATGAATCGGTTCTTGAGTAAATGTTTATTCCTAAATTAGTTCTTGAGTAACTGGTTCATCCTGAACCGATTCTTTAGTAACTGGTTGATCCTGAACCAGTTCTTGAGTAACCTAAACTAGTTCTTCAGTTACTTGCTCCACCTGAATTGGTTCTTAAGTAACTTGAACTGGTTCTTCAGTTACTTGCTCCACCTAAACCAGTTCTTGAGTAAGTTCACCATCATGAATATATTCTTGAGCTGGTTCTTGAGTAAGGTCCCCATCATGAACTAGTTCTTAAGTAATGTCCCCATTATGAAACTCTATAGTAGCAATCACCTCTTCAATATTAATACCCTCAACATCATGCATGCAGTATATATTCAAGCTCCTAGATTTACTCTTTCCTGAATTTTTAACCAAGTCCAAAAGTTTCTGATCATTATCTATTATAAAAAACCTTCCTCGCTCCTTGAAGTAGAGTTCTGCCTTTTGATTAAGCATGTCCCCACCATATATTTGGTCCTTTACTAACTCATTTAGGTCCAGCAAAGACAAATACTCTGAACAGCACCAATCGTACCAAGCAATTGACCCACCACCATATGTCAACAATCTTCCCGCCTTTGAGATACTTCCACCATGATGGAACCCCAATGGACACTATATCATCTACTCCATCTAGCACCACGTTAAACCATTATAAGGCCCCATTATACACACCTAAACACAACAACATAATTAAACCATTTTAAATAAGGTAAACAACTCGTAGTCTATCTCACTGACTAAACTAAAACCCACGACAATCACTAATCCACTAACTAAACTAAAACCCACGACAAGCACTACCCCATTGCCTTATTCAAAGCATTTCCACACCACTACCCCAACAAATTTTATAGATTTCAAAATCACAACCAACCAAAGCATTTCCACAACATTGCCCATATACTAGCTGAACTGACTTCAATAAAATATCTATATATCCACTCCCAGGAAACTTATTGAACAAAAAATTGAATCAACATCTAGTTCCAAGTAAATTGACTTCAACATAAAATATCTATCTATCCACCCCAGAAACTTAGAAAACACCACATACAACAAATCCAATCAACATCCAGTTCAATTTGTTTTAGGCAAGCAAACTCACTTCAACATACCATATCTATATACCCACACTAGGAAACTTAGAAAACACCACAGAAAAAACCCAGGAAAACAAAATTTAGTTTCAAAACATACCATAATCGGGTTGCTCTGAACCAGTTTCTCGCCGAATGGGCATCCTTGAACTCCAATGTCTTTCATGTTGCCTTTCCCTACGATTCAAACCCCTACAATCCCCTGCGATTCTATTGCCAATTTATGCCCCAATTTATTTCCATAATCCCGGATTTTGTGAAACCCTAACCAACAGGACCCAACCCAGAAAATACCATATCCAACATACCCAGGGTCCTACTCTTGTCTAACAGGAAACCTAAAGGATCGAAAAAACCTTCGAAAACCTTGTCAAACAAAGGATCCTTGTATACTCAAGATCTCATGCCTCCGCTCTGTAAGCAGTCTCGATGCCCGTGCAACGACCCTGTAGGGTTCAAAAACCAAGGAAATTGTGTGGGTGGACGAAAATAAATATTTTAAAAGATAATTAGAAAACATACTAATTTCTCTCAGTTTTAGAAAATTATGCATGTGTCAAGTTTGCCAATAAAACAAAAATATCGAAATATGTCCAGTAATTTCAGAACCTGTCTAATATAAGCGCATATACAAGTACCAATGCATATATGACCAAGCCAAAGCACAAGCACAACAAAGATTGTGAACCACCCATATTGATACACCAACGCAAATACGATCATACCAATGTAGAACCATACAAGACACACAGAACCAGCTATACTGTACCAACTGATCACCGAGCCAACCCGTCATATCGACTGACCTATCCCCGATGTCTACAAACTGAATCATTATATCAATATGCACTACCGAGAGGGAGCACATACCCAGGAGTGAGAGATATGATATAGTCTCAGACAAGGTTCGGAGACAGGTCCTCCCAAACGTCGTAGATCTTGGGGGTAGACTCGGAGATGAGACCCGAGTAATGCGCGCACTATAGAGAAATCGTGATGGATAGTGATTAGGCATATGAGATACCGAGGATGGGTTATATATGTATATATACGTATATTATGTTTCATTGAGATTGGTGGGACGTCTGGGATGTCGTTCTGGTTTTCTTTTATTGGATTTTGGGCTTAGACCCTACTGAGGTACTGGCTTCGATCGAGAATCAGTTTTCATTTTGTTTTGATTTGAAAAACAATGTGTCATTCCCTTAGAAATTATTTGAAATAAAGTGGTTTTGTGATACATCCATTCTTTTATGAGAAGGATATAAATGACTTATTGTGAAATGTGTATTTATTAAATCATTTATTTTTGTCCACTCACAACATTTATGGTTTTAATACTCTTCAGGTTGATATCGGATGTGGACTGTAGCAGAGATCGAGGCATCACATGCCACCACTGATCCTGGTGTACTCTGATGGACCCCGAGCGGGTGACGAGTTTATCCCTGGTCTGACACGCGGTGTCAGACGGGAGCAAGCATGTCCGACGGTAATCTAGGGGGATTGGGACGAGACCTATCAAGTTGGTATCAGAGCATGAGTTGCTCTTCGAGTGATGCACATGTGCTGGATGTGATGTCTCTGCAATGGTAATAGCCCGTCATCAACCTGATAGTTAATGTTAGAGTATGAGGATTCAGTGGGATCAAACCCTGGTTAGACTATGTTTGGTACGAGGTGTGATGGTTTAGGGTTCGATTGGCACATGATGGCATGTTCTAATGAGGTTGGATCCTGAGTCGGATCGTCGTGTATGTGAATCTAACGCCATGGAGCCATAGTGTTACAGGTAAGTCCCCTCTATCTGGTCAATGTGGATGTTCCAGTATGATGATATTGCAGAGTTGTGACCGTTCAACGGTAAGGTTATGTCAGATAGTGGATTGTGTCAAAGTGATATCAGTGGAGGTCGTGGACGACCCTAGTTGAGACTGTTGGGAATAGGAATGTTTGATCCTATTTGGCATGAAACGCCATGTTCAGTGTGTCGAATATCAAGGGGAATGTCGACTGGCAGGGGATGCCACTGTACAGATGTTGTGTGGCTTGGTATGTCATGCCGGGGTTGTGATGTGTCATTGTTGAACATGTATTGTTTGTCCCTACTAAGTACCAAGTTCTTGTGGACCCAACGGCTAGAGGCCATAGAGTTATGAGAGGACGTGGTCATCAGATTGTGGTTATTGGCTGGTAAGATACCAGTACCGGAGTGTGACGACTTTTCGGAGTCGAGAGCAATGGATCGGTCAGGGCGGTTGTGCTATAGTGAGTAGTCGGGTTTGTGATAACCCTAGTTTGAGATTGATTGGACAAGTTACCAGGAGTGTGCTACTTGTCAGGACCCGTCCCAAATCCCCTGGGATTAACGTGGGACGCGTCTGATCCCGTCTGACACGAAGTGTCAGACCAGGGAAAATTCCATCTCTAGCCCTCGCCGGGGCTATCAGAGTGCGTCAGGATCGTAGGAGGAGGAGTGTGATGTCTCGTCTCTGCTACAGCCCGCATCCGCGATCAACCTGAAGGGCATTAAAACATCAAAGGTCGTGAGTGGACAAAAATAATCTTTTAATAAATTTTTTTTTGCATAAAGACATTTATGCCCTTCAATAAAAGCATATACATGCATTCAAATACCATTTAGCAAAACGTTCATAAAACTATTTGTCAAACATCTCAAAATCATTCAAGGGTTCATGCCCGGCCACATAAACCGTCATGACCCATAAAAACCTTTCAAGGGTTCATGCCGGTTCCCATAAACCGTCATGAACCGTAAATCCATTTGGGTCCCCGACCCGAAATCACAAACACCCGTAAAGTCATATATATGGGAACTCGGCCCAAATCATTCTTAATGAAATACCAAAACAAACAATACGGGTCTCCGCCCCCAAATCATTTCTAAAACATCGAATACGGGGTCTCGCCCCAAAACACTTTCCGAATCATAAAACACGGAATACGGGGTCTCCGCCCCCAAATCACTTTCCATAAAACCACATATGTATCGACATACGTATAACCCATCCGAGGAACTTCCGAGAAGATACCAACTCGCGGCACACAACCCCTAGGGAACACATCCCCGACGTATGTCACGATTAATCATATCTATCTAGTGTGCACACTACTCGGGGTCTCACTACGAGTCTTCTCCCAAGAATCTCCATCTGGGAGGCTCAATCTATGGATCTAGTCCGAGCTTTCTCTCTGGATCTAGTCCACATATCTCTCCGGAATTTGGTCCGGGACCACATCATATCTCGTAACCTCCACTCCAGGAACGGGATCCCTATGGGGATACCCACTCTGGTCTGTGGATCGTGAGTCTCCAGGTCAACATCTGGAGGAGACCATATAATCATAAAGAGGGTTCATTCATCTTCAAATACTTTCTTTCTTTCTCAAAACATTTCTCAACTGGGTCTCATACCCGATTCATTTCAACAGGATTCTTCGAATCCGATTCAAATCAGTTTCACAGGCCTTGGCCTAAATCCTCAGTTCAATAGGATCTCATGCCCGAATTCTCATTTCACAAACTGAACTGGGACTCAAGCCCGATGTTACAATCAACACGGCCTCAAGCCCGATACCACGACTAACTGGGCCTCAAGCCAGAACCGTAAAGCAACGGGGCCTCAAGCCTGATTTCACAACCAATAGGGCCTCGAGCCCGATACTACAGTCAAATGGGCCTCCAGCCCGATATTACAACCAAATGAGCCTCAAGCTCGAATCATAAATCAACGGGACCCTCGGTCCGATCGTACTACTCAAATGGACCCTTGGTCCGATTTCTCGTCAAATCAAATGGACTCCAAGTCTGAGAGTTCGTAAATCAAATGGGTCAAATGCCCGAGTTCATATTTCCAAATCCAAAATCCATTTATTAAACCCTCGTTGAAAACCTAGCACGTATAAGCATCGTATAAAATCGTAAATCTCGAAATAAGTGCAAATACGTAAATCCTAGGCTACCACAAACAAATAAACTCATGGCATCAGAAAATGTATTCTAAAACAATTGTAAAACATTTATGCATGCATCAATTTCGAAAGAAGGGTCCACTCATAGACCGTCTGAAGCTGCGCCTCGATACGCATGCCATAAGCGTCTCCCGAGTCAAACGTCGCCTTCCAGATTCCCGAACCTGTCCAAATTAATTTAGAGGGTTACTAACTACTTATATAACCCCTCACTAAGGCCCCGTAATTTTCTGGATTTTCTAACTATTTTTAAACTAGAACCTAAACCTTCGGACAGCTCGAACTATATCGAAACGATGTCCGATTGACACGAAACCAGTACCAAAATGTTCGTTACATCGAATAGATGAAATTACATGTTGGAACCACCCCCAAAGTATGCCTCACGCGCCCGCACGCGCCCCTAGAAGGGACTGCGCGTGGGACTCACGTGCCCAGCACAATTTCCTTCTTCCTCTGGTGAACTGGCCGGTCCATCTGGTTGGAACCAAACCGGACCGGCGTGACCGGTCCAGGTGTGTTCCCTCCTTATTTACGGTCCGTTTGCTTCCATTTTAATTCCATTAATCCTATTTTCAAGTTTTCTACCCATTCCAATCAACAAAACTAATTAAAACATCCTAAAAGCCCACAGTTCATCTATGGCCTCACGACCCTGTGTTTCCCGACCACCCTTGCGGCTTCCTCTACCATGAACCACCCTCCAAATCGTCCTAAAATCATCCTAGAAACCTAATAATCATCCCACAATCAACCCAAACTAACCATAATGCCCAAATCGAAATAAAATGGGATTTGGGCCTTACTAGGAAACATGTTCGGGTTCAAGGTCGCCGTCCACGGCAGCTACGTTCCTGGACGGCCACCAGCATCATCCTGTCCTCTCTTCGCTCTCTGGTCCTCACAGACATGATCAAAGGGTAAGGGTTTGGATTTAGGGTGATAGTTTTGATCGGGTTTGTTTGCGAATGGGGAAAACGATCGATGAAGGCAAAAGATGATATGCATGAATATGGGATGGTGGCCAGTGGATGAGTGACAAGTGTCACTCATCCATTGGTTGCTGGGGAAAATATATGGCCCACCTAATTCCAAAAAGGTCCTTGTCTCGTAAAACGCGCAATAGTATTTTCGTACTTCCATGAACCGTAACTTCTCCGTTGAAAGCCCGAATTCGATGTGCCGTCTGTCTACTGATTGGTATCGTCCTTATCTACGTAACGGTCCTCGGCCCTCGGCCATTGGACCTCCTAGGTCAAAAGTCAACTATTCGCTCCTATTCGTCCAAATTACCAAAATGCCCTTGGACTTCCGATCGTCATAACTTCTCCCACGAACTTCCGAATCGAGCGTACCAACTGTCTATGAACTCGTGACGTCCTAAACTACGTAACAGTCATCGGTCAAAGTCCATTCAACCGCTTGAATGAAAAGTCAACGATTCGCCCATTCCAAGGGCAAAATCGTCATTTCTCCCTGCTCGTCCGCTAATCCTCGTCTAATCCTTGATTAGCCTCGCTAATCCGTCATTAATTCTTAATTAATCCTTCTAATTCAGGACGGGTCATCACAATCTTCCCCCCTTAAAGAATTTCGTCCTCAAAATTCAAATCGACTCGATTCCACAACTAAACTGTGGAATCCAACTATGTCCCTCGACTCGGATCACTGCACCCCCACACAAGGTTACTCGTGTAATAGTACACGTCCGACACACACCTCGTACGCGACGGTATGTATCATCACCAGAGCCACCAAAGCTCAAATTCATTTCTGAGAACTACACGTCCGCTCGCACGTCTCACTCGAGATAAAACGTTGACACTTGTCAATCACGCCTGTCACTCACTTTGATAGGTCATCAATACCAAACTGACATCCAAACGGTTTTTCAGTCTGCCATTCTGACACGATCCAAGCGGGCATCCTGCTCAGCATCCAATCAGACAATATTCTATAGATCCTGCCATCATAATGGCACGAATCCCAACTCATAGGTCATCCTCAGCCTATTCCCATACTGACTCTCGATACTTGCACGAATCAACTCTCTCAAATTCCTCTACTCAAACCTGACTCTAAGGTCCATACTGACTCTCCTTAGAGTCCCATCAATCCATACCTATCCGAACTCATCGGATACCCATCAATCTGTAACTATCTCAAGTAACAACCATCGTGACCAGCCGACAACTCCCGGCTTCACTGCGCTTCGTTGCTCTACTCTGATCTCGACTCGCTTTCGAGTCCTCGCATCGTAACTCGCATCACTCAGCGATCTCCATTGACGTCTAGACTCTCCTCGAGTCTCCAAACTGTCACTATCGGATCTAATCCGATCGCCACTCATGTCCATCTAGGACTCTATCCAATCTACAACATTCTCGAAATCTCGGGACACTCTCAACCAGACATACCAATTGACCGTGGTCAATCCCATCATCCAATGTGCACAACACACATGTGCACCCACGTCACAACAACATCGGGGTGCCACCCGACCTATTCAAGGACTGCACTCTGGCAATGTCCAACTACATACTACTGTCCGCACATCAGCCATGGTTCGGACCCCAACCGTCTGTCACTAGGCGAACATCAGTCCAACACCTCGGACACTCACTAGTCACATTCCGTGACACTAACCACCATCTACTCGTAAAGCATTGGGGCCTCAAGCCCGATTTCACAACCAATAGGGCCTCGAGCCCGATACTACAGTCAAATGGGCCTCCAGCCCGATATTACAACCAAATGAGCCTCAAGCTCGGATCATAAATCAACGGGACCCTCGGTCCGATCGTATTACTCAAATGGACCCTCGGTCCGATTTCTGGTCAAATCAAATGGACTCCAAGTCCGAGAGTTCGTAAATCAAATGGGTCTTATGCCCGAGTTCATATTTCCAAATCCAAAATCCATTTATTAAACCCTCGTTGAAAACCTACCACGTATAAGCATCGTATAAAACCGTAAATCTCGAAATACGTGCAAATATGTAAATCCTAGGCTACCACAAACAAATGCACTCATGGAATCAGAAAATATATTCTAAAACAATTGTAAAACATTTATGTATGCATCAATTTCGAAAGAAAGGTCCACTCACAGACCGTCCGAAGCCGCGCCTCGATACTCGTGCCATAAGCGTCTCTCGAAAGCCCTCACTAAAGCCCCGTACTTTAGAGGGTTACTAACTACTTATATAACCCCTCACTAAAGCCCCGTAATTTTCCGGATTTTCTAACTATTTTTAAACTCGAACCTAAACCTTCGGACAGCTCGAACTATATCGAAACGATGTCCGATTGACACGAAACCAGTACCAAAATGCTCGTTACATCGAATAGATGAAATTACATGTTGGAACCACCCCCAAAGTATGCCTCACGCGCCCGTATGTGCCCCTAGAAGGGACTGCGCGTGGGCCTAACGGCCTTGCACAGTTTCCTTATTCCTTAGGTGAACTGGCCCGTCCACCTAGTTCGAACCGAACCGGACCGGCCTGACCGGTCCAGGTGTTTTCCCTCCTTGTTTTCTGTCTGTTTGCTTCCATTTTAATTCCATTAATCCTATTTTCAAGTTTTCTATCCATTCCAATCAACAATAGTAATTAAAACGTCCTAAAAGCCCACAGTTCATCTATGGCCTCACGGCCCTGTGTTTCCCGGCCACCCTCGCGGCTTCCACTGCCGTGAACCACCCTCCAAACCGTCCTAAAATCATCCTAGAAACCTAATAATCATCCCTCAATCACCCAAAACTAACCATAATGCCCAAATCGAAATAAAATGTTATTTTGGCCTTACCGGGAAACATGTTCGGGTTCAAGGCCGCCGTCCACGGCAACGTCGTTCTTGGTCGGCCACCAGCTTCATCTTGTCCTCTCTTCACTCTCTGGTCCTCACAGACATGATCAAAGGGTAAGGGTTTGGATTTAGGGTGATAGTTTTGATCGAGTTTGTTTGCGAATGGGGAAAACGATCGATGAAGGCAAAGGATGATATGCATGAATGTGGGATGGTGGCCAGTGGATGAGTGACACTTGTCACTCAACCATTGGTTGCTGGGGAAAATATCTGGCCCACTTAATTCCAAAAAGGTCCTTGTTTCGTAAAACGAGCAATAGTATTTTCGTACTTCCATGAATAGTAACTTCTCCGTCGAACGCCCGAATTCGACGTGCCGTCTGTTTACGAATTCGTATCGTCCTTATCTACGTAACGGTCCTCGGCCCTCGGCGATCGGACCTCCCAGGTCAAAAGTCAACTATTCGCTCCTATTCGCCCAAATTACCAAAACACCCTTGGACTTCCGATCGTCATAACTTCTTCCACGAACTTCCGAATCAAGCGTGCCACCTGTCTATGAACTCGTGACGTCCTAGACTACGTCACTATCATCGGCCAAAGTCCATTTGACCGCCTGAACGAAAAGTCAACGATTTGCCCATTCCAAGGGCAAAATCGTCATTTCGCCCTGCTCGTCCGCTAATCCTCGTCTAATCCTTGATTAGCCTCGCTAATCCATCATTAATTCTTAATTAATCCCGCTAATTTGGGACGGGTCGTCACACTACTCGTGGACTGAATCCTTATATGGACCGATCAGTGAATTTTATGTGTTGAATGGTTGGTATCTGCGGTTAGTTGACCGCATGGATATAGAGTCTTGATAGCGGAGTGGTTCTAGGATTGGTCTGCACGCGGTTGTGGCAGACGCTTCTATCGATGGACGTAGTCGAGTCTTATCGAGGGGACATGCTCGTGTTACTGTGACAACTAAGACGATGGAGATTTGTCTGTCATAATGAGGATACATAGGTGACTGTGATGAGTGCGAGATACTAGAGAGGTGTTGAAGGGAATCCAATAGTGATTAGATGGTGCCGAATGACACTGTGTGTGTCTAAGTGATGTAATGCCAATATGGGCTTAGATTACGACTAGTAAGGTAGATGTGCCTAGGGTGGCAAACATGTGAGTTCGATGGACACTGAGTGGGATGGAGAGGATCCCGAGTGGCTCAGTGCAAGGCATAGGGTATACCTGGATTAGTGACCAGTACCCTAACTCGTTTTCAACGGATTGCACGAGTGTGGGTGCGTGAATTGAACCTATAGAGGTTGAAACGTGAGAATCAGGTAGTGATGGATGACATCTTTTTGGATGTGCATAAACTATATAAACGGACTGGCGTGTTTGGTACTAAGTTAGCTCGATAAGGACACATGGTTGATGTTCGAGTGAGTTGGGGATCACCGAGTCCAGGAGTTGGAAAAGATGGATATGCTTCCAACATGGTTGCAACTTCTCGTGATTCTGAAGTTGGTAAAAGAGATGGTTGTTTTCGGCTCTATGTTATATGACATTGGGTGTCACCAGTACAGTGATCACATATTGATGGGTGGACCCATGATTGGATTTGGGTCCGTGGACAAGAGAGGTTGTGATTGAGAGGATGAGGAGAGTGCTTGATTCCGCATTAGAGATGGGTATTCCAAGGTCGATGAAGGATACTTCTCGTTTTCTGCTATTTAGTAGATAATGCTTGGTGTCGTAGGATGACATAGAACGGATTTTGATGTCATCCTCTTTAACTTTCCTCATGTGGGATGACGATGAGTGATATGACCGTTAAAGGATTCAAAATGAGTGTAAGAACCGAACGTCTAGGTTGTGAGTCAAATTAGAATGACTTGAAGAACAGATGGTGTTTAGCGTCACCGATTGTGACAAGTGAGTGTCCGAGGTAATGGGCCCATGTTGGTATTATGGGCCATGTTATGTTGACTGAGAGAGCTGATAATGGATCCTAGGAGGATTGAGGTGAGTTTGGATCGAGTAATGTAGTGACGATCTAGTCGATCGTAATGACTGAGATGTTTGTGACGACCGCAGGTCGAGTAAACCAAAGTTTGGTTATTATCTAGGTGAATTGCCTTGCTGATTATGCTAAGCTAGGAGTAGAGGAGAATCATATTGTAAGACAGTTGAAGAATCTTTTGGACTAGTTGGTGAGAAGTCAAGACAGAAGTTGGATATGGGAATGTGTGTATGATCTGTCTTGGATAAGTGAGTGGGTATGATGTTGGATATGTTCAGGAGCATTGATCTGCCATGGATAGGTGGATGAGTATGTGTGAATATGTGATTGAGTATGAGATGAGGACGATACGTGGGTATCGATCAGGAAAAGATGAATATCCGATACCTCGGGTTGGATAAGGGAACAGAGATTGTGCGGGATTGATGTTGGCCTTGTGACGTGCTATTGAGGTCCGAGCCGTGTTCGGAGTGAGGTTTGGTTCATGATTGGGCGTAGCCATAGTGCAGTCCTTGAGCAGGCCGAGTAGTGCCTTGATGATTGATATGATGTGGTTGCACTTGCGAGTAGTGCACGGTGGATGACGGGATTGACCACAGTTGATCAATGTGTTTGAAGATTGGAGTTACCAGGGAAGATGAGTGTTTTGTCTCATGGATCCTCCAATGAAGTCCTCGAGGGACGTGAGATGGTGATCGGACGAGGTTCGATGTTGATTGTATAGTGAGTACAGTGATCAGATTAGTTCCGATTGTAACAATTGACGAGGATTATGATCGGATTAGTTCCTATTTCAACAAAATAATCACGTCCAAACCATATCTGGACATCTTGTCTCCTATTGGAGTTCCAATTTTCTATTCCCGACTAACCAAGACCTTACTACCCACGTCATATCTGATAAAGGATCTTTCATCGCTTTAGGCCAGAAAACACTTATTCCAACCAGGGACACACTGTATCGACCCATCCCAAATTCTTGCGATTAATTAAGAATTAATTTTGGATTAGCAAGGCTAATCGGGGATTAGTCGAGGATTATCGGACGTTCAGGGCGAAATTAAGATTTTGCCCCTAAACGAGGGCAGAAAGTTGAAGTTTAACTCGGGAGGTCCAATGCACGAGGACCAAGGATCGTTACGTAGATCGAGTCAATACGAGTCCGTAGACAGGATGCACGTCGAAATCAAACATTCGACAGGAAAGTTATGGAACAAGGAAGTTCGAGGGACTATTTGTAACACTCGGAAACCCAAAGAATGTAAATTTATAAAATAATATATGAAATGACGTTTTTACCCTTGTAAATAGTGTGGTCAAAGTTGACTTTTTACATGACGTGTGTTTTTCACGTAATTCAAGGACCATTAGGTAGGTCTCGATTCCCTGAGTTCGTAGACAGGCGGCACGCTAAAATCGGACTTCGAATGAATAAGTTATGATTCTAGAACAAGGAAGGGCATTTTGGTAATTGTGTGAAGGAAGGGTAAAATGGTAAATTGGATGGTGAAAACTTGATCAGCTAAAGTGGATGTTTAACTTAGTTGTTTAATTAATTGAGTGACAATTGTCACTAAGGGAGAACATATTAGTGGCTCTATTGGGAGTGAGTGGGTGCACAGGTGTGATGTTTGTGTTGTTTGGAGAACAGAGCACCGTTTGTTTTGAATTGATTTAATCGACTGAGTGAGAAACAGAGACACAAAGGCACTGGGAAATTCAATCAAAATGTTGTGAGGGACTGAGAGAAAACTGAGACACTGGAGTGAATTGAGGGATCGAAATCGAAAGGAAAACCGAGAACAATAGAGAAGAAGAAGCCCGAAATAGTGAAAACTGGGAAAAATGGAGGGAAAATTCGAATGTTAATTTGTGAGTTGAGAAGAGCCAAACAAAGATTAAAAGCAGCCTTCTAAGCTTATTTTGACTTCAACCACACAAAAATTGAAGGAGTTTGATCGTGTTTCGGCTAAGAACTGAAGTTCCAATTTTTGAAAAAATTCGAGGTTTAGTACGAGTACCTACAGGTAAGGAATCGTGTAATTGATTATTTTAGAACGTTCATTTCAGTCTTACGATGCTTCTGTATCAATTAATTAGAAAACTAAGTCGAATTGCGTAAGATTAGAACTTGAAAACCGTTTGAATATTCATTGGAGAATTGATGGATTAAGAGTTTGATTTGTGTAATCAAGGATGGAGAACTTAAATTGAGATAGAATAGATGGATTTCGGTGGAAGAATTGAAAGAAAAAAGCTGGAATTGAAGGAGATTGAATAGGGTCGTGTCGCGGGTTCGTAACCCGTTTAGCAGGAAATCGGGCGAAGGAGACGACACTGTAGCACTACTGTACAGGGCACGTGAATTTCACACGCAGCACCTTTGGCCGGCGCGTGAGGGCGCATAAGGACGTATCTTTGGTCAAGGTCAACATGTGAATTTATCCTTTCAATGTAACGAACATTTTGAGACAAGTTTCGAGTCGATCGGACGCCGTTCGGGATAGTTTTGAGTGTTTGAAGGTTTAGGATTTTAACTTAATTATGTTAAAAAATCCTTAAAAATTGGGGAAATTAATGTAAGCTTAATGAAAGTATTTGTGACCCAAAATTATGATCTTTGACAGGCCAGAATATTCCTGAGGAGTCCGGGGAGCGTACAGGACACGATTGGCGCGTTCGGAATTCGTGAGTGGACTTTTGTTTTCTAACCGAGCATGCATAACTGTTTTTACTTACTCGTTTTATGTTTCTATATATGATTTTATGTTTATGATTATGACATTCCTGCTTTACGTGATTGCACGCTTTTTGATGTGATTTATCGCATTTTACGTATTTCGAGACTATGGTTTCTCCTATACTTTGATGATGGTTTGTTAAGTGATTTTATATGATTTGTACGTATCACGTGTTAATAATGTTTTGATTATGATTTGTGAGTATGATTTGGGATTTGAACGTGAAATTCGGACATGAGTCCTATTTCGATAAAATGTAATTTCAGCTTTGGTTTCGGAATTTGGATTATGATGAATTTTGGATTTGCTATGAATTATATATGGTTTTGGGTTTAAAGACCCGGTACTATTGCTGGATCTGGTTTTGGGTTTAAAGACCGGTTAATTGATGACGCGGGAGGGCTCTTGATTGAGATATGTTGAGTTTAAAGACTCGGTTACTGTGATGTCCCCCGAGGCCTATTGATTGTGTTTTGAGTTTAAAGACTCGTTGATATCCCGGGAAGGCCTGATATATGAGTTTAAAGACTCGGATAGATCCAGCAGGTTTGATTCGTTGATGTTACATTTGGTTCTACATGATTTTATAGTTGTCTTCTGTAACGGTTTCCATGCGGTTCATGTAAGTGTTTTTATATACTTAGTTGTGCATGCGTGTTTTGAAAATGGAGGGTGAATCCTGGTTTCATTAAAACTGTTTTCGATAACCATTTTTTTTAGTCCACTCACATTTTTATGTTTTAATACTCTCCAGGTCGTGGTGCTAGTTTTGGGGCTAACGCCGAAGTAGAGGCATAAGTTTTCCCATTGCGGGTGTAGTTAGCTCACAGAGTAGGGTTTTATCCTTATCGTGTATTGTAACTATGCTCTGTGATACTGTTGACTTGTTGGACAGTTGGTTGCATCGTATGTTCTCCCTGGTCTGACAATGTATGTGATGTAATTATTATGGTTATTTTGGTCATTTGTGTTCAGTTGTTAGACGGGAGCAGGATTCTTCCCGACTATTGAGGTGATAATCGGGGTGGGTCCTGTCACTATTACACGAATTATGAGGCGAGTGGATATTTGTCATTAAGTGGGCCCAGATATTTTTGGAACTGGCCCAATGGATGAGTGACAAGTGTCACTCATCCATTGCTCACCTAACACACATGCATGCATCATTCATCCCCTTTGTTCATTCATTCGAACCAAACTAGAAACCCAAACCACCCCATCATCCCCTTCCCTTGCTGGTTCGATTGAGGACCCTGAGAGACTGAGACTAAGGCCATGAGTGGGATGATGATGGCTAGGTGATGACAGAACCGCCGTGGATGGTGGTGGAGCCATGGGAAAAGGTAAAACCATACCCATGAACTTTTATAATTGGATTTAGTGTTTTGGACGTTTGGGGTGGCTTTCATTGATTGAGTTATGTTTTTGGTGGTTGTAGGAGTCTATTTTTGCCGGGATCGAAGGCCATGGTGGTCTGAATTGACTGGACAGAGGCTAGAAAAATAGGACCACGAAGATCGATTCGAACAGGTAACTTCTAGGCCTGTTTTCCCTGTTTTGAACCCATAGAACACCTAGGGAGGACTAGACGAGGCTATAGGGATGAGCAGTTTTGAAAATGGTGGCCGGAGTTGGGAGAACCGATCTCACCGGTTCTGTCGAACCGAAAACCAGAGAACCCGGTCTGGACTGGTTCGATAGAGGTTGAAGATGACCCCGTGCGTGGCACGTGGGCTTTATGTGTAGTCGCTTTCGACGGTACGTGGGGCAGAGTTGGGGGTCATGGTCAACATGTGATTTGTTTCTTTCAATGTAACGGAACTTTGGTACAAGTTTTGAGTCGATCAGACACCGTTTTGGGGCTGTTTTGGGTGTTCGAAGGTTTTGGATATATTTTAAATACGTTTAAAAATCCCGAAAAATTGGGGGATTCATTGTTAGCCTATTTGAAGTAATTAGTGACCTGCGGGTGTGAATTAGACAAGTTTGGGAGTACCAGTGACAGTGATTTAGCCGGAGAAGCTGATGGCATGCGTATCGAGGCGTAGCTTGGATGGTCTGTGAGTGGACTTTGTTTTATGAATTGACGCATGCATACATGTTTTAGATGTGTTTATGAACATGTTTTGAGATGCCATGAGTGCATATGATTTATATATGAATTGTTAGGCCTTTTCTGAGGAAAATATGTTATTGCACGTATTTCGAGATTTCCTGTTTTATGTGATACCTTGGGCTTAGGTGTAACGCCCCGGAAATTCGGAAAATGTAATTTTGTAACATAATGAATAAATGACGTTTTTACCCTTGTGAATAGTATGGTCAAATTGTTGACTTTTTGATTGGTGAATCAAACGGTTGTTGACCGATGGCCGTGACGTAGTTCGGGACGTCACGAGTCCATAGACAGGTGGCACGCCCAATTCCGACAATCTGGGAAAAAGTTATGACATTCGGAAGCCCAAGGGCATTTTCGTAATTTGGACGAAAAGGGGGGAAAATGTTGACTTTTTGTTTGACAACCAATTTTCACACGATTCGAGGACCGTTAGGTAGGTCTCGATGCCCTGAGTACAACGACAGGCGGCACGTCGAAAACGGAGTTCGGATACGAACGTTACGGGTCACGGAAGGCTAGGGCAAAATGGTAATTTGTCCAACCAAGGGCAAAATGGTCTTTTGGCCTTGGTCAGGCTTGTCCTTTGTCTGATTCTCACCCCAGGGAACATGGAATCCGGTTTTGAGGAGTAGGTTTTGGACAATTATCCCTTAATTAAGGGAAAGTGTAATGATTTTGTCTAATGGTCCAATTAAATCGTGCTAGCTCACCTGCTTCTCGTCATTATGCAATTAAACGTCTCAGGAAGTGAACTGAGAGAGAGGAACTAGAGAGGTTGAGAGAATTGGGAGAATTTTGCTTCGAAAATTCTTGAAATTAGGGGGAAAATCGAATTCGGATTTGGGAGCCAGGAGAAGAGCAATTGAGGATTTCATTGAGTTGCTAGGATCAAAACGAACAGCTTTGCAACAAAAACGAGAAGAAATCGTGTCGAATTGAGGAAGAACAGACGCTACCATGGCTGCCAAAAATCGACCTTGAGTTCAGATACTTAGACGTAAGCTCGTTTGAAATTGATCATGGAAAATTGTTCCTTACACTCTCACGATGCTAACCATATGAATTAATTGGAAAATCAGGCATGGAATCGTGAAACCCGTATCAGTGACCCGTCGAAATTCGATCGTGAGTCGTGAAGATTTGGACCTTAATTGAGGTAATTGAATTCAAAGAACTGAAATGAAGTTGGATTATATGAGATCAGTTGAAAGAACGGATCGATTTGAGGTCGAATGGATGGAGTTTGCATCGGATCCTATCGCGGGTATTTCAACCCGTTTATCAGACAAACGGGCGAGAACGACGCACTGTAGCAGTACTGTGCTAGGCGCGTGACGGCGCGTGGGGAGGATTCCGGCAAAGTGTTCAACATGAAACTTGATGTTCTCGATGATACGAACCTATCCGCATTGGTTTCGGGTCAATCAGATATGGTTTCAGTGTAGTTCCGAGTACCCGACACGTTTAATTTATATTAAAATAATATTATAAAATTCCGACAATTAAGGGATTCTTATATGAGGAAAATATGATAGTCTAGTAACCTTAGATCACTTTGTTTGACAGGCTGGAATATTCCCGAGACGTCGGAGGAAAACGAACAGCTCGAGGCTGAACAATCGGGACGGTGTGTATGAGTGGACTTTTGGTTTTCTAACTGTGATGCATACATATATGGTTTTAAATGCTTTATTATATGATTTTCTATGATTTGACATGATTGATGTTTTGATTCGGTGATTTCTCGATTCTCTCGGTTTTATGATTATTATATTATTATATTTTGGCACGATTTTCGAGAAATCATGAAATTGGTTAAAAATGATATTGTGGGCGTGAGGACCCAAGTAAATAATGATTTTGACTCGGATTTCGAGTTACATGTGAATTTGATGAATTTGATGATTTTTGGTATTCTCGTGATTTTGTGATTATTTTAATCAGTCTTTCGGGCACGTTTTACGAGGGACGTGCAAATGATGTTTTGGGCTGGGCCCGGATTGAAAATGATATTTGGACTCGGATTATGAGTCAGTGATTGATTTTATGGATTTACGTGATCGTGGCAACTCGAGTTTACGGTTGCACGGATTTACGTGAAATTGATATTTTGGGCTTGAGACCCAATGGAATTGTGATTTTGATTGGATTTGTATTTCCATGTGATTACATGATGATATTGATGATTTTTGGATTTATAAAGTAAATCGGGACTTAGGGCTGAGACCCTATATTGTAAATGATTTGGTTTTTCATTGCAATTGTTTTCACTGGTTTTCGTGATGATGATATGTTGCGGATATTTAGGGCTTTCGGGAGAAAATATGTTTTTCCCCGGAGTGCACCCTAGAGATAACGCTCGCCTTCGAGATGGAAGTGTTTACCCCGAAGAGGTCACGTAGCACGGTCTTTGTCGAGCAGCCGAGGGAGGCTTGACTCAGATCAGATGTGCTGGATATACATAGATCGGTAAGTGATGTGTTCACTAGATCTGGATTGCCGGCTGGTGATGTGTTCACAGCAGCGGATGCTCGGATTTTGAGCGGTCCTTGAGCCTATTGATTTGCACGCGTTGCAGGGATAAACGTGACTCTAAGCAACAAGATATGGAAATAAGTCCCGTGGTTTTGTGGAAATTGTTTGGATTAATTGTTTGGAGGGTAAGAAATGTGTTTTAGTAAATGTATTTATCAAACTTTATTTTGTCCACTCACACCTTTATTTTTTTATGCACCCTCCAGGCCAGTGCACAGGTACGAGGGCTAGAAACGAGGCAAGCGAGGCAAAAGAATAAATAGACCGTTGCGCACTCAGACACTCTACAGAGTAGGAATTTGACCCCTATCTGTAATAGTACCTATGCTCTGTATTTGACTAGTCAAACTTGTGACATCATTGGTCTGTAAAACTTAACTATCCCTTGTCTGACAATGTGTTCGGGATTTGTTGTGTGATGTATGTATATAAGTGTGGTTATTTTCGGAAATTTTTAGTTGTTGTCAGACGGGAGCAGGATTCATCACGACTATCGAGGGATATCGGGATGGGTCTTGTCATTAGGCCAGGTTTTATACGTGCTTATTATATTGAATGATTTGATTGATAAAAGGATTTTGGATTTGAAAGTATGATCTCGGGCTTGAGGCCCAGTTGATTTATGATATCAGGCTTGAGGCCCAGTTGATTTGTGATATCGGGTTTGAAGCCCAATTGGTTTATGATATCGGGCTTGAGGCCCAGTTGATTTATGGAATCGGGCCTGAGTCCCAATTGTGGCTTATGAAATGAGATTTCGGGTTGGAGACCCTATTGAGATGTGGATTTGGGCTGAGGCCTATGAGATTTAGAATTGAAACGGATTCGAGGAATCCTGGATTTTGATTCGGGTGTGAGACCCAGTTGAACTATGATTTGAAAAAGATGAATGTTTTCACACTTATATGTATATATTCTCCCGTATGAGTAGTCTCCTCTAGACGTCGATGATCCTGGAGTGTCACGATTCACTACCTGGGATGAGTGACTTCGAGAGAGAGGACATGCCGAAGAGTGAGAGATATGATATAGTCTCGGACAGGGTCCGGAGACAGGTCCTCCCAGGCGTCGTAGATCCTAGGGGTAGACTCGGAGATGAGACCCGAATAGTGCGCACACTGTAGAGAAATTGTGACGGATAGTGATTGCGCATATGAGATGCCTAGGATGGGTTATATATGTATATATACGTATATTATGTTTCACTGAGATTAGTTAGACATCTGGGATGTCCTTCTCGCTTTCCTTGATTTGATTTTGGGTTGAGACCCTACTGAGGTACTAGCTTCGATCGAGAAGCAGTTTTCATTATGTTTTGATTTGAAAAGCAAAGTGTCCTTCCCTCGAAAATTATTTGAAATAAAGTGGTTTTGTGATGCATGTATACTTTTACATGAAGGGTATAAATGTATTATTGTGAAGTGTGTTTTTTTAAAATCATTTATTTTTTTCCACTCACAATTATTATGGTTTTAATACCCTTCAAGTTGATAGCGGATGCGGGCTCTAGCAGAGATCGAGACATCACATTCCACCACCGATCATGGTGTACTCTGATGGACCCTGAGCGGGTGAGGAGTTTATCCCTAGTCTGACATGAGGTATCAGACGAGAGCAGACACGTTCCACGGTAGTCCAGCGGGATTGAGATGAGTCCTGTCACACACATTCACTCGTCCCATCCGAGTCCGACATACTGACAATTTCACTAACTTCCATTATTGAGCTCGCTTGTTCATTAAGTCATACAATTGTTTCCCCTTATTAATATGTGACATCCACTATTCAGAACACTAACCTAGTCCAACATTAACAACATCAAGGAAACACACTGTCATACAACACATGTAACACTTTAACTAAACCAAGTGAGCCACATAAACAACACGTATCACATACAACCAATTTAAATCCAATCTCAAAACCACCCCGGATCTCCTATTCTTGTCTCACTACTAGGCCGTGCACGAAGCTCACATCTCGAAGTCATGATAATTCCAAGCACTTATCATAACCCAAGATCTGATACCAAGTTGACAAGACCCAACCAGGAAAACACCATATACAACATACCCGGGTCCTGCTCCCGTTTTACAGGCAACCTAAAGTACCTAAAGTATCCTTGAAAACCCTGTCAGACAAAGGATACCTATATACTTGAAAGCTCATGTCTCCACTCCGTAAGTAGCCTCGATGCCCGTGCAACGACCCTAGAGGGTTCAAAAACCAAGTAAAATGTGCGAGTAAATGAAAATAAAGATTTCAAAGCATTGTTCGAAAACATACTAATTTCCCTCCGTTTTAGAAAACTATGTATGCATCAAGTTTACTAGTAAAACAGCAATATTGAAATATGCACAGTAATAATAAAATCCAGTAATTTCATAACCTTTCGAATATAAGCTCATATTAAAGTACCAATGTATATACGACCACGCCAAAGCATAGGTACAACAAACATTGTGAACCACCCATAGCGATATACAAACACAAATACAATCATACTAATGCATAACCATACCAGACACACAAAACCAGCCATACTGTACCAACTGATCACCGAGCCAGCCTGTTATATCGATTGACCCATCCTCAATGTCTGCAAACTCAATCATCATATCAATATGCACTACAAGTAGGCCAATATCACTCGGGAAAACAGAACCCTGCTCTGGACGTCTGGGCATCACCCAGGGAAACAGAGCCTAGCTTTGGACGTCTAGGTGTGGACCGATCCCTATTAAACAGAGTCCTGCTCTGGACGTCTAGGTACTAGTCCATCTAAGGGAAACAGAGCCTGACTCTGGATGTCTAAGACATCATCAAACCAAAACTTGAGGAGGGTTGTCCCATCACAGCACCAATCACACCAATCCAGTAACCATACCCGATCACACCACATGTAACCAAAAATCACATAACCATACATAATGCTAGTCTCATAATCGGGAGCCCCCAGCTCGACGTTTGAGACTACTAACCAACGAGCGCCAAAACATATATACATAGTAATCACATAGCTATATCATATAGCTAATCCATATCCAAAACTAAGATCAGAAACTAAAACCAAACTCAAAATCCAGGCCTAAGCTCAAATCACACATCATGTCAAATCTCGTAAAACGTGCCATTAAAATATTCCAAAAAATCATATAAAATCCTAGTCTATCAAACACCACGAAAATAATATAGATGAGTAAAATCGAGTATACATCCACTTTCCAAAACTCATAAGTAAACCAGAACATAATACGCATGTTTCCTCGTAAAACGTGCAAAGTTACGATTATCGTCAAATCACTGAAAATCCATATAAATCATGCTTAAGTAATCATCATGAAACTCACACAAGGAATCACGTAAAACCATATAAAAATGCATATATAAGGCTTAAGGAAAAGAAAGTCTACTCACACGTATCATACACATCGTTGAACCGCATTGCAAATTTTTTTGTAAAATCTGAGAATATCATCTCCTGTCATAAATCACTTCTAAGGATCACTAACCATCTTAACTGACTCACACATTAATCTCAAAAGTTTCGAAGATTTTTAAAAGTATTAAAATAATGCCTAAAATCTTCGGATAAACAAAAATTCCCCGAGACGATATCTGATAACCTCGAAAATTGACCGTTGGACTCGTATCGTCGAATACATAAAACTTTCACGTTGAAAACATAATGAGAACAGGCGCCACGCGCTCCCATGCACCACCTGAAGTGGTTGCACGTGGGAGCCATACGCCAACTACGTTCATCGTCAACCTTGGCCAGGTCAGCCCACGAGTCTGCACGCAGGACCCGACCCGGGCGACTAGACCTGGATCTAAAATGCCCATTTCTTCATCTCTTTCATTCCTTTTTTGTCTATTAACCTCTGAGCCATCTCCATGGTGGATCTACTATTACCCTTTGATCCATCTCCATGGTGGATCTATGACCTCAGAACGAAGAACAAACGATTAGAAATCAAGAGACAATACCTTCCCTTCTCGGCCATGTTTCAATCCTTATACTGCACCATTTTCCAGCATCTAAACGTCAAATTATGGGCCTGTTAACTTCGCCTGATCATATAGACCTGACCAGTGAGCTTGGTTTCCAAGGTTTCTCATCTTTTATTAAGAAACTGAAAGCAAACCATGAAATCCATGGTTTTTGGAAAATGAGAATTGCTCGTTCCTTTGCCTTTCCTTCTCAGTTCTCATCACTCTCTCTCTGTTTCTCTTCATTCTCCTCTCTTCTCAAGGTTTCTGTCTCTCTGGTCTACCTTCCCCTCGCGGTTTGTGTGGGTTCATGGCCTTTGACCTATGCCCACCGAATAAACACACACATCACACGCCTACTCCTATAAGTAGGGGAATAGGTCGGTGGGAGAGAGAAATAACATAACTCTCTAGGTCTTGACACGTGTTAGAATTCAATAGGTTCTCAATGCCAATTACCAAAATGCCCTTCCAACTTAAAACACCAAAATACCCCTAAGGGCTTTTAACCCGAGACAACCTCGTACGTTCTCCGGTTTTAACGTGCCAGACGTCTACGGACTTAGGGTCTCGAGACCTTCAAAATGGTCTTCTCGGATTTCCTAAAAGAGATCCCCAATCGAAAATTCAATACTTTGACTTTTGGTCAAAAAGTTAACTACTTGACTTTCAGGAGAAAAATGGTCAAGTTTACCAAATTTTGCTCTCATAAATGGTCGGGGTCGTTACACTTGCGGAGCAAATTAGGCCCAATTTGTTCCTTTCTCACTATATCGATTTTCAATTTTCCCGGACACGTGGTGACCAAATTGGGTCATACTGCGTCACCATAACTCGACGTCTGCAAAAATTGCTCCACGTCTGCAAACATTAATGTTATCAAGGACGGTGTCAATAAGATGGTGCAACGGTTCGAACAGTGTAAGCATTCCTGGTGCATATTAAGGCAAATTTCCGTCTTTGATGCATTTTGAGACAATGTGCCTTGTTTCTGGTGCAGTTATCTTAATAAGCCTTCATTAAATAATACAAACTTGACATGAAGTTAGAATTGTATCTATTTGAAGGAAAAAAATGTAAAATAAAAATTAATAAAATGCAAAAATAAAAATCGAAGGCATGCATGTCAGTTAGCCACACAATCTCATTTATCGTTAAAAGTTCTAAATTTTGTAATTATTTTTGTTAAGTATTAGATATATCTTAGCGAGAGAATTTTTATTATGATTTGATTATAAAATTCTTCAAAAAAATATCTATCGATTTATATACCTCAATATGTTTTTTTTTATAAAACTCAATCACATTATATAAAATTCAGTATGACTCTCCACAACTCTGTTATGTAATTCTATGTAATTTTATTAGTTAATTCTGTAAAAATGTATGAAAATCAATAAATTTATAAAACTCAATGATCATTTTGAAAAAAAAAAAAATTTGTAATTATTTGTATAAATCTGAATTCAATATACCCTTATAGTAACAAAAATGAAAAATAGATGAATTCAATACACCCTTCGAATTAGAAATTACATTTAACGACATGTAATTTATTTTTTAATAATTTGTTACATATATGAAATCTGTAGTTTGCAAGGAGGAGAGAGATCGCGTTTCTGCTAGTGCTTTATTTCGGATTATTATTGATTTGTTTAGGCAGAGATTTACGATTGATTATGATAGGGAATTAGAGGTGGGGGACCAGAGAACTATTGATTTTTTTTTAATAAAAACAGAGCACATCGTCTTCATACTTTTTCAAAGTAGAAAGAAAAAGCTGGGAACACGGAACACAAGTTGGGCCAAAGCGACATGAGAAAAAGAGATTTCGTTGTAATCAAAAGAAAAAACGCCATTAAAGATATGCCTTTACCATAGTTCAGGTTCTCATCTTAATTCCCCCTCGCATTTTTTCCTATATGTAAATATTATTTGTATATTTACATTCTTAAAATTTGAATGGTTTGATTATTATTTACTGTTTATTTTTGTTTGTGACAATAAAAACAGAAGGATCCTCCTGTCATGAGGGTTAGGTTAGTTTTGGTAGTAGGCTGGCGGAGCCCTGCTCTGCATAAACACACACCCATGAAGGAAAGTTGTAAAAAAGAACAAAAGCAATTAAGGTTTTGGTCTAGGTGAGTTAACTCTCAGTTTTATTGACGTTATTATAAGTAGCAGTTGAGTAAATAAGTAAAACTGTAAATCCATCCTACTTAATTTTCTTCAAGTTTGATCTCATATTGTTATTTATAAACAAGATTATCATTTAAGCCTTAATTTGCCCAAAGATTGTCATTTAGAACCTAAGATCGAAACAATTAACTAATTTGAGACTAAGTCCAAGTTCAAAATGATGATTTCGCATCCCAACACAAGCAACCATATCCTTAAATGAGATTCAATTTGAAAAATATTGAGTAAAATTAAATAATATTTTCTCAACTTGTGATACATTGAAAACATAATTTGATGCTGAGTGTGGAAGCCAAAATCACCCAAACATTGTGGAGCTACCACGTGGCCCATAATTCCTGAAAAGATCAAATTGCCCTTGACAATAATACTAATAATTTGTAGACACCCACATATTAAATAATTTATTTACCAGCTAAATACGTTCGGGTTAAAAGTTTCTGGAATATTAATATTCTCCCGGAGAGTTAATTGTTATTATTCTTAATAATGGATAATTAATATTAATATTAAATCACAATAATTATTATTATTATCATAATGAGAAATTATTATAATTATTAAATAATATATTATTTATTAATTACAAATCAATCTACTAATTAGAACGCTCTGAGACTTCCAAGGATTTCCTATAAATAGCGGAGCTCATTTCATTTCCAGGGTAATCCGATTCAACGCTACTTAAACTCTTAAGATTTCTTTTTCAAAGCTGACTTAAGTATTGGAGCGTTTTTGGTCGAACAACCCCCGGTGTCTCGATCTTCAATGAACGATAGCTTACTTTTTGCTGTTTGCAAGGATCTAGGAGACTTTTGAGTTTAAATGACGAATTCTACATAAAAAAATTGGTGCTTTCATTGAGAGCCAATTGAGAAATATTCAAGAGATCTCTCAGATCGTTCATCGTTCATCAAACGTTGTTCGAAGATCTTGAACGTTGTTCATCGTTCGACAATGAACTTTCCGCTCAAGATTCTCTGATTCAGAATGGTTAGGGCACGTCGATCCGTTCGATCAGCTAGAGAAAGTGTTTCAGCTTCAACTGCTCAAACAAGAAAAGAAGCTCACATAGAGACTTCAGAGGAATGCCTAATTCGACCCCGACGTGTCAGGACCCACCCCGGTTTCACCCCGAAACTCGAGGTAAATCCTGCTCCCGTCTGACACCCCGACACAAAAACAGTCAGACGTAGAAGAAAGCACTCAATAAATCCCGAAGTTAAAGTTTTACAGAGCATAGTACGAATTACAAAGAAATAAAAACCGATGATAATTACACGCATGCGAAAGAAAACTTAAACACTCTGGGATCCCTCTCGTCACTTCTATGCCTCCGACACTGCCTCGACGTCAAGACCCCGCGCTAGCTCCACGATCTGGAGGGCAATTTAAAACAAAAAGTGTGAGTGGACCAGAATAAAAGAAAGTTCTAAAACCATTTTATAAGAAAACCGAGTTTTACCCTCCGTTTTGAAAACCACATGCATAACCCAATTATCGAAACAGTTATGAATCAATCACCATAAAACATCATAAGAAACAGAAACACTATAAAACAGTTATAGAAGTCATAGCATATGCATTATAAAACCATATCATAAACCATGATCGTCAAATCATCATTTTCCGATCAAACCTGTTGGACCTATCCGAGTCTTTAAACTCAATCTAGGCCTCAATAATCCGAGTCTTTAAACTCCCGAGTCTTTAAACTCAACAGGCCTACGGGGGAAATCAATATATCCGAGTCTTTAAACTCCCGAGTCTTTAAACTCAATCCGGGCCCGTCCCCCGTCAATCAATATCCGGGTCTTTAAACCCAATAACTAGATCCAGCAAATCCAATCCAAAACCATTTTGAAAACCATTTTGAAATCCACATCCAAACCCGAATTCGAAATCACCGGTCCGAAGCCCTTCCGGCGTTCAGAACCGTCATTCCGAACCCAAATCCGGAATTCCACTTTTCAACTTTTCACGTTTTTCGAAATCTGATTCGAAAACCGAAAATCCTTGATCATCGAAATTATGTTCCAAAATCCCTTTATAATCATTGATAACTATTTATTCTTTGAAATCCCAAAACCATAGCATCATATTCCAAAAATCACCATTTTCTCGTAAAACGTGCTGAAAACCGTCTTTTCTCAAAAACTGTGCAAATACGTAAAACGAACATAGCATTTTCAATAATCATGAAATCACATATAAAACCAATAAATAGGTATAGAAAACAGTTATGCATGCTCGAGTTTAAGGAAAGGGTCCACTCACAGTACCACGCCCTCAATCGCGTCCTGAACGTCCAGCACGTTCCTCGGCTTCCTCGGGAAATCCCGATCCTGTCAATAACCACCAAAGTACGTCACTAACACGTCCACGAAGGTTCACCTAATTTTCCCCAAAATTCCCCGAATCCTAAACATAATAAACCGAGACTCTAAGCCTTTACCCTCGCGGAACTACTTCGATCCGACATCCGATTAACCCGAAACCCCTTCCATTAGACCCGTTATAACACCTAGACCAAAAACCATGTTGGAAGGTTCGCCGGAAAATGTCCCACGCGCCGCCCAAAGTGGCTGCGCGTGGGCTTCACGCGCCAGCTACAGTACGTCTTCAACCTCGAGTCTACTGTGCTGAACTGGCCGCCGCAGACTGAACCGGCGAGAACTGAACTCCGCCGTCCGGCCACCAATTCGACCCCTCTTTTCACCCACAGCTTCGTCCAGACCTACTCTATCCATCCCCATCCTCCTTAGACCTCGACACGGCCGCTACACCGTCGACTCAAGCTCGAAACCAGACGGCCCGAACTCCCCTGTTTTCCTTCCCGGCCACCCAGGTCACCTCCCATCACGGTGGCCATCCCAAACTCTTCCTAGGACCATCTTGAACCTAACCCAACTCACCTTAACCTTCGACTCAGTCCCGAACTTCAGTGCTTTCGGTTCGAACATCGACGGCAAAATAGAGCACACAGAGTACCCGCCGTCGTGTTAACCCCCACCGTGCACCTCCCGTCACGGCAGCACAACCAAAAGACACCCTGGACTCAACTGAACTCCCTAGACTCCCCTAGACTCTTCGATTCTACCTCTCAAGCCACGACTTCCGATTTGAAGTTCACGTCCAAAACAGAGCATATACACAGGGATGAGGGATTACCTGAAATCGTCCACCGCCGTGCTCGCCGCCGCGTTCGCTGGGGTCCACAAAACCGTCTCAAGCTCCTCTCGAGTTCACTTGCACCGTCCACGGCCACTGCACCACCACAAGGTCTCACCTCCTCCCTGTTTTCTCTGGATTTCCCGTGACCCACAGATCTCACACACACACCCGCTGCACCTCTCAACAGGCTCACTAGCTCCCTCTCACTCTCCGATCACCCTCACACACTCACAACTCATCAGCACACACGAGCACCCTTCAATTTTCCTCACTGCCTCACTCTGTTTCACTCTGGATCGAAGAACACCCACGAACACTGCACGGTTGCACCCCAATTATTTGGACCGTGCACACACGAGAACCCCCCAGAACCCACTACACCTTTAGCACGTGTCACCATCATCTCCATTCTCTCCCCAGTGGCTCAATCCCAGCCGTCCATCTGCCCTCTCTCTCCACAATTTCCAGAGCACAAAAGACCAAACTGCCCCTCCTTTTAACTCAAAATTACGGTTTTGCCACTAACTTTCTTGACCCGTAACTCGCACATCGTAAGTCCGATGAATACGTGCCGCCTGTCATCGAACTCAGGACAACGAGATCTACCTGACCATCCTCGGTCAATGTACCAAAACCCGATCGTCCAAAAAGTCAACTATTCCCCTTATTTTACCAAAATTACGATAATGCCCTCAACCTTCCGAACATCACAACTTCCTCCTTGGATGTCGGAATCGGACGTACCACCTGCCTATGGATTCGTGACGTCCTAAACTACGTCCTGATCACTGGTCAATACCCACTTGACCACCCGAACTAAAATTCAACATTTTTCCCGAACCAAGGGCAAAATCGTCATTCTATGCTTACGGACCTATCAGGACCACCTAACCACTGATTAGCCTCACTAATCCCACCTTAATCACACTACTAATCCCGGCTCTCGGGACGGGTTGTTACACGACGTGTATCCATTGAAGTGCCCATGAAGATGCAGGGAAGAATGCCAACCTTTACCTTCGGAGCATTCCCCTCTCTAACAACTCAAGTACCTGCGCTAGGAGATGAAACTTCAGCCTTACAACAAACAAGCGGGTAGTTAATGGGAGGATCATCAAGACAGAGTCAGCCCCACCCAACCATGGACCTGTGGGATTTCCTAGATGGACACCATGACATCTGAGGAAGGAACCACCACCATCCTGCTTAGGATAACCTGGCTCAGTAGGTTGAAAGATTAAGCAGCCAAGTCCAAATATAGTCAGAGCTTCTACAACAGCTCTTGGCAAAGAGAACAACTCAGGAACCTGAGAGGTGCTCCACTTCGCGTGTAAGGAAAGATGACGTTCCAAGGCGCCCTGGAAAGGAAACGGTTTGATGCCAAACAAGGTCTCTGAACACCTCATTAAGTGACTCCGGAGAAGAAAGTCACACCCATAGAGAAAAGAGCCCACATCGTCCAAGGCCGTTAGTGCATGAGCGCCTTAGAAATAGGATCGAGGCAACTTCATGGGTGGAACGCTCACATGGGAGCATAGGGCAACATCAGACTCCAGAAAACTCCAAGGCGATCTGCCCATGGCAGTGAGGGAGAGGATGAGACTTACTCACCTGCGTGACCTCGGAGATCAAGGGGAGAGGCTCGAGGAGGTTCCGGCGGTTAGCACGTAATGACTCTCCGCCTCAGCGAGGTGTGCTACAAGCTAATGATGTCCAAAGGATGTTGGACAAGCACCTTCAACATGATAGCAACCTAGAAGTGGGTCTGTGTCATCAAATTCAGCTATCCATACTCTTCGTGAGGGATATTGAGGAGGAGTGATTCCCTCAAAGGTTCGCAATGCCAAACATCAATTAGTTAAAAGGAACTTCTGACCCAATAAAACATATAGATTACTACCGAGGGGTCATGGTTCCCCATAGACACAATGACGCACTTATGTGCAAAGTGTTTCAAGCCTCTCTGTAAGGCCAAGCCATGACATGGTTTAATCACTTCCCTCGGAGGTTGATTACTTCTTTTGAGGAGTTAGCTCTGGCGTTTGTGAAGGAGTACTCACAACTTCGGACAGTTGAAGTACAAGATGAGCATCTCTTCACCATCCGAAAGAGAGTAGAAGAAATCCTCCGCCAATACATTCGGAGATAATGCGAGGAAAAGTCTTGAATTTTTGGCTGTAATGACCTTGCTGCAATGGCATTCAAAGAGGGGCTTCCTCGGAACAGCCAACTCTACGGAGACATCATCATGAGAAATGCACAAAGTCTCACCAAGATGCTCTCTCTGGTAGAGCAGCATGCATGCTAGGAGGACAAGAAAAATGTCGCCCATGCACATGATTGTGCTGGGACGAGTGACAAGGCCTCCAATAAGGATGGGTCCCATGGAAAATTTACGAATGGAAAGTCCAACAAGCGTAAAGTAGATTAGCCTTCCGAATCTCCGACAACAGGAAAGCCTAATTTGCAATTATTTTTTCCCGTCCACTAGATCCACAATGAGATAAATGAAAAACCCTAGTTCAAGAAGCCAGAACCAATCAAAGGTGATCAAGAGAAGGCCGATGAGACAAAGTGGTGTGTCTACCACGATTGCTATGGGCATAACATCGGGAAATACATATCCTTCGAGCGAATTCTCCGAAATCTCATCAAAGAAGGATGATGCACTGAGTATGTCAAAAGGAAGGTCACAGATCGACTAGCTGACAAAGGAATGAAGGAACCTGCAGTAAAGATGATTGGCATCAACACAATCATCACAGAATCAGAGTTATTGGGAATTACTTCCAAAGGGAAGAAAAGAAAGATTCAAGATGCATTAGCCGTCTCTCAAGTCTCCCATGTCATAACCCCTGGGGTGGCCAATGACCTTATCATTGGTTTCTCTTTGAAGGATAAGGTAGGACTTGATTGGCCGCATAATGATACTCTAGTCGTGTCAATCTAGATTGTACATGCTCAAGTTGATCGAATTCACGTAGATGAAGGAAGTGCAGTAAATATCCTAAGCCTAGATGTTGTGCGCAAAATAGGGTTAGAAAGCCTCACAACAAAAAGGGCCATCCCTCTTCGAGGCTTGAATGGGTCAACTAGCATGACCATACATACACTTCAGCTGGACGTACACTCTGATCCCATCGTCACGTCACAAACTTTCTACATTATGGACGAGTACTCACCATACAATGGAATTCTGGGGAGACCATGGCTTCACAAAATCTCGCTAGCACATTAAGCCTTTACGAGAAAGTTCGATCCCCAATACCCAGAGGAGGAATCAGGGAGATCAAGGGTGATCAGGAAATGGCTCGAAGGTGCCTTACTGAAGGGCTAAAAGAGATCAAGGAGACTAAGTTTTTTCCCCAGGTTGGATCATCCACTAGGGGCAAACTTTCTTCTTCGTCTCCTAAATAGCAACTAATCACGGGTCAAGATCCAAACGTTTATGAGGAACCACCAACTCTAGAAGGATGGAAACCAGAAGATGATGTCATTCTCATTTAGCTTGAACCTCAATATCTTGAGCGACATGCCCCCATTGGCGCTCAGTTGAATAATAAAGAAAAAGAAGAACTCACTACGTTCTTGCATGAAGAAAGAGAACTTTTTGCTTGGTCACCATCTGACATGCCAGGGATTGACCCTGCCATCGCTTGCCACATGCTGCACGTCAATCCAGACCAGAAGCTGGTCAAGCAAAAAAGACCCAATTTCTCCCCTGAGAAAATTGCTATCATCTAAGAAGAGATTAACAGGTTACTCATTGCTGGATCCATTGAAGAAGTTCCGCACTCTGAATAGCTAGCAAACGTCGTACTTGTCAAGAAGAAGGAAGCAGGTCGATGGAGAGTTTGTGTTGATTACACTGATCTCAATCTTGCATGCTCGAAAGATAACTATCCTTTGCACAGAATCAATCTCTTAGTGGACTCTATTGCAGGCAATGATCTCCTCAGCTTACTGGATGCATACTCGGGCTATAACCAGATTTTCATGCATGAAAAAGACAAAGACAAAATCTCCTTCGTCTTCGACCGAGGTGTGTACTACTACAAAGTCATGCCATTTGGCCTTAAGAATGCGGTTCAACGTACCAGAGACTTGTCAATCAGATGTTCAAGGATCTCATCGGCAAGACCATGAAGGTCTATGTGGACGACGTCATAGTCAAAGGAGAAAAGTGGGGGGATCATATCGCCAACCTATAAGAGACCTTCAACTTATTGAAGAAGTATAAAATGAAGCTCAACCCTCTGAAGTGCACTTTCAAAGTATCAGCAGGAAAGTTCTTAAGTTACCTTGTGACCCAGCGAGTGATCAAGGAAAATCCAAAACAAATCAAGGCGATTCCTGAGATGAAGTCCACATCAAGTCTGAGAGAGATTCAAAGTCTCATTGATCGAGCAGTAGCACTGAACATATTCTTGTCCAAGGCAACAGATCTGTGTCGACCTTTTTTTCAATAAGTAAAGAAAGCATCCAAAGATAAGTGGGATGAAAGTTGTGAAAAGGCATTTCAGAATCTCAAGGCCTACTTGATGTCCCCACCACTGCTGTCAAAACCTAAGTATAATGAGGACCTATACCTCTATCTGGGAGTCTCTGATGTCGCAGTAAGCTTTGCCCTTATCTGGGAAGAGAATGGGATTCAGCTACCAGTATTCTACACATCTAAAGCCCTCCTCGATGCAGAGACACAATACCCAAAGTTTGAAAAATTGATTCTGGAATTACTAGTTACCACAAAGAAGCTGCAGCCGTACTTTCAAGCTCATCGGGTAATCATCATGATAGAATTTCCACCTTGTTCATTGCTTAATGCACCCGATGCATCAACACGAGTAATGAAATGGGCCATAGAGTTGAGTCAGCATGATTTGCTCTATCATCCTAGAACAGCTATCAAAGGCCAAGCCTTAGTAGATTTTGTTGTGGAGTTCACACCAACATCAATGGAAAGAAGCAATGGCAAGGAATTTGACAAAGCCCCCAAGGCCGCTGGCATTTCCACGTCACAAGATTATGGCAGCAATTCCACTTCTCTGCATCCCTCAACTTCCAATCTCTTATGGAAGCTCTTCGTTGATGGTTCCTCGAACCAGATGAGGGGTAGGAGCGGGGATTGTTCTCATCACTTTTGATTGCTCAATAATGGAGCAAACAGTACAGTTTGGAAGCCTCTAATAATGAAGCGGAGTATGAAGCATTGATTTGTGGGCTTGCACTCGCCAAGGAGTTGGGAGTCAAGAGGCTGGCTATTCATTCTGATTCGCAGTTGATCACTAATCAGTCAATTGACGAATATGCTTGCTTTTTTTTCTCAGTTTTTACCTTTCATCAACTTTCGCGAGCCGAATGCACAAGCAGACTCGCTCGCAAAACTAGAATCATCCCTTGACCATTGATTCAAGAATTGATATCAAAGAGATTGAAGTGAGGAAAATTGAATCATCTCCAAGTTGGCAAGACCCTTTTATCAACTACCTATATCATGGCACATTGCCTGATGAACGATTAGAAGCCCGCAAAATCCAGATGAAAGCTTCACGGTACTATGTTGACAAGGGCCGACTTTTTCGAAAGAACTTCATGGGGCCAAACTTACTATGCTTGAGGAATCCTGAAACATTGAAAGTCTTGGTTGAAATTCATGAAGGACATTGTGGGAATCATTTTGGTGGAAGGTCGCTTTCTCAAAAGACGCTTAGTGCAGAATTTTATTCGCCTAACTCTACGCTAGGAAGCTTTACAATATGTCTAGAAATACGACAAATGATAAAGGTTCAAGCCTAACCAATTGGCCCTACTAGAAGAGTTACATGCATAGATGAGCCTCTGGTCGTTCATGCAATGAGGAATTGATATCGTTGGACTGCTGCCAAGCACACCAGTCCCAAGCAAAAAGTATCTGATCGTCGCCACCGATTACTTTACCAAATGGGTGGAAGCAAAGGCCTTGGCTAACATTACCCAAGATGATGTTCAACAGTTCATCTAGAGCTAGATTATCTGCCAATATGGACTTCCCAAGGTCATCCTAACAAACAATGGAACTTAGTTCACTAGCACCATAATCAACAAATTCTTTGAGTCTTGGAAGATAAAGCACTTCACTTCAACTACGTATTACCCCTAGGGAAATGGCCAAGCTAAAGCATCCAACAAAACAATCCCCAACTGCATCAAGAAGTGACTTGACGATAAAAAAGGCTTGTGGGAAGAAGAGTTGGATGGCACACTATGGGCTTATCGTACAACTCCGCGTTGTGCAACTGGCGAGTCTCTATTCACTCTTGTGTATGGCACCAACGTTATCATACATCCACATGTTGTTGTTCCAGCGCCTTTTACCGAGCTTGATGATCTAGTGGTCAACTCCATAGCTCTAAGGACTTCTCTTGACCTCAGCGAGTAATTAAGGAACCAAGTGGTTAAGCGCATCTGTAGCTACCAAAAGCAGGTCTGAAATTCTTACAACAAAAAGGCAAGGATCCAGTACTTCCTCCTTGGTGACCTTGTTCTCAAAAACAAGTTTGCAACACTGAAACATCCTGGCTCTCAAAAACTCAAGTCCTCGTGGGAAGGACCTTACTGAATCTACCAAGTAGGAGGAAATGGGAGTTACACTTTGGAAGCCATGGATGACAAGTTGGTGATTGGTTCCATGAACGCTCATCATCTCAAAAAGTACTATGTATAGTACAAACCTGAAACTAGACTAGTCGTAGCTTTGTATTGAATATAGTCTTTGTTTTCTGAGAATATTTTATTCATCTTATCAATAAAGTTGTCAATTTATCCTCAAGTTAATTTTACTTTTGCAAAGTCTTCCACCAAGAAGCACTCAAAGCCTTCCCCTAGGAAGCACTCGAAGCCTTTCACCAGGAAGCACTCAAAGCCTTCCACCAAGAAGCACTCAAAGTCTTCCTCTTAGAAGCACCTCAAGCCTTCTTTTAAGAAGAAAAAGCCCTTCCTTTAAGGCAACACAAAAACAATGCTAATCAAGTTAGCAAATATCCAATGTTGGACGCCCATGGCTACAACGGGGACATCCAATGCATGTGTTAGTTTGAATTCGAGGATGGTTGGCATTTAATCCAATGTTGGATGCCTATGGCTACAATGGACGCCCATGACTTAAATCAGGTCTTCATAACTACTGTTTTCATTTATTCATTTTAAGGATGGTTGGCCAATCACATCTCGATCGCTCAAACCAATTATTCAATACAAGAATGCAAATACAATAATCATCATACACAAACAAAATAACTTTGGATGCAAGTCTTCAAAGTCCATGGTTCTTCGAAACTCTGCCCACTCTTCTGTTGAAAGTAGGGAAATGTCGCCGAATGGTGACTCGTTAGTTTCAAGAACATTGTCTTTCTTAGCCTCCCTATCAGGCTCAAGCTCAGGCTTAGGCCCCATGTCTAGTTCAAGCTCCAGCTCTTTGGTAGTGACCCCGCTCTGACTTTTGTACCCAAATTTTGCGCTTCATTTTCTTTAAAGCACATAGTTGTGGGGGCATGTGGTGGCAGCAAGCAATCAGCTCTAAAATTTTGGATTTCAAGTTCCAGGAGTTTGACTTTCTCTTCAGAATCTTGAAAATGCCCATGCAACAAAACACTCATTGGGGGCAGTATCACACTCACTCTCTACCAATAGATTTTCTGCGTGACTTGTCTCCAGCTCACGCACCTTGTTCTCCAATGAACGAATTTTTCCCACAAAGGCATTGTTGTTTCGTCTGGAATGGTCGTGACCCTCTCGAAGGCAGATACACTCTGATTTCATTCACTTATTCTCCTCTTCCAAGCTAGCTTGCCCACGAAGTATGTCAACTAGCTTGCGGGCCCCAACTTTTGAAATCCTGAGGTCTCTAACGACTTTATCATAATCATCCTGAGGCACTACCTTCGCAATTTCTGCAATCATATGGGCAGCTTTTGTATCCGTAGTCCTAGAGGCCGGTTGTGCCCTTTGCACTAGTCGCTTCGAACCTTCATCCCTCAGTGCTTCAATCACTTTAGGGGAAGTAGAGACAACCTTCAGCCTCTTGGAAGGATCAGCTGCTTTCTTTGAAGGACTATTTGAGGCTCTGCGAATGCTGGACTAGCATCACAGGGTGTAGAGCTCGGGACATCCTGAGAATGCATTTTAGAACCTGATATCCTCTCGGGGGGTGCAAGAAGTCCTTCTCTATGGTTTTTCTTCTGAATGACAGCTCTCTTCAGACATAGTGGAGCACTTAACCACTCCTTGACCAAGCTAGCAGGGGTCTTCCGCCATCAAAATCTTTGGATGGGCAAAGTAGCCAGCTCATCTCGCGAAACTCAGGGGGAATTTTCATGGCTCTGTCAATCTTCATAAGGTCAGGATGACTCTCAAAATCAGAATATAGTTTGCCACAAGTACGGAACCGAGATGCATTCCTCCCATTTCCATTGTAGTTGCGGTACTAGGTGCCCCCCACCTCAAAGTAACTTTATTTATACACTCCGTCATTGAATACAGTATTCAAGAATAACTCAACTTTGGGAACAACTTGTGTAAGACTGTCACTAGAGAGCCCATCATGCGCTATGGAGTAGCAAGGCTAGAATTCCTCAACTCCAATCTAAAAACTCGTTCAGCTTCTCAAAACACACGATGCGTTTGTAAGAGTCGACATCCAGCAGAGCAGGAGAGCAACTCATTTGACTAAGGATCCCAAAGAAAAAATTTGAAAATGAGAATTTGAATCCCCAGCTGACGGTCAAAGGATGGAATTTGGTTCATCGGCTGGACTTCGCCATTCTTGGGAGCCTTCAAGGAAGAGCATCTGTTGCAAAGTTCTACAAGTACCCCTTCTAGAAACACATGTTTGTTACGTATCTTCCACGACTGGAAATCTTCGGGTCCTTCTTTGTCCTTCCCTACGAATGGAATCTCATTACGCAAGCCACTCTGCTCCCACATTTCAAGCCTTCCAGGCCACTCTAAAAGTGCACCTTGACGCATCTTGAAATGACTGCCTCGAACGAATAAAGTGATCGCCGCACAAAACGTAGCCAACGGATGTCCTGAACTTCCAGAACGTGCAAAAACGTTCACCTGCATTAAAGGAACAAATTTGTTAGTTTCTAAAATAAATATATACCAAGTATAAATACACTTGGATATGTACACATATGGTGATTCAAAATACATATGTTATTATCAAACACATTAATAACGTTAATATATTAAATACACATTTTAATATATTAATATGTATTAAATGCGCGTATAAGTATACTTGGAAAAAAACGTCAAACGTTCTTATAAATACGTATTTAAGTCATATAAATAGCAATAAGTATTATATTTAAAGTATATATTAAATAAAATATATATAAATATATATATATATATATATAAAGCAAAAAGAAAAGGAGCTACCGCGAAGGGGTTGACTTGGTCCAAACATGCGGGACCCAGTGGCAAACAACAGCTCAGACCAGCCAATCAAAAAAGGTCATCTGTCGACCTGGGATTGCTCCAGCTGACAAAGAGGCCCACCGGTTACACAACCCAATAGATAGCGTCTAGACGTCTGAGCCCGCCACATTGAACCCCGACAAGGCCAGCCACGCTAGCTGACCGTCCAATCACGTTGCGCGCAAGGCGTGCGCGTCCGACCACTCGTCAACGAGCCTGACATGCCCCTCCAACGGTGACGCACCACATGTTCATCCTCTTCATCGCAACCCTCTGCAATCGCCAAAAGCCCCAGGCCCACACCATTATATCCAATCAGCCATAGCGTGAGGATGGGGCGCCAGACGAGGGCTACGACGCACCAGAAATGCATCCCACATGGCTGACATCTGCCCAGCACTAGCCAATTGCAGGACGCCACCTGTCCGTCCACCAGCTTCGAGCCACCAACGGAAGCACACCACTTCTACTTCTATAGAGGAACACTTGAGTCTCCATGCAGGGTCTAAAGCTCTCCATTTGAAAACCGCCACTTGTCATCTTCGCACCACCAACCCCAATTGCAACCCAAAGTCAAAACCAAAAAAATAGTGAAACAAATATATTACCATTCGTGCACCCTTTTCTTCCTCGAAATAGGGCTAACCTTTTGTCCTTTTTTTTTTCTCCCTTCACCTAAACAAAGTGCAAGGCTAAGGATTAATTTCTTTCCTTCTATTTACCCTTCTCAGCTGCATAAGTCACTTATAAATAAGACAAAAAAATAAAATAAAACCCAAAAATGACTGGACCCACTCCCAATCCCCCGGGATTAAGGGCTAAGTCCTGCTCCCGTCTAACTTACGCATGACACGAAGGCTAACCCAACGCCCAACCTCCATGTGACACGTAAGTCGGACAAGGGATTCTTGATCCGACCATCCAAAAGCTTCTGGACTTCCCAGAGTGTACGGAAAACTACTGTGGATTTCGTGTGTGATGTCTCCGTCTCTCTCGACCAACAGCCCGCACCACTACAACCTGGAGGGTATCGAAAACATAAAAGACTGTGAGTGGATAAAAAGAAATTATAAGTTCAAAAACAGTTATCAGAAACCACAATTTCATTTATACCCTCCGTTTAAAAACCAATGCATGCATATCAAATCCATGTCATAAAACCATTCAATATTCAGGATAAGCAACCATGTAAGAAAAACCAAACACAGTTTCATTTTCTCAAACCCCGGGCCTCAGCCCAAAACCATCAAAGCCATGTCATTCGGGTAGAGCCCAAAACATCGAAAAACCTTTATTGAAAACCAATCAACATCAAAACTCAGTGAAAATCCAAACACATGTGAAACCACATATCCATCCATCGAACCTGCTGGATCTATCCGAGTCTTTAACTCAATCTAGGCCTCAATATAATCCGAGTCTTTAAACTCCCAAGTCTTTAAACTCAACAGGCATACGGGGGGAAATCATAATATCCGAGTCTTTAAACTCAATCCGGGTCTTTAAACCCAATCCGGGCCTGCCCCCATCATATCATGTCCGGGTCTTTAAACCCAATAACCAGATCCAGAATATCCAATCCGTAAACCATTTGAAAACCATTTTCCATATCAATGTCAAAATCCGAATTCGAAATCACTATTTTGAATTCCCAACCGAATCCGAAACCAGTATCTCGAATCCACATCCGAAATCATATCTGTAACACCCCGGACATTCGAGGACTTTAATATTGTAATTTAATGTATCAATTGACGTTTTTACCCTTGTTAATGGTATGGCCAAATTGTTTACTTTTTGATTGGTGGGTCAAATGGACCTTGACCAATGACCGTGACGTAGTTCGGGACGTCACGAGTTCATAGACTGGTGGCACGTCCATTTCGGACGATCAGGGAAAAAGTTATGACTATCGGAAGTTCAGGGGCATTACCGTAATTGTGACGGTTAGGGCGAAAATGTTGACTTTTCGTTTAACAATTAATTTTCACACGACTCCAGGACCGATAGGTAGGTCTCGACGTCCTGAGTCCGTAGACAGGCGGCACGCCGAAATCGGACTTCGTATGGCTGAGTTACGGGTCTAGAACGTGAAGGGCAGTTTGGTAATTATTTGAACCAGGGGCATTTTGGTCTTTTTGCCCTGGTTACTGTAGCAAACCGCGGGGGTCATGGGCGGCACCACTATGTGCGGTGGCTCTGAGTGCGATTTGTTTACTGGTGAGTGTGGGTTGGAAAGTATTGATTGTTTAAACCTTTTTGAAGCATCAAACGTAGTCTGATTCTTCCAGCTACACGATCAAATTGATTAATCAAAATTCGAAGCTTTCGGGGGACAAATTTCAGTGGACAAATTGGACACCCACGAGCCTCTGGGACGGCTTGAATTTGTTTAGAACTGATTAGGACATAAGTGAGCATCACTCTGATGCAGAGATAACTGAGAACGGGTGAGGAAAACCAGAGAAGCCATTTCTGGAAAAATTGGAGGGAAAATCGGGTTTTGATTTCTGGTGACTGTTGGACCAAACCAAGGCCTGGTTTAGTCTTCTGGGAGTGTTTGGAACTCAACCGCATCGAAATTGAAGGCCATCAGCCACGGCTGAGCTGGGACGGTGACTGCTGTTTTCAGGGAAATCGCAGAGCTTGGGACGACGACCTTCAGGTACTTTCGGACACAATTGATTGTTCATTTTGGTTCGTTTTGATCCTGTTATACTTCCTATGAAGTTAATTGGACAATGGGTTTGAAACCAGTGAGTTCTGGTGATTGACCCGTTTGGATGATCACGGGTCGATGGGCCGTTTAAGGATTGGTTTTGGATAATTAATAACTCAGAACTTAAATTAGATGTTTAAATAACATGTTAGGATCAAATTGGATTGAAATCAAGTAGGAATTGACGGGTAATTAGCCGGGTCAAGCCGCGGGTGGCAGGCCCGAATTACAGACAAACGGGTGAAGGTGCTGACACTGTAGCTACAGTGTCAGGCGCGTGACTTTCACGCGCAGCCACTTTGGGTGGCGCGTGAGGGCGCGTTGGGGCTTATCTCCGATCACGATCAACATGACTCTTATTCCTCTCATCATTCTGAACATTTGTGGTGAATTAGCCATATTGATCTGAGATAGTTTGAAGGGTCAGGTTAGGGTCGGTTGCCTCGGGAAACGTGTTGACGGTTTCCCCGAACCGGCTTCTGTTTCGAACTTTATTTTGAATAAATATTAAGGACTTGTAGTGACCCTTACGTGTGAATTGAACTGACAGGAATTGTACGATAATCTCAGTACAGGTCCGTACGCGCAGATTCGCAGCGGAATCGTACAGTGAGTGGGCCCGTTTTCATTAAACCCTTGCATGCTTAAATGTTTTGTGATTTACTTATATGTTCACATGCTGGAATCTATAAATGGTTTTGATGATATTGAGATTTCGGTTATGGCACGTTTCACGGTATTTGGGCATGAGACCCGTTTGATGAAACGTAACGATCGGTTCAGATTTTACCTATGTATACATATATGTTTGCATGTGGATATCAATAAAATGTATTTGGTACTGCACTGTATAGATCCTTCCATATTATATTGTCTCCTCCGGATGAGGTACCCCGGAGAGGTCACAGACGTCTAGAACGTCCAGCGTCTACGACGCTAAGCATCGGGGATGCTGTAACCGAACAGGGTTCGGGGATTGAACTCGGAATTGAGACCCGAGTGGCACGCGTAGCCTTGTGATTATGACCTTATTGGACGTCAGGGACGTCAGACATCAGGGATGTCGGATTGGAGTGTATAGTGCAGTGGCTAAAATTATGGTTATGGTTTTATTACATGCCTTATGATTCATATTATATTATTTATGATTTTAAATGATGTTGCATGCATGTTTGGAAAAAGGAGGGGTAAATTATATGTTTTACTTATCAAACGATTTTATAAACTTGAGTTTCGGTCCACTCACCCTTAATGTTTTTGGTAACCCCTCCAGGTCGTGATACTGAGGTAGAGGAGGAACCTGAGGCTGAGGCATAGATCTACTTCTGCGTACCTGAACCCCTGCTGGGTGGTGTACCCGCAGGGTATTGTTAGAGTCGTGCTCGGAACTTGTAATTTTGGATTTCATCCCTTGTCTGACATCTGTTTAATTCGGATTTGTTGTATGACTTTAATTTGATTATTTATGCATTTGAGGTTTTGAGGTCAAAATTGGTATGAATTATTGGGTGTCAGACGGGAGCAGGGCACGTCCCCATATGGTTCCAGAGAGGATTGGGGCGGGTCCTGTCAGCTTGGTATCAGAGCACTAGGTTGTGGTCAGTACTAGGGTATGGTCAACATGCTAGACTAGCGATTAGTACTAGTTACTTTTCAACTTTTAAGAATATTGTTATCTTATCTATGCCTCTTGACAGTTGGTTATGCCTCCTAGGAGAATTCCTCATACACGAACTGACGAGGATCTGGAAAGGGAGATGGAATGCGCGAGCATTGAAAGGGCTCAACGTTTGGGAGCCACTCCTTTCTGCGGGGGATCAAACCCCGAGGATGCTCATGATTGGATCACCAAGTGGGAGAGGATCTTCTCGGTGATGCACTGCCCTCCAGGCGAACGAGTGACCTTGGCGGCCTTCTTGCTGGAAGGAGGAGCCTACCAGTGGTGGCACGGACTCGAAATGTCTGGGTGGTCTGTCCATACCACTACTTGGGAAGCTTTCCGTTCCAGATTTCTGGACCAGTACTACCCGCGATCGTTCCGCGCGGTAAGGGAGGCTGAGTTCCTGCGGCTGGAGCAGGGTGATATGTCCGTTGCGGACTACGAGCAAACTTTCGGGAAACTTTCCCGGTTCGCTGCATCATTCGTGAGCACGGAGGAGGACAAATGCCAAAGGTTCGAGCTTGGACTCCGGGGGGAGATCCGGGCAAGTGTGACTGCTGCTACTCATGCTTCACTGAGAGATTTGGTCGACGCTGCGGTGCGTGTCTAGGCCAGTCTGGCGGTACACCAGACACGACAACCTTCGGGCGAGGGGCGACGTCAGGATCGCCCACATCGTGGGCCATTAGGCCATAAGAACAAAAAGGGAGGGGGCTACAGGGGAGCACCCTCATCCTTCAAGGGTCGTGGCTGGTCAGGTCGACGTGGAGGCTCTCAGGGCAGAGGATCTGGATACAACTATGGGCAGCGCTCATCTTGGAGCGGTGCTTCTAGCGGGCATTCGGACAGGCCGAGGCCAGTAACTTGTTTTGCTTGCGGAGAGGAGGGCCACTATGCCAGTGATTGCCCGCAGTTGTCCAAGAACAACGACGCTGGGGACTCTAGTGTGGTGCAGAGCACGGCTTCCCACACTAATGGAGGTCGCGGTCAGGGAGGTGACCGTGGTGCTGGGCGTGGAGCGCGCGGGCGCGGACGGAACGGAGGGCCGAGGGCCCAAGTGTTTGCAATGACCCAGCAGCAGGCGAGGACTGCCCCAGGCGTGGTCACAGGTACACTACATATCTTAAACCTTCTTGTACGTGTATTGATGGATGCGGGGGCTACACATTCTTTTATTTCGAAGAGTTGTGCTGGTATGCTTGATTGTGTGGTATCAGCTTTAGATTGCGAAATGGGTGTTGGCACCCCGATGGGCATCGTGTACCTTGTGAATCAGGTGATTCGGAGGTGCCCGGTAAGAATTGAGGATGTGGATTTACCAGCAGACTTAATTATTCTGGATATCCACGACTTCGATATAATCCTAGGGATGGATTGGCTATCGGAGCATGGATCGCTCATCGATTGCTGTAGCAAGCAAGTGATTCTGCGAAGCCCGGGTTTGCCGGAGGTTATCTTTCAGGGGGAACGTGATGGTTCGCCTCCTGAAGTGATTTCGTCACTTACTGCTACCAAACTCCTACGGAAGGGATGCCAGGCTTATCTGGCGCATGTCGTGTCGGAACGGGTTGATACTCCGGGTATCGATGAAATACCGGTGGTATGCGAGTTTCCGGATGTATTCCCGGAAGACTTACCTGGATTGCCACCCTCACGGGAGATCGAGTTTACTATTGAACTACTCCCTGGTACCCGACCTATATCCCAGGCACCATACCAGATGGCGCCGGCCAAGTTACGAGAACTCAAGACTCAATTGCAGGAGTTGGTGGATTTGGGATATGTCCGACCGAGTACTTCACCGTGGGGAGCACCGGTGTTGTTCGTAAAAAAGAAGGAGGGAAGTCTTCGTTTGTGTATTGATTATCGACAACTCAACAAGGTGACGCTAAGGAACCAGTATCCTCTACCCAGGATCGATGACCTTTTTGACCAGTTGCGGGGAGCTCAGTGCTTCTCGAAAATTGATTTGTGGTCTGGGTATCACCAACTGAGGATTTCGGAGGAGGATATTCCGAAAACTGCTTTTCGAACCCGTTACGGACACTACGAGTTCCTTGTTAAGCAGCATTCATAGATCTGATGAACCGGGTCTTCCGACCCTACCTGGATAAGTTCGTGATTGTGTTCATCGATGATATTTTGGTGTACTCGAGGAGTGCCCGTGCACATGAGGAACATCTACGGTTGGTCTTGGAGAGGCTGAGACAAGAACAATTGTACGCCAAGCTGAGCAAGTGTCAGTTTTGGCTGAGCAGTATTGGTTTTCTGGGACACGTGATATCGACGGATGGGATTTGCGTGGATCCCCAGAAAACAGAAGCGGTGACCAACTGGGCTAGACCGATAACGGTGACCGAGGTGCGGAGTTTCGTCGGATTAGCAGGTTACTACCGGAGATTTGTGAAGGGTTTCTCCAAAATTGCTGCACCATTGACTCGTTTGACTCGGAAAGGAGTGAAGTTTATTTGGGACGAGTAGTGCGATCGGAGTTTTCAAGAGTTGAAGGATCGATTGACCACTGCACCTGTCCTTGCATTGCCGGATGACAGTGGAGAATTCGTGGTCTTTAGTGACGCTTCACTGCAAGGTTTGGGCTGCGTGTTGATGCAGACTGGCAAGGTTATCGCCTACGCATCCCGGCAGTTGAAGACTCATGAGTTGAACTACCCTACCCATGATTTGGAGTTGGCGGCGGTGGTTCATGCTCTGAAAATCTGGAGACATTATCTGTTCGGCGCAACGTGTCAGATATACACCGACCACCAGAGTCTTAAATACTTATTCACTCAGAAGGAGCTTAACATGACACAACGGAGATGGTTGGAGCTGCTGAAGGACTATGACTGTACGATCGAGTATCATCCGGGTAAGGCCAATGTGGTTGCTGATGCACTCAGCAGGAAGTCAGTAGGATCCGTTGCACAACTCAGCAGGAAGTCAGTAGGATCCGTTGCACACCTAGGGATGGTGTATCTTCCTTTGCTAGTGGAACTCCGGAAGGCGGGAGTTATCTTGGGTACGGATGAACGTGGAGCTTTGTTGGCCAGCTTTCATGTACGACCTATACTGATTGATCGGATTATCGAAGCACAACTTCAGGATCCGATACTCTGTATTTACAGAATTGAGGTCGATGCGGATGGGAGACAGGATTTTACCATCCAGGACGATGGGGCACTTGTGAAATTGGGCCGTTTATGTGTACCTGCAGTGGCAGAGTTACGGGCCGAGATTCTTGAGGAGGCCCATAGCTCGGCCTATGCTATGCATCCGGGAGGTACAAAGATGTACCGTACCCTCCGGAACCATTATTGGTGGCCAGGAATGAAGAAGGATATTGCTGAGTTCGTGAGCAAATGCTTAACCTGTCAGCAGGTTAAGGCGGAACGGCAGAGACCTTATGGGGCTATGCAGCCACTTCCGATTCCCGAGTGGAAGTGGGATCACATCACCATGGACTTCGTCTTTAAGTTACCGAGAACTCAGAGTGGAGTGGACGGAGTATGGGCGATCGTGGATCGGTTAACCAAATCAGCCCATTTTCTGCCAGTTCAGGAGACCTTTAAACCTAATCGACTGGCTCAGTTTTTTGTGAAGGAAATCATACGATTGCATGGTACGCCGGAATCGATCGTGTCCGATCGTGATCCGCGTTTCACTTCCAGGTTCTGGCGGAGTTTGCAAGCTACTTTGGGAACAACCCTACGTTTCAGTACTGCGTTCCATCCACAGACCGATGGGCAGTCTGAAAGAACCATTCAGACCCTGGAGGACATGATGAGGTCATGTGTACTACAGTTTCAGGACTCTTGGGATACTCATTTGCCATTGATGGAATTCGCTTACAACAACAGCTATCAGGCAAGCATCGGGATGACACCTTATGAGGCACTGTATGGTCGACAGTGCAGGACACCTATCTGCTGGACGGAGATAGGAGAGCGAACGGCTGTAGGGCCGGAATTGATGGACTTGACCTTGGAAACTGTTCGTGTTATCAAGGAGAGATTGAAGGCGGCACAGGATCGCCAGAAGAGTTATGCCGATCGACGGATTCGAGACTTGGAATTTGATGTGGGAGATTTCGTCTTCCTGAAGTTATCACCGTGGAAGGGGATTATCCGATTCGGTCGACGGGGGAAACTGAGTCCGCGTTTTATCGGACCATATGAGATCGTGGAGAGAATCGGCAGAGTTGCTTACAGATTAGCACTACCTCCAGAACTATCTAGAGTTCACGATGTTTTCCACATATCGATGCTACGGAAGTACGTACGTGATGCTTCTCATGTACTTGGGGAACAACCTGTCGAACTACGGGAGGATTTGAGCTTTGATGAACAACCAGTACAGATCTTGGATCGGAAGGACAAGTTACTACGTCGGAAGACGATCCCTCTCGTGAAGATTCTCTGGAGAAACCAGAATGTGGAAGAAGCCACATGGGAGCCTGAGGCTCAGATGCAAGAACAATTCCCTCATTTGTTCTTTGAAATTTCGGGACGAAATTTCTTAAGGGGTTAAGGTTGTAACACCCCGGACATTCGAGGACTTTAATATTGTAATTTAATGTATCAATTGACGTTTTTACCCTTGTTAATGGTATGGCCAAATTGTTGACTTTTTGATTGGTGGGTCAAATGGACCTTGACCAATGACCGTGACGTAGTTCGGGACGTCACGAGTTCATAGACTGGTGGCACGTCCATTTCGGACGATCAGGGAAAAAGTTATGACTATCGGAAGTTCAGGGGCATTACCGTAATTGTGACGGTTAGGGCGAAAATGTTGACTTTTCGTTTAACAATTAATTTTCACACGACTCCAGGACCGATAGGTAGGTCTCGACGTCCTGAGTCCGTAGACAGGCGGCACGCCGAAATCGGACTTCGTATGGCTGAGTTACGGGTCTAGAATGTGAAGGGCAGTTTGGTAATTATTTGAACCAGGGGCATTTTGGTTTTTTTGCCCTGGTTACTGTAGCAAACCGCGGGGGTCATGGGCGGCACCACCATGTGCGGTGGCTCTGAGTGCGATTTGTTTACTGGTGAGTGTGGGTTGGAAAGTATTGATTGTTTAAACCTTTTTGAAGCATCAAACGTGGTCTGATTCTTCCAGCTACACGATCAAATTGATTAATCAAAATTCGAAGCTTTCGGGGGACAAATTTCAGTGGACAAATTGGACACCCACGAGCCTCTGGGACGGCTTGAATTTGTTTAAAACTGATTAGGACATAAGTGAGCATCACTCTGATGCAGAGATAACTGAGAACGGGTGAGGAAAACCAGAGAAGCCATTTCTGGAAAAATTGGAGGGAAAATCGGGTTTTGATTTCTGGTGACTGTTAGACCAAACCAAGGCCTGGTTTAGTCTTCTGGGAGTGTTTGGAACTCAACCGCATCGAAATCGAAGGCCATCAGCCACGGCTGAGCTGGGACGGTGAATGCTGTTTTCAGGGAAATCGCAGAGCTTGGGACGACGACCATCAGGTACTTTCGGACACAATTGATTGTTCATTTTGGTTCGTTTTGATCCTGTTATACTTCCTGTGAAGTTAATTGGACAATGGGTTTGAAACCAGTGAGTTCTGGTGATTGACCCGTTTGGATGATCACGGGTCGATGGGCCGTTTAAGGATTGGTTTTGGATAATTAATAACTCAGAACTTAAATTAGATGTTTAAATAACATGTTAGGATCAAATTGGATTGAAATCAAGTAGGAATTGACGGGTAATTAGCCGGGTCAAGCCGCGGGTGGCAGGCCCGAATTACAGACAAACGGTGTGAAGGTGCTGACACTGTAGCTACAGTGTCAGGCGCGTGACTTTCACGCGTAGCCACTTTGGGTGGCGCGTGAGGGCGCGTTGGGGCTTATCTCCGATCACGATCAACATGACTCTTATTCCTCTCATCATTCTGAACATTTGTGGTGAATTTACCATATTGATCTGAGATAGTTTGAAGGGTCAGGTTAGGGTCGGTTGCCTCGGGAAACGTGTTGACGGTTTCCCCGAACCGGCTTCTGTTTCGAACTTTCTTTTGAATAAATATTAAGGACTTGTAGTGACCCTTACGTGTGAATTGAACTAACAGGAATTGTATGATAATCTCGGTACAGGTCCGTACACGCAGATTCGCAGCGGAATCGTACAGTGAGTGGGCCCGTTTTCATTAAACCCTTGCATGCTTAAATGTTTTCTGATTTACTTATATGTTCACATGCTGGAATCTATAAATGGTTTTGATGATATTGAGATTTTGGTTATGGCACGTTTCACGGTATTTGGGTACCCGTTTGATGAAACGTAACGATCGGTTCAGATTTTACCTATGTATACATATATGTTTGCATGTGGATATCAATAAAATGTATTTGGTACTGCACTGTATAGATCCTTCCATATTATATTGTCTCCTCCGGATGAGGTACCCCGGAGAGGTCACAGACGTCTAGAACGTCCAGCGTCTACGACGCTAAGCATCGGGGATGCTGTAACCGAACAGGGTTCGGGGATTGAACTCGGAATTGAGACCCGAGTGGCACGCGTAGCCTTGTGATTATGACCTTATTGGACGTCAGGGACGTCAGACATCAGGGATGTCGGATTGGAGTGTATAGTGCAGTGGCTAAAATTATGGTTATGGTTTTATTACATGCCTTATGATTCATATTATATTATTTATGATTTTAAATGATGTTGCATGCATGTTTGGAAAAAGGAGGGGGTAAATTATATGTTTTACTTATCAAACGATTTTATAAACTTGAGTTTCGGTCCACTCACCCTTAATGTTTTTGGTAACCCCTCCAGGTCGTGATACTGAGGTAGAGGAGGAACCTGAGGCTGAGGCATAGATCTACTTCTGCGTACCTGAACCCCTGCTGGGTGGTGTACCCGCAGGGTATTGTTAGAGTCGTGCTCGCAACTTGTAATTTTGGATTTCATCCCTTGTCAGACATCTGTTTAATTCGGATTTGTTGTATGACTTTAATTTGATTATTTATGCATTTGAGGTTTTGAGGTCAAAATTGGTATGAATTATTGGGTGTCAGACGGGAGCAGGGCACGTCCCCATATGGTTCCAGAGAGGATCGGGGCGGGTCCTGTCAATATCCATGACCATTTCCAAATCCGAGTCCGAAACCATCATTCCGTAAGCCGGCATTTGGAATAACCATTCCGAATCCAAACCCGGAAATCCACTTTCTGAACTGGGCTTCAAGCCCGAAATCACTTTTTCGAAATCCATTTTTAAATCATTGATATTAAATCATTAAAATCAGGTTCAAATCACAACATTATTTGGAATATCGTAAAACGTGCAAAACTGTAAATACCTCGAAAATCATGCAAAATCGTAAACTATCAAGATCATAAATCAAATCATAGAATCACGTATCGAAAACGTATAAAATATATATGCATGCATCAAGAGTTAGAAAACAAAGTTCACTCACAGACCATAGCGTCGTCGCCTCGGTACGAGCGCACTTATGCCGTTTCCAGCCAATCTGCTATCTTCAGGTTTTCCAAACCTTTCCAAATCTCATAAATAGGTCACTAATTACTTCATTAAGCTTCTACAAAGCCCCTGTAATTTTCTCGAATTTTTAACTATTTTTAAACGAGCCCTAAAACTTTCGGACATCCCGAAACATATGGAGATGATGTCTGATCGACTCGAAACCAGTGCTAAAATGTTCGTTACATCAAATACTTTAAAAGTCGTGTTGGAAACTTCCCCAAAAGGGGCCCCACGCGCCCTCACGCACCTACTGTTCATCATCCCCTACCTTGAGACAGACTCAGTTTGAATCGGTCCGATTCGACCGAACCGGTGCAGACGGTCCAACATCTTAAACCGTTCAATTCTGGTCCGTTTTCATCCCTTTTTAGTCTGTTGGGTTCGTCCATCCTTTTCCTATGCATCTACATGATCAAATAATAAAAACTAACTGAGTTTATACCTTCCAATTCGACGATCAAAGCATCCAATGTTCCCGCCGTCCATGTCTCGGGTTTTCGGCCATCTCTGTCGTTCAAACCACTTCTAAACGCTTCCCTGTGTCGTCCAAGACCTCACCCAATTAACCATTTCAGTTTTCAGTCCTCATGATTAGAGTTGCCATGTTCGAATTAAAATGAAGGTTTCAGGGAAAATTCACTTACCGTCCAACCCTGGCCTCGAAAACAGGCTTAAACAACTTCTTAGAACTCCAGCAACTTATTTCCAGCCACCCCTCGATCAAAACCCAAGAGAACAAGAGTTATCATTTTCAATTTAAAAACAGGACTTCGCGGCTTGGTTCCGGGTTTCCAGCGCCTCACGCCGTTGTGAACCACCGTGCTGCCACCGTCATCGGCGTCTCATCCTCCTCCATCGTCTTGATGAACAAACCATAAGCAAAAGGTCATTCTCTTAAGGGGTTTGGGTTAACTGTTGGTTCAAGGTCCCTGTTTTCTTGTGTTTTTCCTGTTCAAACATCGTGCAAACTCATCCCAATTTTTAAAACAACTGAGGCGGCTCAGACATGTTCCACATACCTCTAGAGCTAGTACATGTGTCTCACATCTAATGGGCAACCATTCCAGGGTAGCCAAGTGTCATTGGCACAAATCCCCTTGCAAAAAAATGACCAGAATGCCCCTAAAGGATAAATTACCATTTTGCCCCTCAAGCTCCCAGGCTCGTAACTCTTTTGTCCTACCTCCAATTAATGCATGCCGCCTGTCATTGTACGCAGGGGATCGAGACCTTCCTAATGGTCCTCGAATTACGTGAAAAGTAGTTGTCGTGTAAAAAGTCAATAAATTCCCTCTTTTACCTTAATTACAAAAATGTCCTCGAACTTCCAAACGTCATAACTTTTTCCTCGGATGTCGGAATCGGAAGTGCCACCTGTCTATGAACTCGTGACGTCCTGAACTACGTCACGGTCATCGGTCAAAGTCCATTGGACCGGCCAAACTAAAAGTCAACATTTTTTCCCATTCTAGGGGCAAAATCGTCATTTTGCACTGTTCGTCTGAATGCCTCCAACTAATCACCGATTAACTTCACTAATCCGTCATTAACAACTAATCTAATCCCGATTTCCGGGACGGGTCGTTAAAATCTACCCCCCGCCCCCCCTTTAAAGAATTTCGTCCTCAAAATTCTGAATCTCGTACTTCCATAACTAATTGGGGGAAATCTAACTGGTCTCACACTTGGGTCACCTACCCGGTGTCCAGCACCTGCCAATCCAAAGTATCCTGACAGTGCCCAAACTGTCACCACATATCTCCCAGTGAATCAACTCAACCAACTTTTGGTTCATCAAGAGATCGTCCCAATCGCACTGGGGTCATCACAAATCCATCTCGTTCCCACGATATTTCCAACACCACACCAGCCGACACTCACGGCTCAACTATCACTAGGTACGCACCACTACTATCAGGTTCAACACTCCCGGCTCCCTTCGAGTCGAGCGTACCCCGTACCAACATCCCAACACTTCTTGTGAGTCCGCTGTCAACAAACACAGAACTCAAGCACACCCATTCACAAGACGGCATTTACCAATCCCGGTACTTCTATGCATCAAGATTCGTACAATGTTCCATCAAACTCCATCAAATCGGAACTACGCCGATCATCCATCCATCCACAATATACCTCGGCACTCAGCCGATTACCAACACTTATATCAGAACATCACGTTGCACGTCCAAGTACATCAGCATGACTCCGACCACTTCAAAACCAGTACGTACACATTTCAAGTACATGCACCAAGTACCACCAACCAGAACTACGATGCATACTACTAACCACACGCAAGGACAACCCTACGAACCTTGAAGGGAAACAAAGGTATTTTAGAATACCTCAAACACGGCTTGTAGAGTATATCCTCACGTACTTCAAACGTCATCTTACGGTACTTCTACTAATCAACCACAGCGGCATCAGCCACGCTCTACGACATCCAAAGTCCAACCAACAACAACCTAGTGTACCCGTTACCGTCACAGTGAAATCTCCAGGGCACACAAACATCATTATAACCATATTAATTACCTCCTGACGACGAGCTAAACACACTTTACTTTTGCATCCCATCGGTCCAATCCAATGCTAGGCCAACACGTCTTCCAAAATATCAGCTCAATTCTACTTCCAAATGTCCGGTCTCCTGGGTCACCCGGCTAGTATGAATCTCAAACTCCTCTTATTATGTACACCGAGTAGACCCCGTACTAGATCCAAATCCGATACTCATACGTCTATGAGTCGGACCACACATGTCCTACACCATTCCAAAGTGGTCAAGATATCCATCTTGTGTCTCACGACAATCCTCTTGTTCCACAACTACTCAAACCTGTCAGAAGCAAAACCATCCCAATCTTCACACTCCTAAGTAGATTCTACTGACTAGGTTTCAGACCTCTGCATCCATCGATCTTATCTACCGCACGTCTAGACTGTGGGTTCTCTTCAATAACCTCATATTTATCAGTTATAGTCACTCCTTTCTCATTCCCTTCCGTCATCCTCTAACGGAACTCTCAATGGCCCACAACTAGGACACCACAAGTCATCCAGCCCGAATATAACTTAGCATAATCCTACGACACTCGCCACACAGGCTACTCCCGGCATCACCCAGTACTCTTTCTACTTCCGAATATATCCACTCATGTCCAAGACCAAGGGGGGGGGGGGGGGGGGGGGGTCACAATTCCTGAAGTTCCTTTAATAAATCCCCAAATCAACTCTAAAAAATCCACCTCTCACACGCGACATCTAACACCATCTCGGAATCAATACACATCTCAATGTCTAAACTACGACAGCTCCTGATTCCGAGATTCTAACCATGTTGGAAGTATATCCACCTTCTACAACAATGGGACCAACCGTCTAAACGTCCACTCTGCTACACTTAGGCGATTCACAACTCCTACGGGTCACACCTACGTGTCAGTAACCAAACCAACTCAGTGACCAACTCGCCTGTTGGTGGACACCGGTCAACACTCCACCTGCTGATCGCATCTCAACCTTTCCGAAGTTCAACTCCGAACTCCTACTAAAATACGAGTCACCAACTCTCGGAATCCTCAATCCACAATCACTAACCTCGGACTCCCCAGTTACCACCCTAGAAGTCGCCAATCACCAAGTGTCAACCTCGGTATCCGCCGACATATACCAACACATTAGGGGGAGCCAACTAGAACAAACCTCACGAACCTATGACCTACCAATGGTCATCACATATCCCCATTCGGTTAATGATTCCTGCCAGACACCGGCACCTCACCACCGACTACTACCTCAATTCACGCGGTGCCCATCGTATCAAGTCAAGCATCCTGGCCTGTGACACATCTTCTCCTATCTCAGCTCACAACATACCAGTCTTAAATCTCTGCACAAACCGAGCTGAGACCCTCAGTCTATGCGCGGGTCGAAGGAACTGGCACCCCTCAAAATCTAAAACTTAAAGCAACCAAATGCTCAACCACACCACCATCTCACTGGACTCGTCCAGAGTCATCTACTAAGCATCCACTCCCTCGATTGCACCTAGCAGCACCATTTCCAATCCGGCCGTAAATCGGCCCAACCACAACAATTATCTAACCACAAACCCCAACTCACAGTTTCCAGGCTAAACACTTACTCTGGGGTTCCCCACTCAGGTATTCATAATCCAAACCAGTGGTCTTATGGGGTTCTCCAAATCCTTCTCATCTTACGGGTTATCCAAACCCGCAACAACCATTGGTTCACTATAACCTTAACACTCGGGTTGTCACACCCGACTAAGACCATACTTCGACCAGTATCCATCGCTGGGGGGGGGGGGGGGGGGGGGGAGGGGAGGGGGAATCCCTTGAATCTCAAGGTTGTTCCTAAACCCTGCCACTCAAGGCTTCCGACTACTCGTAGTTGTACATGTCCAAGCTTAAACAATCTGACCAAATGGTAACAAGTCCATACTGTCATCATCCAAACACCATCCGGCCCAACAGGCCACCGTCAACCGGCCTCCTCGGCCCACGTATCTCACTAGCTCAACGGCCTACTCTCAGGCCCCACATGCCGACCCGCCTACTCAATAGTAGATCACCAGCTACCAACCAGGCTAATCCTGCTAGCAAACATTCAACCCTATGGTCTAACCACCGAGCCTCACTAGTGTCAAACACGTTAACTATTCCGGCCCTAAGCCAACAAACTTCATACCTTGCACCGCGTATCGAGCGAATATCACCCTGGCACTAATAACCGCCACTAACTAACCCCAAACGAACGTACTATCTCTATCGAGTCCAGGTTGCTGACGGGTTGTTCCGCGTCGAGACATCACATCCACAGTAGTATCACAACACCCTAGAAAAACCAACGACTCTGGGAACCAAACCTCGCGCAGAGCGCACAAAACCTGCTCTGATACCAATTTGACAGGACCCACCCCCAATCCCCCGGGATTAAGGGCTAAGTCCTGCTAACGTCTCACGTACGCATGACACGAAGGCTAACCCAACGTCCAACCTCCATGTGACACATTAGTCGGACAAGGGATTCTCGATCCGACCGTCCAAAAGCTTCCGGACTTCCCAGAGTGTACGGAAAACTACTGTGGATCTCGTGTGTGATGTCTCCGTCTCTCTCGACCAACAGCTCGCACCGCTACAACCTGGAGGGTATCGAAAACACAAAATACTGTGAGTGGACAAAAAGAAAGTATCAGTTCAAAAATAGTTATCAGAAACCACAATTTCATTTATTCCCTCCGTTTAAAAACCAATGCATGCATATCAAATCCATGTCATAAAACCATTCAATATTCAGGATAAGCAACCATGTAAGAAAAACCAAACACAACTTCCTTTTCTCAAACCCCGGGACTCAGCCCAAAACCATCAAAGCCATGTCATCCGGGCAGAGCCCAAAACATCGGAAAACCTTTATTGAAAACCAATCAACATCAAAACTCAGTGAAAATCCAAACACATGTGAAACCACATATCCATCCATTGAACCTGTTGGATCTATCCGAGTCTTTAAACTCAATCCAGGCCTCAATATAATCCGAGTCTTTAAACTCCCGAGTTTTTAAACTCAACAGGCCTACGGGGGAAAATCATAATATCCGAGTCTTTAAACTTTTGAGTCTTTAAACTCAATCCGGGTCTTTAAACCCAATCCGAGCCCGCCCCCTTCATATCATATCCGGGTCTTTAAACCCAATAACCAGATCCAGCAAATCCAATCCGTAAACCATTTGAAAACCATTTTCCATATCCATGTCCAAATCCGAATTCGAAATAACTATTTTGAATTCCCAACCGAATCCGAAACCAGTATCTCGAATCCACATCCGAAATCATATCCATGACCATTTCCAAATCCGAGTCCGAAACCATCATTCTGTAAGCTGGCATCCGGAATAACCATTCCTAACCCAAACCCGGAAATCCACTTTCTGAACTGGGCTTCAAGCCCGAAATCACTTTTTCGAATTCCATTTTTAAATCATTGATATTAAATCATTAAAACCAGGTTCAAATCACAACATTATTCGGAATCTCGTAAAACGTACAAAACCGTAAATACCTCGAAAACCGTGCAAAATCGTAAACTATCAAGATCATAAATCAAATCATAGAATCACGTATAGAAAACATATAAAATATATATTCGTGCATCAATAGTTAGAAAACAAAGTTCACTCACAGACCATAGCGTCGTCGCCTCGGTACGAGCGCACTTATGCCGTTTCCAGTCAATCCGCTATCCTCGGCTATTCCGAACCTGTCCAAATCCCATAAATAGGTCACTAAATACTTGATTAAGCTTCTACTAAGCCCCCATAATTTTCTCGAATTTTTAACTATTTTTAAAAGAGCCCTAAAACCTTCGGACATCCCGAAACATATCGAGACGATGTCCGATCGACTCGAAACCAGTGCCAAAATGTTCGTTACAACAAATACTTTAAAAGTCATATTGGAAACTTCCCCAAAAGAGGCCCCACGCGCCCTCACGCGCCGCCCAAAGGGGCTGCTCGTGGGAGCCACGTGCCTACTGTTCATCATCGCATACCTTGAGACAGACTCGGTTTGAACCGGTCCGAACCGGCGCAGACGGTCCAACATCTTGAACCGTTCAATTCTGGTCCGTTTTCATCCCTTTTTAGTCTATTAGGTTTGTCCATCCTTTTACTATGTATCTACATGATCAAATCATAAAAACTAACTGAGTTTATACCTTCCAATTCGACGATCAAAACGTCCAATGTTCTCGCCGTCCATGTCTCGGGTTTCCGGCCATCTCTGTCATTCAAACCACTTCTAAAAGCTTCCCTGTGTTGTCCAAGACCTCACCCAATTAACCATTTCAGTTTTCAGTCCTCATGACTAGAGTTGCCATGTTCGAATTAAAATGAAGGTTTCAGGGAAAATTCACGTACCGTCCAACCCTGGCCTCGAAAACAGGCTTAAATAACATCTTAGAACTCCAGCAACTTATTTCCAGCCATCCCTCGATCAAAACCCAAGAGAACAGGAGTTATCATTTTCAATTTAAAAATAGGACTTCGCGGCTTGGTTCAGGGTTTCCAGCGCCTCACGCCGTCGTGAATCGCCGTGCTGCCACCGTCATCGGCGTCTCATCCTCCTCCATCGTCTTGATGAACAAAACATAAGCAAAAGGGACATTCTCTTAAGGGGTTTGGGTTAACTGTTGGTTCAAGGTCCCTGTTTTCCTGTGTTTTTCCCGTTCAAACATCGTGCAAACTCATCCTAATTTTAAAAACGGCTGAGGCGGCTCAGACATGTTCCACATGCCTCTAGAGCTAGGACATGTGTCTCACATCTAATGGGAAACCATTCTAGGGTAGCCAAGTGTCACTGGCACAAATCCCCATGCAAACAAATGACCAGAATGCCCCTAAAGGACAAATTACCATTTTGCCCCTCAAGTTCCCAAGCCCGTAACTCTGTTGTCCAACCTCCAATTAACGCATGCCGCCTGTCATTGTACTCAGGGGATAGAGACCTTCCTAATGGTCCTCGAATTACGTGAAAAGTAGTTGTCGTGTAAAAAATCAAAAAATTCCCTCTTTTATCTTAATTACGAAAATGTCCTCGAATTTCCGAACGTCATAACTTTTTCCTCGGATGTCGAAATCGGACCTGCCACCTGTTTATGAACTCGTGACGTCTCGAACTACGTCACTGTCATCGGTTAAAGTCCATTTCACCGCCCGAACTAAAAGTCAACATTTTTGTCCAGTCCAAGGGCAAAATCGTCATTTTGCACTGTTCGTCCGAATGCCTCCAACTAATCACCGATTAAATTCACTAATCTGTCATTAAGAAGTAATCTAATCCCGATTTCTGGGACGGGTCGTTACACAAAAACATTGAAAAATGGAATTAATTTCACTTTTAATGGGATTAATTCCCATAATTGGCTGGTTTAAGTTTTTAGGTGCATAGAAGGAAACTGACAGCTTTCCATAGAGGAAATTTTGGGACAAACAAAGATCAACTAAATTGCAAGCCCAGCCATCTCCCTCATATAGAAGTGATGGAGTTCCAAAAAAAAAAATGGCAAGTTTGGGGCAGTAAACTCAAAAAATGTATATTCCTTAGGATTCCCTGAATTTCTAAGCGATGTGGGGGCATTTGTAGAACCCAAAATCACTTGAAAATTATGAAGCTGTTACGTGGCCTATAATTTCCGAAATGACCAAATTGTCCCTGACAATAATACTAATGACTTGTAGACACCCACATATTAAATAATCTATTTATCAGCTAAATACGTTATTTAATCAGGTTAAAAGTCTCTAGAATATTAATATTTTTCTGGAGAGTTAATTGTCATTATTCATAATAATAAAAAATTAATATTAATATTAAATCACAATAATTATCATTATTATCATAATGAGCAATTAATATAATTATTAAATAATATATTTTATTAATAATATATTATTTATTAATTACAAATCAATCTATCAATCAGAATATTCCGAGACTCCCAAAAATTTGCTATAAATAGCGGAGCTCATTTCATTTTCAGAATAATTCGATTCAACGTTACTTAAGGTTTTGAACAAATGATAACTTACTGTTTACTGTTTGGAAGGATGTTGGAAATTTTTAAGTTTATACTACGAATTCTGTTTCAACACGGAGAATTAAAATTTGGTTTGCTTTGCTGTATAGATTGAGCTTGTCTCCATGTGCTGTGTCACACTCATTTTGAAAGTAAAAGAAAATCAAAAATCACCTTGGGAAAAGATGATTCCGAAATCCCAAAAAGTAAAAGGGGCGGAAATGAACATTGCACAAACTCTTGAATCAAAATTCAGAAAAGTGAAAGGTCAGTGCACTGTGATGGACCCAGTTAAGTTAAGCTACCTTAGTCAAAAACAGTTTTTGATTTCATTTGGTCCATGAGTGAAGGATCAAATTCTCCACACACACACAATCATCAACTTAAAAAAAGATTTGGTTTTGTCTTTCTCATCAGCTCATGCCATGTCCAATGCCTTCATCATCATTCAATCTCCTAGTTTTTTTTCACCTTTGCTTCTTTTCATCATTTGTACTGTGCCAAATTAAAGGTAAAGCTGTGATCTTTTGTTCTTTGTTTTCAAAATCTTCAAGAAATTTTCATACTTTTAAAATGATAAAATCATTTGAATATGCAGACTTTGTGAGCATAGATTGTGGAGGCACAAGCAACTACACTGACCAAGCCACTGGCCTGGCATGGACTTCAGACATGGGGATAATGAGCCAGGGGAAATCAGTCCAAGTCGAAATCCCTAATGGAAACTTGCCGCAATTTCGAAAACGCAGAGATTTTCCCATTGACAGCAAAAAGTATTGTTACACATTGGTAACTGAAGAGAGGAGGAGGTATTTGATCCGGGCAACTTTTCAGTATGGAAGCTTGAAAAGTGAAGACACATATCCGAAATTCGAGCTTTATTTGGATGCCACTCAGTGGTCTACTGTCACTGTATTTGATGCTTCAAGAACTTATGTCAATGAGTTGATCATTAGGGCTTCTTCGGATTCGGTTGATGTGTGTGTATGTTGTGCAACAACTGGGTTTCCATTTATATCCACTTTGGAGCTGAGGCCTCTGAATCTTTCAATGTATGCCACAGATTTTGAGGATGCTTTTTTCTTGAAGGTGGCCGCTAGAGTAAATTTTGGTGCTCCAACCACGGATGCCATAAGGTAAACAGAACCTGATGACATTGCTTGGGAAAAATTGTGTGTTTCGTGTGGTTTTGTGACATCTTTTGTTATGGTTTGATGTCCTTAGGTACCCAGATGATCCATATGACAGAATTTGGGATTCTGATCTTGTGAAAAGGCAGAACTATCTGGTAGGAGTGGCACCGGGTACTGAAAGAATCAACACATCAAGAGATATAGACACAAGAAGCAGAGAATATCCACCGGTTAAAGTTATGCAGACCGCGGTTGTTGGGACGAAAGGAGTGCTGAGCTACAGACTGAATCTAGATGGCTTCCCCGCGAATGCCCGAGCTTATGCTTACTTTGCTGAAATTGAGGACTTGGGAGGAAATGAGAGCCGGAAGTTCAAGTTGGAGCAGCCTTTCTTGGCTGAGTATAACAGTGCAGTTGTAAATATTGCTGAGAATGCCAATGGGCTTTATACTCTTTATGAGCCAAGCTATATGAATGTGAGTCTTGAGTTTGTCCTGTCATTTTCATTTGTGAAGACCCCTGATTCTACGCAAGGGCCGCTTCTGAATGCACTGGAGATAAGTAAATATGTGCAAATTGCTGCAAAAACTGATAGGGAAGATGGTAAGTAATCATCTTATTGCTGTAGTGCTTGATGTTTGCATCATTAGGTTGACTGTGATTGCGATTTTTGGGCTTTGATTGGTAGTGCTTGTTCTCAATGCATTTCGCGCCATGTCTGGTGAAAATCTGTCGGTAGATGAAGGCGATCCTTGTGCTCCAACTCCATGGGAATGGGTGAATTGTAGCTCCATAACACCATTGAGAATCATAAAAATGTAAACTTTTCGTACTATTTTCTTGATCACTCTCTTTCATGTCATTTTTTAATTACAATCAGTTGATACAAGTTAGTAGAACGCAACTTGGAACATGAAAACTATCAGAAAAAACACAAGTCTCCAAAGGGAATTAGTAGACTTTAAGGTAATGGTTCAATGAATTATTGAAAGTAGATGTAGGACATTTTGTCACGACTTAAACCCAGACTTCAATTTTGATCACATTCCTTAAAAGATATTCAGCATTTGAAGTTGATGAACCCTAATCTTCGCCGCAGCGATCTGTCAGAAAAGAATGTGAAGGGTGAAATTCCCCTGCAGCTCAAAAACTTGCAGGAGTTGACAGAATTGTAAGTCCTATTATCCTCTAGACAGCCTCTTCCCTTTATATTTTTTTTGCCGTTGGATTGAGTTCTCTTGCCATCGATTTTTTATTTGCCCTCAGGTGGTTGGATGGCAACTCCCTAACTGGACCATTTCCTGACATTAGTAATCTCATCAATTTAAAGATTCTGTAAGCTCTACGAATCTCGCTTCATTTTACATTTCTAAAATGCAGAACATTTTTTTATTCAATGACACATTTTTTCTTAATCTTCTTTCATCATGGAAGGCATCTAGAGAACAACAAATTGACTGGTGCACTGCCTTCTTACCTGGCTAGCTTGCCAAGCTTACAAGAACTGTAAGTAGCAAATCAAACTGTGAGTAGATGTGTTGTACATGTCTTTTATGGCATGTGTTTCAAATGTGCAGTAAATGCAAAATTCGTATGTTGCAGATACATACAGAACAACTCTTTCAGTGGGGAAATTCCTTCAGGACTTTTAACTGGGAAAGTAACTTTCAAGTAAGTGTTCTTTGCACTGATGTAACTATGTAAACATGGTATTTTAACCATAAAATTCATCAACCGATGATCCTATTTTATCTTGCAGATATGAAGATAATCTTGGACTGCATAAGGGGGCACAAAAGCAGAACCATGCCAAGTTGATAATTGGAGTTTCAGTTGGAGCAGTTGCGATTGTAACACTTATAATACTAGGAATTCTAATGACATTGCGTAATATTCGAAGAAAATCATCTCATCAGAGAAGCAACGAAAAAGGTTTGTGTTGCTTCATGAATCCAGTTACTGTTGTGACATTGTCACAGTTTTTTTTTCCTTGTGCATCAGGGCATTCGCTGCGCACAAGCACCAAGCCTTCAACCAGACATTCATCGATTTCGCGGGTGGATGAAGGCGTAGCTTGCTACATGACACTCCCTGATCTGGAACAAGCCACCAACAACTTTTCGAAAAAAATTGGCAAAGGAAGCTTTGGATCTGTGTATTATGGGAGGATGAAAGATGGGAAAGAGATAGCAGTTAAAATGATGGCTGATTCATCTGCTCACATGAACAAGCAATTTGTAACAGAAGTAGCAATCTTGTCAAGAATTCATCACAGAAACTTGGTTCCTTTGATTGGATACTGCGAAGAAGAACATCAATGCATTCTGGTTTACGAGTTCATGCACAATGGAACGCTACGGGATCACATCCACGGTCTGCATCTCTCATCAAACACTAGCAAAAATTCTTCTTTGAATTTCTGTGTGTTCTTATTGTGAAGTATTTGTTTATGACAGGTTCTACCGTTGAGAAGCACTTAGATTGGCAAACCCGCCTTCGAATTGCCGAAGATGCAGCTAAAGGTATAAAATCCATTGTTTGGTCAGTCACGGTATAAACATGATGCGTACTCTATCTTCACCAAGTTCATGTTATGAACACAAATTTTGCGCATCTGTAGGACTCGACTACTTACATACTGGATGCAACCCTAGTATCATTCACCGGGACGTGAAAACAAGCAACATTCTGTTAGACATCAACATGAAAGCAAAGGTGTCTGATTTTGGATTGTCTAGGCAAGCTGAAGAAGATCTGACACATATATCAAGCGTGGCTAGAGGAACAGTAGGCTACCTTGATCCTGAGTAAGTCACAATGTTGTAAGGAGATTAATTATGTTTTTAATTGTTTCCTTATGCACTTAATCAACCATGTCTGATTGTCTGTGTGGCTCCGCAGGTATTATGCTAGTCAGCAACTCACTGAGAAAAGTGATGTGTACAGTTTTGGTGTTGTTCTGTTGGAACTGATTTCAGGAAAAAAGGCAGTGTCAACAGAAGATTTTGGTGCTGAGTTGAACATTGTCCACTGGGTATGCTTTCTAAACCACTTGCTCGATTCAGGCATGTCGCACTGTCATGTCTAATTAGAGGTGCAACTCGGGCCGATTGGAAAGTCAATCTAATAAAAAAAAATCATATTTCGGATTGGGGTCAAGTTAATTCGGATTTATTTAGATAAAGTTATTAATTCGGGTTCTTATGTGTTAAAGCGTTGAGCTTGCACTAGTTTCAGATCAACCCCTGATAAATTCAAAATATTCCATTAACCCAGCCAAACTATCTTAACATTTCCTTAATTATTAGAAGCTCAAATATTCCCATTCGAAACAGTTTTTCCATAATTATCATAATTATTGGTACACTATAAACAAATAGACGATTATCAATCAATATAGGTTTAAGCATACACGAAGCTCTAGAATTAAAAACGAGGTGAACTAAAATATTAGGATGAATTTTCTTTATTAAATTTCGACGATATTAGGTGAATTTCATTGATTAAAAAATACATTTTGTAAAAATACATATTTTATGCAAAGAAACAACAAACAATCATACAAATTGTATTGATAAACTGGGCGATATAACAAATGTTAAATTTTATTTTTAATCTAAATGAAAATTTCATTGAAATTTGAAGGATTACACATGCAAGGGTGCATAGAAAATGTATGGAGCCCCGTTAAGACCCTCAACATAAACCTAAACCTATCTTTAACTAACCCAACCGACCTGAGTCAACTGCTTTTTTATTGTTGATATAAGGATATTAAGAATGGAGATTACACAAAATTAAGTACCCACCTCGATTGAATGTAGGTACAACACCTAACACAAATTCTGTTTTCTTTACCAGGCAAGATCATTAATCCGAAAGGGGGATGTTGAAAGCATCACAGATCCATTCCTGGCAGGAAGTGTGAAGATCGAATCGATTTGGAGACTTGCTGAAGTTGCAATGCAGTGTGTGGAGCAGCATGGAGTTTCCAGGCCAAGAATGCAGGAGATAATTGTTGCGATACAAGATGCTAAAAAGATTGAAAAGGGCAATGAAAGAAAGCAGAATGTAATGTCTCCAAGCAGTGGCAGTTCAAAAGCACAATCCTCCAGGAAAACACTGCTAACAAGCTTTCTTGAAATTGAGAGCCCTTACATATCCAATGGTTGCCAACTCCCATCTGCCAGATGATGTTCAATATATTATTCATCACCTCAACATGTGAATTGTGGATCTCTCATCAATCACATCACTGCTCTTTTGCTTTTCACATTTTATTACCCCACCTTAGTATCAAAGTTGCCTGCTTTCATCTCATATCATAATGAGATCTCTAGTACCATAGCTTTTGTACAATGTACATGTATACGTACGCAGGTAACTTCTAAGTTTGACGTGTTGTTTTCAACTTTGGTGTATGAAGTGCAGAATACATCAATATATGGGTCTGTTAAATTAATGTCGTGTGTAGGCCACTCACCGCACCCTACCATTGTCTTTGTTAGCATTACAGATGTAAGATTTTGCGGGCTCGTCCGGTATGTTGTATTGGATTGGATGATGTACTTTCAAATGGGGATGTTTTGAAATTAGAAGTGAATGTATTTTTAGTTTAAGTGAATTAGGCATATTAAAATAATGAGAAATGGTATTTGAACTATCTTAATTGCTCACATCAATTGAACCATATGATGTAATAATTAATAAATGATGTTATTTCAATAAATTAATTATTTTTTGATAATAAGATAACATCCTTTGATTAAAAAGTACATAGGCTAGAAAACAGTCATAGTACAATAGATAATAAATTGAAACTAAATGTAGAAAAATAGGATCAAAAGAGTATAGACGTGTGACAAGACCTAGGATGTCTACTTTGTCAAGCTCGAACTAAAAAAAATTAGGTAGGAGGACATGAGCGTCCATGGTTGTTTAGAACAAACTCTAGGAAGGATGGACGCCGGACAATTCAGACTTCCCTACACATTTTTCTTCGAGTTTAAACAGCTAAAGTATTCACTAGCTTGTTTGCATTCCTGGGAGCCTATAGGAATTTGATGTCATCAAAAATTTGCTATTGAGCTTGTAATTGCGAAAGGATTGGGTAGATCTCCCAACTCCTCTTGTTAATGCTTCCCAGAGTGCAGTTGATTAAAACTTGTGAATCAGTTTCCATACAGATCCTTCGATGGTTTCTCTCCCTGGAAGAAGTGGCGCCAACAAAAATAGCCCATACTTAAGCCATAAGTGCATTCTTTGCAAGTGTTGTTTCACATTGTGCCCCAAGGTATGTTCCTGCCTGATTTCGAATTACCACCCCAAACTACCTTCAGAATCAGTCCCCTTTCCAAGATGCATTGCAATTAATTTTCACTAAAGGATGAATGAGAGGCACCCAATTCGGTTCTAGATTTGGGATGGGAAACACGAAGAAGGTGGGGGTATTGAGATGGGTTTTGGCAACACCAAAATTTAGAAAGTAACCTAGATATTGATCTGATGATGTACTGAGGATCAAATATATTCCCTTCGAAGAGAACTTTGAAGCAATACTTCCAAATCTCCCAGCGTGTACAGGAAACCACAGAAAGAACCCACTTCTTATCTACACCTCGATTTGTGGAAAGTAACCCAATTCTATGAAGCTATGCTTCAAACAAGATATGCTTTAAATGTAAATCCCGTAAATGAGTGATCCACCAAACGAGAGAGATGGAAGATACACTAGAGGATTGGAGTAGAATATGTTATGTTTCTTTAGGATATGATTCATAGATGGGATATATTTGGCTTTGCCCCAGATGGGGGCGAAAGAGGTTTGCTCGGGTAAGAAGACAACCTTTGATAGCACGCCATGTAAAGTTCATGATTCCGGGAGTTGCTTTGATATTCCAAATAGAAGCCCATAGATTATAAGGGAAAACATTTGAGCTGGAGGCTCTAAGAGTTCTGGGGATGTCCATGCCATGAGCTTGATGTTTGAGCCAATCATAACCTGTTTTGACATTGTAAGTGCCTTACTTATTGTGTGGTCATATAAATTTGTCAGCACCCTTGTGCCCAAGTGATATATTCCTGATGTTATCATAGATGTGAGTCCGTATATGAACAGTTAAGTGATCCAGGTTCCATGAATTTGATGTACGGTGAGTTAGGGAAGGTACATTAATATCCAAATCAGAGGCAATGATTGGTGTTGGGGGCAGAAAGCCATCCACCAAGCCTGGGACCCGACAGTCCAACCACACTCTGATTACCACACTCTGATTGTATTCCCACTAATTACCCCCACTATTTACCTTCCATCTCGCTCATTCGTCAATAATTCGATACCTCTCGAGAATATTTGACCATGCCGAGGATGATCTGCTACCTCTCTCGGCATTCCAAAATTACCCTGAGGGAAGTATCTGCTTTTGATTATTTAGGCTGAGAACGATTCAGGTTCCTAGATTAACCTCCAACCTATTTAGCCAATAAAGCAAAGTTTAATTCCTCCAAGTTTCTAAAACCCATACTCCCATCAGTTTTTAGAAGCTCTAATTCGGTCCAACTGATCTAGCATATCTTGTTGCTCACTTCTGAATGTCCCCACTAGAAATTTACTGCCAAAGGAAATTTGAAGATCGCCATTGGGTATGTAGGAATCGTCTATGCCATAGTTTTAACGAGAATATCTTTAGGGGATGTATTCAATTAGGATTTTAATAAATTGTAATCACGCGATTTTAATATGATGGATTTTAGCATGATTTGCAATTATAAGATTTTACTTATAATTTTAATAGATTTTAATTACATGATTCTCTTATGATTCATTGGATTTTTTAGTATCCTCCAAAGAATCAAAAGATTTGTTTTAGGATTTCATATAAAATAAAAATTATATAATACCATGAATTAATGATGCAATATGAATAAATTACCAAATGATAAATGCAATAACAATAACATCATATAGCAATTAGACACGGCTTAAGAAAAACAAAAGTTATTTAAGACGTAATAAATATTTGTTGGAGTTTCATCTACTTATATGACCTAGATAGCATCTCTCCACATATTTGAAGCTATGCTAACTCTCCATGTGTTAGCAACCTCTCTTTGTTGGTCTTGGGTTTGATAAATCTGCTCAAAATTGTTCTCTTCATCAACTGGCATTGATGAAGATTCATTAGTTGGCTACATAGGAAATTCATCAGTTGGCTACATAGGAAATTCATCAGAACGACACTCCTTGCGAAGAAACTTATGTAACGCTACACATGCCAATACTAGATCTGCTTGTGTTTTAAATAAAAATGGAGGAGAAGACTTAAAAATTGTGAATCGCGATTTAAAAATACCAAATATCCTCTTGATTACATTCCTTAAAGACGCATGGCGAAGATTGAATAACTCATTTTCATTTTCAGGATCGCGACCATGACCTGCAAAATCTTGGAGATGGTATCGCACACCTCGAAACGGAGCTAAAAATTGGCGTCGGTTGGCAAATCCGCAATCCACTAAGAAATATTTACCTAATTATACAGTACGTACATATATATATATATATGTATTATTATGCAACATAGAAATAAAAACATATTTCCAACCAAAAAGATAAGTATTTATCTTGAGGAACTTTAAGACCATTTCTCCTTGATAGAGCATCACTTAACACTTTTGAATCATGAGCCGAACCCTCCCATCCGCTAAGAACATACATGAATTCCAAATCAAAATTACAAGCTGCTAATACATTTTGGGATATATTTCCATGTCGATTACGATAGTTGCTGGCATCGCGTCCCCTCACTATTGCTGGAATATGTGTTCCATCAATAGCTCCAATGCAATCCTGCAATAATTGAAAAATGTAATGGTATAATAATAATAATAATAATAATAATAATAATAATAATAATAATAATAATAATAATAATAATAATAATAATAATAATATGATAATAATAATAATAATAATAATCATAAATGATAGTAACATTAATAATAATAATATGATAGTAACATTAATAATAATATTATGCAATGGTTGTCACTTACCTTGAAATAAGGATAAAGCCTTGTACTTTCTCTTATTTTAACTGACACTCCGGATCCTGGTTTAGCCATCAACTCAGATGTTATTGTGTTCAAAGCCCTTAAAACTTTGTGAAAATTTTCACTTGTGGCAAATTGTGATCGCCCAAATGTTTTACGAATGACACAATATCGAGAATTCTGACCGACAATTTGCAAAAATGCTGCTAGCATTTCTTCAACACAAATATATCTTGTGTCCTTTAAGAGTGTTTTTTCTCGAAGGATAGTGCATAACTTTTGGAACACATCAGGATACATCCTATATACCTGTCAGAAAATTGCGGGATCATCGTTCAATGCCTGATGTATATAATCATATCCAATGGTAGTAATTCGATGTCGAGTTAGCAGACGCTCAATATATCCTTCACCTCCCTCAAACTGATGTAGCACATGTATTAATGTTTGAGTTTCCATAAGTAAAATCTTAATGCCTCATCAAATTCTTCGTCCAAATCTTCATCTATTTCTTGTTCACAAATTTCTTGTTCACAAATTTCTTCATTATTGATTTCTTCTTCCTCTCTGTCATGATCTTCATATATACTCGGTATGACATTGTATGTAGATCTTAAAATATATTCTGTGAAAAAAAAGCATATTCATGGAAATTAAAATATAACAAGTTAAACCAAATACATAGTTCAACCAAAATAACACAACTAAAATACGTAGTTCAACAAAAATAGGAAAAATAACACAACTATAGTTCAACAATTCAAAGTAAACAATTTTCAACCAAAAACCAAGGTGATCCCAATAACAATCATCCCAATTTGAAGGATATCCAAGATGAGCGCTCTTCAAGTGACATCTTCAAGAACATGTCTTGTTTTACTTTAGTATTAAGCACTTCAATCGCCTTGAATCAAACATTGTCATCCAAGTTTGGTACATCCTTCATAGCATCCCAAATACTATTCTCTCTATCTCTTTCTCTTTTCTCCATTAGAGCATAGATTTTCTCAAAATTGGTGGATATGGTTTCAAGAACTTTGGCTTGATTTGTGGAACCAATTGAGTTAGAACTCCCTTCATACTCAGATCTACTTCGCTTCTTTTGACTTGTTTTTCCTTGAGGAACCTCTAAACCTAAAGGGAACTCAAAGGGTGGTGCAGATTGGTAGGGTGACGAAGGTTGGAAGGATGATTGATAGTGACTTGGTGCTATAAATGTCTCATTAGCAGCATCATATCTAAAGTCTTCCATCCCAAAATTTAGGTTTTCCTCATCCCTAAAAGTTGTTGCATCGGTATCATCAACACCTAATGCAAGTGAGCCATTTCCAGTAGCAGTTGCACCCCCAAAACACAATTTTTAAATCATCATAATTAGCAACACTTTCTGCCTGAAGGTTCTTGTGACTTGGGTGGGACTAGCAAAGGGAAAAAAAATTGATGATTGTTAATATATTATAAATAAAATATTAGAGCAATCTAGTAAGTGACATAGCATATAATATGAAGCTCACCTTCAAGTAATTTTCCCATACTTTATCACTAGTCGTGAACTTCTTTGCAATTGGGTCCCACCCAAATCCAGAGTTGTTATGCATAAGAGTAGTCATTTTGTCAAACTGTTTCTTATACCATCTCATTTGGCTCACATAATTGTCATATGTTTTAGGAGACACGGTTTTCTCATTTAGGTGAGGAAGTACTTTTTTTTTCTATTGTTTACTTACTTGTTGACCCATTAGTATCACACCATCCTCGACCGATACCATCAACCAATAGCTCTAACAAGAAATTGCTTTCTTCCTTAGTCCAAAGTTCATAATTATCGGAATTTTTGCCTTTTCCTTTGTCCTTTCCTTGTTGTGAGTCCTTCATTTTACTACATCATACATGTAAGAGAAACTTCTTTTACTATTATATCATATATCACACATAATTTTCACTATTTTACCTCAAACAACAATGATAGCATATATGAGAACAAGCATGTACTCTTTAATACACAACCCTCATACATGTTTAACAATCCTTAAAACCTAGCATACAACATCTCCATTTTTAGTAATTATAAGCAAAGGCTTTACCACACTAAACTAGTATTTTATTGATCTTTTATTTAGAAATTGCAAACATGATACACTCCAAACTAGATCACCCTAGAATAGCGTATACAAGAAACGAAGAATTGTTGAAGTCGTCATAACAGGAAAAAAGAAAAACAAGAAACTTAGGACCATCACCTTGCATGCTTACCTGTTCTCTCCCCTCTGAAGTCTTAACCAATATTAATATTAATTCAATAATTAATTAACTTTTCTGTCACCTGTTTTCTTCCTCACGATTATGAATCTGGTGCATGGGACAAATTATTACGATAATAATAATTATCAATCTCCCCCGCTTTTTACCATTTACAAAACTTAGCATCCTTAATATATTCCCACCCCTTTTAATACATTATTAAATGCATTAAAAGGCAAACATGGTCCTCTTTTTATCTTTCGCAAGCAACCCCACAAGGTGCAATCACTCAATGTCCTATGAATATTCCTTATTCAAGTTATATGTATACGGTGTACCAAACCAAAATACTCCTATTACCTAATGGATATGAGTTCTAATTAGAGTCAAATCGTACTTAGTATGAGTTCTAATTAGCGACATCTGATAGTATGAATTCAAAAAGATACTTTACTTATTATTATAAAACAAAGGCAGTAGGGACAAGAATTTACGTTTTATCATATGTTTTGTTCTCTTACGTTGTTGTTTTTTTATGTTTGAAGAGTTCATTAATTATGCAGGATGTCAGGAAATCAAATGTAGGCTACATGATGTCTTACAATTTGCAGAGCAAGTGTTGATTAGAATAGGCATTACTCACAGAATTTGGCAAAGATAAAGGACGAAATTGAGAATGCCCAGAATTTTCATAACACCATACAAGTATGAAGAAAAAATATGATGAAGAAAAATTGCATAACACCATGCCCAGAATTGCAAAGAAGTTCACGGGTGGGACTAGCCCAGAATTGCAATTGGGTGGGACTAGCCCAGAATTTGCATAACACCATGCCCAGAATTTCTATATTATAATTGATGATTGTAAAAATTGGCAACGCACAAAATTTGCATAACACCATCGGATTGCATAGGTGATAAGTATGAATGCTTCCTCACACAACAAGAAAAAAAAAACAAAGTGAAATAGAGGAGTTACCTGGAAAGCACGGTGAGTAGGGGCCTTGAGAATCAGATGGGAAGCAGACTTGAGAATCATATGTAGGGGGTGTGATTTTTTATGGGATTTGATATTTGTATCACCCACTGAAAAATCTCACAAAATACATTATTTAATAAAATACCTCAAAATCGGTAAGTTTTTGAATTCCACCGTATTATTTCTAATCTTTTGAAAGTCCTAATTGAATACCACCAAACTTGCATTGATGATTTTAACATCCTTATTGAATACAATCAGATTTTTATTGATTACTTAAAAATCATAATTGAATACCACTTGACTTTTATAGTTCCAAAAAATCTATTAAAATCCTAATTGAATACACCCCCCTTAATCATCTGTGCCATAGCTTTAATAAGAATCTTTTTTCTGGCTTGATATATGAACTTTTGCTTCCATCTTTGTATCTTCTTCCTTATCTGGTCAAGGACAAACATTAGGGCCTCTTTCTTAGCTTTCCCCTATAAAGTAGAGGCAAGCCAAGATATATCGGGGTCTTTAACTGCTTTCATGTGAAGAATATCACTTATTTTAGTTCGGAGGGCCAAAGTAGTGTTTGGACTTAAGAATATGCTTGACTTATTGTAGTTAAATGGTTGGCCAGAAGCCTTGTAGTAAACATGCAAGACCTTTTCCACTACTTGGTAGTTATTTCTTGTGGCTTTCATAAACAATTGAGCATAATATGGGACAATAATCTGTTACACGCCACTTGATTTATCATATGGAACAATACATCAGAGACGATAATGAATAAGTAGGGCGACAGAGGATCTCCTTGATTGATACCTCTTGAAAGATATAATTTAGTTCTGGGCTGTCCATTTATTAACATTAGGAAGCTGACCAAAGATAAACACCGCATAATCATATATACCCAAATTGGAGAAAAACCCATTTTCAGCATCATTGCCTGAAGAAAGCCCAATTCGAGCGATCACAGGATTTATTCATGTCTAACTTGATCCTCATCTCAAGTAGTTTTGTTTTTTTTCCTGAGCTTTAGAGCATGACAAGCTTCCTGTGCTACTAGAATGTTGTCTTGAATCTGTCACACTAAGATGAACGTACTTTGTTACTGAGTGATGATTCCAAGAAGGATGAGCTTTAATCAATTTGCAAGGACTTTGGCAATGATTTTGTATGAGTAGTTACATACTGCAATTGGGCATAATTGTGTCATAGCTTCGAAATTCAACACCTCTGAAATTAGATCTATATGAGATGAGTTTAAGAAATCCAGTGAAAGATCACCTGCAAAGAATTTATTCAAAATATCCAATGTATCATCGTTTATTGATTCCTAATAAGTTAATAGAAGATACCAGAGAATCTATCAGGTCTTGGTTCTTTGAGGGCACCCATTTGAAATATTTCTATTCATGCCCAAAAAGTTGTCGTAGTGGAATTTGTGGTCGCCATTCGGTGGCAAGCTTCCAAAGGAATGAACACGTGGATGCTTGGGGGTAAGCGGTGTATCTTGGGGGTGCAGTATAAGTAATTAGGGCGAATGGGGGGAAGGCTAGAAGCCTTGGGCCACGGTGGCTGCGGGCAGGTCCTGCTAACTTGGCCTTCTAGCTGCCTTCAAATAAGCGTGTCACTAGTAGAGACTGCTACTAGACAAGGTTAGTGGTTGGTTCTGAATTTTAGCCCATGAACTATCATTCGAAATCAAGTAACAGAAGGGAAAGCAGACATCTTGTTTGCGCTGTTATTTTTTATACCTCTCGCGAGGACTTTAAATATTTTCTTTTGCGCCTAGTCCAAATTCAATGTTCGGCGTGTTCATGTTTACAGCATGCAATTCAGTTTCCCAGAGTAATGAAGAGGGATTTGATAGATCGACCCTTCCAAGTTAGGCTGTTCAAATATTGAATTAGAACACGACGATGGTTCTTCGGCTTAAGTAGCTTGTAAAACCATTGGTTGGTATTTTCCAGTTATCAGAGCCAAGACTTGGAAGAGAAAATGAGGCAAAGAAAGGGGAAGAGGGGATGCAAACGCTTAGAACATAAATTAAGTAGTTGCATTGAAGGTGGAATTACATGTGTGTGAAGTAAATCATCTTTAGACTAAGCCATGAGCTGGCGTTGGTCGACCGAGATCATCAATGGATATGAACATCTGTTGAAAATCATATCAAGGGTGTTGGCAGAGCAATAAAAAGACATGATGATGTCGAGGATGAGTTTTTGAGGGTCTCAAGAGACTGATTGAAGGCAATCGTAGTGAGGATGGGGATCTGTAGACAAGGAGAGAAAGCTTAGTCGGAAAGTAGTGTGAAGGTCGAGAAATCTCAAAATGCTAGCTTGGGTTGCAAGTCAAATTGGATTGAAGGCTTTTGATAAGGGTTGAGAGAGAAAAACTGAGTCTAGGACTTGGTTGAGGATACAGGTTTTGCTAAGAAGGCTAGCTTTTGAGTAACAAAGAAAACTTTTGAGGGTATTGCAATTGTTGTAATTGATTGGGTTTGATTAATTGTATTTGTTTTAGTTCAGTTGGTTGTCCTTTGAGAAGAGGTCTTCTTGGATGGTCGACACGTGCATTCCTACATGCATCTCAGTTGCGACAACTTTGGTCACTTGTCCCCTTGCCCCTTCTGATGGTTTTCGGCGTTGTGTCAGAGTTGTCTGTGACTCATTGCTCGTATTTCCCCATGATCTTGCTATGGATACCGGCTGGTATTTCTCCTTAAGTCGGATTGGGTCTTTAATATCTCAAAAACCCCTTGGAGGCACGTAGTGGAATTTTTCATGTGTAAACATTGCCCCCTGAATTCGAAAGTTTTTTGGACTAGAAAGGCTTTCAAATTCAAGTTGTCCACTACTTCACGATTCTGATGGCCTTGTTCTTTGCAGCCCCTATGGGTTTTCCATGATTTCTGCTTGTTCGTACTAAGCTTTCCTAACCACGATTCTCTTGGGCATTTTCTCCTGCTAGTTATAGCCCTCTGCTATCATACTCTGAATGCCCAACTCTTTATCTTTACCAGGTTTCCATGTGTCCTTCGGATCCAGACATCGAAAGGTCGTGGAATGGTCTTTATATATCCTTGTCTCCTCAATCATTTCCAACAACTAACAAAAAATAGATACAAATCTTCCCTCTATTGCGCTTATGGAGTCATTTTCTAGTGTCGATCGTCCTCGTTATCTCAGTTAAGCAGAAAAGCTTGGCCTGAAGGTGAGAAAGTTTCAGGATAAGCTTGATGTGTTGGCGTTTGAGAACGAGCTTCTGGAGTGAGATTTGAAGGAAATTGAGATAATCTGGGCTCGAAGCCTGTAGGCCACAGAGGAAGAAATCAAGGCCCATTGGTTAAAACTTCTAGCCGTTCACGAAGAGAAAGATAAAGTTTAAAAGGAACTAATGCATGTCGCAATATCGGAAAAATCCTGAGTTCAATCTCATCATGAAGCTCTTCAGTTCGTCCTAGGTCATACCATGGATAGAAATTTCTTTGTTGATTGAGATTTTCTTCCCTTGTAATTTCTTGATTTTTTTTATAAAAGTTTCTGACCAATTAATAAAATGGAACTTCCCAAAATAACCCTTGCACCTTTTAGATTTCTCGTTCCTTTTGAAAGTTGATCTGTCCATAATTTAAAGGATTAATTAAGACTAATGACAGATTAGTGAGGCTAATTGGGGATTAGCCGAGGATTAACGGACGTTCAGGGCAAAATTTTGATTTTGCCCCTGAACGAGGGTGAAAAGTTGACTTTTGAGATGGCCGAGGACCGAAGCCCATTACGTAGATCGGGTCGATACGAATCCGTAGATAGGTGGCACGTCGAAATCGGACATTCGACGGAAAAGTTACGGTTCAAGGAAGTTCTGATGTACTATTCACAGTAGTACGTTTTACGAGAAAAAATGGACTTTTGTCCTGAGTGGGGCCCAGATCCATTGCTTCCCTTACATAGACATGTAACCCCCCCTATGTGTTCATTCGATCGACCAAACCCAAACCCAGTGAACCCAAATCCAAACCCTTCCCATTTGATCTATCTGAGGCTAGGAGAGAGTTGAGGATGAGTGCTGGACCAAGGGAGGAGGTGGCAGGCTACTGGACCGCCGTGGACGGCGGAGGAAAACCGCGGTAAAAGGTAAAACCCGAACCCTTTTATATTTTCGAATTTTGATTTTAGGATTGGGACGTTTAGGAGGGTGTCTGTTGATTAGAATAGGTTTAGGGGATTGGTAAGAGGTCTAGGAGGTAGTTTTGGAGGCTGAGGACGGCTGAGAAAGCCCGGAATGGCGGCCAGAGAATTTTCGGTGGCTGTCCACCGAATTCCAATTCCGGCCAAGTTAACCCAAATCGAACCCTTAAACCTCTTTCTAGTGATCCTATAAACCTATTGGAACCCTTAGGTTGAAGTTTGGACCCCTAGAAGTGCCCTGAACAGAGGTTGAAAGTTTTGGTTCAAAATGGTTTTCAGAACTAATGGGTTTTCGGCTTGGTTTCTGGGTTTTGAGGACATGATTAGGTAGGAAATGAAGCAAGGAAGAAAGGAAGAAATAGGAGTTGGAATGGTTGAAAAAGGATGAAAAATGGCGGAGATATGGAACCAAACTGGTTCCACCATTCGGCTGGACTGAGTTGTAGAGACCGGACCGAACCGACCGGTCCGCTGAAGGTTAGGGATAAACAGTGCCTGGCGCGTGGCTCCCACGCCCAAGAACTTCAGGTGGCGCATGTGGGTGCATGGCCCACTTTCTGCGGAAGGTTCCAACATGTGAAACCATCTATTCAATGTGCGAACATTTTGGGATTGGTTTCGTGTCGATCGGACATCGTTTCGATATGTTTTGGGGTGTCCGAAGGTTTAGGATCGGGTTTAAAAATAGTTAAAGATTCCAGAAAATTATGGGGCTTTAATGAGGGATTATTTAAGTAGTTAGTAACCCTATATTACGATTTGGATAGGTTTGGAAGTCCCGGTGACAGTGATTGGCCCGGGAATGGTGTATGACACGCGTATCGAGGCGGCTTTAGACGGTCTGTGAGTGGACCTTGCTTTCTAACTTGATGCATTCATAAATGTTTTATAAGTATTTTAATACATGCTTTGTGATGCCATGAGTGTATTTGTGTGTGTTTACGTATTTGCACGTATTTTGAGGTTTTCGATTTTATACGATGCTTATACGTACTATGCTTTCTATGATGGTTTAAATAAAATGATTTTGGATTTGAAAAGGTAAACTCGGGCATGAGACCCATTTGGTTTTATCTCGGGCATTTGGCCCTATTGATGACCTACGGGTTTGAGTCGTGGTAGCGACGAGTGCTGTGTGCACGGCGACGGACGGCACGACGCTCGCCTCCAGGCTGGGATGTGTTCCTTTCGGAGAGGTCACGATGCACGTAACATTTTTGATCATCCACTGGAGGCCCACATGTGGATTACGCGACTTGAGCAGATTTTCGCGATGATACGATGCCCACCGGAGGATCGAGTGTTACTGGCTACCTTTTTACTGGACGGTGCAGCATATGAGTGGTGGTACACCCTCGAGTTGTCAGGCTGGGATGCTCACACGGTGACTTGGGAGACTTTTCGTGGGCGGTTCCTTGATCAGTATTACCCTCGTTCGTTCCGCGATGCCAAGGAAGCAGAGTTCCAACAGCTCCAACAAGGGAGCATGACTGTGGCCGAGTATGAACAGAAGTTTCAGATGTTGTCCCGCTTTGCTCCTATTTTTTTGGCTACGGAAGCCGAGAAGTGCCGCAGGTTTGAGTTGGGCCTGCGAGGTGAGATTCGAGCCATAGTGAGGGCTGGATCATTTGCTACCCTTAGAGAATTGTCGGGTGCTACGGTGAGGATGGAGGCGAGTTTTCCAGCACGACCACAGTTCTTGGGTGATATACGACCCAGAGAGCATCCTTTTTCTGGAGCATCGAGTCAAAGAACCCCGAAGAAGGGCAGTTACAGTGGAGCTTCATCCGCGGGCGATGATCGTTTTGGTAGACAGGGTAGTTCCCAGAGTTCAGGGTTCCGTGGACACCGAGCACAGCAGACTCCACAAGCAAGTGCAACATCTGTTGCGTCCACATGGAGACCGAGTGGAGGACCCATTCGGGAAGTTTCTAGTCTAATTATTTTCTTCTGTGGCGAGCGAGGCCACTACCGAAGGGAATTTCCGTCCTTACTACCGGGTGGAGGTGCAGGCTGAGGTACGACGGAGCCAGGACGGAGCACATCGTCGGTTTCAGGGGCATCAGGCACCAGAGGAGGTGGTGGTGCCACTAGTGGTTTGGGGGGACGTGGCTGATCTTCAGGATCCCAGGCCCGAGTTTTTGCGATGACTCTGCAGGAGGTTCAATCAGCACCCGACGTAGTGACAGGTACATTTACTATCTTTGGTCGTGTTGCACATACTTTGTTTGATCCCGGGGCTACCCTTTCTTTTAGAACAAGGAGTTTAGGATTTCCTCTGAGCAGTTAAGAAGGTGACGTTTAGAGTTTGGCATACCTAAGGATAACGTGTCATGATTGGAATCTCGGAATCAAAAGATGTTGTGGTTTGGATGATAAGACGAGGTGTTGATTCCGAGATGGTGTAGGTGGCGAGTGTTAAGGGATGACTATAAGTTGGATTAAGGTAGAATGATTCGGAGTGACAAGGTTAAGGACTACGTGTGTTCGGTTGAAGGATAACAGAAGACAGGGAAAAAGCTAGTAATTGATCGAGATAAGGTTATTGAAGAGAACCCACAATCTAGGTGTGCCTTTAGTTGTGTTAAGGACTTTATCGATTTGATTCGACTGGGTGGTCTGAGCAGTTGTGGGAAGTGAGAGCGAAGTAGTGAGGTGGTAGGTAGAATCCCCTTAAGGGTGAGTAGATCAGGTTTGGATCGCTCCTGGTTCAGGGTGGTGTTGAGAAGGAAAATCATTTGTGAGACTTAAGTTGGGTATTGGTTGTTGGACCTAGAATTGGTACGGGGGTCTACTTTGGATTCGCAGTTGTATTACTATAGGATGTCATAGTGATCAGGAGACCGGGAAACTGGGAAGGACTTTGAGTTGGACTTTCCCAAAAGATGTGTAGGTGGGAGTACGTGAGGATATACACTACGAACTGTGTTTGAGGTATTCTAAAATACCTTTGTTTCTATTTTAAGTTCGTAGGGTAGTCCTTGCGTGAGCAAGGTAGTTCTAGTTGGTGGTACTGGGCGAAGGTACGTGGAAGATACGTACTAGTTCTATAGTGGTCGGAACTAGGCCGATTTAGGTAGACGTGCAGTTCTGGTAGAAGTGTTGGGGATCGGCTTAGTTCCAGGGTATGTTGTCGATAGATAGACGATTGGTGTAGTTCCCACAGGTTGGATGTTGTTGGAAGGAACATGTGGACCGGATCAGGGTGATCCCGAGCGATTGATTGGTTGTAGACTGCAGTGTTGATGTGAGCTAGATGCTCCGAACGGAGTGATTAGTGGGACCATTGGTGAGGTGTTTTGGTCAATTCAGGGTAGAGGCGAGTACGTTGTAACTTTGGAAGGGTTGATACAGATCACTAACAGAAGTAGGGGTACGAGGTACGTTCGACTTGAGAAGGCGTCGGAAGAGTTGAAATTGGTAACAGGGGTGTCGTAGCGTATGTAGGGTTGATCTCAGGTGATTTGGTTCGGTTGAGCGAGTTGAGGTGACAGGTTGGGAACTGTCAGAATAAGTTGTATTTGCAGAAGATGAACATCGGGTAGGAGACCCAGGTGTAAGAACCGTTGGACTTCTCCCCGTTAGTTACCAAAGTACGAGATATGGAATTTCGGGGACGAAATTGTTTTTAAGGAGGGTAGATTGTAACGACCCATCCCAGAAGTCGGGATTAGATTAGTGGTTAATGATGGTTTAACGAAGATAATCGGTGATTAGTTGGATACTTTTGGACGGACGGTGCAGAATGAAGATTTTTCCCCTAGAATGGGTAAAATGTAAACTTTTTGTTCAGGCGGTCAAATGGACTTTGACCGATGACCGTGACGTAGTTCGGGACGTCACGAGTTCATAGACAGGTGGCACGTTCGATTCCGACATCCAAGGAGGAAGTTATGATGTTCGGAAGGTCGAGGGCAGTTTCGTAATTTAGTTAAAAGGGGGAATTTGGTGACTTTTTGCACGACAGGGTTTCTTCACGCAAACCGAGGATCGTTAGGTAGGTCTCGACGTCCTGAGTACAACGACAAGCGGCACGCCATCCTCGGACATCGGACGGATAAGATATGGGTCTAGAAAGTGAAAGGTAAAATGGTAATGTGGACTTACAGGGGCAATTTGGTCTTTTAACACCTGGGGAAGTGTGCCCAATCAGATAAGGACACATGGGCTGACTTAATTGGATATTTGTGGGCTATGTCCACAGGGTGTTTAACACCTGGCCTAATTCTAGTGGCTTCTAGCCACTTTCACGGTTACAATTTAATTGGTTGTTTGGGTTTGTCGTTCAAATGAGAGAAAACAAAGAGACCTTAAGACAGTGAGACAATCGATCAGTGTTCATTGTGGGAGTGCTTTGGGGTTGAGTGAGTGATCATACATGTTCGAGTGAGTTGTTTGATCGTGATTAAGAAGAACTTAGGTGTGGCTGTGTGTGTGAGGGGTGAGAAATCAGTGAAAACAGAGAGGAAGCCGTGGGCCATGGTGCAACTTTAAGCGATCAAACCAATCAAGTCTGGTGTGTGGTGGTGATCAGAGGATAGAGGGGAGACTCTAGGACGTGTTAGACTGTGGTGGAGGTCACGACGGTGAGCAGAAACGGGTTAGTTCCTCAGGTCCCCTGTTTTTCCAGTTTTGTTCAAAAACAAAAGTCGTGAATTTTAGGGTTGGGTTGAGTGGTTTTGTCGACTCTAGCAGCTGAAGGAAGTCTCTGCTGATCCTCAGGACTCGAAACCGTGACTGGAAGGACGACGGGTGGCCGGAATCCGAAGTCGACTTTTCTGAGTTTTTGATTCGAGTTTGAAAGGTAAGGTACAATGTTTTATTTCACGATTTTGTTAAGTAAATCAGTCACAATTTCAAGGACGCAGGTTAGGGAGTAGATAGGATTGAAAATGGGTGAAAGCCAGCCTCGTCGGCTCGGTTGGACTGAACCGGTCCGGACCGGTCTGAACCGAGTTGGCTGTAAGTTGACGATGACACTGTTGGGGAAACGTTCAACACAGTTTTCACTCTAATCGATGAAACAAACATTTTAGGACAATTTTCGTGTCGATCGGACACCGTATCGACGTAGTTTTGACTGTTCGAAGGTTTAGGGGTTCGTTTAATTACGTTTAAAAATCGGAAAAAATTGGGGAAATTAGGGTAAAGCTTAAATGAAGTGTTTGTGACCCGGATTGGTGACTTTGACAGGTCGGGACATCCCTGAGACAACCGAGGAGCGTACAGGACGCGAGTGACACGTTCGGACCTTGTGAGTGGACTGTTTGTTTTCTAACCGAGCATGCATAACTTTTTCTGCATATTTCTTATGTTTCGATTATGCTTTTATGCTTTTGATATATGATTTTATGCCTATGATTTCTATATGCTTGTTTTACTTGATTGCACGTTTGTCAATACGAGATATCGGATTTGCACGTACTTCGAAAATATGATTTCTGTTATGCTTTTGAGTATGGTTTCGGATGGATGATTTATGTTTATACGTATTCTGGTTTACTAGAGATTTGTGGATATGATTTGATATTTGAAGTGAAGTTCGGGCGGAAGTCCCCTTTCTTAAGCTTGAAAAATGTATTTGGGTTTAAAGACCCGGAAAAAGAGAAAAACCCACTGGATCTAGTTTTGAGTTTAAAGACTCGGATTGATTGACGGGGGGAGGGCCCTGGATTGATATGTTTTGAGTTTAAAGACTTGGTATGTGTTTTGAGTTTAAAGACTCGGTTATTGTGATACCCCCCGAGGCCTGTGATTGTGTTTTGAGTTTAAAGGCTCGTTGATATCTCGGGAAGGCCTGGTTATTTGCGCATGGTTTTGAGTTTAAAGACTCAGGTGGACTTGAGATCCAGTAAACTTGTATGATTGATGTTTTTCATTGGTTTTTCACTGGTTTTCGAATGTTTTGGGCTGTGACCCGAATAACTTGGTTCTTATGGATTTTGGGCCGAGTGCCCGAACTTCAGTGTTGATTTCTGATGCTTTCCATACTTATTTTCATATCGTACATATGGTTGTTTTAAGATACTTGGTTATGCATGCATGTTTTCAAACAGAGGGTGAACCCTGGTTTATTTCGTAAATGGTTTTATAACTCTTATTTATTTTTAGTCCACTCACATTTTTAATGTTTTTAACACCCTCCAGGTCGTGGTGCTAGCGCGGGGGCTAACGTTGAGGCAGAGGCGGAGGCATAGAGTTTTCCCGTTGCGCGTGTAGACAGCTTTAGTAGGATTCTAGTATTATCTTGTACTGTAATATGCTTTGTGCTACTGTGAACTTGTTGTATATAACTTCTCCCTGGTCTGGCACCCATTGCGCGTGTAGACAGCTTTAGTAGTATTCTAGTATTATCTTGTACTGTACTATGCTTTAAAACATATGGTTGTTTTAAGATACTTGGTTATGCATGCATGTTTTCAAACAGAGGGTGAACCCTGGTTTATTTCGTAAATGGTTTTATAACTCTTATTTATTTTTAGTCCACTCACATTTTTAATGTTTTTAACACCCTCCAGGTCGTGGTGCTAGCGCGGGGGCTAACGTTGAGGCAGAGGCGGAGGCATAGAGTTTTCCCATTGCGCTTGTAGACAGCTTTAGTAGGATCCTAGTATTATCTTGTACTGTACTATGCTTTGTGCTATTGTGGACTTGTTGTATATAACTTCTCCCTGGTCTGGCAATGAATACTTTCCAGTTTTTGTGTGGTTGTTTTGGTCTTTGTGTTGGTTTGTCGGACGGGAACAGGGTTCGTCCCGGTTATCGGGGTGATAACTGGGGTGGGTCCAGTCACTGCCACATGGCATTACCTGATTTACCACATGGACTGACAGCGATGACGTGGACTTCCACGTCATCATCTCCTACCTTCAGACTGATGGAACCCTGACCCTGTAACGGGACAACCGACCCAAGACCCTAACCCGCCCGTATCTCAGCCTTCTAGCCACCGTTTTCCTCCATTCTTCGAACTTGAAGCCCAGACGATTCCAGCTACATTCCTTCACGATTTTGGTCCCTGTGGACTCGTACAATCCCATAGATTCAGTCCCAATCATCAAAACGGCCTCACAACCCATCCAAATCCAATTTTGAAATTCAAGCCAAACTGGGTTTCGGGTTTCCCTGATTCCTGGGTCCCTCAGTGCTCCTCCGTGCCTCCGCCGTCGTCCACCGTCACCGTCACCGTCAGTCACTCTTTCTCACTTTGTCTCTCTCAGGTGCATGACAAGGATGAAGGGTTGTGATTATGGGTGGGTTTGTGGGTTTTAGGCAATGAAGAAGGAAAGAAATGAAGATGCATGAACTTAGGGTATTGGGCCAATGGGGTGAGTAACACTCGTCACTCATCCATTAGTCCAGGTTAGGATATTTTGGTTTAATAGGAAAGTGCCAATAGTCGCCGCCTCATGAAACGTGAAAAATTTATAAATTCATCCTTGACCTGTGACTTCCTCGTTCGACGTTCAATCTCGACGTGTCGCCTGTCTACGGACTTGTAACGTCTGGATCTACGTAACGGGCCTTGGTCAAATTCCCAATAACCACTCGAGTCAATAGTTAACATTTTCCTTTCTAAGGGAAAAATGTTAATTTCACATTTAATTTATGAATTCACATTTCTTATAAAGTTTGGGTGGTTTCATAGTGACCAACCATGAGTTGGCAGTCGAGATGACCTTCCGCATAATCGGTAGTCAAAATAGCTTTCTATGAAATGGTGGCTGAGTACTGTTCATGAGCTGGTAGTTAGAATGGATTTTTGTGAGACGGTAGTCAATAATATTAACCCTTATGACACTAAATGGTCAGAAAGAAAGTTAATCTTTCGCGAACCTCAGCAGAAAGTTCATGAATTGGTCAGTTAGAAAGAGGGAAACCTGTATAACACTGAACGATTAGAGACAAAGTTTGTGCGGCGAAATGAAGCCAACCATTATGACATTGCTGTTGGAGTGGTAAAAAAAAAAGGTTAAGCAGTTGCATTAATGCCTCAAAATATATAGAGTTTGGTGAGCTCTTTCCAAACCCATATGAACTAATTGATAATTGCTATTTGTATATATGTGTACGAATATAAATTTAACCATAGAATTCATTTAATACAATACATCCATACGAATTATATATTGATGAGTCATTTTTCTAGACTTACTGTTACTCTTGTTGAGTTGATTAATTATGGTTATGATACTATATTACCCATATCAAACCCATATTGAAATTATATATCACAAAATTGATAACTTTGAAAAATGAAAAATACTTCATTATCAAACCCATATCATATCGGCAAAATATCAGATACACTTTCAGCTTAATGTTTAGGCTTATTACTGCAAATGCACATGGGATAAATCAGAAAGATACGCAGGACTGAAATTTGCCTCACTTTACATCCACAGAAGGCAATTCGTTACACTCGTCGCACCATTCGTCAGTCTTTTTTACTAGCGCCGTTAAAATAACTAGTGTGGGAATAATATTACATAAACGATAAAAGGCAATTAAGATATTTGCTAGCTTTATGTTAAAATTATTTTTAAGAATTAAAACTAATAAAATTACCCAATCATCCCCAACCACCTACCCAGATCCTTCTAGTGGATTTATCTACTCTCGCTCTTTCTCTCTTACCGTCCAATGCCATGGTCGCTTTCTGCACACCAATAACATACAGTGGAGCTTTCGGGCTTTATCGACATTAGTGAGATTGTGATTACCTATGGCCATGGAAAATCAAAGAAGCCCTTCGTACCAATTTTAACATGTGAAAACAAAAAATAAAACTCGAAAGTGAATAAAGAAAAAAACTTGAGGAAAATGGAGAAAAGAGGATTCCAGATTCTGTACTTTCGAGGAAAAATCATCAATTGCCTCAACCACGCTAGGGTTATGAAATATTAAAATCTCGAAGTCTCAACTTGAAACCCTCACTAATCTAATAGTAAGAGAGACAAAATCGAAGAGAAAGGTAGGATGCAAAGAAGATAAAACCATACCACCAGCTGATAGATGATGCCTTTATTAATGGAGCAGAGGAGGAGTCGGAACTTACGATGTTGTATTTGATTAGGTGGAACTGCCTGAAGTAGGCCCTGGATGTTTGAGATATGACCAAGGCCATTGCCCAAGGGGATTGGAAGTGTTCTTGCGCAAATTGTTTTTCTCGTTTTAGGAGTCGAATGTCCCGAGACAACCCTTGCTGGACCTCCGTTCGGAGCCTTGTCTGCCGAATGAAAAAGGTAGACGACTCCTGGGGATTTCTTTTGCAATGGATGGTAAGGTGTAGAGATGCTGGATGGGAGGAGTATGATGGGTCTTTAGCCACGATCGATCCCTAGATAAGCAGACCAGGAAGCAAGCAGGCATTTCAGCTTAAGTTTTATTTGTTGTTTTCTCAGTTGAACGAAGGATATCAGAAAAAAATCATGCTTCGACAGGTATTATTCCTTCCACTGTGTCTGCTCCATTATTTGTTAGTCCACAACCTTTGATCCATCTGTTTGTGCAGATATTTTAAATGGGGAACGGTTACCAGCGGTCCCAGCTGATAGTTTCCTCCTTTTGATCAAGGATTCTCTATAGAACCATCTATTCTTGATCTCTTAATGATAATGAGAGACTAGAGTCCTCCATATGTCCTATCCCCAGCAACATCCTCATCAATGGTCGTATTCTCTGTTCTTCCTGGATCACCGATTCATCAATCCTCGAACGACATAGTTCTGGATATATCTTCAGTAAATCCCTACTTTTGAGTTCTTGGTCTCATGAAACATCCTTAATTTGATGTTTTAAATTCTTTTCCTTATTTTGTAGGTTTGTCTCTCCACTAAACTAGAACACCTAGATTCCGATGTGGCACTCCTTGCTTTATTTGCTTCCCCGCATTACACAATATTTGAGTCCAGGGTCATCTAAGATTGACGTTGCCAAGGGAACTCTTAGATCCTTCATGGATACAGATGATTACTTCGATCTAGGAGAGCTGGTTCAAGTAGTGGAAATCTTGTCTTGATCCACCTCTGTGGCTTTGTTCGCTTCTTTCTTGATTATACCAGATTTTGAGAATTTCTGGAGGTTCTGCACGTATTCCACTTGGATCAACATCCTCATCCCATAGATGTACCGATGTAGGTCAAATTAGATGATTTTTTTAGAGCTACCTCACTGTCTATGATGAATTAGTTTGTATATGAGGTATGTACCGTGAAGCATTTTCAAAATTGGATGTTCTTTGTGCCTAACTTGCTGAGGCCAAAGCCACCTGCGCCTGGCATAGGTAACATTATGAATCTTCCAAGTGTCGAAAGAAAGTTGCTTGGAAAATTTTTCGAAGGGAGAAACGGGCTCATGAAGCCTCCGTCGAAGAGGGGACCCTTTTCCTTCAACATCAAAATGCAAAAAGTGGGCCTCTAAGCCATGCGTGGAAGGCTACTGGACTTGTAATCTTGGACTCCATCACACTCGTGGGCCTACTCATCCCTTTTGTTTAAATAAGGGACGCTCATTTTGATTTTGGCTGCATGGTTTGTAATTTTGAAACCGGTCTCGAGACACGTAGAAGTCGTAATTGTACTGATTCCGCTCTTAATCCCAATTATTCCTCACGTATCTTGAGATTAACTCCTAACCAAATCTTCTGGCTATAAATACCAGCCATAATAAACCATTTCTTCACACCTCTTCATCAATAGAATCATGAGAATTTTGGAGAGAAAATGTCTCATAATTCCAGGGCTACATCTGATGATTCTGATGTTCCCTCCGAGGGCCTGGGCTCAATTGTTTCTCTGAATGAACATGTGAAAAAGGTATGTGCCTGGATGGGAGCCTTGAAGTCTAAACTGAGGAGTGCCCGAGATGCCTGGCTCTAGTGCGACATTCTCGACCGAGGCTACGAGGACATTGCTGTGATGAGCGGTCTGCGTAGGATGAAGAGAGAGCTTCAGAAAAAATAATCGGTCTCCAGCAATATGAGAAGGTGGCTACCTGAGAGTTGAGCACTGGTGAGTAGTGTTGTTTGATCATTGAGGTTGATATTGAGTATTGATGACTGATTGCTTTTGACATGGATGGTCGTGTCCATATAGTTTCTGTGTGATTTAGCTCTAGCGCCGGTTGTTCGTGTGTTTTACTCTATGCATGCATGTTTTATAATTGAAGGGTAAAAGAGTTCATTTTTGAAATATATTTTCAAACGATCTTAATTTTGTCCTCTCATAATTTTGATGTTTTTGATGACCATCGAGGCCATGGCACGCATATCGTGGCTGAGGGATGAGTGGAAATTAATACAACCATCCCTTGTCTGACAAATGCTGTGGGTATTTTCGGAACTCCAGTTGGCTTGTCAAATGGGAGCAGTGATAGGACCTGTCCCAAAAGGACTTTGATAACTGTGCCTGGTCCTTCTCCCGTCTGACAAGTTCTTCAAAGTTCTGAAAGTGACCTTAACCCTTGTCAGACCAGGGATAATTGTACTGAATCCCCTTTATGCCTCTACCTCTCGATCTGCCCCGATTTTCATGTCACGACCCGAAGGGTCATAATAAACAATAAAGGTGTGAGTGGACAAAAATAAGTTCGTTTGAAAATATATTTCAAAACAGCTATTTACCCTCCAGTTATAAAACATGCATGCATACAGTAAAAACATAACCAAATGGATTTCAAATCATGTTACAACCCCAACCTTGGGATTCACAAAACATAACACATCATGAGCCTGTGGCCCACATTTCCCGAAATCCATTGTGTCCAACCATGTAAAACGTCTGGACACAACCATCAGCATTAATCAATCAAAATAACACAAAATCCAATTAGTACTATTCATAAGTGCATAGACATCAGTCACAACAATCACCTCGAGCATCAGCCGTCTAGGAACACCCCTAGCTTTGAATGCCTGGGAACGACCACCATGGCCTCAACAACAACAACAATAATCACCCCGAGCATCAGCCATCTGAGAACACCCGTAGCTTCGGCTTCTTGGGAACACACTACCCAGCATCAGTTGTAACGACTTGTCCCGAATTCCGGGATTAGATTAATGACTAATGAAGGATTAGTGAGGTTAATCGGTGATTAGTTGGACGAAATTGGACGGACGATGCAAAATGACCGTTTTACCCCTGGTCATGGGAAAATGTTGACTTTTGACCTGGGAGGTTTGATGGCTGAGGGCCGAGGACCGTTACGTAGATCGGGTCGATACGAATCCATAGACAAGCGGCACGCCAAAATCAGACGTCGAATGGAAAAGTTATGGCTCATGGAAGTTCGATTTAACTAGGCATGCATAACGACGCAGGGATTAGATGGCAATATCTGATTGGGCAGATATTTAGGGGGGGACCCATGGATGAGTGACAAGTGTCACTCATCCCATTGGTCACTTCCCTAAAAAGTGGATCTAAACCATTAAAATATTATTATTTTATTATTTTATAATTTCACTCATCTCTCATCTCCACCATTCATTATCTCCATCTCATCTGATCTCTCATCTTGGCCGTTCATATCATCATCAACCATCCTCCTTCATTTTCATATTTTCTTCTCCAAAACCCCATCACCATTTACTTCTCCTTTCCCTCTAAACAAACAACACACAACACACCTAACACCTCACCACCATAATCATTTTATGGGTTCTAGTGAGGGACTGAGGGTGATGAGGACGACGTGACGGACGACGGGCCACGGCGGAGGAAAACTCAAAACCACGAGTAAGTTGGTTTTGAAATTTCGAATATGAGTTTAGGGGGTTTTTAGTTGATTCTATTAATGAGAATGGCTTTCTGGTGATCTGAGGGGAAGGTTTGGATTGGAAATGGAAGGTAAGGTGGCCAGAGTCGACAGGAGGACACACTTGCAGGTGGACGATTTTGCTTCAATCGAAAAGGTGAGGACTTGTTCCTTTTTTCCAGGTTTTGATCATCTAGTTAGGTTCCTAGGTTTGAGACTAAGATATTAGGATTAAAATGGGATGAAATGGATCAAAAATAAGGGAGATTGGACACTGAACAGATCATGCCAGTCCAGGTCGGTCCGGTCCGATTCAAAAACCAGCGAACCAGGTTCACCCAAGGTTGGGGGTGGTATTATTCACCAGTGTGTGGCTTTCAAGCGCAGCCCCTTTGGGCGACGCGTGAGGGCGCGTGGAGCATATTTTGGGAAAGTGTTCAACATGACTTTTAATCTATTTGATGTAATGAACATTTTGGGATTGGTTTTGTGTTGATCGCACATCGTCTCGATATTGTTCGGAACGTTCGAAGGTTTAGGATTGAATTTAAAAATAGTTAAAAATTTCTGGAAAATTACGGGACTTCAATGAGAGGTTAATAAGGTAGTTAGTAACCCTCTAAAGTGATTTGGACCAGGTTGCGAGTCCCGGTGAGGGTGATTAGCCCGGGGAGGCTTACGACATGTAAATCGAAGCGGCATCGTAGGACGGTCTATGAGTGGACCTTGATTTCTAAACTGTGATGCATGCATAAATGTTTTATATGTTTTATAGATGTGATTCTAAGATGATGAATTGGATATTATTGATTTACATGATTACACGTATTTCGAGGCGATTTACGTATTTGCACGTAAATCGAGGTTTACGGTTTTGCACTGATTATACGTGCTTATGGTTTTGGAAATGATTTAATGAAATAGTCTTGGATTTGAAAAGGTAAACTCAGGCATGAGCCCCATTTGTTTTGGAAACCCTCGGACTCGAAGTCCATTTAGTCACGTTATCAGGACAAGGGCCCAATTGGTTCGTGAACTGATTTTGGATTTAAAAATATGGAATTGGGCACGAGACCCATTTGATTTACAAAATCTCGGACTTGAAGTCCATTTGATTTAACAAGGCATCAGGCCGGAGGCCCAGTTGGTTTACGTATCAGGCTCGAGGCCCAGTTGGTTTACGTACCAGGCTCGAGGCCCAGTTGACTTACGTATCGGGCACGAGTACCATTTGGTTTACGAAATCAGGCACGAGGTCCATTTGGTTTACGAAATCGGGCGTGAAGCCCAGTTGGTTTATGAATTCGGGCTTGGGGCCTAGTTACGGTTTACGATTGTGATTTCGGGTTGGGGACCCATGAATGGATTTCTGGTTCATGACGGTTTATGGTGACCGGGCATGAACCTTTGAATGGTTTTGAGAATGTTTTCAAATGGTTTTTCATATACCATCATTATATATTATGGATTGTTTCCTCCGGGGAGGGTCGTTGGCCTGGGTGGACCCCAGAGTAGTCACGGAGCACTAACTGAGTGGAGTCGCCCTCGTTGGGTACATTACTCTCAGGAAGGCTATTATGTATTATAACCCCCAGGGAAGGTCATTGATCTACGGACATTTACCTGGGTGGACCCTGGGGAGACTAGGGATTTGAGACCCCGGGGTAGCACGCGCGTAGCTCTAGATACCGTGACAGGATTGGTTATATGATATATGATAAACATGATTTCTTGGATTTGCGAAATTGTGTTTTATGAATGATAAATGGATTTGGGCTGAGATCCCACATATGTTTACTATGTTATGGATTTGTGGAAAAGGTTTTTGGAAGGGGCCCCTGTGACTTGAATTTACAGAACTTGGGGCTGAGACCCTAAATATGGTTGTTTAAACATATGTGGAATGATAAATGGTTTTCCTATGCATGCATGCTTTTTAGTGAAGGGCATGAAGGTTTTTTATGAAATATGGTTTTTTATGAAATATGTTTTTATAAACTCTTTTATTTTCGTCCACTCACAGTGTTTTCTATTTTTCAATGCCTTTCCGGTTGGTTACGGATGCGGACTATAGTAGAGACCGAGGAACCACACTCCTCCACTGGATCCTAGCGCGCTCTGGAAGCCAGTCGGGCTAAAATTTTAAATTTTCCCTGGTCTGACACTTCGTGTTAGACGGGATCATAACACATCCCTTGTTAATCCCGCGGGGGGCGAGGGGGGGGGGGATTGGGATGTGTCGTTTCATCAGCCGTATGGGAACACCCCTAGCTTCGGCTGCCTGGGAACACCAATACCCCGAGCATCATTTTTCTAGGAAACACCCCTAGCTTCGATCATCTAGGAACTCATCACAGTCACTATGAAAATTGTCCAAGGACTTACCCAAAACCTTTCTTACAAATCATCCTTGACTCACATTTCAAGGTGAAACACCATTTTCGAACTAAGCCTATGCCCAACACCATTTTCATTAAACATCGTAAACTGTGTCAAAAACCAATAAATACATCCAAATCATCATTTCAACAAAATATTGACTCCAAATACAAGTCAAAACCATTTCCAATATGGTCTCAAGTCCAAAACACTATTTTCACGTAAACCCGTAAAATCACGTCTAGAAACTGATAAGTCAAGCCATAAAATCATCAAGTAATCACATCAAAGCACTATCCAATCCATTGCAACTCAGATCATGCAAAAAATCATGGAAAACATTTAACTATGCATGCATATCAGTTTATAAAATAAACGTCCACTCACACACCGTCCAAGCTACTTAGTTCCGAGTCGTTCGCTCCTCCGTAAATTCTAAGAATCACAAATCCTGTCAAAACCTTCCACTAAGGGTCTCCAATACGTCAGATAATGTCACATTAAAGTCCCAATGATAGGTGGGTGTCACACACCTACAAACTCATTGACTCAGCAATAATTCAACCCAAAATTACCATTTTGCCCTTCTCGCAAAATTACCAAAATACCCCTCTCCATTTTTTACCCTTAACAATCACGTTCGTACTCCTATTTCAACATGCCGCCTATCTACAGACTTAAGATTCCGAAGCCTACTCAACGGTCTCCCCGAAAATTCCAAATTGTTTTCTAAGTAAAAGGTCAACTTTTAACCACTTAAACTAAAGGTAAAAATGTCATTTTCCTTCTAAACTTTCTAAAATTCCTTTTTCGAATTTCCAGGTCATCACAATCTATCCCCTTTAAGTAATTTCTTCCTTGAAATTCAAACATATCCCTCCAACGACCATAGAGGTTCAGTATATATCAATACCTCGGGTTCCTACCCCAACCATCATTTACTATGCGAAACCATAATCGTATGTACTACTTTCTAGCTCATCCCAAGCCTTAATACAATATGGTGATTCATCTCGAGTTCTAAACCAATATCCTGGCTCCTTCCGAGTCAAATATCGATATCTCGACTCCTCTCGAATCCAAATCTTACATCCACCATCCATGCCACCATCGGCATGCCTGGACACCTACCAAACACCGCAAGGTGAACCACATCCTATCGAGGATTCACCATCACACATTAGAAACTCGCTTTAACCGCAATCAACTATCTCATTCGGGTCCAACTTGTCCACCCATGCTACATTCCTTGCCTCTAGGCTCGTTAGCCATCCGGACCCACACCAATCCTACACTACCGAAGTGCAGTGTTCAACATTCAACCCCCAAGTCTAGGGCCAATTCCATCCCGACATCTATCATGGGATCTCATATATTCTTGTATGCTCAAGTCCATGCATAAGGCTCGTGTTTTGGAGGCATGACATGAAAACACAATTAGAAACCATTGCTCTGATACCAACTTGACAGGAGCCGTCCTAAAGGACTTTGATAACTGTGCCTGGTCCTGCTCCCGTCTAACAAGTCCTCCAAAGTTCCAAAAGTGTCAGGGATAACTGTACTGAATACCACTTATGCTTCCGCCTCTCGATCTGCCTCGATTTTTATGCCACAGGCTGGAGCGTTATAAAAAACAATAAAAGTGTGAGTGGGCAAAAATATCATTTAAAAATACATTTCAAAACAACTATTTCCCCTCAAGTTATAAAATATGGATGCATAAAGTAAAAACATAACCGACTGGATTTCAAATCATGTTACTGTCCAAACCTTAGGATTCACAAAACATAACACGTCTCGAGCCCGTGGTCCACATTTCCCGAAATTTGTTTCGTCCAACCATGTAAACCGTCTGGACACAACCATCAGCATCAATCAATCACAATATCGCAAAATCCAATCAGCATTATTCACAAGTAAATATACATCAGTCACAATAATCACCCTGAGCATCAGCCGTCTGGGAACACCCCTATCTTTGGCTGCCTGGGATCGACCACCATGGCCTCAACAACAACAACAACAATAACAACAATCACCCCGAGCATTAGCCGTTTGAGACCACCCGTAGCTCCAACTGCTTAGGAACACACTATCTTGAGCATCAGCCATTTGGGAACACCCCTAACTTCGGCTGCCTGGGAACACACTACCCCAAGCATCAGACGTGTGGGAACACCCCTAGCTTCGCTTGCCTGGGAACATCAATACCCCGAGCATGAGTCGTATGGGAACACCCCTAGCTTCGGCTACCTGAGAAACAATCACCTGCAGCTCCGGTAGTCTAGGAAACACCCCTAGCTTCAACCGTCTGGGAACTCAACACAGTCATGATGAAAACTATCTAGGGGCTTACCCAAAACCTTTCTTACAAATCATCCTTGACTTATATTTCAAGGTGAAACACCATTTTCGAATCGGGCCTATGCCCAACACCATTTTCACTAAACACCGTAAACTGTGTCAAAAACCAATAAATAAATCCAAATCATCATTTGAACAACATATTGACTCTAATTACAAGTCAAAACCATTTCTAATAGGGTATGAAGCCCAAAACATTATTTTCACTCAAATCCGTAAAATCCTGTCCAGAAACCGATAGGTTAATCCATAAAATCAACAAGTAATCACATCAAAGCACTATCCAATCCATTGCAACTCAAATCATGCAAAAAATCATAGAAGCATTTAACTATGCATGAAAATCAGTTTATAAAACAAACGTCGAGTCACACACCTTCCAAGCTGCTCAATTTCGAGCCGTTCACTCTTCTGTAAATTCCAGGAATCACGAATCTCGTCCAAAACCACTACTAAGGGTCACTAATACCTCAAATAATGTCACATTAAAATCCCAGTGACAAGTGTCACACACCTGCAAACTCATTGACTCAGCAATAAATCAACTTAAAATTACCAATAATTCAACCTAAAATTACCATTTTGCCCTTCTCGCAAATTTACCAAAATATCCATATTCGTATTTGACCCTTAACAATCACGTCTGAACTCCGATTTCAACATGATGTCTGTCTACGGACTCAGGATTCCGAGACCTACTCAACGATCTCCATGACAGTTTTGCTGAAAAACCCGTCGTCTGATGGTACTTTAGACGACAGTTAATAAGTGTCGTATGATATTATTCAAATAGATAACACTCACATAGACAACACGTTTTTTTACAATGAGGTGACCTTTTTCACTGTTTTCTAAGGGGAAAAATGGCATAGTCAATGCTACCAAATTGGTAATTTCTTGATTTGGAATGTTAGTTAAAGGTTGTGTTCGATTATGTAGCTCGAGTGATTCATCCCATAAATGGTGTTCACTTTTAAGGAGATACGTTTCTTTCGACAATTAGAGTTAACAATGTTCCTAGATAGTAGATGTTCGAGATATTAGCTTCTATATGGTAATAATATGTCGTGTGATATGCACTAAAATTTAAAATGAGACTTGGTGATTGACCTTATAAGCTATGTGGTATAAATGGTGATAAGTGCTTGCATGTGACTTGGGCAGTAAGTGATATAGCTTATGCAGGTTGGCTATTAAGACTAGTAGTCAGATGGCAAGAATTGATTAGGCAGATGTAAGCGGTGTTTCTAATATTTGTGTCTGAGTAAGTTGGGTTGATCTAACGTTTAAGGATGTAGAAATGTAACGCCCCGGACGTTCTGGAAATGTAATATTATTAAATATTGAATAAAATGACGTTTTTACCCTTGTGTTTATGTGGTCGATTTGTTGACTTTTGATTTGGAGGTCGAACGGACGTTGAGTGATGACCGTGACGTAGCTCGGGATGTCACGAGTTCATAGACGGGTGGCACGTCCGATTCGGACGCTCGGAGTGAAAGTTATGATGTTCGGAAGTTCGGGGGCATTATCGTAATTTGGGCGTTATAAGGGGAAAAAGTTGACTTTTTGTTTGACAATTGATATCCATTTGACTCGAAGACCGTTATGTTCGTCTCGACGCCCCGAGTACAACGACAGGCGGCACGCTTGAAACGGACGTCGGACGACCGAGTTACGGGTCACGGAAGTTGGAGGGCAGTTTGGTAATTTTTGCCCTGGGGGCATTTTGGTAATTTCCACACGGGGTACTGTTCACCACCGTGGAAAACAGAGCAGCGGCCGTGGGTTTGTGCGTTCAATTGTTTATGGCTTTAGTGGAGTGTTCAGACGTTTTGTTTATGTAGTTTTAGGCAGTGGAAGCAGGATTGAGTGACCTTGGTGCACGTTTGGGCAGAGCTCAGAGCACGGGAGAGTGAGGAATGGCCGTGGTCTCTGTGCTTGCGGGAAACCGTTTTCAGAGACTTCAGAGTGTCTCCCACGAGTTGCTGGCCGTTTGAATCGATTACTCTGATTGCTGTTGGACTTAGGGACTCATTTGCGTCCTTGCTGCGGTGGAAAAACTGAGAGAGATTGAGAGAACCAGTGTTGAACCATTTCGGGTTTCTGGGGGGGAAATCGCAGAGTTCAAATTCTGAGGGTCGAAGGATCAAACCAAACACACGGTGAGACTTCTGGGAGTGTTAGGATCACTACGGTGCAAGAACTGAAGGGATTGGAGCCTGTTTCGCCCAGGAACCTGAGCTACGGTTCAGAGTTGAACCAGTTGGAGGGAAAAACTGAATTCGATTTCTGAGGTTTGTTGATCGAAACCAGGGGCCATTCTAGTCTTCTGGGAGCAAAAGGAAACCAACCACGTCAAATTCGAAGGACGACATTCACGAATTGGCCAAGAACGGAGTACCCTGGTTCTGAGTATTTTCGAGCTTGAGGACGACGACTTCCAGGTAACGGCAAGATCAATTGACAGTACCATTGTGTTCGTATGAATCCCATTAACCTACTGGTGAAAATAATTTGAGATTGGGGTTAGTTTGGGTGAGTTCCAGAATGTCGATTTGTTCGACTGTTCGAGTTTGAGTTGGGTCGTTTGGGTACTAGTCGAGGTTAACCTTCATTGCAGACCTAAAATTAAAGGATTAGGGAAGATAATAGGAACAAAAACGAGAGGAATTGATTGAGAATTGGGCTTGAACTGGTCGGGTTGAGTCGCGGGTATTAGACCCGTTTATCAGTTGATTCGTTTAAGGACGAAGGTACTGTAGCTTGGCGCGTGGCTTTCACGCGCAGCCACTTTGGGCGGCGCGTGACGACGCGTGTGGCGTCAACTCCGATCACGGTCAACATGAGAATTAATCCTTACAGTTTAAATAACATTTTATCTTTAGAGTTCGAATCGATCGGGAGTCATTTGGGATAATTTCGGGAGTCCGGAAGATTAAGTCTTTAAGTTTATTTTTGCCGAAAAATCCGGAAAAATTAGGAAAAATCCTACGAGTTATTTTGGGATGTTTGTAACCCTTCTTGTACGTTTTCACAGGCCCGGACACTTCCGAAGCTACGGAGGAGCACGCGGGACGCGATTGACGTGTCCTAAGACCGTGAGTGGACTCTTTGATTTTTAAATTGGGCATGCATGACTATTTTGCTTATTTATCTCATGGTTTTACATATGATTTTACGATGGTGAGATGATATATCGGTTTTACTTGTTTACACGTTTTTCGAGATAATTATCGTATTTCACGCATTTCGAGGTTTCGATTTTTGCCTATGCATGCGTGATAATTTTTGATGATGTATCTGGTTATGAATATGCATGTTTCGGATTTATGATGTTTGATCATATTGTGAAGAAATTTTCTGGTAATTGCATGTGTTGGAATTTACATGTGAATTCGGGCATGAGTCCTGTTACGATGAGAAATGTTTTTGGAATAATGTTGGAAAAAGATTTGTGATGAATCCTGACTTATTATGTTTAAAAACGGTTTCGGGTTTAAAGACCCGGTTGATGGTTGGATCTGGATTTGGGTTTAAAGACCCGGTGTGTTGATTTTGGGGGCGGGCCCGAAAATTGAGTTTAAAGACTCGTGAGTTTAAAGACTCGGTTATTATGATACCCCCGAGGCCTATTAATCGTGTTTTGAGTTTAAAGACTCGTTGATATCCCGGGAAGGCCTAATGTTGAGTTTAAAGACTCGGATGGATCCAACGGCATAATCATGATTATTGATTTATGTTTCACTTGATTTGTGCAAATAATGTTTCAAAATGACGGTTTCTGGAATCTGGTATTATTATATGGTTTTACATGAGTTATGACGATCCCTGTAACGTTTTCCTTGTGTTTCGGAAAAAGAGTTTTCAAAAGTTTAATACACAATTTTGAATATTTGGTTATGCATGCGGATTACAAAACTGGAGGGCGAACCCGATTTCGGAAAAACTGTTTTTCCTGTTAAATTTATGTTTCGGTCCACTCACACCTTGTTGTTTTAAATTCCCTCCAGGTCGTGGAACAAGCGTGGGGGCAAGCGCCGAGGCAGAGGCGGAGGCATAAAGTTTTTCCGTTGCGGAGTAGTTAGTTCACAGAGTAGGACTTGTTTCTTTAACTCGTTTTGTAATATTACTCTGTGAAACTGTGGACTTGACGTCCAGTCGGATGTATTTGTTTAATCTCCCTGGTCTGACAATGGGTGTGTTGTAATTTTAACTAGTTTCCGGTCTTTTTGATTCGATTGTCAGACGGGAGCAGGATGCTTCCCGATTATCGAGGCGATAATCGGGGTGGGTCCTGTCAATTGGTATCAGAGCCTAGGTTTACGATTCGTGTCCGGCACTCGGGTGTGCCTTGATTATTGTACTAACTTATGCCTCTTACAGAAAAGAAGGACGACCGGCCATGCCTCCACGACGCGAACCCCCTCCACGACCTAATGGCGATGCCGAGAGCGCTTCGATCGAGCGAGCCTAGCGTCTTGGGGCTACGGTGTTCAGTGGTGGAGCGGATCCCGAGGATGCTCACCGTTGGATTTCTCAGATTGAACGGATTTTTACTGTGATGCACTGTCCTCTTGAGGAGCGTGTGGTGTTGGCCACATTTCTACTTGATGGCTCTGCTTATGAGTGGTGGTACACTCTGGAGTTGTCGGGTTGGGATGCCCGTACAGTGACTTGGGAGACCTTTCGTGAGCGGTTTCTGGATCAGTATTATCCCCGTTCATTCCGTGATGCTAGGGAGACCGAGTTTCTGCAACTCCAGCAGGGGAGCATGTCCGTAGCTGAGTACAAACAGAAATTTCAGATGCTAGCTCGTTTTGCTCCTACCTTTGTATCTACTGAGGCTGAGAAATGCCGTAGGTTCGAGCTTGGCCTACGGGGTGAGATACGGGCCATTGTGACGGCCGGAGCTTTTGCTACTCTCAGGGAGTTGTCTGATGCCGCGGTGCGGGTTGAGGCTAGTCTCCCGACACGTCCACAGTATTCTGGTGGTGGACAACGTCGCGGGCGTTCATATTCTGGATCGTATGGTCAGGGAGCCTCGAAGAAGGGACGTTATGGTGGAGCCTCATCTGCAGGCAATGATCGTTTTGGCAGGCCTGGTAACTATCAGGGTTCCGGATTCCGAGCGCCTAGGGCGCAGACTGCTCCGCAGGCGAGCGCGACTTCTGTTGCTTCCACGGGACGGCAGAGTGGTGGTTTTGTTCGAGATGCTTCCAGTGTCATCTGTTTCTTCTGTGGCGAGCGGGGCCACTATCGGAGGGACTGTCCATCTTTGCCACATGGTGGTGGCGCAGGTCGGGGTGGAGCAGAGCAGGGACGAAGCACAGCTGCAGTTTCTGGGACTGGGAGCACTCGAGGAGGTGGTACCGGAGCGGCTAGTGGACAGAGGGGCCGGGGCCGTGGGCGAGCAGCTGGACCACAGGCCCGAGTTTTTGCTGTTACGCAGCAGGAGGCCAGGGCAGCGCCTGGTGTTGTGACAGGTACACTCACGATCTTTGGACATGATGTTTGTGCTTTAATTGATCCCGGAGCTACTCATTCATTTATTTCACGGGACTGTGAGTTGTTGGCGGGTAGAGAGGTGTCCGCTCTGGACTGTGACATGGGAGTGAGTACGCCCACCGGAGATGTGTTTGTGGTGAACCAAGTGTTGCGGGAGTGCCCCGTAATGGTAGGTGATGTTGGTCTGGTGGCAGATTTGATACTCTTGGACTTGCACGACTTTGATGTCATCTTGGGTATGGATTGGTTGACGCTCCATCACGCCTCTATCGAATGCGTCGATAAGAGGGTTACTTTTCGGAGCCCGGGGCTACCGGAAACCACTTTTCAGGGAATTCAGCGAGCAACTCCTATTGGGGTGATTTCTGCCCTGAAGGCAAGTAAGATGTTGAGGAAGGGGTGCCAGGGATACTTAGCCCGAGTGATGGATTCACGAGCTGCACCATTGCGGGTGGAGGATATACCGATTGTACGGGAGTTCCCGGATGTCTTTCCGGAGGATCTACCGGGATTGCCACCGCATCGAGATGTTGAGTTCACTATTGATCTGGTTCCAGGTACGCAACCTATTTCTCAGACTCCGTATCGTATGGCGCCAGCCGAGTTGAAAGAACTGAAGGCGCAGTTACAAGAATTACTTGAGATGGGATTTATTCGACCGAGTGTATCCCCCTGGGGAGCTCCGGTGTTGTTTGTGAGGAAAAAGGATGGGAGTTTGAGACTTTGCATCGATTACAGGCAACTGAATAAAGTAACCGTCAGGAACAAATACCCGTTGCCTCGGATCGATGATTTGTTCGATCAGCTGCGAGGAGCGCAGTACTTCTCCAAAATTGATCTACGTTCTGGGTATCATCAATTGCGGGTTAAGGATGAGGATGTACCCAAGACAGCATTTAGGACCCGTTATGGTCATTATGAGTTCCTGGTGATGCCGTTTGGCTTGACCAACGCACCCGCAGCGTTTATGGATTTGATGAACCGAGTGTTGCAGCCTTACTTGGATCACTTTGTCATCGTGTTCATTGACGATATCCTGGTCTACTCGAGGAGTGCGGAAGCGCACGAGGAGCACTTAAGGATGGTGCTGGGTACCTTGAGGGAAAACCAGTTGTACGCAAAGCTCAGCAAATGTCAGTTTTGGTTGACGAGCGTGAGTTTCTTGGGGCATGTGATCTCAACTGACGGGATCAGTGTGGATTCTCAGAAAATTGAGGCAGTGGCGAAGTGGGAACAACCGAGGGCCGTCACTGAAGTCAGGAGTTTCTTGGGTTTGGCTGGTTACTACAGGAGGTTTGTAGAGGGTTTCTCTACCATTGCTGCCCCGTTGACGCGACTGACGCGGAAGGGAGTCAAGTTTGAGTGGGATGACGATTGTGAGCGTAGTTTTCGGGAGCTAAAGGAAAGGTTGACGTCTGCTCCTATACTGACCCTTCTAGACGGCAGTGGGGAATTTGAGGTGTACAGTGATGCATCCTTACAGGGTTTGGGATGTGTACTAATGCAGCATGGGAAAGTGATCGCCTATGCTTCGCGCCAGTTGAAACCGCATGAGCGCAATTATCCGACGCTCGATTTAGAGTTAGCTGTTGTTGTGCACGCATTGAAGATTTGGAGACATCACCTGTATGGTGCGACTTGCAGAATATTTACGGACCACTCCTGGTCGATCGGATCGTTGAGGCTCAATCTCAAGATCCTGTCTCATGTGTACTTCGGATTGAAGTGGAAGCCGGTGAACGGCTAGACTTTACAGTCAGGGAGGATGGAGCTTTGCTAAAAGAAGGACGGTTGTGTGTGCCCGGCGTGGAGGCACTGAAGAAGGAGATCTTGGACGAAGCTCATAGTTCGGCCTACGCGATGCATCCTGGTGGGACCAAGATGTATCGTACCTTGCGAGAGCACTACTGGTGGCCGGGAATGAAACGGGAGATTGCCGAGTTTGTCAGCAGGTGTCTGATTTGCCAGCAAGTGAAGGCTGAGAGACAACGACCTTATGGAGCCTTGCAACCACTACCTATTCCGTAATGGAAATGGGATCACTTGACGATGGATTTTGTGTTTGGACTTCCTAGGACACCCAGGGGTCACGATGGAGTTTGGGTGATTGTGGACAGGCTTACGAAATCAGCTCACTTCTTGCCAGTGCGAGAGAATTTCAGGATGACGCAGTTGGCCCAGTTGTTTATTGACTAGATCATCCGTTTGCACGGTACTCCGGAATCAATAGTTTCTGACCGAGACCCAAGATTTACTTCTCGATTTTGGCAGAGTCTGCAGGAAGCATTTGGGACGAAACTTCGTTTCAGTACTGCATTTCATCCTCAGACTGACGGCCAGTCTGAGCGGACCATCCAGACATTGGAGGATATGATGCGAGCTTGCGTTTTGCAATTTCAGGACACTTGGGAGTCACATCTAGCCTTGATGGAATTTGCCTACAACAACAGCTATCAAGCGAGCATTGGGATGGCTCCGTACGAAGCCTTGTACGGATGGCAGTGCAGAACTCCGTTGTGTTGGACGGACGTGGGGGAAAGGAGGCTGACTAAATCCGAATTGATAGAACTGACGACCGAGAAGGTCAAACTCATCAGGGATCGGCTCAAGGCAGCCCAGGACAGACAAAAGAGCTATGTGGACCATCGGATTCGAGATCTGGAGTTTGCGGTCGGAGATCGGGTATTTCTGAAATTGTCCCCTTGGAAGGGTGTAGTACGATTCGGCAGGCGAGGGAAGTTGAGCCCTCGTTATATTGGACCTTACGAGATTACCGAGAGGATTGGCCCGGTGGCCTACCGGCTGGCACTACCGCCAGAGCTTTCGAAGGTCCACGATGTTTTCCATGTGTCGATGTTGCGGAAATATGTGTTTGACGCATCTCATGTACTGGAGGACCAGCCCATTGAACTTCGAGATGATTTGAGCTTCGAGGAACAACCGGTACAGATTTTGGATCGAAAGGAGAAAGTGCTACGTCGGAAGACCGTTCCTCTGGTGAAGGTTCTCTGGAGGAACCAGAATGTGGAGGAAGCCACATGGGAACCCGAGGCGCAGATGCGAGAACAGTTCCCTTACTTGTTTCCTTGAAATTTCGGGATGAAATTTCTTAAGGAGGGGAGATTGTAACGCCCCGGACGTTCTGGAAATGTAATATTATTAAATATTGAATAAAATGACGTTTTTACCCCTGTGTTTGTGTGGTCGATTTGTTGACTTTTGATTTGGAGGTCGAACGGACATTGAGTGATGACCGTGACGTAGCTCGGGATGTCACGAGTTCATAGACGGGTGGCACGTCCGATTCGGACGCTCGGAGTGAAAGTTATGATGTTCGGAAGTTCGGGGGCATTATCGTAATTTGGGCGTTATAAGGGGAAAAAGTTGGCTTTTTGTTTGACAATTGATATCCATTTGACTCGAAGACCGTTATGTTCGTCTCGACGCCCCGAGTACAACGACAGGCGGCACGCTTGAAACGGACGTCGGACGACCGAGTTACGGGTCACGGAAGTTGGAGGGCAGTTTGGTAATTTTTGCCCTGGGGGCATTTTGGTAATTTCCACACGGGGTACTGTTCACCACCGTGGAAAACAGAGCAGCGGCCGTGGGTTTGTGCGTTCAATTGTTTATGGCTTTAGTGGAGTGTTCAGACGTTTTGTTTATGTAGTTTTAGACAGTGGAAGCAGGATTGAGTGACCTTGGTGCACGTTTGGGCAGAGCTCAGAGCACGGGAGAGTGAGGAATGGCCGTGGTCTCTGTGCTTGCGGGAAACCGTTTTCAGAGACTTCAGAGTGTCTCCCACGAGTTGCTGGCCGTTTGAATCGATTACTCTGATTGCTGTTGGACTTAGGGACTCATTTGCGTCCTTTCTGCGGTGGAAAAACTGAGAGAGATTGAGAGAACCAGTGTTGAACCATTTCGGGTTTCTGGGGGGGAAATCGCAGAGTTCAAATTCTGAGGGTCGAAGGATCAAACCAAACACACGGTGAGACTTCTGGGAGTGTTAGGATCACTACGGTGCAAGAACTGAAGGGATTGGAGCCTGTTTCGCCCAGGAACCTGAGCTACGGTTCAGAGTTGAACCAGTTGGAGGGAAAAACTGAATTCGATTTCTGAGGTTTGTTGATCGAAACCAGGGGCCATTCTAGTCTTCTGGGAGCAAAAGGAAACCAACCACGTCAAATTCGAAGGACGACATTCACGAATTGGCCAAGAACGGAGTACCCTGGTTCTGAGTATTTTCGAGCTTGAGGACGACGACTTCCAGGTAACGGCAAGATCAATTGACAGTACCATTGTGTTCGTATGAATCCCATTAACCTACTGGTGAAAATAATTTGAGATTGGGGTTAGTTTGGGTGAGTTCCAGAATGTCGATTTGTTCGACTGTTCGAGTTTGAGTTGGGTCGTTTGGGTACTAGTCGAGGTTAACCTTCATTGCAGACCTAAAATTAAAGGATTAGGGAAGATAATAGGAACAAAAACGAGAGGAATTGATTGAGAATTGGGCTTGAACTGGTCGGGTTGAGTCGCGGGTATTAGACCCGTTTATCAGTTGATTCGGGTAAGGACGAAGGTACTGTAGCTTGGCGCGTGGCTTTCACGCGCAGCCACTTTGGGCGGCGCGTGACGGCGCGTGTGGCGTCAACTCCGATCACGGTCAACATGAGAATTAATCCTTACAGTTTAAATAACATTTTATCTTTAGAGTTCGAATCGATCGGGAGTCATTCGGGATAATTTCGGGAGTCCGGAAGATTAAGTCTTTAAGTTTATTTTTGCCGAAAAATCCGGAAAAATTAGGAAAAATCCTACGAGTTATTTTGGGATGTTTGTAACCCTTCTTGTACGTTTTCACAGGCCCGGACACTTCCGAAGCTACGGAGGAGCACGCGGGACGCGATTGACGTGTCCTAAGACCGTGAGTGGACTCTTTGATTTTTAAATTGGGCATGCATGACTATTTTGCTTATTTATCTCATGGTTTTACATATGATTTTACGATGGTGAGATGATATATCGGTTTTACTTATTTACACGTTTTTCGAGATAATTATCGTATTTCACGCATTTCGAGGTTTCAGTTTTTGCCTATGCATGCGTGATAATTTTTGATGAAGTATCTGGTTATGAATATGCATGTTTCGGATTTATGATGTTTGATCATATTGTGAAGAAATTTTCTGGTAATTGCATGTGTTGGAATTTACATGTGAATTCGGGCATGAGTCCTGTTACGATGAGAAATGTTTTTGGAATAATGTTGGAAAAAGATTTGTGATGAATCCTGACTTATTATGTTTAAAAACGGTTTTGGGTTTAAAGACCCGGTTGATGGTTGGATCTGGATTTGGGTTTAAAGACCCGGTGTGTTGATTTTGGGGGCGGGCCCGAAAATTGAGTTTAAAGACTCGGTTATTATGATACCCCCGAGGCCTATTAATCGTGTTTTGAGTTTAAAGACTCGTTGATATCCCGGGAAGGCCTAATGTTGAGTTTAAAGACTCGGATGGATCCAACGGCATAATCATGATTATTGATTTATGTTTCACTTGATTTGTGCAAATAATGTTTCAAAATGACGGTTTCTGGAATCTGGTATTATTATATGGTTTTACATGAGTTATGACGATCCCTGTAACGTTTTCCTTGTGTTTCGGAAAAAGAGTTTTCAAAAGTTTAATACACAATTTTGAATATTTGGTTATGCATGCGGATTACAAAACTGGAGGCGGAACCCGATTTCGGAAAAACTGTTTTTCCTGTTAAACTTATGTTTCGGTCCACTCACACCTTGTTGTTTTAAATTCCCTCCAGGTCGTGGAACAAGCGTGGGGGCAAGCGCCGAGGCAGAGGCGGAGGCATAAAGTTTTTCCGTTGCGGAGTAGTTAGTTCACAGAGTAGGACTTGTTTCTTTAACTCGTTTTGTAATATTACTCTGTGAAACTGTGGACTTGACGTCCAGTCTGATGTATTTGTTTAATCTCCCTGGTCTGACAATGGGTGTGTTGTAATTTTAACTAGTTTCCGGTCTTTTTGATTCGATTGTCAGACGGGAGCAGGATGCTTCCCGATTATCGAGGCGATAATCGGGGTGGGTCCTGTCAAGAAATGTGGGGGTTAGTTTGGTTATGGAAATTTTTATGGTTTACATGGTTCCATGGCGATGAAGTCTAAAGCGAGATTGTTTGTTGTTTGTATATCATCCTAGATGATGTTTAGATTGCTGAGATCCTGACGGGTGAGGTTTGGAGTATGAGTTCATGTCTAGGAGTGTTGTCATTGTAATTCATGTTTGAATAGATGATTAGTTCTATGCATCATACATAGCCCAGACCTGAAAGGTGCAATGAGATGGTTAGGCGACACCGAAGGTAAGCTCGGTGTTGTTTATGTGAGATGGTTAAATTACACGAGATTCCAGAGTCGCTGGTGGGATACTTGTGAATAGAAATTGATAGGTTCAATAATATTGAAGTAACTCAATTGTCCAATTCGAGTACGAGATAAGCCAGAAGTTGTTTCCTATAGTCTAGTTTTTGCTAAGAAACCCCATTCATTAAAATTTCGAGGACAAAATTTGTTTAAAGATGGTAGGTTGTAATGCCCCGAACTTTGAGGAAAATAAAATTTGGAAATTTATGTAGAAATAAAGATTTTTCCCTTGGAGGTCAAATGTTGACTTTTTGACCCCCGGGCATTTGGGGTACGTTGTTAGGTCGTATTGTAAGCATGTTTTATCCATGATTTAATACCCTTTTTTCTTGTGTTTTGCTAATATTTCGTTCTATACAATTGGAGAAAATAATATATTTTGTGAGAATGTTCATAATCAAATAGATATTGGAATAACGAGAATTTGGGCGAAAGAATCACCTAAATCGGAGTTGAAATGAAGAAGTTATGAAGAAAAAAAGATTGCATAGAAATTCAGTGGCCATCCACCGAAATGGGCATCAGAGGAGTACCTTCATGCATTACTATAGCTTGGACCCTCATTCGGTAAGCGCTGGCCGAACAACGCCACTGCTCCTCGGCGCGCGTGTCCTGATTCTTTATACTCCAATTCGGTGGGCTTCCACCGATAGCCAAGAACAACATCATGGCGCCTTTGACCAGGGTTGACCGCGCCCTTTGACCACCTAGATTCAGTGGTTGACCACCGAAATTAGTCCTAAAGACTTTAATTCCGAGGTTTGGGTTATTTTTAGGATAATTCCAACTTACTTTCACACCTAATCTCCATATTGTATAAGGATTTTAGTCCTATTTCCTTTTGTATTCTTATTTTCAATTCCTTTACTTGTCAGAAAGGTTTTTAATTAGATTTCTTAATTATTTAGTAAGCCTTTTCCTTATAGAATTTAATTGAAAAGTTTTATTTGTAGGAGGATTAATTATTCTCTTATAAATAGAGGTATTAGGGTTTATGAGAGAAGGCCGAATTTACCTCTTACAGGGCCTCGAAACTCTGTGAAATTACATACTTAGGTAATATACATAGTCTAGCCGAATTTTATTAGTTTTATGCTTTTGGATTCAAGCTTTGCTAAGGAGGACGTGAGGCTTTGGAGAAGAAAAGTGTTTGAGCCCCTTTCCCTACTTCTTGCTATTCTTTAGTACTTGTGTTTATTAATTCTTTTATCTCTTTATGTTTCTTATGCATTCAATTATGTTATTTGTTAATTCAATAATGCTTGAGTAGTGTAATTAGGGCTAGGGTTACTTGAAGCCCTAGCCATGTTCGATCGTACTTAGATTTCTGGCTCTTGATTATGATTGTTATGAATGCCTCGATTTGTTGGATTACTGCGCTTCATGAACTCATTTTATTCTTATAAGCTTAGCTACCTTATTTGTGTATAATTGTTGATGTAATTACTTAACGGATCACCTCGATGTTTGTGTTCACCCTGCAATTTGAAGCATCGCGTTTAAGAGGGGGAATCTTATTCGTAATCTAAACTCATGACTCCCTAGGAGTGCAGATCACTTTTCTAGAGATAGTGTAGTGTCATTAAATCCTCTTCATGTTTCATTCATTATCATGCACCATTGGTAATAGTTGTTTAAGGGAGGACACATCACGCTTAAACATGCAATCTAAGACAAGATAATATGTGTGGGGTGAGTTTTAGCCGGACCCCTGCATGGGCACTTAATTCAGAAACATGCATAGTAATCTAATGAAGGAAATCTAATGGAACTATAATTGGTAAAGGTGGATAGAAACCTAGCTCGACTTAGTTAGTTAATATTAGTTCATTTACTTACATTATCTGCACGTAAACCCCATATTTGTTCCTTAATTAGTTCACTTAGTCAATTGGATCAAATCATTGGATATCATTGAGCAATTCCTCGTGGGATCGACCTTTGCTTGCATGTATAATATCTACACGTCTTGTGCGCTTGCAAAATTTATTACACGTAGAGGTTTTTCCAAGTATATCTATTGTGGTTGGTATACTTTCTATCATACATCCTGTAAGGACCATTATGAAGGTCTCAGATTTCTGAGTGCGTAGACAGATAACACAATAAAATTAGAGGTAGAATGTTTTCAATGCGGATCAAAATCGATGGAGGGTATTTTGGTAATATTACTTGAAGGGCATTTTAATCTTTTTCTTTAGAAGATATTTGTGGTTGTGACACTTGTCCAGAAAGTTTTGGACCTCTATTCCCGTGCATCCCACCTATTTTCTCTTCATTTATAACTGTGCGTGGGCTGATTAGGTCTTCGGTGGATCATGAATGAAGCCATGAGGGATCATGACCCAACCGAGGAAATGAGGGAGAAGACTAGAGAAAGAGAAGGAATGAAGGATAGAAAGAAGAATAAAGGTAGGGAGGATGTAAGAATGAGGGCTGGAGTGAACCTCGATCATAAACGCCAAAGACAATTTTTCAGTCATCGGTAGAGATATGACTTTGAGGCCTTTCAGCAATAGGCTGAAGGTAAAAGGAAGTACGCTGAGTCCTTGAGATCAACATGGGACATAAATAAAGGTGGTTGAGCAGGAAAAGTGGTTGGAAATGGACCTGGAAGCCATGGCCTAAGAGCAAAGAATCAAACAACGTTGTGAATGTGAGTTTTCCTAATTCCAACACCTTAGATCTCCTCCAGGACTTGAGTAGATAATGTTAGACTATTTGAATAAGGAAACTAAACAGAGGAAGTGAGTTTTATACCTGGGTCAGAGCCTCTACGTCAGGCGACCTGATTTACAAGAAATCAGATAGAGAAAAGAGCTAGACAAAGAAGAATAGCACTATGCGTGGACTATGTATTAATGGACTTTCTTTTCCCTAAAACTCCTATGCATGCATATTTACATGTTTGAAGTGCTTTATTGTGTGATTTAAGATTTTATATGATTTTTTTGATTTTACGAAAATTGTTTTGTTGCACTTTTTACAAGGAATTTGCATATTTCATATTCTGGCTTTATATTGGATTTTGGATTTGATTTTAGAATCGATATGAATTTTCTACATGATTTTGGTGATATAAATTGATTGGGATTGCATACGAGTTACGATGATTTCACGAATTATTTTAATGGTACATGTTACAAGGTTTTAGCATAACATGTGATTTGGGTTTAGGCTCGGTTTTCGAGGTTTGGATTTGAGTCGCGAATATGGGGTTTCTCGATGTTTGTGGTTAATGGATATCTATGAATTTTTGTGTTGTGGAAACCTCCCTTTGGATGTCAGTTTGGTTAGGTAGTCTCGAACATCGAGGTAAAGTTTTGTAGTTCCCAAGACTAGCGGATAGTCTCAAACATCGAGGTAATGCTCTATATTCATGAGGCTGATATAGTGATTGGACTGTGGCTTAGACGTCAAGTTGGCTCTGTCGTTCTTGAGTCTGTCCATAATTGAACAATTAGCTAGGCACCGTAGTTCCTAAGCCAGTCCACACTGGGCTCCGTAGTTCCCGAGTAGTTTGGCCTATCGGTAGCGTAGTTGTGATATGATGATTTTCATTTAGGAATCTAGGATGGGTTTATTGTGTATGGTTGTGATCATGGTGTCTATTATGGTTTTATGTGGACTTATTTCCTAGTATTGTCAGATTTCTAATAGTTTCACGTATTTTGAGTTTTCGGTTGATTATTCGTTTTATCGAGATTTACTGATTTTTCGTATGCATGCATAATTTTAGAAAACGGAGGGTACATTACTTGTGTTTTAGAAGATATTTTTTATAATTATTTTTTATGTCCACACACATGTTTTCTTAATTTTGAAACCCTCTAGGGCAGTTGTACGAGAACCAAGAGTGTTCAAAGGTGACAGGACCAGTCCGAAATGAACTTTGATAGTTGTGCTTGGTCTTGCTCCCATCTGACAAGTCAACTGAAATTTCGAAAACCCCCTCAGCATCTGTCAGACAAGGGATGACTGGCCTGAATTCCGTTCATGTCTCCGTCTCTCGATCAGCCCCAATCTTTATGCCACAGCCTGAAGGGTCAATAAAACATTAAAGGTGCGAGTGGACAAAAATAACATCGTTTGAAAATACATTTCAAAACAAATTCTTTTCTCTCCAGTTATAAAACATGCATGCATAGACTGAAACATGACAATCAAATTCCAAATCATATCATATCACAAACCGTGGGGCCCAAAATCATAACATGCGTTAAAGCCTGTGGCCAACATTTGAAATAAAATCCATTTCATCTAACCATGTAAAACGTCTAGACATAATTATCAACATCAGATCCATCACAATGATCACAATTAGCAGTACCGATCACCAGTATTTTCACACATCAATCACAATCGTTAAACAAAACTATTTACAAGTGCACAACCAATACTAAAATCTCAGGAATTACACAAGCACTTCGGGAATTACACATCCGAGGCCTTTTCCAGAATTACACATCCATACTTTCCAGAAATTGTGCATCCGACTTCTTTTGGGAATTACACATCCTGAGTGTCTCGGGAATTAAGCATCAGAAATATCTCGGGCGTCACACATCCGGGATACGAAACATACATCCAAAACATTAGTTTCAAACAATTCTTTGACTTAAAAAACCAAGTCAAGTTCGAGATTGAATACAATAATCCAGGTTCAAATTTAAGATTGAATTCCTGAAAATCTCACGTTCTGGGTTCGAGTTTGGGTGTTTCAAGTTTGGGGTTCCAGTTATGTCTCTCTTCTAAAAACCTTTGTTCTTCCTCTCAATTCCATTCAATTTTATTCTTAATTCCTCCCAGCTCTCAGTGGAATCACCAAACTCTAACAACCCAACAACAATTACGTATTGGGGTTTTAGCTTTTGTTTAATCAACACACGTAAGGACTAAAGAATATGCCACTAATCCTCATACAAAAGTGACATGTGTCACACAGTAAGAGGGGTGAGTTATCACTTGATGACTCATAAAAATAAAAAAAGGTCCAAAATGCCCTCAAGCAAAATTATGAAAATACCCCTCAATATTTTAGACACGTAACGTCAATGTCCAAACTCTGATTTTGATGTGCTACCTATTTACGGATTCATCGTCTGGAGACTTACACAACGGTTTTCGAAAAATGGGCGAAAAATAATCTAATCGAAAGTCAACTTTTGACCACATAAATCAAGGGTAAAAAGTTCATTTTCTTTTTAAAATTTCCAAAATTCCCTTTTCTGAATTTTCAGGTCGTCATAACCTACTCCCTTAAGGAATTTCATCCTCAAAATTTGAATGTGTCAGGACCCGACCCTCCTCGATCAGAACTTGACTCATCTAGCACAATATTGTTCGCTTTGGGCCTCCTTACCCTTGCCCTCACCGTTTTGTTTTCGGGAGCCCACGGTGCAACTTCCCAGTGGGTCACCCATCATGGAATTGCACCAACCTCAACTCGCTTAACTTTGGAGTTCCAATCGAACCCAAAGCCACTGAGCTCCCAAAAGGCTTCGTTTAGATCAGAGTTGCGCATCGGCCCACTCTATCTAACACGATATTGACCATTCTGGGCAGGGCGTACCATCACACCCACAGGGTTTTGACCCTAAGACCTAACGCTTGGCTTGGCACACCTTTACCAATGCAGTCAAGGGAGGCCTCGTTTAGATCAGAGTAGCGCATCGGCCCACTCTAGACTCACTGGCCGAACCAGCCCAGCCTGCAGGGTTTTGTTCCTGGGAGCTCACGGTACAACTTTCTAGTAGGTCACCCATCATGGGATTACACCAGCCTCCACTCGCTTAACTTTGGAGTTCCCCAAGAATCGAAAGCCAATGAGCTCTCAGAAAGCCTCCCGCTAGATAGGTGTGTGCCTACACCTTTAAGGCACACCACCATTCCCTTCCCAGATCATTCCCCCCTCACAGGAATGTGGGATTGTTCTCCGTTCCCTCCACGACACGGGTCTTAGAGAATGTGTACTTAAAACAACCATGGAGATGGAATTCACATTAGTTACACGTGTTTCTACTGAACCCCCATTCTTTTCAGCTTTCCGGTTCTCCTCCAGCCCTGATACAATGAGAGAACTCGTCTCGAGTCTTAAACCAAGATTCAGACTCCTTTCGAGTCAAATTTTGATATCTTGACTTCTCTTGAGTCTAAATTCAACATCTATCATCAATGCCACCTTTGGCATTCCCGGTCACCTAGCAAATACAGCCAGGTGAATCACATTCTAAGAATGTTTCATTGCACATGAAATCATCAAACACTCGTTTCAACTAAGAGATTTATTCAACAATCTTATCTGGGTCCAACTCACCCATTCATCCTACATTTCTAACCTCTGGGCTAGCTCACTCTATCCAAACCCACACAGATCATCCACTAGCGGAGTACGATACTCGACATTCGACCCCCAAATTCAGGGTCAATTTCATTTCGACATCTTTTCCAGGATTTCATTTACCCTCATATACTCATCTCATCACCGGTCGTGCACGGGACTCGCGTCTTGGAGGCATGACATGGAAACCACAATCAGTAAACACATTGCTCTGATACCAACTTGATAGGGTCGTCCCATATAGATTTTGATAACTGTGCCTAGTCATGTTCCTGTTTGAAAAGTCAACTGAAGTTCCGAAACTACCCTCAACACTTTCTAGACAAAGAATAATGACACCGATTTCCACTCATGCCTCCGCCTCTCGATCAGCCCCGATCTTCGTGCCACAACCTGGAGGGTCAATAAAAACAACAAAGGTGTGAGTGGAAAAAAATAACTTCATTTGAAAATACATTTAAAAACAACTCATTTACCCTCTAATTATAAACCATACATGCATAGAGTAAAAACAAGACCCACTGAGTCTCAAATGACATCACATAGTAAACTGTGAAATTCGTAAATCATAACACATCATGAGCCCGTTTCTCTGCAAAACGGGTCATTCAATTTCAATCAGGGTCAATCGATTTCTTGTATTCAATCCTTCAAAAACCATTCTAGGATATTCATAAACATGAATTTAAGATCAATTCGACAATTCCTCACCTCTAAATAGTCAAATTTCGATTCGAAATTCCCAAAATGAACGCAGGGTTGTCTGGGTTTGATATTCATTTAATTCATTCAATTGTTAAATGGTTTGATTCATAGGGACCTCAGGAATCTTAAATGGTTTGAGATTGAATTCCTGAAAATCTCACGTTCTGGGTTCGAGTTTGGGTGTTTCAAGTTTGGGGTTCCAGCTATGTCTCTCTTCTAAAAACCTTTGTTTTTCCTTTCAATTCCATTCAATTTTATTCTTAATTCCTCTCAGCTCTCAGTTGAATCACCAAACTCTAACAACCCGACAACAATTACGTATTGGGGTTTTAGCTTTTGTTTAAACAACACAGGTAAGGACTAAAGAATCTGCCACTAATCCTCATACAAAAGTGACATGTGTCACACAGTAAGAGGGGTGAGTCATCACTTGATGACTCATAAAAATAACAAAAGGTCCAAAATGCCCTCAAGAAAAATTATGAAAATACCCCTCAATATTTTAGACACATAACGTGAAGGTCCAAACTCCGATTTCGACGGGCCGCCTATTTCCTGATTCACCGTCTGGAGACCTACACAACGGTTTTCGAAAAATGTGTAAAAAAATAATCTAATCAAAAGTCAACTTTTGACCACATAAATTGAGGGTAAAAATGTCATTTTCTTTCTAAAAATTCCAAAATTCCCATTTTCGAATTTTCAGGTCGTCATAAAAAGATAGAGGCATGAACTGGTGAAAATACAAGTGTCCCTTGTTTGACAGGGATTCGAGCATAATTCTGGTATTTTGGTTACTTGTCAGATGGGAGTAGGGCTCAAGTATGGTTTACGATGTGTTTTTAGTGTCGAGTCTTGCCATGATGGTATCCGGAGCATAGGTAAATCTTTAAGAAATGCATAGTCCCTCTCAACTGATCAAACAATTCATTTGCCGCATCGGATATTTATTTCATACCATTACCTTGTTGAGCTACCTGTAATCAATACGGAATCATAAACTGTCGTCCTACTTCTTCACAAACAATACCGGGGCTCCCCATGGTGATGTACTCGATCGAATGAATCCCATATCTTTCAATTCTTACAACAGTCCTTCAACTCTCTTGGTTCTACTGGAGCCATCCTGTAAGGCGAATGGGATATTGGTTGGGTACCGGGAAGTAATTCAATCGTAAAATCAACCTTCCTATGAGGTTGTGACAAGCCCAAAGGGGACCTATTATTTAAACCATGTACGTTGTGGTCGTAATAATATAGAATAAGCAAGGTATCATTCAAACATTAAAGATTGAGGGTACACAATTCCATACAAGAAAACAAAAGTACGGGTAACTTAATTAAAACACAAAGAGGGGTTCATTGATTTTGTTTGGAAGAGAATAATTGAACAAAAATTATACGGATGAGATGGGCTAGTTAAAGGCGTGTCTTTCCTCCACTAATTACATGTCGAGCCAATTATCGTACCTAATTTCTTTACTATGCCGTGAGAGTCACCAACCAAGAACAAATTGTAGCATACATGTAGGTTCTTATTACTTCCCTAAAGCTCTCTAGTTTAGTAGCGCACCAAAACTGAAGAATTCCTAAATAAGTGATCTCAAAACGAGAACAATAAGTTCATTCCGATCATGCATAGGATTATGAAGTTCTTAGAAAGTTTGGTTGATAATGGAGCTAATCAAATTATGGAACAACAAGTATATCATAACTCAAATTGAATTGATTAAACTTGGAAAGTTCTTGCTACTTATGGAACATAGGGGCTAACACATGGCATATGAATTAATCCTACATCCTAGCTACACTTGTACATCTACACAATATGTTTCGAATCATAGCATGCACATACGCAAGAGTTATATTAAACCAAATCCATTCAACCTCTCACATGCATAACATAAAAATTAGGAATCATGATAATCAACTTGAACACATAAATAGGGCTTCAAAATAGCCCATAACTGATAGAAGTTTAGTTACACATAATGAAAGAAAACATAGTACAAAACATTGAATTAAGAGTTACACAATGAACCAACTAAAGAACAAGATGAGAAGCCATGTCCAGGCCTTTAAAGCTCACGTCCAAATTCCCCAAATTTTTTTTGTGGCTAAGGAGTTTTCTTTGCAAAATTTCGAACTCTGGATCGTGCCTCTTGGAATTATTTAAATATGAGCTTGTTCTCCCTAGAATATAGGAGATCAATTTGATTAAAATTCTCCTAAAAATGGAGTCCAAGTTGTCCTTCGTTGAATTGACAAGTAAACCCTAAATCTAGAAGGTTCTTCATAAGTCCTTCTTATGTAAAGACCTGGTAAGGGCACTTCACTTTCTTGGGCACCGAACATGAATTTAGGAGACATAGTAGGAGATTAACAACTATGTAATCCTAAAGAAATTGGAATTTCCAACTGTCTTTATTTGGAATCTGATGAGGAACTCATTCCTTGTGGAAATGGCAAACCTTTTTGGCTAAGAAAAGTTTCTTGTTGATTCTTGGTCGATCTTTGACTTGGAAATAGCTGGAAGGTTGTTATAAGGACACCTGGAGTCCATATGGATGTTTTGATCTTACCTTAAGCATTGGAACGGAGTCGACTAAGCCCAAACCCACTCAAACTGCAAATTGGGCCTTGGGAAAAAGATAAACATGAAAGTCGTCAGAATTGGGCCCTAATTGCGCAGTTGGAAAGATTCTTGAAAGTATAGCATTCTATATGAAAATCGCAACCAGAACCCACTGAATAGAAGAGCCCAAAACTGTGTTTTTGCACGCCCTTAGCATGGCTAAGGCCAGAAATCAGCTACACGGGCCAATCAGTCACATCCCAGTGGCACACCAGTGACAAGGTACATGCACTAGTGACATGGTCCATGCACCAGGCCAGAACGTCGGCTAGGCCTAAGGAAAAAAATAAGATAGGGACTAGAGACAAGCACCAGGGATACGGTATAGGTTCCAGTGACATGGCTGGTGACATGACCAGTGACATTGGTTGGGACTATTTTTTTCATTTTGGGACCATTTCTTCGTTCCTGCTCTAATTTGAGTCATTCTTTTTGCATTGTTCTTCATTTTGACTTCATTTCATTATTCTAAATAGGTCTCATAAGAAATATAATTTTTTTCTTATTGATTCCAAGAATTACCTCAAAAGATAAGTAAAAAGGGTATAAAATGACATCAAAATGATGCATACATAAATGCTTATTTGGTGGTAATCTAGGTAGCTCCTCCAGAAACACATCAGGGAATTTCTGTACTACCGGTATTTCATAAAAATTCCTTGGTTTCTTTTGATTATCTATTACATGAGCAGTTAACCAATCCATTCCCAATATCACATCAACATCATATAAGTCTTGGAGGATTAAATCTACTTCGAGGAAATTTCCTTCGACCATCACTGGGGCACCTAGAATCAGTCTATTCACAACCAACACACCTCCAGTGAGTGTACCAACCCCCATATCAAAACCAATAGGTACCACCTCCCTATCTACCTCTAATGCAAAACTCTGAGGAATAAATAAATCTATAGTCTGGGGATCAATCACATGCATCATGACCAAAAATAGATAACGTACATGTTACAATGCCCGGAGCTTTTTGGGCTCCTGTCGGGTAACTGAAAAAACTCTAGTATGTGGTCCCGAAGGTCCACCACGTCCTCTAGATCTGTTACCGGCTTTGCGAGCCTGTGTTTGGTTTCCTCCAAACGTGTCAATGTCTGACACTGATTTGGCGCGTTCTGCTCAGTCATACTACCGTCTGGGTTGTTTTGGTCATCTCTACAAATATGTCCAGGCTGTCAGCAAGTAAAACAACAGATCACAAATAGTCGTGTAGGTCTGCTCTCTTGGCAGCCTATTGACTGTACTGAAGTCCTACTACATTGAGCCGACATCTGGTTTCTGAACCCGAACTCCGAGTACCCCTCAGTTTAGTCCCTCTATTGTTTGGATCTGAACGATAGCTGCAAGAAGATCTTGAACTCATACCCCCCTCCTTGGGACTCTCTACCTAAAAGTCTCAGTATATCGGCGCTCACGTCTTTGCTCGGTATCATGTCGTCGTGCTAAAAAACTGGATTCCACTCTAATAGCAGCATGAGTCAACTCTCTCAAGGTTGCAAAGGAACCTACTATAACTGCAGATGAACCTCATCTCGCAAATCCATCTCAAACTGACGGCACTTGACCGCCTATGTTGCCACACTTCTAAAAGAAATCAAGAAATATTTGGGAACTTTTGTTCATAATAAGCCACCATCATGTTCCCTTGCTGTAGCCCCAAAAACTCCATTTCCCTAGCGTCTTGATATGATCGAGGGGAAAAATTGTTGTAGAAATTTGTTTTTAAAAGTTTCCCATGTTCCCTCTTGGACATCCCAGCCCATCATCTATAACCCCCGCAACCATAGGTAAACATACTCAATTAGCTGAAAAGTAGATATCAACACCTTTTCCTCTGGCGGATGATACACAAAAACCAAGCATTAAAGAAACACATAGTAACACTCAATACTTAATGAAAACGTATGCAATTTAAAACTTTTTTTTGTACATGTAGCATTGGTAAATAACGATCGTTCTAAACTGGGGATTGAGAGTACCGATGTATGATTAACGTTTAGTAGAAAGAATAAAGATAGGGGGTCTTGAAAGTTTGTAATCGAAGTTACATTTTACAACTAAGAATTTAAATGTGAATGCTCATGCTAACTTGAACTTACAAACCATAGATTAGTTTCATAGATAAAACTGACACTTTTACGTAAGAAAATCCAAATCAACAATCACATTATTTATTCTACTGCTAACTAACATATATACAAGCAACACCATCATTCACTTACCATGTCCACACACCAATACCTGCCAGCATTAAACCAATCATAAAATCTTACCTTAATTATCTCAATTATATCCATATGTTTTTCACGTTATTAATGCCCCGATAGCGGGCTCAAACACTTATAATATGATTCACCCTAAGTTATTGATTGAATGCCCCGATAGCGAGCTCAAACATTCAACCTCTTCAATCTTATTATAAATGTCTCGATAACGGGCTCAAAAACTTAAAATAGAATTGAAGTATTAAGCACCAAAACTTAAGAAGTAATCAAGATTCAGAAAGTAAAACACATGGAGATTGAACTTAGGTTTACAAGTATCAGAAGACATAAACCATCACAAATATTGAACTATAAACACAACCAAGATTTAATTCAAGAGTTTAGGTGAAAGGAAATAGTTGTACTTTGAAGTCAAATTGTCATTTAAGAAACCAAAGTGAATGGAGAATGGATTGTTATTCACAAGGCTTTCTGAATCGCAGAAGGAACTTTGCAAAGATGAATAAAAGTAAGGAAATTGGCTATAAACTCTTTTATTGAATCAATGAAAGTTGGCTAGGTTTAAGTCTTAGGAAAAAAACAATATTTGAAATAATGGCTGTCTACCTTACATAAATCCTAGGACCTTTATATATAGGAGAAAATTAATCCTCGAATAAATAGGAATTTGTAATAAATTCTACAAGGAAAAGGTTTCCTACATATTAAAGAAATCAAATTAAAAACCTTGCCTATAAGTAAAACGAGTGAAAATGATGATACAAAAGGAAGTAGGTTTGAAATCCTTATACAATATGGAGAATAATTGTGAAAGCAAGCAGGAATTATTCCAAAATATACCTAAATCTCGGAATAAACCTTCAGGAATAATTGCAATGGACACCTGCCTAAAATATGGAGGAATTTTGGTGGTCAATGGCTGGTCATAGGGGCAAGGGTGATGGAATGGAGATTCGGTAGAAGCGCGCTGAAGTTGGATCCAATATTTAGTACGCGCACGCTGAAATCAAGGGCAGCGGTTCAACAGGTGGCTCCCAAATTGGATTTGGGGCTGATGGATTGATTTGTTAGTCTCATACCGAATTGGTTTTCACTTTTTGGTGGCCTTCTTTGACATGACCCATCCCAATCCCCCCGGGATTAGTGCGGGATGACCCTGCTCCCGTCTGACACGAAGTGTCAGACAAGGGATATTTTCGTCCTTTGCCCTCCCGGGCTATCAGAGTACGCCAGGATCCGGAGGAGGCATGTGATATCTCGGTCTCTGCTACAGCCCACATCCGATGTCAACCTGAAGGGCAGTCAAAACATTAAAAATTGTGAGTGGACAAAACAAAAGTTTATAAAAACATTTAATAAGGAAGACATTTGTACCCTCCACTAAAAAGCATGCATGCATTCGAAAACCATTTATCTAAAACAAACCATATGTGGGACTAAGCCCAAAGCAGATATAAACTAAGGTCGAAAGGACCACAATAAAAACGACCATACGGGCCACTGCCCAAATCCTGTGCACACCTGTACACACCACATATCATACATCATATATCCATCACATACATATATATAAGTCACACAACCATTCCTGTCACGGTATCCAAAGCCACGCGCATGCTACCCAGGTCTCAATCCGAGTCTTCTCAAAGTCAAGATCAATGTCCGTAGACCACTGACCCTACCCGAGGTAATAGTAATCATAGCCTTCCTGAGAGTAAGGAACCCAACTGGGGGGTGACTCCACTCAATCGGTGCTCCGTGACTACTCCGGGGTCCACCCAGGCCAACGACCCTCCCCGGAGGAGATAATAGAAGTAAAGGAAGGTAGACGAACATATATATACATAACATAAACATTCATGACCGGTTCCCCTGAACCGTCATGATCCATAATATCCATAAGCAAGTAACATGCCGGTTCCCATAAACCGTCATGTACCGTAATAACATAACCAGGGTTCATGCCGGTCCCCATAAACCGTCATGAACCAGAATGACCTGACAAAGGTTCATGCCGGTTCCCATAAACCGTCATGAACCATAATGACCTTTCCAGAGTTCATGCCGGTTCCCATAAACCGCCATGAACTTGGAAATCCATCTAGGGTCCCTGACCCAAAATCATCAGTGTAAAACAACTGGGTCTCGTGCCCGAACATATGACTCAACTGGGCACCGTGCCCGATATCCAAGGGTCAGTCACGACTCCGATCATAGTGATGCGTGCAACCATCCATCCAGGACCGCCCTCAATCCTGGTATGTCGCCGTGAACGAATCAACCGACGCGACCATCACAAGATAATGGTGCACTCATCACCGATCGCTATCCTGAACCGTCCGCACTCCGTAGTCGAGCCTCCCCAGGCTGCCCGACAACGAATCGTGCATCGTGACCTCTCCGGAAGGAACACATCCAAATCCGGAGGCGAGCGTCGTATCGTCGATCGCCGTGCACATAGCACCCGTCGCGACCACGATTTAGACCCGAAGGTCGTAAATAGTGTCATATGCCCGAGACAAAACCAAATGGGTCTCATACCCGAGTTTATCCATTTAGAAATCCAAAATCAAATCATTTAAATCAATAAAGAAATACAGACCCGTATAAGCACCGTATAAGGCCGAAACCTCGAAATACGTGCTTATACGTAACCACATACAAATGCACCCATGGCATCATCAAAAAAGTAATAAAACATATAATAAACATTTATGCATGCACCAATTTAGAAAACAAAGTCCACTCACAGACC